>OY982559.1:3439174-4069349 GCA_963859945.1 Euplagia quadripunctaria
ACAATTTGCCTATCGCAGAACATAACTATTTATGTTTTTCCTCCATTCTTTACAGGTGAGAAGTTCACAGCCTTCTGGGAGAACGTCACGCTCCAAGAAGACACAGCTAAGAAGTTCACCTTTGCCGTAACACTATACAAGAACGGAGACATCACGTTCGCTTACAAGAACATTCCCGTCGACGTGCAAGATATCAACGACAAAGACCACCCCGTCAAAGTGGGCATCAGCGACGCCTATCTAACGGACAAAATTGTCTTCTGTAAGTATTATTTTAAATAGAAAATACTATTAGTTTTTTTTATTTCATGCAAGTAAATTGGCAAAAAAAGACTTTTTTTTATTTAATTTTTTTTTTAAATGAAAGCTTCTTTAGGCACCTACGTTTCTCGGCTGCCTCAATTTTGTTGGTTTGCTGTCACCTTCGAACACACTACAGAAGACTGTTGCTTTCTTTCCGGCATGTAACAATATATCCATGTTTCATCTCCTGTCACAATGTCATACACAGCATATGCACGGCCGTGATCTTACTTTAACAACATTTTTCTACACCAATCAACACAAGTCCGTTTTTGTTCTGGAGTACGTTCATAAGGAATCCAGCGGCAACAAAGTTTCCTAACTTTTAAATGTTGATGTAAGATTTTTTGAATTTGGCTCATACCAATCCCCAAATGTCCTGGAATCTCCTCATGGGTGATACGCCGGTTTTCTTCAATTAGCAGCCAACTTCAAGTAGTAGCTTCATTTTCCTCAGTGATCGCAATTGAGGGCCGACCTTCACGAATGTCATCATGGAGAGAAACACTTCAATGATGGTGCTCAAATGAGGTGCCTTCCTCCCAAAAGCATTTTGAAGACGAGCAGTGAAGTCTTGGGGAGTCAGTGGACTATTAAAATCATAAAAAATCATCGCCCTAAAATCTTTTCGCGTTAATTCCATTTTTGCTGACGACGAACTTCAACTTGTTATAAAAAACAATTGACAGCGATTTCCCGCCAATTTTTTTTTCATTCAATGCTCGAGTTTCTTATGTTTAAAAAATATAACATTCGAAATTCAAACATTTATGATCGGCCAGGAGCGTAGAACTTTAAGTGTGCCCTATGTAATAGGCGAATACTACGATTGACCTGCGTTACCTACCTTTTCTTCTTCCTTCCCTAGATGATCCGTATATGATCTACTTTACTGTAATGTTAAACGTTATTAATGGAACACATCGAACTTTCTAGACGTTCGTCGTAAGACAATCTACGAGTATCACAGGGTGTCTTTCAAGGATCATCTCATCACCAACAACACGTTGTTGAAGATTATTGCCTTGCCCACGTGCCTTCAATACGATACCTGCGATAGCTGCCTCAATCATAACACTGGATTCAATGTAAGTCTACTTCTTACATAATTAAACTATTTTCTCTACTAACTAACTCTTACTGAGGGTCTTGCTTGGCATCTCCGTGGAAGAACATTAATTATTTGAATGACGCGACGCCTCAAAGAATATGCTTTTTTCCCAGTATCTAAGGAATATCGCGTTTACAAATAAATGCATTGTGATTATTACACAAATTTATTTAAGTGTGGTTATAAATTGTTTTTTTGGGCTTGTATTATTGTTTGTGACTTTGGTTTTAATGTCGTTGTTATGCGTTAATATTTAGGGAATTTAGAATTTTGTGGTCAAATGTAATTACTCATTTGTCAAGACCCTGTGATTGAATAACTATAAAACTAGCACGTCTAACCATTTTCCTGTTATTTAGTATTTTTAGGTTTTAGATATATAAAAAAAAAGTGTGCGCCTCGGGACGCCCGACAGAAGTGATAACTTAAACTAATCTAAGTTGAAGCCAGACTGACTGGTGCTGTAACGCGTTACGTAACGAAAGCGGTTTACCCTCCTAAGAAGTTATCACTTCAAAAGCTAACGTTTTGTATTTTGATAGATGGTCTAAATTGGCCAGAAATTATCGGGGGTTGATCTTTTAAGTGGTTTATTGACTTGTGTATATTGGAACTAGATACAATTAGCCACCGTTGCTTAAACATATATATAACCTATATTATGCCAGCCTTAAGCCTGAAAGATCGTATGAGATATCAATACATTTAATGCTTGCATTATACCGCACCAGATATTGAGGAATCATATCATTCCAACACCAAAGAATTCACGCTTTTACCAATTTTTTTAATAGTATTTTTAAGTCTTCATCTTCATAAGTACATAATTATATTATGTTCACAATAGATCGTTATTTAAAATAAATACATACTACACTAACACCTATATATATTATATATATATATATATATATATACACTATGGACACAAGGATAGGTAATGTTTTTTTTAAATATTTTTGAGCTGGTTTTTCGATTTGACATGAGTTCCATTTGATATGAAGGGGTCGGCAGAGTCGTGCCTATTCAAAAATGTGGATACATAGTTTGATGTTACTAATGTAATAGCGGGCAAGCCGATTCTCGTCAACTTGGCACTTTGAAAATTAAGGATGGAAATATTGGAAGTATGTAGCCGCGAAGTCAAGGCATCACACTTCCCACTATCCCACTAACATTATAAATGTGAAAGTTTGGATAGATGGATGGATGTATGGATGGATGGATGGATGTTTGTTACTCTTTCACGCAAAAACCACTGAACCGATTGCGATGAAACTTGGTATGTAGATAGCTGGAGACCTGGATTAACGCATAGGCTACTTTTTATCCCGATTTTCCCACGGAATCGGGACTTACGCGGGTGAAACCGCGGGGCGCTGCTAATATATTATAAAGGAGAAAGTTTGTGAGTGTGTGTGTGTATGTTTGTTACTTCTTCACGCGGAAACGGCTGGACCGATTGCGATAAAACTTGGTATGTAGATAGCTGGAGACCTCAATTAACAGATAGGCTACTTTTTATCCCGATATTCCCACGGGATCGGGACTTACGCGGGTGAAACCGCTGGGCGCTGCTAGTTCCAAAATAAAATTGTCTTATCGTAACTCTATCGCGGTATTCCTGTAACAAAACAAAAAGACGTATACTAAGAATGGTCAATTAGCATTGTGCAGCTCGTTTATGTGTAATTCACCGGGTTTATAACAAACTATTGTTCAGATTTTTTTCATTATTCCAGGTTTATTATCTTGTTAGTATAATGCCATTCTGATGTGGCCTGTAGTAACCACGCATTGTATGATATGACAAGAGTGTTTACTCACTTATATTACATATATCATGACATCTTGCTCTACACATCTGGCTTACATTATCTACACACAGACACATTTTATTTTACTACTGACATCTTGTATACAATAGGGTATTGACTATTGTAAAAAAAAATGAATAGTCCTCATTAAAAAATCACATAAATACCTACATTCGTTATTATTTTCAAGCTTTTCAATGTTTTTAAATTATAAAGTCTACTTTTACAAGTTAACGATTTGACGAAAGCAAATTACGTCAAAACTTGTTATTTTATAAGTATCTACAGTACTTTTAATAGAAAAAAAACTGATAAAAAGTACAACTGACAGTATTGGACAGTTTCTGGAGAAATTCAATCCACTATTAGACTTTTTTATCAGAATTGAAATAGTCTTGCGTTATTGTTAAAACGCTAATAATAGGTACCTACGCGAACATATTTTAGCTTGCAAATCATCATACCACAAGAACTTAGGTTGCTTATTTTAAACCCTATAAACCAAAACTTATGAAATATCTGTAGAATAGAATAATCTTAATTGTACACCAACGACATATTGCTTAAAAAAATACACAAAGTGGATATGTGCAATAGGCGGCCTTATCCCTAAGAGCGATATCTTACAGGCAACCTTGGGATGGACAAAATCGATGATAGATAAAAGAATAACGTGTAGTTTTGGTCTAAGATAGAAGAAAAAAAAGGTATTTAGTTGAGAGGAATTATAACATTATGTTATAAAACTAGGTACTTCATACATATAAACATTTTCAGTAAAAAAGTCAACTTTTGATATATACCAACATACTGAATAAATAAACATACCTACATATATAAATATCATAATTATACATACATATCACATTTAAAGATTCATTATATTTAATCCGTTAAATTCAGCAACGGGAGAAAAGGAGAAATTAAGCAATATTCTTTGACCAGTTTTTTTAATACAGCCAGTGACTGCGCACGTCTAATGAATAAAGGCAGAGCATTCCATAACCGGACAGCCTGTACAGTGAAGGATTTGTCATAAAACTTAGTAGAATGACCCACTCATTCTACTAAGTTTTATGACAAATCCAGCAGTTCAAGGGATTCCGGCGACCTCAAGAATCTTGTGTGTGTGTCATTGAGGAACGTAAAACGTTCCCTCAAATAAGACGGGCACAGGGATGGAAGAGGGGAACAGAATATTATAAAGTAGGGCAAGGATGTGAGTATTCCGTCGAGGGCGAATTGCGAGCCACTTGAGCAAATTGCGAAAATCAGATACGTGATCATATATGTTAAACCAAATATATCGCAAAAGAGACTAGCTGTTTTTATTATAAATCCACATAGCACCCACATATAGGGTCTGTCACCACAAGACATCGCTCTCTACACCTAAAAACCTCTGATTATAATATATTTTTAATTCTGTTCTCTTTCTTCCAGTGTACGTGGTGCCCTCAAATACAAAAATGTTCGAGTGGCACAGACAGAAACAAGCAAGATTGGTTACTTAGAAGTAAGTATTAGATATTTTTTATTACACAAATTGACGCCGGAAAGGCTAATGGCGGCTATTTTTATGTATATCAAAAGCTAGACTTATTATCCCACTAATATCATAAATGTCAAAGTTTAGATGGATGGATGGATAGATGGATGGATGTTTGTTACTCTTTCACGCAAAAACCACTGAACTGATTGCGATGAAACTTGGTATGAAGATAGCTGGAGACCTGGATTAACGCATAGGCTACTTTTTATCCCGGTATTCCTACGGGATCGGGATTAAGCGGGTGAAACCGCGGGGCGCTGCTAGTATTAAATATACCTACGTTGTATGGCCGCCACTCAGAGACTCACTCAAATGGATACGCGCGAAAAAGTAACTCACAGCGAAAGAGAAAAAAAAACCTTTATTGAGCCATTATTACAGTATTAGTAAATTAAATTAACAAAATAACATTCTTGTATAGTATCTTATTGCTAACTCGACATTTCATAGGAAGTAAAGCATGTCCTAGGTATATATGCTGGTCGGAGCAGATCATTCTAGAACCTTATTGGCTGACGAAGCTAATATTGTTAATAAAAATAATAACTTCACACATCTCACACACGGCCGTCTGATCCCAATCTAGGCAGAGCCTGTACTATGGTAACCAGACTGCTGATAAACATACTTATATATACACACATATTATAGATAAATTACACCCAAACACAAAACAAAAGATCGTGCTCATCACACAATTATTTGTCCTGAGTGGGAGTCGAATCTAAGACCTCTGGCTCAGCAGTCAGGGTCACTAACCACTAGACCAACAGGCCAGGTGTTATATTTGACATGACGACCGATTGTTAATTACAACTTGTCTTGACATGGCATATCGTTTATACAGAGTGCGAGAAGAACACCATCGTGAACGTAACAGGATGTGCCGCCGTTAAAGTGGAAGTGACGTCAGACACTAGCGGAGTAGCAGTAACTGGCAACACAGCGTACACCACAGACCCAATGAACCTACCGCCACATGAAACTGTAATTAAAACAGGTAAATATTATCCCACTAATATTATAAATGTGAAAGTTTGAATGGATGGATGGATGGATGTTTGTTTGTTACGCTTTAACGCAAAAACCACTGAACCGATTGCACTGAAACTCAGTATGTAGATAGCTGGAGACCTGGATTAACGCATAGGCTACTTTTTATCCCGACATTCCCACGGGATTGGGACTTACGCGGGTGAAACCGCGGTGCGCTGCTAGTATTAAAATATATTTTCGGAGCTAATTTCGGAGCGAATTAACAAAAAGATGGCCATTTGAAAGTTTTTAAACCTTTCTAACTTAAAAAATTTTTACTACTAATTTGTAATATCGTTACTATTGCTTATATATGCCGCGTTCCAATAAACAAGAAACGATTCGTTTTGCTTACGAACGGTAAAATTCCGTTGAATTTTCAATGAAAATTTTACCGTCCGTAAGCAAAACGAATCGTTTCTTGTTTATTGGAACGATAGATAATCTAGCTTTAAATTAAAGGTAGTTTGAAGAATTATGTCTATGATCTACGTTTGGCTACGAACTTTTCAAACGCTTGTCGTATAACATCAACATAAATAAAACGTTGAAATGTTATGTCTGTCTGAATTTCCAGATATTATTACCTCCGATTGTCATATAAGCAGGTGGTTTTAAAACGTGTAAACTTAAATATTTGAAATCGAACATATTCCATCTACTTCTGCTTGCTTTAAGTATAAATAGATAAAGAAAAAAAACTGGTATAGTGGGCAAACGAGCAGACGGGTCACCTGATAATAAATGACTACCACCGCCCATAGGCACCTGCAACTCAAGAGTCACAAGTGCGTTGCCGGCATTTAAGGTAGTAGGGGAAGGGTGGGGGGGATGGAAAGGGTTAGGGCGTCCGGTAACCTCACACACTCGTCGAAAAGCAATGCAATCATTGATTCACTGCCAGTTTTCTGTACCGAAGCATGGCTCTCCCACGTAAATAAATGTGTAAAGAATTTAGATTGGCAACATTTATTAACAGGTGGCGAGCCAATAGGTCAAGTGAGTCAGTCTGTCCAGCCCGCCGTACCGCAGCAAGCTCGGTCTGCGATCGGTGGCGTGGTGGCAGCTTTCCTCGCCATCACCCTCGTGGTATCTGTCGCCGCGTGGATCCTATACGCCTTCAAGAATCCGCACACTCGAAGTGGACAGATGCTTATCAAGGTAATATTTTCGCATATTATAATATACACTAACTAATACTTTAAATGTCAGTTTATTTAATGTTTGTTGTTGTTTCGCTTTCACACCGTCACTACTCAATCAATCAACATGAAATTGTATATATTATGTTGTTAGGGGTACAGAAAAATCCTGGGCGATAGAAAAATAACGTTAAGACAGTCGTCCTCAAAGCTAGTACTTAAATAATAACTATAAATTTACAATTTAAAATACCCCTGACTCGAAAATCCCTTCGATTAGAAAAGAGCTGATGGTCTTCCAACGGCTGAACAGATTTCCTTGAATTATATCTAAGAACACTCCCGATTAATTCACCTTTCGAACAGAAAAACAAAATCAAAATCGGTTCATCAGTTCGGGAGCTACGATGCCACAGATAGACACACACACAGGGGTTAAAAATAGAACAGTGCATAAAGAACAAATTGAAACTAAGTTACTCAAAGTGAGGTGACGTTTCTTTGCGTCAATAGAAGTTATCGCATTTGTTCTAAACAGTAGTAGGGCTGAAAATCCTATTTAACCGACTTCAAAAAAGGAGGAGGTTCTCAATTCGACTGTTTTTTTTTGTGTTTGTCACCTCAGAACTTTCGACTGGGTGAACCGATTTTGATGATTCTTTTTTTATTTGAAAGCTAGTGCTTCCCGTGTGGTCCCATTTCAATTGGCCCAGTTCTGGCAATGGCATCCATGAGAAAACCACATATACAAGTCTTTTATGGAATAGTTTTTTTCGTTGAAGTCGATTTTTTTTTTAAAGAATTGCTTTTTGTAGGTAAGCAGTTTAGTTTTAAGTGTAAATGTTTTTTTTTTCAATACCGCTGCAGAAGATTGAGGTAATTTCCGTATTTACACCTGTCTGCTGTAAATTGGTAAAATATACCCACGTCTAGCTATTGTAGCAGAAATCACCACATATGTATCTAATAAATAAAATCCTAATTGCAATATTATTCGCTCATACCTATATACAACGCAACTTTCGTATATTATACACGTAAAGATAGCAGAGACCGCCAGGTGATCCAACTTCGACCATAACTCATTATGGTATTAATTAATAAATAAAATGAATCGTTGTAGTAGTACTGTAGTGTGTAGACTTTCCGTACCATAACAGGTCAGCATATCGCCACCCGGCAAAAAAAGTGTCATATCACATATTAGGTACTTTTTGAGATTTTTATAGCATTGAATAGCAAATGTTGCATTTGGTCAGCTGTAAAAATATCGTTATTAGCTCAAAGAGAACAAAGTTCCACTTTTCACTGAGCTGTTTTGTCCAATACACCGGCATAAAAGTCGTGTTTTCTCGAAATAGCTGTTTTTGTATTATGACACTTTTTTTGCCGGGTGGCGATATGTAATGGTAGCTGTAACTTCTTGTAGCAGTTTTTGCATAATTTTTGAACTTATAACACATATTGATTAAAAACCTTAACTTTCTGCACTTCTAGATATAAACTTCGAGTATTTCAAATCCTAAGTGCGCGAAATTTGCTTAAAAAAAAAAAGATCTTACAATATAGATAAGGATATCAAAAAATATAAAAATATATATGAATATGAATATTATTAACACAAAATTAAAATATAACGTGTATGATACATTATATATACACAATATCCTTACACAAAACCTGTCAAAGCCATAAACTTAGAGGATTTCCCGTCAACAACCAATTTGAGTTATATGGCATACACACGATACGATTTGACTACCTGATCCGATTTGTGATTGAATTGGCTTACGAACAGATTTCACGTCCACACGTAGCAACTAAATCGCCAATTTATATTTCATTTTATTTTCTGTGCTAGATGGACGTATGTAAGAAAGGTTACCGTATACGTAATATGTTTTTGTTTTTGAAGAAATGATATCTGTATTGATCTAATAATATAAATCATCTAATAAATATAACCACCGAACTCAAAAAAATAAATCATCTCATAAATATAACCACCGAACTGAAAAAAAAGCCTTAATAATGCGTAAATACACACATCTTTTAAAAGAAAATCAAAATACATCCGGCTCAGTATGCCGCTTGCAGGCAGAGTAAATGATAAAATTGGTCGATTAGCGTCCTCACGAACCGATTTGACGTGACGCGATCAAGTCACCAATGACCTTGAATTTGACGATTTGCATTCACACGAAACGATTCGATTGAAAATCTACTCAAATTCTGTGTGAAACCGTTCCGTGTAATGTCGTTTTACAGGTATGCCTATGACCTTGACCTGTTCGAGCTATTGATATCACTCCATAATCCATTCGTATTCGTCCTCACACTGCCTTCCCTTTCATATACAGGGTCTATCTGACAATGGAACACTTACTTAAATCACTCTTTAAAAAAAAACCAACCAATTAATAATTTTATTAAAATATGTTCGATTTAAAATCTTTAACTTTACAAATTTCACCAGCTTTCACGAGAATCGTGGACAATAATACCTGGAAATTCAAACGGTCATAACTTCTAAACGGATAGTTTTTTTTTTTCTAAAATTATTTTTGTAACTCTGCATGTGTTTTCAGTGATTTAAGTAAGTGTTCCTTTGTCACATACACCGTGAATGTATGTGTCCATGTGTAAAAATAAAAATGTATGCTTACTTTCCAGTATCGACCTTCACAATGGAATTGGCGACGCGGTGAGGCCCGCTACACTGCAGCAACCATCCATATGTAAACTATAAATAATAAAAAATACGATAAATATTTTAAACCCGACGCGCCTTGAACACTCCGTAGCGTGCTAACATGTCATATATTTACTCCATCGAACAAGAAGCTGAAAAGGTTATTTTTAATGCCAATATGTCCAATAAATAAACATATTATACTATGTACTGTAAAAGCTATTTATCAAACCCTAACATAATAAAAGAAAATAAACTGATAATTAATAAAAAAATGTACTTTTATAAGAAATTTAAAACATGAACAAAACTGAAAGGCTGCTCGCGTCTTCTGTTAACAGAAACAAATAGGTATATGACGAAGACGTGCCATCGTGATCTTTTTATCCTCATCACAAATTTATTTGGAGTCAGTGCAATGTGTGCTCTCATTCCACTCTACTCTATTATTCGTCATTACACTGCTTGCTCCCTTTCTAGCCATGTCCTCTTTCACCAGTCCAATTGTCAAGGAAGACATGCCAATTGCAGAAATGTACTAGAACAGCAACCCATGTTTTTAATAAAATTTCAGATGTGTAAAAAGTGTTGCAAATTGTGAATCATTAATTCATTCGAAAATGTTGCCTTGGTTCGCAGTTATTTGCTCAAAAATATAGATTACTTTTGTTTTTTTTTTTGCTAAATTGCAATTTTTTATATTTTACTAAAGTTATAAATAATCTTAAAATGTTATAATATTTATATTTTTAAACATTTAAAGCACGCTACGTAGTATTTAAAACAACTTATAGAACATAAAAGTCGTTGCTTTTTAAAATCACATTTATACGTGTATGTATACATTATTCTATATTCATCATTGCTGCAATATTCTTCTTTCTTTCTTTCAAATCAATTTTACACACAAAATTAGCAAAATCTAATGAAGAGTACATTTATTCTTTACACTATCGTTACAGTGTGTAATCATGGCAAAAATTTTTATATAAAATTTGTTCTATAAGTTAGTTTGTATCACAGTGTCCATCTCATAAAACAATGTGCCTTTTTGAGTTCCGTAAGTATGAAAGGTCCGTCCTGTGTGGTTTTATATAGATATTTAGATTTAATTAGGTACCGAATGTCACTACGCACTCACTAGGGTACTGGGTATGACCGGATGTAAGACTATATATATCTATTAATTGTAATTAAATATACGCTCATTTGTTAATTTTGTATATAACCTTGAACAGTGTTTGTATGTATTTTTGGAGATGTTTTTAAATTGAGCTTATACATATATGAAGAAGAATTCAGTAGTGATATAATTATTAAAAGCATTTTTTTAAATTACAGTGAGAGTGTAAGTAAAGTTTTATATACATAACATTTTAAAGTCTATATCGGAGGTGTATTAGGGAGATTTCCGGTCGTTTAGATTATAGAAATGATTCTCAACGAATGTACAAAACTGAATCTCTAGCGATCTGCCAGTGTTTACAAAAATGTGTGACTAAGAAATTATTCATATTTTTTGTTTGGTCAAGCTAACGGTATTGTATTTATATTATTAATAAAGCGTTCAATCGTATCATATCATATCGTGTAAGTTGTGTATTATATAATTACGAAGTTAACTACCGTCTGGTTAGCACTGAGGACCGATAATGTTCTTGTCAAAAGATACCTACTTTATAATCTCATTTATGTGTTGGAATATTTTGAATAAATTTAACTCTAAGTAGGTGTAATATATACAAACGAAATTAATAATTTGGCCAATTACTTAAGTTTATTATTTTGTCACGGTTTTGATGTAAACGGCAAATATAAGTTTAATGATTCTCCCAGTGTGGTCGCTTTGTTTCTATATTATAACAAATGCAAACATATATAAACTCAAATAAATTTCAGGTGTTGCTTAACTATACTCATTAATAATGCAATCAAACAGTTTTAGTCATAGGCAACATTGATTATTTTAGAGAGAGAGAAATCTTACGGAACTAAGTGCACTAAGAAAATTATATTATTTCGATTGTGGTCTGGTGTTGCTAGATTTAAAAATAGTGATATTATTATGTAGAATATATTAATTAACGTGTGTTATTCTGGGTTTACCTTGTACTGCAAAACAATAATTTTCGTAAAATCTGTACACCAAAGAACTATCAATGCGATCAGTTTGTCTACGCCTGGTTAATATTAACACGGAATTTAATGTAAATTATAATTATAAGGTCATTCCGACGTTCTTTATGCATCTAGGGACCATAATAAAGTCAATAAATCCTACCGTTGGAAAAAAAAATAAGACTTTTATTTTTTCCTTGTATTTCCTCCCTTATTGATCCTGACCTTAAGTACTCCCTCGAAGGGGGTATCCGGACATCCTGAACACCCCTGTTGATGCGTCCCTGATTACTTAGTTATATCACTCTACTTATCCCATATCAGGACATACGGACGAGGGGTCAAATGAAATTGATAAATAATTTTCCATCTAAATTGGCACGAAGTAATGGCAGATCCATACGTCGTAGGACTCTTGAGTGGGTGCTTACTCATCAGAAATAAGTTTTTATCGTCCACAAATTAATTACAAATATATGACGAATATCTTTAACCCTTTTTAGCCTTGTTTTAGATAAATTTAAGTGAATGCTCACATTATAAATCAATAGTAAAAACTTAAATATGTTTCGAATCCAATTTATTTGATTCTAATATTTGTTGTGTAATTTATTAACATCTAACCACTACTAAAAAGGTTGGTTTCGAATTTTCATTGCTATTTTTCTCAACAACATTGAGCCACGAAAAAAGTAGCACTCGATGAGTCCCTGGCAAAGTTAAAACTGTCTTGACATCCGCAACTAATTTAATCAGAAGAACCTAAGTATATTAGTTTAGTCAGAAATAATTTTATTAACTTCTCTTTTTAGCAAAGCAAGATATAGGAAAAATAAGAAGAAGAAAGGAAAAGGGTAAGGCACTACAGAGAGACTCATTACGCTTTATAAGGCCTCATTCGCACGAGCGCTTTTTCATCGGGCGTTAAAAAAACGTTGAAATGAAACAAATTGATTACTATGTGTTTATTCACACGAAGGCGGTTTGAAAACGCGGCGCTTTTTATTGAGCACTGTCGGGTTTTCAACGTTGAGCATGGGACGTTAAAACGAATTGAGCAAACGGAACTCCGTGTTTTTGTTCTGACGGGAGTTAAAAAAGCGCCGGCGCTGCAGTCAGTTGACTGTGTGACTGACTGACTATTGTGCGCCATTTACAATGACGTGGGTGCTCAATCTCGAATTGTTTATATTGAGATTATTACATAAACATTTACCTACCTCAGTGTCACTGTTAATATCTGCACAGTTGATATCGCAAAACTCATGTTAGTGTCTTGATAAGTTATTCGAGGGCGCACGATTGCCAATAATCCACCGAATGTGCTTATCGGCATCCCGATATAATTAAAAAACTTACCAGGATAAACCATCAAATCCTTCTAAAGCGACAAAAACTGTCCTTTTAATGAGCTAAGATATTTATCTATCTTAGATCATCTAAGGAATGTACCCAATATGATTTTATTTTCCCTTTCTGCTTTCTCGCTACACAAAAATATAATGTATATGCACACCGCATTGACTACGATTCACAATGATTTTTTATCGTTCCTATGAACACAAATATTGGAAACAGTAAAAAAGTGCCAACGTCGGTTTTTAACGCAACGCTTTTTAAGCGCTTTTGCGAAGAGGCCTAGGGCACAGATTACTAAGTAGTTACTACGTAACAGATAAATCACTCCCTATAAAAACGTCCATACCTACCGTTTTAATTACCTACTCTTTCCGAGCGCCGATCGCTGCATGCGAAATTGATCTTAAATGTTCTTAAAACACGATTATGATTGCCTCGTAATAGCGCACGGTTGCGTTGCCATAAGTGAGTTTAGGGTTACCTCTTTTTAAGTAATATCCAATATCTATATTTTTATAAAAAAAAGCCAATGTTGATTAAGTGAAGTTTTATTACACAAAAAATCGGTAAGTTTACTAATACGAAACACTTAACAACGAATTCACGCTATACGAAAAACTTAAGGCCGTAGCCATGCGATCTCGAATAACCAAACCTCTACCGAGAAACATCAATAAATTATTAGAACAGTTAAGCAAAGAAAATAGACAAGAAAAAACTACATCATTATACTACTATATTATATAATCATACATTACTGGATCTACATCCAAATACAGCACATAAACTATCAGAAACCATGCCAATTTTCACCGTGAATTTGACTGTATTTAAAGTACATAAAAGTATATCAATACGATTTCGAATTACGTTATTTATTGTACGTTGTAAATTTAATAAAAATAAAAACGTGAGCGCTCGATGCAGCTGTCGGCAACCCACTGCGCGAGACTGCGTATAAGGTCCGCCAGCGGTCGAGCGGCCGGGAGGTGTTTAGCGCACGTAAGTACATCGAGTGGCATAGGCCTGCCTAGGGCTTGAATCCAATAATATGTATGGCAGAAACGCATGACAACACTATAGCTGACTAGCTGCGCCCCGGGGTTTCACCCGCGTAGGTCCCGATCCCGAGGGAATATCAGGATAAAAAGTAGCCTATGTGTTAATCCAGGTGTCCAGCTGTCTACTTACCAAGTTTCATCGCAATCGGTTCAGTAGATTTTGCGTGAAAGAGCAACAAACATCCATACATCCTCACAAACTTTCACGTTTATAATTTTAGTAGGATGTAGATGTTGCGTTTTGAACCGTTTTTAGTAGAATGAACTTAAAAGCGTTCTCCATGACGCTTTTAAGATCATTCTACCTAAAACAACACTCCCAAAGTATGCGATGGGCTGATTGTTCTGCTATAAACACCCGCACGTAATTTTCATCATTATCAATAGTCCAGAAGTAGGTCGACAACTATTGAAAGATTGCTTTTACATTTAATGACGAGATTTTAAAAAATCGATTAATAAAAAATGATGCCTTAAATATGAAAATATATTTTCATTTACGTGTTGTAATTCAGGTCTATTTTTAGGATTCCGTTCCTCAAAAGGAAAAAAGAAACCCTTATAGGATCACTTTGTTGTCCGTCTGTTTGTCTGTCTCTGAAGACCCTTTTTCTCGGGAACCCGTAAACCCATCAAACCGAAATTAATACCAAATACTTATATCAGCGGTCCCTTGAAACTGTAAAAAAATCAAGCTTCTAAGTCAACGCAATAAAAAAATACAGTAATTAAGCCTTAGATTTAACAAATTGAACATTTCGCATGTAAATCAAAACCTATAGGTTCTTCCCATTGACCTAGAATCATGAAATTTGGTAAGAAACAAGGTCTGACAGCACAAGTAAAGGAAAAAACATAAAAAATCGCTTTTGTGATTACAAACTTATATTTTGCGGTTGGAAAGTTGACTTTGTCGTAAATCGATGTAGGTATTGGATACTCTCCACGTATTCTGTGCCCATACATCGATTTACGATCTTTAGAACTACAATTTTGTCTTTCGGAAAAGACGGGCAAAAATCTGCGAGAATTGATTCCTGAGTTGGACGTACTATCTACATACACACAAGTTGCAACCCTCGGTGCGCGAGTCAGACTCGCATTTGTCCAGTTTTTCATTAATTGTATTTATTTTGTTCCAAGAAATGCATTTCTTTATTTTTGTGCTAAAAGATTTTTACTTTATTTTACCTATGTATATTGAATGAACAGTGTAATTCTGTATTTGATTTAAAGTGATTTCTTTTGCGTCACTTGTATAATATTGACTGCTGATTTTATTATATTTTTCTGACATTTTTGATATATTTTTGTACATTTTTGATTTATTTTGTTTCTGTTTTTTTTTTCAACTATTAATATATCAATTTTGTGCGATTTTAGCATATGTATTTAATGTTCTGTTTCGAAATTGCTTTCAATCCATGCAATAATTTTGGTAATTGCACTTATTTAAGTTTGTATGTACGTATCTTAAATTATTATTGTATTGACGTTTAATTTGATTTAATTTAATTTATTCTGAAATACTGTTTTGACTGTATAACTGTCTACACTATAGTTTTAATTAAGAAAACATTAATTTAAACTATCAAGATGTATTGATTGAGACATGTATATTAATTGAATGCAGCTAAAATAGTGCTGACAATCATGTACCTCTATTTCAATACCTATGTAACAGGTATTGTCTACCTTTGTTTGAGCCCCTTCCACACAAAAAGTATTTAATCGAACATCTGGTGCACAACGTCTCTTATCGCTCCATTGTTCTTACAGGTGTTCGAACCAAAAAAAGTGGTCGAACTCCACTCAGTCGCGCTAATGTATTCATCATAAATGGACCTATGGTTGTTATCACTCCTCGCCGTGGCGGACGCCAGAATGTTTTGCTCCAAGACCAAAGCTCCATTGGAGTTAGGAGAGTGGAAATACGACTTGAAGCACATGGATTCGGCCGTCGTTGAGAACCTGCCCGTATCTATAAGCGAGGGCCAAGTATATGTGTACGATAATTTCTTTCCTGATTTCATTATTAAGTATATACACGTCGACAACTTAGCAATGAGGAGCTGCGGGGCGAGTGCTTCGATAAAAAACGGCGGAATTGGGACTTCGTCTGTACTCATTGTGCTACATGCTGGTATAAATCAAGAGATACGGTCGGTGGTTGACATCTGGGGTGAGAGGATCCCAGGGAAGACCACAAGACATCCGTTTATGACTGATGATGTGAAAGCTGCGAAGCATTTATTTAAAACAGTTAGAGCAGTGAGCCACAACAGAGGGTATTAAATAAATATTTTTTTTTATTTTTATACTGATTTATGTTTTGTTCATGTGCTTAATAAATATTTTTAATAAATGTGTTTTATGCGTCGGTGTAGAATTGAACAAAGAAATGGGCCAGCCTATCGGTACCTACCCTTAGGTGTACAAGTTTCTGCATTTTGTGGACACGTTCATTCACTGTGTGACTAATTATTTTTTCTACCGATATCAAATTGATCCTGCCAAAAATATATTTAAATAAAATTCTTGTGTGTTGAAGTACCGAACAATAAAAGTTACGATAAATTTTAGTTTCATAAATGAATATACGTATAATATATGGTACCTGTCTACATAGGGGTGTTCAAGATGGATGTTGTAAAGACAGATTGTATACACACTGTCTTTACAAATCACATCTGAACATATCTATATACCTGTAAAAAAATAGTACACTTAGGTATACAAATAATGTGAACAAAAATACCGCAGGTTTTTCTTCACGAATTTTTGATAACCGTTTTGAAAGTCGCTTTCTGCGTTTGTCTCTGTTCGTTTAGATCTTCTAAATTACGCAACAGAATTTGATGAGATACCTATAATACAAAAAGGTCAACTTTTCGTAAAACGATTATTTTGGATGCCTTTTTTGCAAACGCTGACTAAACCAAGAACGTCCTTGAAAGAACCGAAGAATATTTTTAGGGACGTGCATAGCTGCTTCTACACATTACGGTTCCTGAGCAGGAACATCTTTTATTTATTCAGCACTTAAGCGCAATTCACACATAAAGCGGGCGCGGGTCAGTACGGGAGTGCGGCAGATCTAATTCCTTGTATTTATATGGAAGATAACACACTGAAAGCGTGCGCGGGACGGGTAGTGAGCGGCTGCCGCTACCCGAATTAGACCCGCCGTAGTCCTGCCCTGACCCGCGCCCGCTTTATGTGTGAATTGCGCTTTAGTAGTTATATAGAATTTGAGTATGACGTGTTAAGACGTGGAATCGGTCCAACTAGAGTGGCTGGATAGAGGGCACGGGGCCTTCATCTTCCGGAAGACGCAGGTGCTTTCCGGATACAGTTGCTTCGGCAAGTACTTGTGTCGGAGCGGCCGGGAGCCGACGTCACGGTTCCACCATTGCGGTGATTGCCCCGATGACAGGGCGCTTCCCACATTGCGAAATGCTCATCCTGGGTCAACCAGTGCCGTGATTTATAGTCAGGCAGTGCTGCGGGTAGTCTCTCGCTCCCAACCGTGGGAATTCCCAATTTGGGCATTTTTTAAAAGGTCTGGACATATATATTGTCAAGCTGGACTGCGCGCGCCCTCTTGCAACCTTCGTGGATTGATGATTAAACCTCTTTGGCGCGCGAAGTCTTACTGGCAACATCGTGCTCAAGATTCGAAGTAATTCGTATTTGAAATAGTTCAGAGAATGGAACCATGAAACAGAAGACTCTCATCGAAGAAGCCGTGAGAGACAGTTACCCGTGTTGACGCACGGAACCTCGTATTATACTTATGTTTTATTTCAATTGTGTTATTGCGAGTTATATTGATTATATGAATGTAATACGTTAAAGGTTTCAGTAAAAATCTATATTTCACCCGCGTTATCTTTTATTTCTCTTTCCTAGAAATTAGATCTATCTTTCCTGGTACGGAAATCCATCCATCTTTCCTGGTAGACATGCCCTTTCAGTGATTTAAGTGTTCCATTGTCATATATCTACACACTGTATAGTAATTAGTAAATGAATTAAATGAAACAAAACATATTTTATAATTATATTTTAAACAAATTGACGTAAATAACTTAATGGCTATTCTTAACACAGTTACATTTCTATACGCTAACATTTCACATTTGATATCAAACTATTGACTAGATGTGGTAAGAAATTTTTCGCTACATTATTGTTACAGATATCGAAAAATAAAATCTCTGAACGCTGACGTCAGATCACTGATAACCGACTGAGACCACACGGTGTCTCTCCATGGGCGTACCGAGGTGGGGGCGGCGGCAGGGGAGGGCCGATGCCCCCCTGGCTTTGGCAAGCTTACGTAGTACTAAGGAAATTTTGAGTCATTTTTGGATTGCCCCCCTACAAAATCAAATTTTGCCCCCCCATGGGATGATAAAAATCAAAATTTGCCCCCCCTGAACTAAAAGCTGGGTACGCCCAGGGGTGTTACCGTCATAAAACTATTTGTGCTATACATTATTTGTATTAGGTAGTAATTGAGACATCACACAACATTAAATTTATTAAAAGTTTGACAAAAACCCTCTTATATGTATTATGCTTTTTTATTAAGACATTTTAGGAGTTACTATAACTAAATCAGTTAGAACTTATAACTATGTAAAGCTACATATTAGATCTGATGTGATACATTTTATGGATAAACAGTCGCTGGATATATCGACTTTGTATGAAGTTATTATTAATAATAACAATTGCAGTATAATGTAATAATATGCATCTTTAAATAAATGTAATGATATTAATTACACCGCGCCATCGCTAAATAATGTTTAATATATTTGACAAATGATATTATTAAGTTAGTTGTCATCAAAATATTCTGACTATATCATACCTACATATTATTATAGTATCCGTATTATGTCAATTGAATGGGTCAATATTTTATTATTATTTAATCCTGAGCCTAAACAATAAAATGGTTAACAACTTTTATTGTTTAGTTTCAATATTCCGGAATATTTAACAGCTTAAATTAAGAATTTATTAACCTACTAGTAGGTAGACATTATATGAAATGTTTTAAAAAATAATACAATCACTTTTTAACTTAACTTTTTTTAAATGGCGTATGCACAGAGATGGGTAATCACCCGGGTTAAAACCCACGACTGGGTAATAACCTGGGTGATTACCCATCTATAGAGATGGGTAATCACCCGGGTTAAAACCCATTTCTGGGTAAAAACCCGGGTGAATACGTATCCATGTTATAATTACATTAAAGTTCTATCGTGATGATTGTGCCTTCAATATTATCTTTCTTTTTCTGTCTTTGCTACTTAATATCTTATTTTGCCTTTTCTTTCTTTCACAAGAATTAAGTCAGGATATAAGTCGTTATGTGTAGTTGCATAATATGTACAGTACGGATATGTTGTGTTCCACCCGCCAACAGGCTAAGTAAAATTAGGAACTGCATGAGCACAACAAAAACAAATATTAATAAAACATGACATATTGTGCGTATATTATTTTAATCCTATCCTAATCCTAATACCTACAGAAAAAACCGGACATGTGCGAGTCTGACTAGTGCACCGAGGGATCCGTCCATCTCGGGAATCAATTCTAGAAGATTTATGCTTGTCTTTTCCTAAATACAAACTTAACTTTGCAGTTCTAAAAAATACTCTCCCATACACCGATTAATGACAAAGTCAACTTTTCAACCGCAAAAATATAAGTTTGTAATAACTAAAACTATTTTTTCTATGATATAGCATCAAATTAATGACTTTCGCATTTTTTCCTTTATTTGTGCTGACACTTTGCTTCTAACCAAGTTTCATGTTCAAGGTAAATGAGAAGTACCCTATATGTTTTGATTTACCTGTGAAATCAAATTTGGTCAAATCTAAGGCTTAAATGGCCGTATCACATTACACCTTCAAGGGACCGCAGACATAAGTATTTGGTACCTTCAACATGATGCGTCTACGGGTTCCTGAAAAAGGGTCTTGACAGACTGACAGACAACAAAGTGGTTTTTTTAAGGTTTTGTTTTCCTTTTGAGGAACGGAACCCTAAAGATATATGAAAAATATTGTTATTGTGTAACAAGACATTGTGCAACGTATTATAGAGACGTGTGATCATCTGACGTCTACTTTCTGTAGCAAACGTGTTTGTACATATGTATAGGTAGAAATAAGTTCATTTTTTTTTTAATTGTTATTTTTTAACTGCTGGCATGTTGGCTGACAAAGCGAATGTCTATGACGAGATTATTTCATAAAGTAAAACAATTTTGTCCTTTGTTTTATTTCAAATATTTAAGTTTGGGATGGAGGAATAGTATAATATTACATGTGCAAGGGTGCATTTCGCTTAAATTCTGTCCGATATGTTTGTATTTCAATACAGATAGTGAGACGACCAAAACGCCAGCCAGCGTATAGGAGACATATCCTAGGCAGTAAATAGATTTTCCCGGCACCCTCCACCAAAAACACATTGGCCAGTCCATAAACATAAAAAAAAACTATCCATGTCATTGAAAATTCATATCTCTGTTATACCGAGATAAAACAATGAGATAAGAGACTTCTGGTATCAGTATTATTTACTTTATCAACAATATTTAGTTTCCTTGTTATATAGTATTACAATCACTGTATAAACATATTACTTATCAGTGGTGATTTGTGTAGTTTGCAATAGCAACCTACACCTCGGTAGCCGTCAATGCGTTTTACATAGATTAAGTATGATTGTTGTGTAGCGAAAGCTGCGATGTGTGTTTTATATCATACTAGCATCCCCCGCGCGGCTTCGCTCGCGTGTACATATTAAAATATTTGCGCGGAACCCTAATTGTTTTTCCAAAATAAAAGTAGCCTAAGTTAATCCTTATAAGACCAGCTACCTGCCAGTAAGTCTCGTAGATATCGGTTCACCCGATCGCAAGATTAGCCGGAACAAACAGACAGACAGACAAAAATTTTAAAAACTGATTTTAGGCACAGTTATCGTGCAAATAACTGTATGAACTTAAAAAAAACTATTATTTTGACATTACAGACATTTAAATTTTATTTATTTGTATTGATTACCAATAGATCTAAACAAACAATACTACCCGCGTGTAATGAAACAAGTGAAACATAGTTACATTTTGTCATTTTGCAGTGAAGCAATGCTCGAGTTGTATTTCGCCGAGCGAGTGAGGTCACCGTAGGCCCTAACCCTTCCCTCTCCCCATATTCCCTTTAGTTTTTGTTTATCATTATTTTTTCAATAGCAACGGACCGTGATTTTGGGTATCAGGGTAGATTGTAGATCGAAGGGTGGCATAGACTAATTTGTCTCCGAGAACTCGTTGTTCCTCTAATAGTGCATATTTTTGCAAGGATCCAATATATCCTGGAAAAACTTTTGTCTCAAAAAACTCAAACATCCCTTATTTCCTTCCGGGGTAATACCTCTTAACATGACAACACTGTAAGTTGGTAAATTATTATGTATCGCATATATATCGCATCGCTATCTGTGGACTGTTAGTAGGTATTATACATATATACTGGCCTGTGTGTCTAGTGGTTAGTGACCCTGACTGTTAAGCCAGAGGTTGTGGGTTCGATTCCCACCCAGGACAAATAATTGTGTGATGAGCACGATAATTTGTTCTGTGTCTGGGTGTAATTTATCTATAATATGTATGTATTTAGAAATATATAAGTATGTTTGTCAGCAGTCTGGTTACCATAGTACAGGCTCTGCCTAGTTTGGGATCAGACAGCCGTGTGTGAGATGTGTAAAGTTTAGTAGATTATTTATTTTATTTTATTCTTTATTGTACACTAAAACTAGATTAATAAAAACAAGGAAATGGTATGTACAAAGGCGAGCTTAACTCAAACCTGAGATTTCTTCCAGCAAACCTTAGAGTAAATAGAGGATAGTAGAAAAACTTAGAGGCAAAGTCGTGTGTGCGTAAACTAATTAGAGATAGTAATTAATAGATACAACTCAGTTAAATAAATATAATGTATACCGACACGTATACTCATTATGAAATATAAATACCTATACTTATAAATACATACAAATATATATACTTACATATTATAAGTCTGATTTATTGTTGAGAGAGAAAATAATCCCTGATAGATTATTATTATTATAATACGATGTTAAATTTAGCACAGCACTGTTGGTGTTATCTTAATTGATAATTACACGTTCAAAGATGTTTTGCCAACATTATATATCATATTCCTTATGATAACATCACTGGTCTTTGCCCTCACTGCACTTCCCTCTTATTAAAAAGATAATTAGAAAAGGATTATTGTTTGTAATTATTCTGGACGAATCAATCCTTAGCTATTTAGAATTATTTTATGCGTGTATTGACGCGCAGTGACTCACCATTTTTTTTATTTGTATAGTATTATTATTGAAGTGAAAACTTCTTTAGGCACGTTGGGCGCTTTTGGTATGGGGTAAAAGCACCGAACTCGCGTGACCGTCACGCTCAAATATACAGATGTGTGTGGTTACTACGACTGGCAGGTTTTTTTTTAAACTAGAGATCGCTTGGCGGTAACATTTCGACCGTTTTGTATGTCTTGTTTATAGTTTATAGACTTTTGTACCATGACAGGTCAAAATATATACCTATAGCTTCATGTAGCCGTTTTTAATTTTTTTTTTACTTTATAGCACATTGTTTAAAACGTTTAGCTTGCCGCACTTCTACATATAAACTTTAAGTATCTCATATTTTACATTTCTGTCTGTGCGCCTTTGTTTAAAAAATACGTGCAATGATTTACATCACGTATTAATAATATAAATATTTTTTATTCTGTTCAAATTAATTTGTCTAGTTCCATTTCATCACAAACATGACGAAGTGTAAGCGTTGTTTAACCAGCCATTATCACTTGTAACATTAAGACCTATGTTTGACCTGAACCAATGTATGTTGAAAACAGTTTAATCAAAAACAATCACGTTATACCTAAGAGATAGCAGCCTTGGTGACGTCAAACAGACGCAAATCATTATTCTCATAATATATTTTATTATTAAATCATCTGCTTATCATTACTTGGTATTTCAATATCTATATATATAAAAATGAATCCCTATTTCCCTTGGTCACGGCATCACGCGTGAACGGTTGGACCGATTTCGCTTTTTTTTTGTGTTTGTTATTGTCAGGAGAAGGTCCTTATGAAAGAAAAAATTTAGAAAGTTGCATAGTCTAGCACAGCGCCAAATAGGTAAACGTGACTCACTGGTAGTTAATTCTTAGTTTTAATGGTTTCTTATCATAACGGGTTTAATTTTAAAATTCGAATTTTTAAGTACAATTGTATTATTTTTTTTTTGCTACATGGCTGTCTACATTTTTTTTTTTTGCTAATACTACAAAAAAAAAGGTATTGTTAATTTTCTACCATCAGATCTTAACTTTTTTGCCATAGGTGCTACGGACAGTCCACCGTGCAAAGCATGCATTGAAGCAGAGAAAATAGCAACCCATGTACTGATGGACTGTCAGGGGGTTGAAGAATACCGGACTAAGTATCTTGGCTCGCCAGGGTTAATCTCTGAGAGCGTCGGTAACCTAAAGGGGTTAGTGGAATTCTTCAGGGAGTTAAGGTGCCTCGAATAGTTTTAACCTAACATCAGATCTTTTTTAAATTAGGCAAGTTACGGGTGTCTACAAAAGCATACAACATCTTTAATGACCCTATCTGCCCCTCCCAAGGAACTCTGGCAACATTTTGTCAGTTAATTTACAGAAATCTGCAGAACATTTTCTACTTCATTCTTTACTATGTCTACGGTGTAGCAGTTGACAGGACATGACAGTATTATAATAGTCCGTGAACTAGAATGCTTTAAAAAGTTCTGTGCACGCAGCATCAATTATAAAGCGTTTTTCGTTATTCCTAATTGTTCGTAGGTTTAAATAGCGTTATGTAATAATAATAAGAACATGGCACACCTCTCACCCGGTCATCTGATCCCAAACTAGGTAGAGTCTGTACTATGGTAACCAGACTGCTGATAAACATACTTAAATTCTTCTAAATAATAATAATAATATTATAGAATTACACCCAGACACTCTCACACCCAGATGCTCATCACACAATCATTTGACCTGGGTGAGAATCGAACCCACCTCTGGCTCAGCAGTCAAGATAACTAACCACTAGACCAACAGGCCAGTCTCTATGTCAAGCTAAATTAGTTCATCGTGCTGTTTCTAAATAAATATATATTGACAATTACACAAAATTATCATATTATTTTATTTACTTTCTAATGATAATGATTATGACGCTAGCGAAGCCGCTTGTAAAAGCTAGTCCTACTAATATTATAAACGTGAAAGTTTGTGAGTATGTATGGATGTGTGTATGTATGGATGTTTGTTACTCTTTCACGTCAAAACTACTGAACCGATTGCGATGAAACTTGGTATGTAGCTGGACACCTGGATTAACACATAGGCTTTATACCCCGATATTCCCACGGCATCGGGACTTTTGCGAGTGAAACCGCGGGATGCAGCTAGCATTTCCTTTTTGTATTGGATGGAGTATTCATTGATGAAGATTATAGACTTCGTAACATCATGCTACGACTTTTGGCAGCGGAGCAGTGACACTGAATGCAGGTGGAAGTGCAAGGAACGTTAAGTACCTATACTGTAAGAGGTTAATTCATCGCTCCGTTACGTATATCAAGGTATCACACTAATATTCGCAATATATATAAAAAATAAAAATAACATGGTGTTCGTTTCTAAGCGCATCACTTGAAAACGGCTGGCCCGATTTGAGTAATTTGTACTTTAATCCAGGGTGTTACTGAAACGCTCCCGAAAACGAAGCCAGATAGTACATCGAGATCGTTTTTTTTCTGATCCATCATCAAAGGTATCATTATCGGTATCGTCTGTCTTCGTTTTCGGGAGCGTTTCACTAACACCCGGTATGTTAATAATACACACATCAAAAAAGTCTAAGTCTTAATAAATTTGGTATTTTTGTCACTTTTATCATTTTGAGATATACAGCTTTTGAAAAAATGAGTGGTGAATCATTTTTTATGTCATGGAGCCACGCCATTTGGCCGATGATGAAATCCAGAGAGCTGTAAGAATGCAACAAGAGGGAAGAAATCAGTCCCAGGTATCTCAGCATTTTTGTGTCAATAAAAAATTCAATGAAAAATCGTTGCCGACAAGTTTTAAACAACAGAGGCGATCACACTTTGTATTGAATTACCAAATAATTTAATAATAAAAATGTTTTTAACAAAAAACTAAACCGACGAAAAGAACTAAAAAGCAAAAAATAAATAACTATACAAATTTTACAAACTTATTTTGAGTCGGCGCCAAACAACCAACTCTACGTAGGTATAGTTAATCATTTTATTATTTGTTGTTTAATATTTTGTTAAAGAGATTTTTATTTGATGATTTTTTTTCATCATCAGCTCAGCTACATGATGTGATGATTTCTGAACGCAAATACCTGATAAAGTAATGAAAAGTAAACAGAAACACTATTCGTTCCTACAATTTTCTAGGGTTTCTCTCAATTTTATCAGGATCCCATCATCAGATCCTGACTTCCTTGACATGGGACCACCCTTGAAGTATACCCTATCTAACAAAAAAAGAATAGTCAAAATCGGTTCATAAATAACGGAGAGAGGGCTGAACATAGATAAAAAAAATATATACATATATATACAGTCGAATTCAGAACCTCCTTTCTTTTTTCGTCGGTTAAAAAGATGTCGTTATTTAATTTTGTAAAACATGAAAAGTTTAATTTCGTTTTAACTTTATTTTATACTACGTATGTTACGGTACACATGTTGTTAATTATTGTGATTAAATGGCCAATTGAATGACGGATTATGTTGCTTTAGTCACTAACGCATCAAAGAATGCTTAGTTATTATTTCTAAAAGAAATATAAATATATTACAATAGTAAAAATCGTTCAAAAGTTCAATAGTAGATGTTGCTTAGACTTTTTTGATGTGTGTATTTCAAATAAGATATTTAAGGAAAGTGAGGAAAGAAATTCTGTAGTTGAAAAAAATGGACGTGCCTTTTTCTATATAATTAAAACAAATTTGACGTCTTTGGAGTCGCTAGTAAAGTAATATATCAATGATTACTATTAAAGAAGTCGGCTGCATATTCTAAATTACTTAATGTCTTTTCAAATAATGTCATGTTTAGAGGCATTTAATATTTAAAATCATCATAATAATTGTAGATTTGAACACAACAGGTATTGACTTGTTATTAATATAGCATATCATTAGTACCTAGTACGATAATATTAGTTGCATCTCTATTTAGAAATTATTTTAAATCTCGCCCAGAGACGTACGGCCAGCAGTTAAATTCTATCTATAATTTGTTCGCTATGCGAGTATAATACTCCAATAATTTCGCAGATAGCTTGTTGTATATTCCATTATTAATATTTTTTGTTCGAAACGAATAAGTTAGGACACGTATTAGGATGCGTCTACGGCTAAAAGGTATGTAAAGAAAGAAAGAAAGAAAGAAAGAAAAGACTTAGGTTTCCCTTTTGTAAGAATTAATGTAAATATTACTTAAAACTAACGAATAATAATTTCACATTTATTCTTAATTTAATTACCCTCAAAGATTTTATCTCTCTTTTTAATTGCCGATACGTACAATGTTAATATTTATGATCTTTCAGATCAAGCCCATTGATCTCGTATTCCCTGTCAAAGAGGTTAAACACTACTGACAACTACCCCATTATCTCACCTCTATTCGTGGTCGAAGGCTGGTAACAATAATCCACAATGTCCGCAAAATTACCCACAAAATGGGTAAGAGTGCTCATTCCCAAAACGTAAAGGAACGACTGCCACACGCCTTCCATAAAAAGGGTAATGTCGTACACAGCTGTTGTATCACTATGTCGTAACTACGACTAAGCTAATCAAAACATTAATAGTCACGGTATTTAGTCAACGTCGTGGAATTTCAGTATGGCCCGGCCATTGATCTCGGAGTTGCAAAGTTTTCTTACTACTTCCTGGGCCTCTTCCGCGGGGAAAACGGAGTGGGGCGGTGGCTCGATCTGTCGATAAAGAATAATTAAGTAAATACCTACATCCAGAAGAATGCAATAAAGTACGCTGCATGGAGTAAGAGTCCTAGTACCGCATACAGTACACAGAAGCATACATGATGTCGCCAAATAGCAAAAAAAGTAAATCAAAGATCGATATTATATTATTCTCTTTGGCTCAGCTTACCTACAAGAATCTCGACATAAGATCAATCCTATTTCTTTTGTCAAATCACTTATTAAACTCAAGATATAAACATTATATTTAAGACTTTTATCTCCTGTATAACAAAGAACATTTCATCTTTCTTTTTGCGATTTATATCATTGTAACTAAACGAACGCGTTAAAAATCCCAAATGCGTCTTTGTTTGGAGTGTAATAGTGAAAGATAGATAATGAAGATATTAATATTATAAACGTGAAAGTTTGTGAGGATGTATAGGGTAAAATCAGGATAGATACCCCACTTGTACAAAAATTTTAAATGTTTAATTTACCATGTATAATTCTTATGAATATAGCTAGTTTAA
This sequence comes from Euplagia quadripunctaria, assembly GCA_963859945.1. Lineage (NCBI taxonomy): Eukaryota > Metazoa > Arthropoda > Insecta > Lepidoptera > Erebidae > Euplagia > Euplagia quadripunctaria. The sequence continues at coordinate 3,467,052 of OY982559.1, forward strand.
ACCATTAGGTTACATTAAAACTTGTTTTGGTTAATCTAACAATAGCTGATTTACGAACTATTTGAATTTTTCCAAACCTCTTTTCTGAGGATAGATGCCTATATGGGCAGATGCCTGTAGTGTAGGATAGATGGCTTATGGAATAAAAGAAATAGTTTTAAAGTGTTTTATTTGTAATTTTAAGGAGATAATCACAACCGCAATTAACAGCATTAATCCACCAATATATTAACGTTTAAAACGTGTACTAATTTAAGTAGTAATTATTTAAAATAAAATAAAAACCAAAACAGTATATAGATCAATTCTACTTATTTTGTCACATAAACAAATGAAATGTTGGTATTTTTAAAACAAAAAATGCTGATTTTAAAATACAAAAAAAAAATGTATGTCCGTTTTGTATTCTATTTTTAATAAGTTCTTAACTTTTAGAACATAGTTCCTTATATACGTAAGATTTTTATGTATAGTCTATGTATGATGGCTATACAGTGTCTAATGTATAGTCTACGTGATGCTGTTATTTTTATTATTATATATTTTTTATAAATCATTGTAAACAAAATAAAGGTGTTAAGATAATTTTGTAAAGTAGTTTTTTTATCGATACAAAAATAAAAATAAAAAATGTATACCCGAATAATTATTTTCTTTATACCTCGAATAGAACTTGAAATTAATATTTTTATAATAAGGAACTTCGTTCTTATCTGGTGTCCCACGACACCACACAGCTATTTTTAACTTTAACATGTCTGCTAATTTCATGCTTATTCATCATATTTCATTATTGATTGAGGTTGTGAAAATGTGAGAAGCGAGAATGTACGACACATCAGACTACTACAATCTGTCACATTTCCTCATTACATTTAACAGTCTGATTTACTGTGTTGTTTAAGACAAGACCTTAACAGGTCATTAAATTACATGAAAATCGAACTCTAAATAATATAAAAATCTTTTTAACAAAAAATTAAACCGACGAAAAGAACTAAAAAGCAGTCGGCGCCAAACAACCAACTCTACGTAGGTATAATTAATCATTTTATTATTTGGCGCCGACTCAAAATAAGATTATAAAATTTTTAAAGTTATTTATTTTTTGCTTTTTCGTTCTTTTCGTCGGTTTAATTTTTTGTTAAAAAGATTTTTATTTGATGATTTTTTTTCATCATCACCTCAGCTACATGATGTAATGATTTCTGAACGCAAATACCTGATAAAGTAATGAAAAGTAAACAGAAACACTATTCGTTCCTACAATTTTCGAGGGTTTCTCTCAATTTTATCAGGATCCCATAATCAGATCCTGACTTCCTTGACATGGGACCACCCTTAAGGTATACCCTATCCAACAAAAAAAGAATAATTAACATCGGTTCATAAATAACGGAGAGAGGGCTGAACATACATAAAAAAAATATATATATATATATATACGGTCAAATTGAGAACCTTCTTTTTTTTTCGTCGGTTAAAAACACACTAATTATTAAGTGCACGCGATTATTACAACCTAATTTCTCGCTTGGATATCTAAGGTCACATTCGATTTCTATTTTGTAAAGGAACATTATTAACTTTACAGAGTAGTTTATTCCTGTTCCTGTATTTCATGTTTATTGTGGGAATAAGTTTTGCTGAACCAAAGTAATATCTAAATCTGGAATTTAATCACAAATGTCAGCGCTTTTTCATAATATTTAAACATTTTATTGCTTTTTGTATGCCACTTTTATTTAAATTTAAATATTTTCTTCCCTAGCTAATATTACATGTACAAGTAGATGGTAATACGTAAAAAACTACAATTTCCTCGACATGTGTACTCGTTTCAGATATAGTTGGTTACTTAAAAATATTATAATTTACTAACAGTTTACGGAATCGAAAAAAATATGAAGGTTATTTTTTGACCTGAAGTATGGAGTGTCAATAGGCTATTAACTGAATGCGTGCTACTTAAACATACAATTGGTTGAATCACTTTAAATTGGCCTTGTCTTATGAACCGGGAATGTTTATAAAGTATATAATAACACAATAACTCCTTGTAATAATACAAAAGTATTACATACATTTCTGTATATTTTTGTCACAGTCCATTGTAAGTTGTCGGTGAAACATTGCGATGAACATTCAAATTTAACATTTCAACAAGTATTGGAATAACAATTCTTTTTTTAGAAAAACGCTTCGATAAAAGAAAAATAACAAATGTATATCGGTTCAATTTAGCTTACTTAAAGTGGTTTTAAAGAATAATAATATGATATAGTTTCGGAATAGACTTAAAATAACAATAGGAGTATCAGGAAGTTTACTTACTTCTGACCTAGCGACCAGCCCCACTAGCTCTTTCAGCTGTTCTATTGAACCGTTGGGTACAATCACTATATGCACGTTTAGATCCTCAGCCTTCTTCGCGAATTTGGGCATGAGCCTCTCTCCGACGTCTTCCGTTACCAGGACAACGCCTCCCTGCAGAACATAAAAAAATTTAAATACCTTACATCCAGAAAAATTTACAACGCAAGCCCAGCCGCAGCCAAAATCTAGTAGTTCATACATATTTTTTACGATTACTGACATCCATTTCATGTTAAGAGGTCGGCAATTAAATTTTTGAATTTAAATACAATATCAATTGCTTAATCTAAGCATTCATAAATTGTAATGTGAATGTCTTGTGAAGAACCTTTGTTAAAGGTCTCGGTGTTGGTGGACAAATAAAAAGCGGACTGTATTTTATGTTGGTTTGTAATGTCGACAAGTAGGTACGCACAGAGCACCCGATGAAGTTTATAAGGCGAGTGTCCTGCATAATTGCGATGGTAGTGGGAGCCATTCCGCCCGCGCCCGCGTCTCTCCTTGTTGGTTGTTGATGGCCGGTTGAAAGCTCCGGCCTACCGCGATGTCGAGGATCGCGGTTTGATTCTCGACAACCCTTGTGTATACTAGGTCACCCGTCACTGGCGCATAAGCTGACTAGTTTTGATATAATATGTATAACGCTAACAGGATGCTTTTTAGAAAATCTATAATAATAGAATAGATTCAGTTGAAACGTCTCTGAGTGTGAGGCAATAAGTATACTATATTGCACGAGCCGTGTTCAGGACGGTAAACAGCAAATGAGCTTATTCTAATTATTCTTCCTCCCCAATATACAGATTTATTTTTCCATTTCCACCACACTTACAACAGCAAGACATTGCAGAGAGCGATGCAGAGATCGTGACGTAGTGCCGAAATTGAGAACGATGTCGACAGGCCCTTCACATGCATCTGTGGTCCTCTCTATCAACTGCTTCTCGTACAGATCTTCGTTCCATTGTACAACGTTAACCCTGCAGGATAAAAAGAAAGTGCCATGAAACCTTTTTTGTTATGAATACTTAACATCAAAAAATTAAAAGAAAACTATTTACTGTTCACACTCCTTCGCCAATATGAAACCTTCATCCTTCAACGTCGCAATAGATATTTTAATCCTGTCATTATATTTCCCGTGTTTGAAGTAATGAGTCGCAATACGAAGTGCCCATAATGCAAGGCCACCTGTACCAACAATCAGTACAGTCGCTTTGTCCTTCTTCTGAGAGCCATCCAGAACCCTCTTTAGGCATTCACCAGCTGTGTAAACAGTGTTCATCGCCAACAAAGCCCCAGTAGGAAGCATAGCTGCTACACTCAAAGGAAGCTCGTCTGGTACTGGCACCAAGCTTTTAAAATCAGGAACAACGATGTATTCAGCATAACCGGCAGGTACACCATCATATGGATACAAAACTATCCTTGATCCTTCTTTAATGCCGTCAAGTCTTTCAGCAGCTCTTCCAATCGCTTCAACTATACCAGCCACTTCATACCCAGGGAAGAGAGCGCCATCCCTAAGACCAATATGTGCAGGAGTTGCGGTATAAATCCCAAAGTTTTCCATCTCTCCTGAAAGACTACCAATGGAAGAGATTGAGGAGGTACTGCAAACGGAAGCTGAGCGGGTTTTGTTAGCCCTATAGCAGGCTCCTGCATATACTACGCGGATCCTCGCCCCATACATGGGTACATCAGGAACGGGAACGTCAAAACTGAAGACGCACTCTTTGAGGGTAGGTCCAGGGGACTCGATGGAGACTTGTCTGCACAGTTTACTCATTTTATATTTGGGATCTGTGAAAGAAGGATATAATGAGAAATTTATTAATGTTGCTGTTAAACACTGCCTGGACTACAAGAAGTCGAAAAGTCTGCATCTGTGTAAATACTACACGCGATTTCAAGTAACTTAGAAGATTCCATTAAACCCCGAAATAATTCCTAATGTACTTAAAACAATCCTGTATCCAGCATCTGAGTAAGAATATAGAAGCAACGGAATTTATGGATAAAGTGATGTCTTTACAACATAGAACGATCAACATTCACTCCAATGTACACGAAGACTAAGACACCTTTTCTGCAACTCTCGAGGATACCGTTAAACATCAACGAGAAGAACAAGTAAACATATTAAGAAACATAAATTGGAAAAACACTAACGAATTAGATTTGCTATGACATTAATGCTGCCAAACTAACTTCTAACTAACAGTAGGGATAGCATAATATGTCTTGAAATATATATTATTATATCAAATAACGCTCAACACACGTGAATAGAAGTCAAACCTCGGTGTTATACAGTAATCAATAGCACGAACAATCTTTTGTTCAATATTGTACTCAACCACGGCCTTAAACAGTATTTCTATTACTACGTATAACAAGATATTATGACGAGTTCTTTGTCAACATTGGTGATGTAATCCACATGAGTACCTATGTTTTATTCGCCAAATCGAGTTTATTCTTGTACTTGTCCAAATATCATTATCATTAATGTCATTCGTACATTGAGTAATCACTACTAATCACATATAATATAAGTACTTGAACAAAAAACGGTATTTTTTCGTTGAAGTCCTGGAGAAAATCTCTCTAGTCACGGCAACTGACTTGAGATGGATTTTTCAAGTGCGCATCTATTTACCAGTTATTAAAACTAAAAAAGGGAGTTACACGAAAATCGAAATAGGTAATCGTTATTTTATCGTATTACTAATGACCCAAGACTGGCTAACGATGACTTTATTTATAGAACCATTATCATGTTAATGATCATAGTTATGATATTTAACTATTCATTATTACCGTTACTCCGGTAAGTGTTATCTATATACGTGAAAATAATTCCTTGTGTGTAAGAAAATTTCTCGAATGGAGGAACGTGAAATTTGGATATCCTAGTTTATATTAAGTTACGGCTACATTAAGTTAAATATGCCCAGAATATGTTTATGTCGAACTGCCATGGTACGGAAAAGCTATAAAATGACAGTTCAAGTCTGACTGGTCAATAAAGTAAAACAAACCACGACGTGTAGGAGATCTCGTGGAAGGTCGACTTGAGGCCGCGAACCTCGAAGAATGTCAACCTACAGTTGCCCTCTCTTAAATAGTACGTTTTTCCATTTGCGCATAGTATCCTCCGAGCTACATAGGGGATAATATTGACAGTGCAGTGATGTTGCTAGTGTAAGAACCCGGCTCCGCATAGCATCATGAGAAAGGTTTATTTATGTGTATAATTCATTAAGGTTTTGTATACATTTGCTGAATTATGACGATTATTGTTGAAGATATGGGATAAAATTATGCCGACTAGCGACTGGGAGCTTTTCTGGCTTGCGCATTAAAAAATGTATGCATAAATGCTCTGCTACCCGTGCGAAACCGTGGCGGGTTGCTAGTATATTATATGACAAACATCAATATAACTGCTTATCACTAACAAAGCCCCCCGTCGCGTCTGTCTGTTCGCGATAAACTGAAAAACTACTGAACGGATTTTCATGAGGTTTTCACTACTAGACAGTGATTCATGAGGAAGGTTTAGGTGTATAATTTGTTAAGATTTTGTGTAAATGTGCTACCCGTGCGAAGCCGGAGCGGGTTGCTAGTACTATTCATAAATGAAACAATATTTATTTTTAGTAATGTCACTGAGATGACTCTGTCAAAAGTTCATGATAATGTTGTCATACTTTGGCTTTGCACGAAATACACATTCCATTGGAAAATAGCTTGTATAATAAAGCAAGACTAAACCAGACTATACCTTTGAGTAAACCAGAAGTGAGTCAGAAGAACATTATGAGAAGAGCGTAGATTACCGTCGTGGCTTTAACAATGAATATGGAGGCGGAATATACATATGTGTAGAGATTGTAATATGAATTTAAGCATGGACAGGTTACTAGTGCAGTTAAGAAAGATTAATTCATAAGTGATCGTACTTGTGGAGCCTATAAACGAATCCAATGTAATTGTTGAGACAGTCGTATGTTGAACAGATTGAAGAAACGTAGTCCTCATCCTTGTCCGGAGGAGATTCCTAAAGCGGTATAAAGAATGAAGGGTTGAAGCAGCGATTTGGTAGCCATGAGCAATTACTAGAGTCCTCCAATTCACATTGGTATCGATGAGAACATCGCAGCTAATAGTAGTAGGTATTCCATGAAAAGGTACTAAATAGGTGACATGTGAGCAAAGAACAGAACACAGTAAACCATCTATTGTTAAACTACACCTAAATTTGCATTAAATTCAAATTCATTTTATTGCGTCCAGTGGGTACATAAGGTCTTAATAAATATAACATATTAGTTCCTCCATTTCTATCGTAAGGGGTACAATATTTTGGCTTAATTATATTAAAGCAATACAGCAAATTGATGGAAATTTCTTTGGAGTTCGGGCACAGACAGGAAGACAGTCCCATAATACTAATCTTTAACAACACAGATATTACATATACATTCTAATTTAACGACTACATATTAATCATCATAAGCAAATATGTTATTTTAAAAGGCTTAAATACTTCTTCATACATACATTCTGTCAAAAAAGTATCAGGAATTGATCATTTAATTCTAATGGCAACACACGCTGGCACAACTATTTTCTATATTGGCGCGAAGTTTGAGCAATATCTATCATTTAATTTGTTTTCGGTACTCGATTTTGTAAGCTCGTCTCGGATAAAAACATCGAACAAACACGACAACGCGCCATCGCACAAGGCCATCATTGTGAACGAATTTTTTGACCAAAAACTCAACAAATACCTACGAACAACCACCGTATTCATCGGATATGGCTCCCGGTGACTTTTTTCTCTTTCCGAAAACTCAAATTAAAACTTCGAGGTCAAATTAAAAGAATTAGCGGCGGGTACTGAAGTTGATTCCGGAAAATGCATTTAAAAAATGTTTTGAAAACTGAATTATTCGCTGGCGTAAGTAACAACATACACTCACGCCTGTGTCTCCGAAGGGATAGACAGAGATAATTAATCACCAACATTTTGCCAATATAATTTGGTCAAACTCACGAAATACGGGGCAAGCCTATTGCCCACTTCCCAACTGAGCACTTTGGGAATTAAAGATGAGAAACTCGGGAATGTGTTGAAAGGTAGGCAAGAATGGAAGGGACACGATATTGCTTATACGGAGGGATTGAGGAGTGTGCTGTGTAAGCAATAGCTGAAGGAAACTGTATACCTGTAACTCGAACTGGCTTGCCAGGCAGTCAGAGGCCTCAAACTAACACACAACTTAATGGAGTTTATATACGTTAAAAAGCTGCCACCTCTTTGTATTTTCTTTGAGGACGAGGCAATCATTAGCCACGTATTACACACGTACCGGCCAAGTAAGAGTGACCCACAATTTGGGCATCTGCGCTTGCCAGCGTGTCTGATTAGCAGAGCATACAATGAAGAAACAGAGGTTCGTGTATTGGTTCTTGTAGGCATTATACATGCTATGCCAAAGACCCGTAACCCTGACCGGCAACGGAGTCTTTTCTATACTGCGAGGAAGAAAACCGATGTATAAAATATAATATTATGTAGGTACATTATGTAATAGCTGTTGACAGGAATTATTACCTTTCCGGAAAACTACTAGCCCGTCATCCAATCAGACCAGAGAAGACGCTCTGGTACATTCGCCCGCTTCTCGAGAAGAGGGTAAAGATTGTCCTCTAAATTTATGTGGCGTCAAGAAAGTGTGGCCAGGACCAAGGCTATTGATTAAAAGCTGGCATAGATTTAGACTATAGACGATACGACTCCGACATAGCCCTAGTCGTTCATTCGGCTTGCTTATACTCAGATTTAAACAAGGAAAACCAAAAAAGATTTGAATTTTTATGTTTTCAATCGAAAATACAAATAAGTAACACTAAACACATAGTAAAAACGGTTGTTATATCTAATAAAAATTAACAACAAACAACTGTGACCCGGATAAATGTAGTGAAAATAAAAGTTACGAAAAGTAGAATATAAACAAGAGAAGTGAGAAGACAAAATGAACTCACTCACTTCTTACGCGTAATGTCTACTTTGGAAATGTAATAATATGCTCTTTTAGCTCTCACGTCTTTAACTGTGTTGCTTATTCTCTGAGCCAAATAAGTACATGAATCCAGCCAACTAGTCAATGTTGCCCAGGTACACCAAAGAAAGGTACTCCCTGTGGCGCTATCGTCCTGGCTAAGCCTTTACTCTGGGGGATACTCTACCTGACACCTTTCCAGCATTCCCGGACTAGAGTCACAAGTGCATAAAATGTAATCATGTCATGTTATCTTAACTATATCGACACTAAATTCCAGCTAAACAAATGTTTCTATAGTAACATTATAAAGTTAATATAGTAATATTTCCACACATCTCACACACGGCCGTCTGATCCCAAACTAGGCAGAGCCTGTATGTACTATGGTAACCAAACTGCTGATAAACATACATACTTATATATTTCTAAATACATACATATTATAAATAAATAAATTCTTTATTTGGAACTGATTACAGGTTACAATTATTTCAGGTGTTCGATAATGACCGCATTAGTAAAACACTGTGGCGCGGTCACTAACGCCCACCTCCGGATGGGGGCGTATAAGTTCCATTACATTTTTATCTAATTACATAATAATATATATTTTTGTATGTGTATGTTTGTTTGTGGGTGTGTGTATGTGTGTGTGTCTGTCTATGTGTGTGTGTGTGTGTGTGTGTGTGAGGGAGGGTGTGTGTTTGTGTGTGAGAAGGAGGGAGAGTGTGTGTGTGTGTGCTGCATTATTTATATAATTTATATAATGCACAATGCTGCATTATTTATAGATGTGATTAAGTCTCCTGTTTCCTCATAGGTTAGACCAAGGAGCCATCAGTAACTCGTGATTTGCATTCTAGTATAGTGTTGGGATAAATGTTCAAGATTTTATTTACTTTATTATACAGCGAGGGGGCAAAAAAGTGAAAGTGTCGTTTAGCAAATTGCGATTTACACATTTTTATTCAAACTCTATCTTTTCTGCGTTTATTGGTATTACTAATAAAAGGGAGCTCTGCGTGCTTACGAAGTATTACTGTTAATAGGAAGAGTTTCCTTACTATTAAAACTTTTAATTCATGATACAGCTGAGATGTAGCGATAAATTACACCCAGACACAGAACAAATAATGATGCTCCTCACACAATTATTTGTCCTGAATGGGAATCAAACCCACGACCAGAACAATCAGACCAACAGGCCAGTCAATAGTTGAATACTATTGGTATTGGTGTAGGGCTCTGTTTCCGCATTTAGACTCATAGACGGTCCATTATGCGTTCAGATAGGCTGACTAGACGCACCCGCGAGAATACTTGCCCGTTGTGTGGCCACTCCCTCGTACTCCAGGATAACGTGGGCGGCCGTTTCCTCCGCGTTGAGACATCCTCTGCATAGAGGACTGTCTGTCGCACTGATGGTGAATAGGTGCCGGTATAGGGCTAAGTGGCCCGTAATGGTTCCTACAACTATTCTGATGTCGAGTCTGAGCAGTCTGCAAGTTTAACGTGGTGATATCTCCGTCAGCACCAGTTTAGACTGTCTACAGCCCGGTGTGTCGGCCCAACGACCGTGGTGCGCTTCACGAGTCCGTTGCCTTACCCATGAGCGAAGTTGATTAAAGGGCAGTGGCATTAGTATAGTTGGACCTGCCACTGACGTTACAGATCTATTCTTTGCCAGCTCATCGGCGGCGTCGTTCCCGAATGAATTACTGTACCCTTTGATCCATTGCAGAATTACACCATTGGCAGAGGCTAAACGCTCTAGCGTCTGGTAGCATTCATAGATGAGACCGGAGTTCATGGTGTTGCCCTCCAGGGCCCTTAAAACGGCCATATTCCCCTAATTGAATACTAACTTTTAATATATCGAAAATGTGCGGGTGGATGAAGAACCATCTACCTCACGATCTCGACGACGGAGGGCGTGCACCACTGAGCCAGTCAGCCTGTGACCACGGTCAGTGCAACCTGGTCGAAAAGTCAGGCAATTCAGAGGTATGTAATACCTTTTCGTGATCACGTTAATGCCCGTGTGAATACATAATTATAAAGTTGAATACTTCGTTACTTTGTTTATTTGAATGCTCTAATCTGGGGATCTCTAAGTTTTTATAAATTTTGATTTGATTGTAATATTAACTACATTGTGTTGTTTGTCCAAATATATATACGAAGTTAAAAATGTGGAAGAATATCTACCACATAGAGTGAGCCCACGATTAAATATAGCTAATAATAATAGGTAATAAATATCAAGTATATAAATTACCAGTAGAGATAAAAAGTGTAATTTCCAGGACTTCCTTATTCAAAAGAAAACTTCAATCCAAAGACTTCCTTTTGGAAAATAATTATTATTCATAAATGTAGGCAATAATTTTTTTGTATAAACATATTAATCTGTTTAATATTTTAAATGATGACATACCTTAATTTAAATTGTTATTTTTTGTATTCTGCATGACATAAAATTTATTTTTGATTATCATGTTATTTATTATTTATTTCTTAATTTATTGTATTATTATAATTTTTTGTTTTGCAGTCAAACACAAATATGTATTGACAATATGTTTCTGAATAAATGAACTATGTTTATTGAGGAATGTAAATAATATCAGACTAATCATGACATTAAGCAGCAGAAAACATTATATCAAAAAATCTAGTAAATTGCAAGCAAGCATGTGATGTGTGTTAATAATTAAATTTTAATATGAAGAAAACAACAAGGAATATGTAATATAAATAAATGAACAGTGCATTGGTTTATGAATTGGTTGGATGGTTAATGGATTGAATATTATGTGCTGTATTAGTTAAAATAATCAGTTATCTAAAGGTACGGAAAACTACATTCTCCGAGCTTTTTCCCTGAAAGCCAACCCCAACTTTGTTAGTTGGGGTTGGCTTTCAGTCTAACAATGAAACGGCCGAACTTCGATATTATACGTGAAGCGACTGCCATCAGACCTCCACATCCCAAATACTAGGCGACATTAAAGTTAGATCAGGTTGTTGGACTCTTTTTAGAGCTTCAACTACCCGTAATGAATAACACACGATGTTCGTATGGCAATTGGAACCGATGTTTTAACATTCTTTCTGAGGCATGGAGGGGTCTCAATGGGTTAAGAATGGTCATCCATCCTAAGATTGACCTGGCTAGTATTACTTAACCTTGTAATACCTGCTCGGTTACCAATTAGCCACGAGCCCTGAGTAATGCCTTCTAAAAGCCAGTTACATATATAATGTAAAAGACTATAATATAGCATATTAGCACCTTTGTTGCATACTCAAAACCATACCTATTATAATTATTTCCTTAACTGTAGGTAAACAAATGTATGAACCTATCAACAGATAGATTTAATTCACTTTTGTTGAAAAATATATTTACTAATACGAAATGAATAAAAATAAAAATATAAGATGAATACTCACATGCCAAACACGAAACTGTAGAACAAAGTTATATTCCACACTCAATGCTGTATTTAATTCTACATTTATAAAGTAACAAGCGCCCACATAAATACTAAAGTCCACTTCGAAGTTCTATGGCTCTAAAAATAGTGTGTGAGCAAGAGAGTGCCTTGATAACGACAACCGGGTGTTTTGAATAATAGTAAACAAGGGCAGGACTGGGGACAATGAACGCGATCACTCTGCAGCTGAGTGACCGCCCGCCCGCTCGCACTACACAATATAAACATCGCGGAATTATATAAACACCTTATGACCTTCCTATATACTGAAGGTCATACGAAAAAAACCTAATTATGAGTAAACACTTTATTAAGAACCTACATAGTTACATCGCATTACTGGAGAACAAGAAAACAATTACAAAATTAATAATTTCTTTCAATTTCATCTTCATAATGTTAACAATTAAATTATTACTGAAAGGTACAATAAAAACCATCAGGATATTCATTACATACCTTTTTCGTGACTCAATGTACTCTAAAAAATTTATTCGGTTGCCGGGTCCAGCAATTTTTTTTTGAAATTTACTTTTTTAATTTTCTTTACAATGTACACTAAAGAGGCGAACAATGTACTGTACTCTGTGGAGATGAGCGTATGACGTCAATGACGTTTTTATTGCGTTCCGTGCGCGAACGCGATACAATACAAGGCGCACGTATGTTCCAAGAATGCCTCACGTAGGTATTCGCTTTGTTACAAACAGATCCATCCTTTTTTTACAAGTCGTGGTACGGCAATAATGCGTAGATCGAAACGACTACTTTCAGTTCACGTTGGCAACACCAAGATTTAAAAATTAAATCTGTTGAAAATCGAGGCATAGGGCGTGCGGCCTGTCATAAGTTGGCGGGGAGAAGTCGCTTTTTTACATTTTTTTTGCTCTTTCAACTGTTTGTTAACTGTTCTTATCTGTTCGATCAAATTTTTTATTTGTTCGATCTTAGTTTTTTTTTTAAATAAAATAAAAAAATAGCCTCAAGTTGGCGGGGAGAAAACGTTTTTTGACATTTTTTTTTTACTATTTCAATTGTTCGTTAACTGTTCTTAACTGTTCGATCAAAATCTATGGAGTGAGAGAGAGAGGGTGGGGGTATGGGGAGAGTGGGGAGTGTGGGGAGAGTGGGTAGAGTGGGTGAAGTGGGTAGAGTGGGTGAGTGGGGTGAGTGGGTGAGTGAGTGAGTGAGTGAGAGACGCTAATACGCTAATAGATCCACTAGAGGGCGCTAATCTAAACATTGAGATTGAATGTCACCAAACTGTTAATGTGACGTTTTAAGTTCGTCGTATCGTTTAAGTTTGCACTTCTGTCGGCAGTCCCATTACTGCCTCTTTTTTTTTATAAATAAAATAAAAAATTTGCTTTCTTAAGTTGGCGGGGAGAGGTCGTTTTTAAACCTTTTTTTTTTGCTATTTCAACAGTTCGAAATAATATAAAAAATGCCGGCCGGCGAGTGCCAGAACTGAATTTTATGACAAACGAAGTACTTGGTCAAACCGCCAAAAATAACTAAGATCGAACAATTAAAAGTTTTGATCGAACAATGACAAACAGTTAACGAACAATTGAAATGGCAAAAAAAAAATGTAAGAGAACGACTTGTCCCCACCAACTTGAGGGTATTTTTTTTTTTATTTAAAAAAAACAAAGATCGAACAAATAAAAATTTTGATCAACACCTGATTTGATCTCGTAGAGGTCAGAGCAGTAATCGTTGTATTTCACATGATAACTTCTTGTATATAGATAAGATTTGAAAATGCGAAGAAAACAGTGTGGGAGCATCTTTTTTAGTTTATAAATAAGGCCATCGTGCCACACCTTACCAAATGCTTGACTGATGTCTAAGAAGACTGCGGAGCAGTATAGTTTGTTTTCTAGATATCTACTGATGATATCAACGATACGGTGAACTTGTTCGATTGTTCCATGCCTTTCACGGAATCCGAATTGATGTTTAGGGAAAACCTCGTCAAGATGTTCGGTATCATTACTACCTGTGGGATCTTCCATTGACTAGGAAAATGTTCAAGATTCAAGCAGTCATTGTATAGGTGTACAAGTTTCATTATTCCTTTGTGTGGAAGTTTTTTCAGAAGGGTTGCGTCAATTTGCCGCTATGACTGATAGCTGGGTGTTCTCCCTGTAAGTTTTTGAAGTAAAAACTTCTTTAGCGGCGTTGGGCACTTTTTGAGATGGGTAAAAAATGTTAAACTCGCGTCAGCATTCAGGGTCACGTGAACCCTGATCGAAAAGGTATGGAAAATGTGTCCGAGTGTAATATATTTAAAAAAAAATATTTTTATGACGAGATCGAAAATTCTTAAGACGGAGGTGATTTTCTTATTTTTATTTACATGTACAGCGTCAGAGAGACATGGAGAGTGGGGAGAGTGGAGAGAGTGGGGCGAGTGGGGAGAGTGGAGCGAGAGGGGAGAGTGGGGAGAGAGGGAAAGTGGGGCGAGTGGGGAGAGTGTTGAGAGTGGGGCGAGTGGGAAGAGTGAGGCGAGTGGGGAGAGAGGGGAAAGTAGGGAGAGTGGGGCGCGTGGGAGAGTGGCTTGAGTGGGGAGAGTGGGAGTGGGGAGAGTGTTGAGAGTGGGGCGAGTGGGGACAGTGGGGCGAGTGGGGAAAGTGGGGAGAATGTTGAGTGTTGAGTGTGGGGCGAGTGTTGAGAGTGGGGCGAGTGTTGAGAGTGGGGAGAGTGGGGAGAATGGGTGAGTCACTCTATCCACGATCCCCACGAAAAAGCGGTCCAGGCGTTCTTCGTTCTTTTGGCTTTTCAGCGGTATATTTAGCTGGTATACGTATACGCTGGTATGTTCACGTCTTATTGGTCACTTATAAAAATTTTCAACTTTTGGACTTTAAAAAATTTCAGCTCACGGGACTTTAAAAAATTCTCGGTGTATACTCGGTGTTTATTCAGGGTGAATTCGACACATATACACTATGTATACTTGGTGTGTACTGAGTGTGTACGGATCCGTTAGGGATTAAATGTCCTTGGGCTTTACTTAACCGCATTAGTACTGAATTTTCTGTTTTTATACAATAATTAGTGGCATGATTATTTTATATCACGATTTACAAATACTTCCTATTACTTTCGTTTTATTTTACAGTACTTATGAATTACAGTCCCATTTATCAAAAAAAATATTTTTGCTTACAATTTTTCTCACCTGGTAACTCAGATCGGCGTGGGTTTCGATGATTATTGTTAGCGTGGGTTGATTGTTAATTATTTACATAGAATTTTAATAAAAAGTGCACTAATAAAGCGATAATAAAAATATAAACCGCAGCATGGGTAAGTTTGCAAGGTGTTTACGTTAAATTTATGATTCGCAGATATACCTTTTGTTATTGATTGATGTCATCTTCGGGGTGGTCTAGTCGAGCGATGCTTATTTTTTACGCCTTCAATTATTTCTGCAGGTGCATGAAAAAACGTGTTTTATCGTAGAAGTGAGATATTACAAGCATAGCGATGGTTTGTGAATACAATTTTATATAATCGTCAAAATGTATACACCAAGAATAGACAGGTTCTAATGTAGTGATTGTTTTTGTTCGAAGTAACTAAACTGATACTTCAGTTTGCGCTCTCGAAGGGCTGTGCATTGTTGATTTCCGTTAGGATGTGTTACTGCGAAAACTGAATGCCTGTCGCTGAAAATTATTTATTGATAGTAAAGTATCTGCCAAAATGTTTAATTGTTATCTTTGTACCTAAATGATTGTTATGCTATGATAAATAAAATTAACGCTAGTGGTTAATCCTTCTTGGAATGATATTGACACCAAGATTATATTCTTAAAGTTAATAGGTAGGTTCAAGAAGATCCAAAAAAGTTGTCACTTATAGGTCATATGTTGATAAGTGTACCTCTTGTGTCACTAATTTGTCACTTTTAGTGACCTCTTATCTCTTTGTATAAAGTAAATGGTTTTGCCCATTGGCAGTGACAACATTGTGAATACTCAATACCTTATCACAAAATGTTACTGAACAGAATTAGTTAATACTAAAAGTTCTCCAAGAATTGTTGATGCAGGTATACATTAATAATAATGTTATTGCTGATTAGACTGTTCCAACATTATCAAATAAAATTGACATATCATTAGAAAAAGTATGTTGATACAGTATTTGACAGTTCTATAATTAAACTTTTGTAAAAATTGTAGGTGTCACTATAAAAGCTTAAAGTTGTAAATAGATTACATTAAAAGTATTGGTAGTAATTAAAATAAAACATATTCAGAGAACCATTATTATGACTCATCATTTATTAATAATTTTCCTGTTAGAGGTAAAGATCTAGAATGTGGTACTAAATAAATTAATAAAGTAGGTACCTAATCTAGATAAATATTACCTGTAGTAGATGCTTCTGCAAATATTTGGTTAATTTGATATAAGTTTATTCAAAATTGATCTTGACATGATTAACCTTGAGGCTTATAATTTTAGACTATTTCTTATGGCATTGCAATATATAAAGTATATAAGTACTAGTATCAAAAAAATATATAAGTATAGGTAATATTTAGTACTGCAGATGCAATAAAAAATTAAAGCGTATATTTTGGTTTCCATTTAATATTGAAAAAGATGCGCTATATGTTTTAGATACATTTTATTTTGATTGCTAAAAATATTTATATATATTAAGGTAAGAATGGGGATTGCTCCTAAGGATGATGCGATGCAAACTAAGCAGTAACTAGCCATACCTAGTCAGCTATGGCTATCTACCTCGGACTTACCCTACTTGGTTTTGTAGATTACTTTCCTACATAAGATCGTCACTGGTGGTTATTCAGAGGGCAGTTATAAGTATGATCCAAGGAACAGCATGATGCTACATCGTTTTTATTTTCTTTTTCAGTTAATGGTTTACACATTAGACAGAGATTTAAAAAGTTGGACTCAAATGTTTTTTTTACTGACAAGTGGGATGGCAAAATATAATGCTTTAAAGAATAGTCATTTATGATAAGAGATTATTCTTTCTCTTATACATTTCATTTTAAATATGTCTTATATTCATTTAACATCTATATATTAATATGTGAGGAGAATTCTTTGTACGCATTTTTGAAGCAAATGCGCACAGACTAAAATTTGAAATACTTAAAAGTCTATATGTCGAAAAAGTGCAGAAAGCTAAAAAATTTAAATATCCCTAGTACTATTATTAAGAGGTAAAGTTTTTGAGTTTGGATGTTCAGGGTAATCTCCGGTACTACTGATCCGATTTTGAAAAATCTTTTACGGTTGGATAGCCCATTCTATGACCAATAGGAGTGGAACATCAATGCAAATGTTGCAAAAACAGGGAAAATTTACAAACACAGATGAAGTTGTGTGGGTCAGTTAGTGTCCTATAAAGTTAAAAATTATGTAAAAACGGCTAGATAAAGTTATAGGGTTAAAGTATTTTGATCTGTTTTGGTACAAAAGTCTATGCAATGAAAGTTCAAGTTATATTGGTCAATGAAATAAAACAAATCATACAAAACGGTCGAAATTCGACTGCCAGGCAATCTCTAGTTTCTATAATTTATTGATGAAGTTTCAAAAGTGTTTTCATGTTTTTTTTTATTCTTATGTAAATCATCGCATTATATGACAGATTTAACTATAATGTTGGAGTTGTCCAGCTAGGTTAGTGATTCTACAATGGTTTTAAGTACTTATTAGATTGTCTTATCCATATCATCAACTTGAACAACCTGATTCGGGTGTTTAAATTGTAAAAAAATTCAAATTATTGAAATTTTTTGATAATATTAGTAATAGCACGACTTCAATGCCAAGCAATATGATTCCTTACTTTTGCTTTTGCTGATGCAGTATAAGGCTAATGCAAATGTTATAATTTTTTAATACTGTGTTGAAATTTGAATGTGACATTCACAATACCAAATCATTGCATGACTATTTTTGTGGTTGGGTTATATATAAATACCTTTATCACTAAACAGACCATAGTCCCAAACATACATATGCCTGTATGCCTTCCTTCTTCTCCATGGACACCTAACCGTGTGGTGATGCACGAGACTCACTGCTGAAAGAAAGGCTGTGCGAGCGAGAAGTCGAATATAATATATTATCATAGTCATTGTGTACCTGTTCATGGGTCAATGCGTCAGAAATTAATCTGCAATATTCAATACTGCTTGTGCCTAAAAAAATGTGATCTGTCGATTTTGTATGTCAAGTCAACTCTTTGTGTTATAACTTAATAGTATTATACGATGCGATGCGATTTTGCGATTCTTAAAACAGTAGTATTATATCGAATGTTAAAGTATCTTAAACTATGTTCATATATTAATATAATGAATGTATATGTGTTACAGTAAACGGCCTATCGAGACAGCAAATTGAGGAGATCTGAATAAAAAGGTTAGTTTTATATTTTCGCATGTTACATAATATATTGTAGAACATATATATATATATATATAATACTAGCAGCGCCTCGCGGTTTCACCCGCGTAAGTCCCGATCCCGTGGGAATATCGGAATAAAAAGTATCCTATGCGTTAATCCAGGTCTCCAGCTATCTACATACCAAGTTTCATCGCAATCGGTTCAGTGGTTTTTGCGTGAAAGAGTAACAAACATCCATCCAAACTTTCACATTTATAATATTAGTGGGATAATAGTAATCACAAAAAAACTTCAACTGTAAAATCAAGAAAATGATACACAAAATAGGAGGAAACTACAAGGAAATACAGTTATATTTTTGTTACACTGACATTGTCTTTTGACGCGGAGGGCGGAGGGATGAGCTAAATGAGGTAAAGAGAGTTTTATGTACTGAAGTTGACGGATACAAGAGTAGATTCCAACCAAAAGAAAGATAGGTGGACTGAAACAGGATATGGCTAGAATGATAGAGTAAAAACACAACAGGTTGCGCCGATCCCAAATAAATTAGGGAAAAGGATAAAACTATGTCGACTGACATTGTCTAACCTTTTCTGCGAAAAATGTAGGTAAGAATGCGCTTTTCAATTTGTACTTGGATCCGACACCATCTTTCGTCTTAAGTCTCAGTTGGCCCCGAATCGTCTATACATTAGGCGGGAAAGTGACGCCTCGCGATAAATATTTACTCTACTGTCATTTTTATTTATTATGCTAAAAACATACACAATAAATGATTTACTTTCGCTAACTTTTTGTGTCAATAATCTTTAATGAAAAATTAGCACTGATTGCTATTATTTAAACTCGAAGTTTGGTTGGTTTATTTTTCAGTGTGATATCAGAGACTCTATTTGATTTTATAGGTTCGACTCTGACATAATCACTTAGGCAACGATCACGGAAAAAACTGACATCACTCTTCTGCAACAGTCTTATGTTTTATTCAATTTCGTGTACGCGACCGGAGTATTTCGGAAATAATTTTCATACTGTTTTTGTGTTTTTATAAACATTAAAACCCAGTTCTAACAAAACCCTTGCCCGTTTAACATGTTTCTTCAGCAACCATAGTTTGCCGATCTCGCTTAAATTCGCTGAATAATCACTACCTACAAAGTTTTAAATTTGAAGTTTATCAAACGATTCTTCCGATTTTAACTTTTAAGCCACATTTGAATCACAAGAGATAGATCCATTTTTCAGTGAGACATGACATTTAGTTTGTAATAAAATGTGGAGGGAGTTTTGAAGTTGCAACTCAACGTAGTGTTTGTATACTCTTTGTTGCAAGTTATGTATATATGTAACTTGGCCTGTTGGTCTAGTGGTTAGTGATCCTGACTGCTAAGCCAGAGGTCGTGGGTTCGATTCCCACCCAGAACAAATAATTGTGTGATGAGCGTCATCATTTGTTCTGTGTCTGGGTGTAATTTATCTATAATATGTATGTATTTAGAAATATATAAGTATGTTTATCAGCAGTCTGGTTACCATAGTACACTACTAGGCTGTGCCTAGTTTGGGATCAGACGGCCGTGTTTGAGATGTGTGAAGTTATTATTATTATTCTCTTTGTTCACTAAATGCACATTTAATTACATTTTTAAATACATTCAGATTAAATCATAAATACATTTAAAAATATAAAAAATAGTGCCCCACCGGTATCGGGTACAAGGACCAAGCTACCGGTGGTTAGGGTTCCAGAGACAGAAATCTTCTCACAATACGTGCCGTATTAAGAATGTTAATCCAGATAATGTATTGAAAATTGGTATAGATGCATGTAATTCGCATAAATAGTGGTGGGGTTATTTAAAAATATTTATTTAAAAAAAATCGGTTTAAATAATATTTTTTTAGGTTTTGCAAAATTTACCGAGTGTTACATGTGCGGTGGTGGGCATATCGATTATTATTATTGACATTCATATTGCTTCTATTTTAAACAAATTTACATATCATTCTAGATAAGTACCATGAATTTCAATAGCTAGTCTTGTATATATCACTACATATTATAAAACAAAGTCCCCCGCCGCGTCTGTCTGTTCGCGATAAACTGAAAAACTACTGAACGGATTTTCATGCGGTTTTCACTAATAGACAGAGTGATTCATGAGGAAGGTTTATATGTACTATATATGCGTATTATTGTAGAGAAAAGTCGAGAAATTCAAAGATTTGTAATGTCATGTCGCAATAAACATATTTTTGTGCGATTACATTGCAAACGCTGGGTAAACCTTACGAGATAGATCAAATTAATATACTATGGAATTGTATATCTTAAAAAGATCAATAAAAAAGTCCGCGATGGTACATGTTTATCTCCTAAGGATAACCCACAGTAACCATTTTTATCTTTTACATATTACAAAAAAATTATGGGTGATTTATCAAACTATTTTAAACAATACGGTATTATTCCTTATCCAAATAAATACATTAGATACGTTGTGCATTTCATGTAGATCAAAATTGCCCTTTACAGCATATATTAAAATGAATATCTTAGAAGATATCAGAGATTTAAAAAGCGGGGGCAGAGCGGCTGGCGGGCCGAACCGATTTTGATTATTCTTTTTTGTTAGATAGGGTACCTCAAGGGTGGCCCCATGTCAAGGAAGTCAGGATCTGATGATGGGATCCTGATAAAATTGAGAGAAACCCTCGAAAATTGTAGGAACGAATAGTGTTTCGGTTTAGTTTTCTGCGTTTAGAATCATCATCATATCATGTAGCTGAGCTAATGATGAAAAAATCATATTATAAAAATCTTCACTACATATCACTACATATTATAAAACAAAGTCCCCCGCCGCGTCTGTCTCTCTGTTCGCGATAAACTGAAAAACTACTGAACGGATTTTCATGCGGTTTTCATTAATAGAGTGATTCATGAGGAAGGTTTAGGTGTATAATTTGTACCCGTGCGAAGCCGGGGCGGGTTGCTAGTAGAATAATATAATAGAATAAAGAATTTATACATAGTAATGCAGTTTATTAAAACATCACAACACAACAAACAGTTTATACTTACATTACAAATACGTAAATCCTGTGTTATTCTTCTATATATTTTACTGTGTGCTTTGAGTTTTTTACCGATATTTATAAAATTTCGAGTTTGTATCCTAGAACAAACGACGGTCCTTCGAGGAAATCACAGGCTATAAGAACACTATTTTAAATAAATACAGTAGAAACTAAAGAAAGGAAGAGAAATAAACAGAAGAGGTACGAGTATATCAAACTTAACAAGCCTGAAAATATGCTGCCATATAAAAAAGGAAAGAGAACGCTATAAAAGAACCTTCAGTTCTAGTCCAGTATATTTTCATATCTTTACATTAAAGTAACTGAGCTTATAAAAAATTAAAAGAACAAATGAAGGGTCCACTGCAGTAATGCTGAATGTCCTTTTTTCTTTGGTTTTAAGAACTCAGATTTTCACAGATTGACACAACTTTCCTTGATGTACAGCTTCGTCTCTGTCACTCAGTACCTATGCGACGTTTTGATTAATTTCTGATTTTGATTATTATTCATCTTGTGTATCCTCTCCAGTATTTAGGCCTCAAATAGGGAGGTCGCGGGGCATCTGGCGTGGAGAGTCAATCCTTATTATATGAGAGCGTTCACGTAGAAGCGTTTTCACGCGCATTTTGTTTCATATCTACAACTAAACGCTACTGCGCTACAGGTACTGCCGCCGCGTTCCCAATATTGTATATTATTCAACATATAATCAAAGGCTTTGGACATTAAGGCATATCCATGAAAAACTTCATAATCTTTTGTTCTTATTATAATGGGTAAAGAGTTGCATATTCACGAAACTGTTGCCATTAACCTGCTGTGTAGGTTGTTTTCTAGAAGTATAAAAAGGACTATTCTTGTAATCTTTTCTAATAATATACCAATGAAATGGTACTCCATTGCAAAACACGTCAGGTTCAGGAATGTCCAAAGAAGACTGCCTACAGCTACCGTTGATCCCCACGCGGCGACCCACGTTTCCAAATGAGGTTGTTTTTTTCATGCAACGCCACAGATAGACGCTTCACGCGCCGCCTCCCTATAAACGAGGCCTTAGAGAGCTTTCAGATTATTTATCAGCGCTATTTAAAATGTAAAGCTTGACATGGTGCCATCTGTACAAATTTGTAATAGATACTTACAAAATTAAATAATGTTGTCCAAATAATCATTTATTCGCAAGTTTTTTTTTAATTATTGTTGAATATAAATATTAGAAGTTTAATAAGAACCAAATATTTTCTAGTAGCTTGACTGTATTTTAGTATACTTGACTGGTATGAAGAAGTAAGTTAGTTTTCTTAAGCTTAACTGATAGCCATGCGAATTATAAGACTCCTTGAATAAATAACAAGTTGTAATGTTAATTTTATACATTGAGAAAATCCTTAAAAATTGACATGCATAATTTACAAAGTTAGTTTTTATGGAAAACTATAATAAATAACGAAATTAATAATTCCAAATTAAAAAGAAAGAATTGAAATGTATATTTATTTAGGTTCGATTTAATATCTGTAACTTTACGCATTCCATTTGCTTTTATGAAAAAACGGAGGCATAAATATCTGGAAATTCAAACGATCATAACTTTTAAACAGATGGTTCTAGAGTCATGGCCTTTCAGTGATTTAAGTATTCCATTGTCATATACACCCTGTATACAATAAATAAAATGAATCATAAGTTTAATTTCTATCAACTAAGTTATATCCACAATATACTTAATCCTCGTCATTACCATACTTTTAGTTCTTACCGCCAGCGTCACTTGCAGTTTTAACGCATTTTTTGTAAGTTTTTTAAAAAGGGTCACTGTAAATTACATTTTATTATTACTTTTCGCGACAGAAACAAAATATATTTAATATTTCACTAATTTAGAATGTATCGTTACCGGGGTTTTTCAGTGTCTAACATTTTTTTAAAGCCAAATATCTTATCAACGACAAAAAATACTTGATGAAAACATATATTCAATGTGTAGTGTTTATGGAATTATATTAAATATGGTAATTGCTTTTTTTTCGACTCCGTCAAAATTCATGAATTGGCTGCTGAAACACTCCGAAAACTTTTCGGCAAAAATATTATATCAGTAGTACTGTAGGTAGATATGTGACATAAAAGACACTATCTGACTTTAATGTTAGAGGCCTCTACTACTACCCTGCAATAGCCAATTCGTGTTACAGGATCTTCTCGAGCTATTATACTTATACTACAATATATAAGCAGTATAAGTAATCCAATCCCAATGGATTGGATTACTTGATTATAAGCAATATCCTTTTCTTTCCATGCTTTTCTCGCCCATGTTTCCCTTTTAATATACTCCCAATTTTCCCATCTTTCTTTCCCAAAGTGCCCGGTTGGCGGCAATAGGCTTGCCCCTATGACGCGTGGAAACAAATTATAGTTGGCAAAATGTGAGTGTTTAATCACACCTGTCTGCCCCTGCGGGGGTACAGGTTCGTGAGTGTATGTACGCAGATTTTATACAATTAATTGATAAACCTCTATGGGCCGTCAGTTCAGAAGGTATAAGGCCCTTCAACCTTAAATATCTGCAATATTCTGAGTTTGCCTAGTTTTAGTCCTAATAATAGCAACTAGACGGTGAACTGCAGTAGGGAGATACATAATTTAGTCCTATCGATCCTAATACGAATAGCACAATACAATTAAAACTGTCGTACGGCAACACTCAGAAGCAGTTCACAGTTAACAACAGTGTAACTCGTTCAGCTCTTGTTCTATATGAGGTGCTTCATTGTTTCTACAAAAAACACTTAATAATAGGTAGATAGTCATTTTTCGGGCAACATATTCTGTATGTCATTCGATAGGCAATCGAAATCATGTGACAAATCAAACACGACGATTTGAACCAATATATTTTAGTTTGTGTATGGCTGAAACCTAAATTTAAACAGCTGTTCGTTATAAAAGAAAAAGGTTTTATGCTTTCCTGAAAAGTTGCCGATTTTTAAAGTGATTGGAACTTATGCGACGATATGTGTTCTTACTGAGTGACGTAATCCGTGAAAATTAAATAAGGTAAGAATGAAGAATGAATATCGAGTTCGATAATTGATTTTCCTTTTTTTCATCATCTACCTATCCTTGTCGGTGCAATATGTTTTATTTTTCCATTCTACTCTATCGTTCGTCTCAGCCATCAGCCATCTCAACATTCGCATTTCGGCTACGTGCAGGCGTCTCTTATCCGTTCTCTTTGTGGGCCAACTTTCAGATCCGTACAGGCCTGCAGGTCTGATGATAGTCTTATACACCTGTCCCTTTAACTTAATAGGAAACTTGGGATCACAAATGGTTCCTGTTACCTGCCGCCACTTCATCCATCCTGTATTGATTCGATGCTGTACAGTGCGGTATATTTCGCCATCGCTTTGAAGAAGGGAACCGAGGTACTTGAAGTCGGAGCAGACTGGGATCGCTGTTCCATCCATTGAAATGGTTTTAGGACCGGAGAGACTGCCGCAATCGCAGAACATATATTGTTTTGGTTCTGCTGATTTTCAAGCCAACATTCTCTAGTCTGTGTTGTATGCACCAAGGTGCCTCCTCCTGTATCTCCCAGGTCAGGAAGAGGTATGGACTTAGAGCCGATCCCTGGCGCAAGCCTACAGAGACACTGAATTGTTCGGTATTTCCAACCATCGATCTCACATGAGTGCTAGACTCTCTGTATATAGCACGATTCAATTCCACATACTTAGCAGGCACTCCTTCTTTCAAAGTCCACCACAAAACCTCTCGGGTACCCATCATACGCCTTCTCTAAGTCAACAAACACCATTATGCAAGTTTTGGTACACGTGTCCGTACTTCTCGCATAGTTGGCGTATCTGAAATATCCGCGCCTTGGCATAAACCCAAATTGGTTTTGTGTTATCGCATTTTCATTTCTTACTCTTCCTTCAATTACTTTCGCCCAAACGTTGCATTCCTGAGTGAACTGAGACACCATTCATCAGGGATTACTTCTTCATGCAACAACTTATTGAAGAATAAAGTCAGCCACTGATATCCGTCCTCTTTCAATAACTTCCAAACTTCAACTGCCATACCGTCGGGCCCAACTGCTTTACCATTTTTCATACTTCGTACTGCCATTCTAACTTCGTTCATACTAATCTCATTCACTAATCTGATATTCACATCGTTTAACACGCCGCTCCAATCATTCTTCTCATTCATAAGCTTTTCAAAGTAAGTCTTCTATCTGTCTTTTATATCTTCATATTTTTATCAACACTCTTCTCTCTCCATCTTTCATACATCTCACATGCTTGATGTCTTTTGCCCTCTCTTCCCTGATCTTTGTAATGCGGTAGAGTTCTTTTTGTCGTCTAGGTTCTTGTAGATATTGTTTTGAGCTAGAGCTCTAACTACTGCTACCATTTTTTTGCTTTCTTCTTCCACTCTTTGTCACATTTTCTAATTGATTTTACTTTGTTTATTGCCTAATATTTATTTCAGGATATAAATATATATCTGTTGGCTTTTTTACACGTCCAATTAAACAGTAACATAAAAACCATAATGGGAGCTAATATTAAAATTTAAAATAAGTAAAAAAAAATGTAGAAAAATATTAGCTTTAAAATCGATTCCAATTTTATTTATAGTTATATTATAATACGCAATTACATACTTTATGTATTTAATTACTTCATTATAGTTATATTATACTAGCTGCACCCGGCATGCGTTGCTATACCTTTTTTCTTTTCTTAATTATTAAAAAATGGGGGATGGGGGCAGGAGGGTAAAAAATATTTTACGACCTATTCTCATTCCTACAAAATATATACAAAAAAAAAATTCAAATCGGTCGAGCCGCTTCGGAGGAGTTCGACCACAAACACCGTGACACGACATTTTTAAGTATTAGATGTAATCACTAATTTGAAACTGCCCGAGTCTGAAATGAGTTTAATTCGAAGAAGTCCTCTAACTCCTTATTTAACTAGCAACCAGTACAAGTCACATCAAAAACGGAAGCGCTTGTCACGAACCTAGACATTTTTTTAAACTTGACATCCCACCTTGATTTGTGTTAAACTCTGAACCGGTTGGATAATTGAAGTTTTGCAAGACAAGAAATATAAAGGTTCACAGTAAACTGTTAAACTTGACCTTCGTCGAATTCCTATTACACATTAACATAAATCTTTGGAAGGCGGTACTGATGACTCATTTGAGGCTTTGTTTTTTTAAGGGCATAGTGTAGATGACTTATATCGTACCTACTAATGCGTTATGGGCCTTTATTCCAATAAGAGCGTTATATTTTGAATGATTAGTAAAGTATGGAATATTTTATTAAATATCAAAAAAACAATCACATGAATGGTGTAGGAATGCATAATTAACAAATAATCAGTTAAATTTAGATTTAGGAGAAAACTCGGCAACCAACCAGCTATGCTATGCACAAGTAACAATAGCCTGATTTTTTATAAATTCGGGTAGCAACAACTAATTTGTGTATCAATCAATCAATCAGCCTATACTAGTCCACTATTGGACATAGGCCTCTGCCAATGTGCGCCATAGCACCCGGTTCTCCGCCTTCCGTATCCAGTCCCTCCCAGCTACCAATTACTAATAACACCAGCTACCAATTACTAATAACACCAGCTACTAATTACTAATAACACCAGCTACCAATTACTAATAACACCAGCTACCAATTACTAATAACACCAGCTACTAATTTGTTTATTTAACCTTTATTGCACTTTAAATTATAATTAGTCCCTTAATACCGTTTTTTACCCATATGCTGGTTTTGAAAAAAAATATTTGTAGAAATCTTGCTATGTATGCTCGATCTTATTTGTAGTTGTACTCTTCCGTATAAACCAACGGAGCCCAGAGTTTCGTATTCACGGCCGGTTGCTATATCTGGAATCTCTATCTTGTTCACTATATCTTTAGTAAAAGGATATGACTATAATTTCTTAGATGCGATACTCGCAGGAAGCGATGGGGTGGGTTATATTTAGACTGCGCTAGAAGTATAACAAATAGAGCTAAATATATTTTTTTAATTCTACAACAAAGAGTCGTCATCCGCTAAAACATTTTAAAAATCTTTTTTTCATGTTCCGCTTTATTAAAACGGTCATAAGTCATAACGGAATCGATATAATTATATGGTATGCGATACACATAATATAGTACTACACAGACATAGCGCCCCTAAGATGTTTTAGTTAATATGTAATTGGCTTTACCCGCTTTACTGATTGACACCGTTCGTTGCGACCTAGCTTCATAGGAACCACCCATGTTTTTCAAAGCGCTCAGTTCCGCTCCGCTTGAGAGTAAACATACTGTTTTGCAGGTAACGCAGCTCGGTTCAGTGTAGAGCCATATTTGTAATGTATGAACAAGACGCGGGTCAGTACTTTATCAATATGTTGACGAACTCATTGAACCGGTTTTGTATGCATGAATTACTGCTTTGTCAGTGGTTCTGCCTCGCGAACATAAATTCTCTTGTTTTAAGAAAAGTGTTAATTTTCATTTCTTTCTCACTGTGAAAAATAGACTATAATTCCTAGTTCCAGGCTTTTTCTTTTACAAATTTCCTTGCAACCGCTTAAACATTTCAGTAACTATAAAGAACGTAACAGGTCTTAATATAAGTTATAATCATATTAAATCTCTCAAATTTAACTTTCATTTATATAATTTTGTATGTAATAATGATTTTGTAATCATTGACGAGTCGATAGCAATAATAAATCGAATGTTTGTGATGAAATACCCATCTGTTGCATCATCTCTATATGTATATTATTAAAACGAAAATGTCATAAGAATTCTCGAAGCACTAAGTGATGTAGTTTCATTCTTTTAGAGAGTATCACGCCTCGTAATTGTAGAAAAGAGTTAAAGGTATTTCTTAACTATCTACCAAAAAACTTAATAAATTATGTAAGTACGTTTTTGTCGCAGTAAAATCAGTTATACGTTTTTATAAATCATTGGTCGTGGTTAAAACCTTATGTTAGGTCAGTACCATTTATCACAACTTGTAGGGTAGACACCTGTTGTTACTTGTAATAATATCCTGTTACATGTTTATAAGACATGGTATAGAAATGTATACCTACTTACAGCCTATTGCATTACTATTTTATGCCTTAGTAGCTGTGTTCCGCTGTTAAATGATATTGTATCGTTACTACGTTGCTAGCCTCATCGTCACAATCATATCAGCCACTGGCATTCCATTGCTGATTTATTCAGCAATGGCCTTTTCGGTAGACAACCTTATAGAAGGGATACATGGTTCACCGGCTGATACGGTCTTGTCCGTTTCGGAGAAGGGTGGTCATCATTTGTTACAATTATTATATTTATTGATATGTACGGAGATCCTATGGAGAAGAACAGACAAGAAACTCCAAGGACAGTCTTTTTTAACATGTTTTTTTACAAGTTTCTGGTTACAAGCGCAAATAAAATGTGAGAACTATGTACCATATCGTTCTAAAAGTAATAACGGTCCGGAGAGGACCAGCCCCAACCAAAGGCAACCGTTTGCGAGCATGGCGCACGCGCAAAACATTAATCCAGCTCAAACATTTTGAAGGGAGCCGAATGACCCGACAGTAGGGATATTCACTTAACATCGATGTATCGAATTTAGTCGATGTTTGCCATACGATATATCGAATTGATTCGATGTTTTAACAAATATTTATTGTATTCGATATATCGATATATTTGTTTATAGAAACATCGAATCTTTTTTTATTTTTTGGTCGAATCTATTAAAAATACTAACTCTGACTAATAATTACAATTAAAACAAAAGTAAATTTTAACACTACTTGATGATTTCAATTTAAATGAATCATTCATAACTATATGTAATATGGTCAACAGGTAGGGACATCAACAAAGAAATAGAATGAAAGGTAAAATATTGAGTAAAACTTTTATTTTTGCAAAGTTTGTTTAAAGAGCATTTGCCTTAAACGGGTAAAATGAAAGTAAGTTTATGCAGGTAGATTAAAGCTTCAGCTTACCTTCCGAAACAGAAAGAACGCAAGGATGACCTTGTCTGCGTTCTTGTGTCTAATGGAGATACTTCCTTATACTCTTAAAACACTCACAACAGCTGGTATATCAACTGCTTTGTTCTATGTTGCGGAAGTCGATTATTATATTTTCAATATGAACGACATTCAGAAGGAGTTAATTTGAATTTTCGTATGTTTCAGGCCGCCACAATGTCTCAACAATACAGCTTACGATGGAACAACCACCAACCGAACTTCATCTCGATGTTCACAACGTTGCTCAACACGCAGACACTGGTTGACGTAACACTCGCTGCAGATGGAAAACAGTTGCTCGCTCACAAAGTTGTGTTGTCTGCGTGCAGCACATATTTCCAAGTGAGTAAATGTAACTGTCTATATTTTGTCTACACCGTGTACATTTGTTTATTTTTAACCGACTTCAAAAAAAGGAGGAAGTTCTATGTTCGCCTGTATGTATTTTTCTTCATGTATATTCACCGATATTTCCGTCATCTATAGACGGATTTCAAAAAATCTTTTTTTGCTGGAAAAGATATACTCCCCAGGTTTTCCCATTGTCACTAAACTAGAGAAAACATCAGTAATTAAGGACACATGTAGTGTTTGTCGATTTTTCTTATGCTTAAAATTAAACAAGATTGACGTTTAAAGTGATGAATGTTATTGTTATTAACCGACTTAAAGAAAGGAGGAAGTTTTACATTCGGCTGTTTGTATCTTTATAACTTATTCAATCAAGTGCAGCAAGTTGATTGACCAACTGCTTACCATGTTATCTAAATAAAGTATCGGGCTTATTAAACTGTGATCTGAAGTTCGGTAATTTACATTACAGTAAGTGTAAGGTTCTAAATACCGTATTTACTCAGTACAGTACCTTACAATAAAAATGGAAAAAATAAACACTTAAAAAAGTTAAACCGACTTCAATAAGCACTAAGAAAGGGCACTGAAAAGTGAAAAATAATCGATTTCAAACTTAATTGAAAAGTAAGTAAAAAGTAACATTATAAAGGCACTTGGGACATACCCGTTTGTTTGAAGTCGATGTCAAACCGAACAACCGAACAGATATATAAATATTATTTACACATTACTAGTCTTCTTTTTAACAAGCAAAATGCTTGTATTAGGATTGGGTTTAGGACAATAGCGCACTGGATTTGATTCACGATGGAAGTGGACTGGATTGGGTTCACCACAGTAGTGCCCTGGATTGTGTTCACGACGTTAACGAACTGGATTTGGTTCAACCACTTCCAACCCGCAACCACCTTAATTACTGGATGCATGCGCATAACTCCCACAGCTGCCCTTGAAGTGGCTCTTGATGATACCACTAGACCTGTAATAGCTGCCTCGTGCAACAGGATCCGGAAACAGCACATCGTCGGAAGAAAGTACCAATTACAACTGTATAAAAACGACCGAGATTAATCTGGCATAAATGAAGTCCGGATCTACACGGACGATTCCAAGATGGAGTCAGGGACTGGATGGAGCCAGAGTTTTCTCACAAGACTTAAACATAAAAAAAAAATCACTGGCACTAAGCCAACACAGTTCGATATGTGAGTGTGTCGCGATAACCTACGCCGCCATTGTGGTCATGTCAAAAGGTATAAAGGAGCACAACATCCGTATACTGTCAGACAATATGGCTAAAGGCTCCTAAAGGCTCTGGAGGGCAACATCATCATCATCCATGTTTTTCAAATGATCGGGCATTACGGGCATAGTGATTTACTCGGAAACGACGCCGCCTATGAGCTAGCAAGGAAGGTATCTACAACATCAGCGGCAGGTCCATCATCACTGCTGCCAATTCATTTCAACCAATTTCGGTCATGGGTAAAGCAACGGACTCGTGAAGCGCATAACGGTCGCTGGGTCGACATACCTGGCTGCAGGTAGTTTAAACTGGTGCTGTTGGAGGTCTCACCACATTTCACTTGCAGACTGCTCACAACCAACTCAACATCAGGATAGTTGTAGGGACCATTACGAACCGGACGGACCAACCGGTTAAGGGCCGTCTGGCCCTTAACCGGCCCCTATTTATCATCAATGCGACAGACAGTCCTCTATGCAGAGGATGTCTCAACGCTGAGGAAACGGCCTATGTTATATTGGAGTGGCCACACAACATTTTTTACCACATCGATTACAAGTAAATTGTGAATGTGTGAGAGTCTTTAGGTGGTGATAAAACACGCCGAAGCCTTTTCTGCTTGTTTTTCGTTTTTCTGCGTTTGAACAGGCACTCTTCTTCGTGCCTAGTGACATAAATGTCGCGGCGCCATTCAAGTTTCATATCGTCACTTTTTTTCCCAACCTTCCGTCTTAATTCCAAAGCTGTTCATAGTGGTCATGTCCCGCTTGCAAGAATCTTTAAATGTTAAGATTGTACGCCCAATAGGCTACATGACTCGGTATCCTGCGATGTACGTGACCGAGCCAATGTAGTCTCCTCTGCTTTAGCATGGCAATTGTACTGTTGCAGCGTGTTTTTGAAAGAACTACCTCGTTACTAATTTTTTTCCTGCCAGGTAACCCCAATTAGGCAATGCATATGGAAAGCATTAAGTTTGCGTTTTTGTTACAACAATATGCTTAGGCCACAGTTCTGGTATACGAGGACTTTAGTATGAGTCAACAAAACAAAAGCGGTCGATGTTTTACCAATCCGAGTATCTATTTCTTTGTCGTTTGACAGCGAGTTTCCTGTGGTAGAGCTAAGATAGCCGATGATCCACAACATCAAGGACAGCTCCATCGAGTGTGATTTTAGGGGGCTGGTTTATGCCCTGTACCATGATGACGGTCTTCTTGGTGTTCACACTAATTAAGAACATGCAACAAGTGTGGTCAAATCTCAACACCAGCTCCTGAAACTAACATTCTGAATTTGCAACTAGTGCAGCACCACCTGCATAAAGTTCTCCAGCAGTTAGGTCTATACGCTTACTTTTTGACTTCAACAGATTGATGTTTTACAGCTT
Source organism: Euplagia quadripunctaria (assembly GCA_963859945.1). Lineage (NCBI taxonomy): Eukaryota > Metazoa > Arthropoda > Insecta > Lepidoptera > Erebidae > Euplagia > Euplagia quadripunctaria. Next base: position 3,499,607 of record OY982559.1, read on the forward strand.
TCCGTCTTTCCGTGAATGCAGATGTACTCCAACGTTACAGTTTTCAAAAGCAGTGAGGAGCAGTTCTGAGATGAATATCCCGAAGAGGGTGGGTGCCAGTACACAACCTTGTCTGACTCCGCTGTTAACGCCAAAAGATGTTCATTTGTTGCTATCCAATATATCATATCATCATCCATCAGGCATCCGATTCTGCGCAATACCTCGTACAGCTCTTGCCTACTCAAATTAAAGCCCTATTAAGATCGACAAAGGCCATGTATAACGGTATACGCTGTTCACGGCATTTTCCTTGAAGTTACCGAAGGGTGAATATTTCATGGATGGTCAACATTATTTTATTGATTGGTACACCTTCTCTTTTTCTTTTTTAAACTTGTACAGTTCTGAACGCTACACCACCCACGTAAACCTAAAATGTGCTTGTTTCAGTCATTGTTCGTTGACAACCCATCGCCGCATCCCATAGTGATATTGAAGGATGTCACGTACGCAGATCTACGCACCATGGTGGACTTCATGTACTGCGGCGAAGTCAATGTCACTGAAGAACAATTGCCTAAGGTGAGCTGCATTTTCTACATCTACGGGCTTGATTCGTCGACTAGTGTGTTCTCATGGCTGTAACCCCAAAGTGGTAGGCAATTGGTTCGTCCCACTAACGTAGTAGGGGGCAAGCCTATTACCGTCAACCTATGGGAATTAAAGATGGGAAAATTGGGAGTATTTTGAAAGGGAAAGGTAGTTAAGAAGGGAAGACAATGGCAGGAAAGGGATGATGTAACTCGAACTGACAGTTACCGAGAAGTGCGAGCCCTCTAACACATAGATCTTTTTAATGGTATCGTTTTTCGTGCTAACCCCGTTTATTGTTTGATTGTATACATGTGTTTATATGTATATTACATTTTCCACTTATATAGGTGCTGGACACCGCCAAACTCCTCAAGATCAAAGGTCTTACAGAGATGCCGGATTCTACTTCACTTACACGGTCTCAGGGTACCTCCTCAGATTTCCACAACCAGGGTGACTCAATGGACTCCCAAAGGCATTCGCCAGCCGCATCACCTTCTAACAAACGCAGAAGGTAAGAAGGCACCATCACTTTTTAAACATTTCGGCATTCAAAAACTCGCGATTATTTATTTTCATTTAAATAGTTCCTAGAACTAGGCATTTAGTTTAGTAGTAAATATTAGAATATAATTTAAATGTAATTTTGTTTTGTTGGGTTTAAATAGTCGAGGACTATAATTAGTTTTATTTTATAAAAAAATGCAAAACAATAAAAAATATTGTGAAAACCAATTAACCCTCCTAGAGAGAATAAATTAGCATATCTGTAGAAGCCAACTTGAATATATTTTGTTTGTTTTAGGCGCAGGAAAAGTTCAACAGGTTCAACATCTCTAAACATGGTCAGTGACGAGAACAGATCCGAAACGAGCGCACAGACAGTAGAGGCGATAACACTGAGTAGTGTCCCACAGCAACGTCGCATCAGGGAGTACCACGAGATTCGCACCATTGACAACTCACAACAGGTTCGTAAGCATCTTTGAGAGTCTCTATATACGTGTATTTCATAGTTAGTAAATTTGCAGAATTGAAACTATTTTTTCCTCCTGCCGTTATTAGCTTAGACACATCCATAGGTCCAAAATCAGGCCGGTGTGGCTTTTAGAGTCAGGGTTATACGGCAAGGTCTTATCAAGTACCGACTATGTAGTCCTCTTATAGATCTGTCTTTGTCACCATTAGCTCAAGTGATGATTAATGTAATTAACAAAATATATCATGTTATTAATTTTATACAATTCACTTTACATTATAACATTACATTATAAGTAATGTTATCTGTAATGACATCTCATGATGCTATAGAATCATTTCCAAATATAGCATCATCCTTTAGCCGCAAACTTCTTATACAGTCCAAATATATATTACATCTAATTTTGTATGGTTTACAGACACCAGAACAAGAGAACTTACCAGTTGAATCTATGACCATGGACTCGACGCCAACAGGTTTACATCAAGGTAAGGAATTGTCGCCTTAAATTGTGCGATTCAAATTAGGATTATTTGAACATTTTCAAGTCTCTTCCTATTAAAAAGAAGGATTTAGTTAAAAAAATAATAACTTATTCTTAATTTGAATCGCTTGTTGTGGTTATTGTTGTTGGCAAACTATGTTTTAATATTACCTAAAGAAGAAGAATACTGGCAATGTATGATCCACTAGCCCTCTATTTCTAGAACAACTTGCATTATACGAAGATCAGTTTGTCCATGAACTGAATCGTATTACAGTTCAATACTGCATTATATTACATGTTAACTGTTAAAAACTGTTGCCAATATACAAAGAATCACAACTAACTGACATGTCATTCATATCGGAGAGTTACTCTAATTAATTTTAATTAATTATTGAACAAGTTTTGAATAACTAATATAACATTACTTGTTACATCTGCCTGTAACAAACAGTGCACTTCTTCGAACAAATTGACAATCTTAATGTGTCATTAACAAAATGAAAATGAAGACCCATCTTGCAGAGCATACACCATGCTCTACAACCCATATCGATCATTAAATCCATAAACAAATGTCTATATAGTAAAACCAACGCAATAAGACCCTAGTAGACTGCTGTTGGCACATCACGTGCATGCAGATATTGAATTGTATGAAACCCTAACGAAGATGTGAAGTCTCACAGAAGCGCGTGACGTGCGTGTGTCTTCCTTTTGGGTTTCCTACATGACAAGCGTGAGTTTTCATGCGTTCACATGCGGTCAAAATCGATCTGCACGGGCTTTAAAACTCCTCCGTGTTACCTTGTGCACACACACTTGTTAGCCTTGTGATTCCATTCTTAAAATATAGAGTATATATATATTTTATTTTTTTAAATAAAAGAATTTAAGAATGGGGTCTTTTTGTTGTAACAAGTAAACAATTTATTTTTGTTTTGCCAAATATTGCACTAAAATTAGTCTTTATTAAGTTGATTTAAATATAAAATATCACTTAGAACAATGGATATTTATAAAAAAATTCACGATCAATTTTTCGAACAAAACTATACTTTAAAAAAAGTCTTGACAGTTTCTCATTCATCTCGGTTATTTTAATTAATTGTACCATAATTAATTATTATTACTACTCTGCCTATTACTTTTATGCTTAAACTTTTACTTTTTGCATGTCTATTTTGCGACAGTTTTGTTGGAACACTATCAATCAACATTTCATTAAATATAGGCGATTTTTATTGTTAGGGACAATAGTTCAAAAACCCTTAACGACAACTAAAACACTTGCGGCTTTAGTTGCGTGATATATTAATATATACCGTTTCTTTTTAACTTTCGCGGTCTTTAATTGAAGTATTAACGATTACCGCAGTATCACACTAGTAGGGATTAACACGACTATCCGGGCCCGTTTTTATTCCAGGGAAGGGAGATCAATGAGAAACTTGTCAAAACATCAAAAACATTTATTATGTACTTAGAAATTTATTAAAACGTACATTTATCTCTCTTCCTAGGAGGCCAGTGGACAATGATGGAGCATTCATACCCGCGTTACTCGAACGCCTGCATCGGAGGGACGCTTCAACCAGACCCCGGGATGTACATCAATAATGTCATGAACCCGCACATGGACGCCGATATCGCTAATTACGGGCAGTCCCTCGGAGTACCTGGGCCCTCTCCGGGACCTTCTTGTGTTGACGTTCAAGCTCCACAGGAACAAACGCCGATGCCAACACCGAAACGGAGACGCACAACCAATCCACAGTCCGAGGAAAATTTCCAACGAGCGCTTGAAGCTGTACGGTTTGGTGGTATCGGGTTCTGCAAAGCTGCACGAATGTTCGGCGTTAACAACAGGACGCTCTGGCTAGAATACAAAAAGAAAGGCTACCCAAATAACCGACCGAGCATTAAAAGTAGGATTAAGAGAGAACATACGACGCCCCCGCCCGAGCAAAAAGAAGATCCGCACCCACCTGAACAACAAATGGCGTTATTATGCCCTCAGCATCAAGTCCCTCCCGGCTTCATCGACTCAACTTCAACACATGGCTTCCCCCTACAGGGTGTCCCACACAATTCACCTCTTAACATTTTGGGGGTGAATTTTAATTCAATGCAATAGAACGCGGCCTGCGGCATGTCATTCGACGAGTCGTACTCGTTGTGACACGAGTGGCAAGGGGCGGATTTTCCCCCATTTACGGCAGCTTCGCCCCCGCATCAAGGCCGCTCGCAGCCGCGTTATGCCGCGTATATGCATCTATCACTGTAAATAATAATAATGTAATCCTACTTCAGAACATATAAGTTGGCTTTTAGATGCAGAATTTTGGAGAAGATGTACCAACTTATCGTGCTGATCTGAACTTAATAGACACCAGTAGACACCATGGCATAATAAGTTTAACAAAATGGTTAGGAATGCGTTTGTCAGTCTACTGTGATTGTTCAACAAGCAATAACGTGTAGAAATGAAATTACTCTGGTAGTGTGCGATTGCGATGATACGCTTTGAAAGAGAAAGTGAGGTCCACGAACCAGGAGCATGCCACAACAGTATTTTACTTAAGTGAAACAAGGATCTTTTGGTGGATAACATCGTAAGAAGGATTAGTTAATACAATCTCTTTACTTTATAATACATCATGAATTTACTGCTATATTTTTACATTTAGTGCAGATCCTGAAATCATCTCAATATTTTATTTGGCTTCACATACACTTTAAAGGAATGATATGCATTAAAAATGGTTTCGATGCGATGAGTGGAAAGAGGATTCAGTGTGTTGAAAAAGTAAGGTAAACGAGCGTTAACGTTAATACTGAAGCAACTCATGTTAATATAATTTACTTATATTAACATCGTAATGATGTAACATCACTGTCACTATGACGTAACTATGACACGACGCAGAGCCCTTTACCAATATCGTAGTTACAATTTTCGCCATGCGCCAGAAGATCCTAGTACCTCTAAACAGCTTTCATGTTTTGTACACTCATGAAAAATTTCATATGGTAAAACAAGTGTAAATATGAATGATCTATTGCCCAAGTGGTTTGTGTGTCCTCAGGTATGTCCATAGTAGTATTGCCATTAATAAAACGTATTTTTTAGATCTCAATAGAATAGTTATGAACTGTTCGGTGAACAATGTTTATGGATATAAAGGAGTCTGCACAATGATAGTTTGTAATGTTCGTTTTGAAATGTGATAGCGAATTTATTTTGTGTAATCCCTCTACATGCATCACGGACACAGTTTCTCACAATGCGTGATCCTTTATATAAAGTGAACTGCTTACATAAGTGTCAATATAAATAATTTTGAGTGTTTTGTGAATTTTAAATCAGTGTTGTACAATTTGTATTCATTTATATGAAACTAAACAGCTACACAATATGTCATTTATTTTAATGTTGTGGTCATATAGAATCTGAATTTTATATTTTGAATTTTATAGATATTCGCTTGGATAGTACCATGTCCTAAGCAGTGGATATACGACCTATTTGACCTGCCATGGTTTTTAATATTAGAATATTATATGTTTTTTTTTCATAGTTACTGTCTTTAACAAAGAGGTTTATTGTTAAAAACATCATGAAAAAAAAAAGTTCAAAATTCGATTTCATCTGCATAAAAATAAATATCCATGAATCGATTAGTTTCGGATTTATTTCCAAGCAGAGAAGTAAAATTTCACGATATAAAAATAGTACTTCTAGGTATGGTATATTATCTACCTAAAATACTTTGGACAATACCGATAGTAATATCCAGTGAAGTAGATACGTATCGAATTATGTACGCGACTGTGTAGCGTGCACGAGACTACATAGCTTTGAGAAACTGTGTCAAACCATTTAGTTTGTAAGTTGAGTGGCAGGTTACATTCAGTTATTCATAACTACCTCTATTTTATAAGTATTTGTATGTTATACATTCGTGGAATTTGTTCAGTAGTCACCAAAAACAAAGTACCTAGTGTATGAACACAACCAATTATAAAACGAAACGATTTGTGTGGAGACAATTATGTAGCGTAAACATTTACACTGATGTAGGTTTCATTATTAAATTCTCATAAAGTGATCGTTCATCTTGTAGTTTAAAAACGATTGATTGAACGCCTAAGGAGGTAGTAAGCTTGCGCATCGTAGCCACCTCCTTTAAACACGAAGTTACTGCGATCAGCGACTTGAGTTAGCCGTGTAAACGGTTCCCCATTCCTCTCAAGTCGAATTTCTTTCCATACCTGATTGACAGACGGTTCATGTTTATTTATTAGTCGATTAACGATGCTTTTTTGAATAGGAGCTCCTGAATAATTGTCTCCATCGTCGTAATTTTAATGCATTTACATTTCGAATTTTACTAAAATAATACAATTCTGACTTCACTCGTTTGTAGTTTGTGTACTTATTACTTTTTAGTTATAGTTTACGTGTAGTAACATATTAGATAACAAGTGATATAGAACGCCAGTGATTACATTAATTTGGTAGCTGTGTGGTGTTAAGAGAACACGCTGTCGTATTTAATCTTTTCAATCAATAATAATATTTTAATGCCCCAATGGCATGTAACTACAACGTTTATATATATTTTTTTGACTTGCAGTTTTGAGCATTATTAGACATATTTTTCGTCGTTACGTATTATCACGTACACGCACAGATAGCTCCGACGTATCTAGACGTCACTTTAAGCTTGAATGAGAACCAGAGATCTCTATCGTGTATAAAAGTAGTTAACCGTCAAATGTAATTATTATTATGCATTTATAGGTTAAGTTAGACTAAGGTAGACTTGGATATCGGTGAAAGTTTCTGTGTAAGATATCTTGTGAATTGTAGCTCGCGTACAAATGCATAGTTCGCTTTTCTATATTTTTGACCGGTTTTATTTTTAAATGCAAATTTGATATTATCATGGATCTTATAATTGTATTGTCTAGTGTACCTGTCAGTGAAGGTATTGTATCTTGTACATAATCGCAAGTATCGTATTATTAAACTTTGATAACAATAATTGTGCACAAGGTATACTGATTGCGTACGCGAGTATTATGTGATCTGGACACTTGACTCTGTAGAAGTATTACTTTTATTTTCTAAATAAAACTAAGGAGTATTATATTTTTCTATTCGCCTAGATTTACAACGATAATGATGAGTTTCGGCTGCGATCTCTGAACTTTTTTTGCATCGACTGATTTTTTTTGTTAAGGTGGTTTTTTCGTTTAGACTGTCCTAGCTACTTTACGGAGGTCATTCAATGTAAATATAATATGTATATAGTTGGTTGTATTCTCGCCGATGAATGTTCTCTGAAATAAGAGTGTATTAAGAAAAGACTGCACAGAAAACGGGAAAAACGGACGCTTAGCATTTATTTTTACAGCTGAAGTCTCTATAATCTGTACTACTGTACCATGGAGCGTTTATATTAATACCTTGAATTGTATATGCGTCATATATTTTTTAATATGAATTTATTAATTTGTATTAATATTTTCAGTTCGTGTCATATTTTGTTTTTTTTTATGAATCATAATGTATTTGAAAAAATGTAAGTAATTTTTCTACTGCCTATAAGAATAAAATCAAAACCCTATAAACAATTTTTAATAATTTTCTATTTAATCATTCAGGTTATAGAGATCTGGTTTCGTATACACTTTATTTTTCTTTTTAAGTGCCATCAAGTGATTTCAAAGTATTATGATGGTCAGAAAGTATTGGCCGTGAAACGTCGATGTTACCAGTTAACAAAAATGTTTTAGTTACTACCACTCTTGTTCGGGTAATGTTAGACAATTATATTTTGAATAATGTAAACAATAAGTATTATCGGCACATCCAAAACCAAATAATAATAACTAATTGCCACAAAAGTTTTGATTCACATAGTCAGTACTTTAAGACTCCTTTTAAGCAAACAGTGTGCCTGTATCAGGAGATCCAGACTTACATATCATATTTTTAAATAAAAAGTAAAAAATAACATTTAAACCACGTGTTACACAAAATCGCAATCATCACAGTAATTCATTAATTTTCGATACGACCTTCAAGAAAGGAGCGTACTCCCCCCACCTTAAACTCCGCAACTTATGAATCTTGAGTTGTTGGTGTCCACGGGCGAAAGTAGTCAATTACCATCAGCCAATTGGCCCCTAACAAATAAAAAAATTAACCATTGGTTTATATTAAATAAGATAAATAAAACTCCAATTGCCCGTGATTGCTTGAGCAGGTCGTCATTATAAACACTGTTTATTAAATAACAAACCACCCACACTATATTATATGGTTAGATCTTTCTTTCCTTTTATCTGATCATATATATATGTATATAGCTCGGTATTGACAACAAAATAAATATCATATTTACTCAACTTGGAACTACATCACATATGCACTCTGTGTTTTACGAAAAGTTGACTAAACAAAAAATAACATTTATAACGTAACTTATTCATGTTTTTCGAGCTAATACTAAATAACTAGTATTGTTAAAAGTAATACTTATGATCAATTATTTGGTAATAAGTCTAACACTATCCGTTCAACTAGTAAGTAAATAGAGGTACCAGTGTTTGTCAAAATAGTATTAATGATGAGAAGATAAATATGGTATGGTAGTAGTGATATGTAATGAAAGCCTTGTGATATTGACGATTGTGTGTTGCCAGTATATCCGTGTATTAAATACTAGTATACAGATTATTAGTGTAACTTACGCTTATTATTGTGCTGTTTCGATATACTTTTTTCATTTAGCCTGAAAACAAAAAGCATTTTAAGGCTGAAAATAATTTTTGCAGTCTAAAGAATTCGTTTTGAATTAATTGTCAATGAAATTATTGACAATTTTTATTTTAGTCGTAATCCCATGAATCCCATGACTGCCCATTAATGGACGGTGACGGACATAATTGGTGTATCTGAAAATGGAACACTTACTTAAATCACTGAAAGGGCATGACTCTAGCATGCACTTACAAAAAGATTTTTGAAAAACTATTCACTCAGTTATTGAGAAAATCCATAAAAATAACTTTAAATGTTTTCGAAGTCAGTTTTATGGATTTCTTAATAACGGAATGTAAAATATCAAAATAAAAAAAATGTACGTATGTATTCTAGTTGCTTTTATTAAAAACAAAGGTAAAAATACCTGGAAATATAAAAAACTTGTAAACGTATAGTTTCTTTTTAACCGACGAAAAAAATGAGATTCTCAATTTGATCGTATGTATATTTTTTATGTATGTTCAGCCCTCACTCCATTATTTAAGAACCGATTTTGATGATTCTTTTTTTTTAGATAGGGTATACCTCTAGGGACCACCATGTCAAGGAAGTCAGCATCTGATAATGGGATTATGATAAAATGGAGTGCAACCCTCTAAAATTGTAGGAACGAATAGTGTTGCTATCTACTTTTCATAACTTAATCAGGTATTACGTTTAGGAATCATCACATCGTGAAGGTAAACTGATGATGGAAACCATACCTTTCCTAAACAATCAGAATTTATGTATAAAAACTGTAGTTTTAATGACAGAAAACAACTTAATTTGCTTTGAAGAATAGACATTTATAGCTTAGCGTTTTAAAGTAATTAGTATTAAATATATTAAAACGTTGTAATTGTCAGTAATAAAAGATGGCGCAAGCCACAAAAAAATCATAAAATAAAAAACTTTTAAACAAAAAATTATACCGATGAAGAGGGCTAAAAAGCAAAAAATAAATAAACTTTTTAAGTCTTGAGTATTGAGCTTATTTACATAAACTATCAAATTTTATATCAACCATTTTTGAGTCGGCGCCAAATAATAAAATGATTAATTACCTACGTACCTACATATAAAATTTAGATAATTAATCGGTTTGTTGTTTGGTGCCGAATCAAAATTAGTTCTCAACCTCAAGACAACAGGTTTATTATTTTTTTGAGTTTAGTTCTTTTCGTCGGTTTAATTTTTTGGTAATTTTTATTTTTTTGTAACTGCATGCTACAGTCATGCAAGTTCAATGATATAAGTGAGTGTTCCATTGTCATATACTATTTTGGAATAATTTGATTTGGTATAAATTATTTAATATATAATTTACGTCTCTAATGTACCTGCTTATCTGAACTGCTTGAAATATGTAAATTTATTTTTTCATTGACATTCTCGACACAACACTAATAAGACTTTTAAATAGGTATACAAAACAACTAACAAAATGCAGCTAACTTACAATTGCTTTAAAAATCAATGACTAATAACTTATTATAACGTGCATCGTGGTAATCACAATTGTCAAGATCTGGCTGCCTACATATATACGAGGTTGTAACAGGCAAAATTTGAGAATTTTGTGCGTAGCACTAAACAATTGTTCTATACCAAAATAGATAATAAATACTTTTGATTATTTTGTACAAGTTTTTTTTTTATTTCATCCCACGTCCCACTGCGATTTAATTCTACGGTTTGATCGTAATAAATAGGTATGTCAAATTATAAGGACAATACCAACGCTTTTGTCTTCCTCTTATAACATTCACCTGAATTGCTGAGGAATACGGTTACTCAGGTTTGGACATAAATAATTATAATTATTGCATCAGACAACTATATAAAGCTGAAAAGATAATGTGTTTGAACGCTAGCTTAGACAATACCATTTATTTTTGCCTTCGATAGCCTTTTCCTTGATAAAGATCACGATCCATGTGGCGAAACAAGCGGAAGTCGTACTTCTGGCCTGCGTTTAGTATTTTTACACCAAATGCCGTCCTAATATGAGATGTATTAGGGCGGCGTTTGGTGTAAAAATACTAGACGTTATTGTGATGTATGTAAACAAATTTATATATTTGCTGAGATACAATCATTATGGGGATAACATTGGACCACTTATAACACAATTTCCTAAGGTTTGACAATAATTCGTATAGAATAACAGTAACAGACGTTGTTAATAAAAATACATTGAATAATATATAAATTATGTGCGAATCTTGTGCCATAAACAGAAAACAGGTGTGGTTCTAACTTATATCGACTTTGGGGTAACATTGGACAATCATTTTTAACACCTTTAAAATCCATTTTATTGTGTCTTTTTATAATTAGGGTAACACCAGACTATTAAACGCTAATAAAAACAATCATACTATCTTTTCAAACCGAGTTTCACTTTCGTATACGTATCAATTAGTAATTACCATGTCAAGAAAGCAACAGGCCCTGCTTTTTTAGAAATAGGTAATGAAAGAAGTTAAAAAGCTTTTTCTATATTTTTTAGTTTCATGAAGTTTACTTTATTGCATAATAATAATATGAACGATCATAGACAAATTTCGCATCATCTTCAATCTTCATCATTAAGACAATTTTATGGAGATATACTTGCTCTTTATAGCATGTTATTGGGGCACATAGTTTAGGAGATAATTAAAAATTAAAATAATTCAACACTCGGTTCAGGTCTATAACAAAAGGGGCGCGAACAAGCCGTGTGATGCATAACCCTTTTTTACCCCTTACCGCTCATCACCTTACCGGGACTAACGGCGAAGTGGTAACTCGGAATCGAACCAACTCAAAGCACGCGGTGTTCCGTCACAAGCACTTTTTCAAGCACGCAGAAGTTTTATTTGCCTGTAAATTTTATTGTATAAGGTCTATGGATAGTTTATTTTACATTGGGATACTTACATTTACTATTTTACATACGATTATTACGTAAAAAAAGGAAAGCGTTTTTCAAGGTGTGGTCATGTTACCCAAAATGACTGTACCCCAAATGATAATGCTAAACGTATCACTTTACTTATTTAGCGCAAGCAATAGGAAATTTAATTATGCATGTTATAATTGTAACAAATATTCGGGACATTTGTAGTGAAACTTGCAGCTTACTTGCTTGTCTGCCTTCCACATCCACAAAGCTCCGGCGACCAATCTAAAGGGCATGGAGGTGCCTCCTCAGTCAAGCAAAAATATGTCGTAAAGCTAAAAAATATCTTAAAGAGGGTACCTTTTTAAGCTATTCTTAACGAGAATGTATGGAAAAGAGCTGGGCTCACGAATGCACTAGCAGCACTAGTCACTACACTGCGGGCTTGCGAGCGGAGGGGGGGAGGATTGCGGGCGTGCAAGGCGAGGTTATCAGAGGGGGGGGATACTCCCGTCCGACACCTTACCTCACCCGGACTATAGGTTCTGTTGTCATCAGCGTCCTCACAAGTAGATACCTACTTTTCTTTAAATATAACAACATTTACACTCACTTTAAAGACACAATTGTTAATTGAAAACTGTTATTGTTAATCCCTTCAACCTATATGATACCCATCATCTTAAATCTACAGCTGAAAATCTAGCAACACCAGTGAGTCCGAGCTCAGACAGTCGTCACCGCCGCACGAAACATTTAACACGACAATCGCGTGTGCCTGACAACAGCCGAGAGGTTCAGAAGCAAACTTCAGAGCCATTACCGCCTACAGCCGTCGTGCCCAGGGCCACGCCTACGTTGCAGAAATATGAGTCTTACCCACAGTTCGGGCAGGCCAAGGTAAAATGGAAACTTGTAAATATTATTTTAAAACGAACTTCAGTAACGAAATAGATTCTCAAATAATCTGTTTTTCAGTATATCGCTATGTGCGAAGTGCATGGTGGGAGTATGTAAAGCAATCGCAGCGCATGACGTGTCAGAAATCTGCAACAATTCGGGATAGTCTATCATACCAGTCAAACAAAATTACTTTGAGATTTTCTACAATTTGTTTGTAATTTGAAATGGGTCATAATTGTTGCTAATAAACATACTTATTTATTTCTAACATTATCCTCCGCACTTTTGGCCAACTAAGTTGGGGTCGGTTTTCAGTCGGATACGGCCGAACTTCGATATTTTACGTGAAGCGACTGCCATCAGACCTCCACAACCCAAGTAGGTGATATCGAAGTTCTGTAGTTAGACCAGGTTGTCGGACTTTTTAGGCTCCAATTACTCGTAACGAATACCACAGATGTTCGTATGGCAACCAGAACGACGGCTTAACGTTCTCTCCGAGGCACGGAGTTATCTCAATGTGTTAAGATATGTCACCCATCCTAACACTGTTCTGGTTAGTATATTTCCCGCCGTTCGTGTCTCTGCTCGTGCTCGTGTGGTCAGATATTCATTCACACGCCGTCTCGCGCCCTTAATAGATATTACTTAACTATAATTTAGGCAAAAGCATATGGCATCGTATTCGGCTGCGTAAATATTAACAAGGATCCGAAACTCACGCTTTTCACACTTAAAGAACATCGAAAGGCAAAGTAAAGCAACCCTAAGGTCGTCAGGAGAGGTATGAGTTACGCGACAGCAAGAGGGGTTACTTCTAGGTGCTATGTTAGCTGTACGACCTGATCTTTTTTTTTATGGTATACTGGCAAACGAGCAGACGGGTCACCTGATGGTAAATGACTACCGCGGCCCATGGGCACCTGTAACTCAAGAGTCACAAGTGCGTTGCCGCCCTTTAAGGTGGGAGTAGGAGAAGAGGGGTGGGGGAGAAGAGGGAAGAGGGGAAGGAGAGAAGAGGGAAGGGTTAGGGCCTCTGGTAACCTCACTCACTCGGCGAAAAGCAATGCAAACATTGCTTCACTGCCAGTTTTCTGTGAGGCCGTGGTATCAAGCGGAGTCGAGCCGTCCCATACGTGCCGAAGCATGGCTCTCACCCGTCTACTACTGAATTGTACTTGATTGTTTCGGAGTAAGAGTTGCTATTTATTTTAAGGATTGTATTAAATGGAACTGTAGGCACATGTTCTATTATGTATTCTGTGGTGTTGCCTACTATTCAAAATGAATTTATCTTGCACTCTCTGATAATGTTACAGCCTAACTGCTTTTTAGTTATTATTTTTGATATATTATTGGTGATCGTCAAATTTACAGGGCCTGTTGACCCGCAAACCACGAATCGAACAAGAGGTAGGATCCCTTCTCATCAGAGCCGTCTCTTCAACCGAAAGGCAGTCGTCGACAACCACCACTACTACATCAACATCAGCTTCCTTCGAAAGTTCCACCGCTTCGGAATCTTCACAGACTCCAAGGGCGAGACACACTCCCGCTGTCAGGTCAGGGCCTCCTTTAAGTTGCAATTTCTGTTGGAACACCGTTGACGAATGTGGCAGGATCCTGCGGCGGAAAACACAGTACCATTGCCCCGAATGTCGCACTAATCTCTGTATCGTACCCTGCTTTCACGAATACCACGAGGGGCCGAAGACTGATACGAATACAAACGCGCGGTGAGCTGAAGGTGATACGCGTTTGTCGAAAAAATGCTGGAATTTGGATAATTTAAGCGGGTTGATCCGCAAAACTGAAGGTCCCCTTCTATAATATCAAGTATTATGAAACTTGATTACAAGAAAGAAAGAAGATAAAAAGTCTTCTGTCATTTATAAAAGTGACGCTTGTGTCGAATGTAGACCGCTTTGTTAGCTCGAACAATAATTCGTTCAATGATGTACAACATCGTTGGTCGATCGACGCTTTTAAAGGGGAACATTTCAAAAGTTTCTAAATATCTGATTAAATATATTCTTATAACGTATTTATGAAAGATACAATATTTTAATATTTACCCGGATTTGAACATGGTATAAAACGTGCAATACAGTATATAAGAACGTAGGTATATCTTTTCTAAGATTCTCTCAAGATCTAAATGTTAGTAAAAATACGTATATTGTAGGGAGTACCCTAGAACATAGATATAATACTTATTTATTAAATCTAAATGTAAAAGATGTTAAGAATATGCTATGTATACCTGGATAAACTTATATATATTTATCTACAAAGAAAACATATACAAATAATATCTCTGAAATGTCATACTTAATTACATTCTATGGACTACTCAAATACGCTTACTGCTGTGGAATTTAAATTAATGGAATCAATATTTTAACTCAAAAGTGTATGTGGAATTTTTTTAATGTAAAATTAAAATCGCTTGAACACATACCCGGTGCCGGCCTAGGTGTCGCCCGGGGCGCCGCGTGCCTTCCTAAGACCTACACTAAAGGAGATGAACAATGCTCTAAGAATAGTCTAAAGTTACCCACCATTATTCATTATTTCTTTTTCTATTGTATTAAGTACTCTTTCTATACTATTTCTTTGTATTTCCACAATCTTTATATTTCTAGTGGTTAAACAGCCTTACTTAAAATTATAAACATTTAACATTTGATAGAAATTTTGGATTTTTAAAGCTATGGAAAACAGCTCAGAATTAGTAGGTGGGTGTAACCGAACGATATTTCTGGTATGGCACATATTTTGCTCGTTAATATCTACGACCTCCACCTGCCTCAATCTTAATGTAAACTGTGTTGAAGTCGAAAGACTGAAGGCCACCATTATCACTATATATTATAAAACAAAGTCCCCCGCCGCGTCTGTCTGTCTGTCTGTTTGCGTTAAACTCAATAATTACAAACAGATTTTCATACGGTTTTTACCAATAGATGGAGTGATTCACGAGGAAAGTGTATAATTCAGTAGAGTTTTGTGTAAAATGGCTGAAATATGACGATGATTAAGATATCGGAAAATATCAATATGTTTTGTTACTCGCGCGAAGCTGGGGAAGGTTGCTAGTATATACTAACTAGCAACCCATCCCGGCTTCGCACGGGAAGCAGAGACATCTTCTACAATCATTATCATATATCAACCAATTTACACAAAACCTTAACAAATTATACACCTAAACCTTCCTCATGAATCGCTCTATCTATCTATTGGTGAAAACCGCATGAAAATCCGTTCAGTAGTTTTTGAGTTTATCGCTAACAGGCAGACTTCCATAATTACTCGAATTTTTAACGTATTTTACGAATTACGAAAAAGATTCAAATGCGATGAAAACATAACAGTAATCAATAGACAAACGACTACTGTCGAAAAAAGAAATCCATGTTTTTAAAAGAAAATTAATTTGAAATTAGAAAAAGTCAAAAAAATATATTTTATTTGAAATAGCCAGTACTGCAGAACAGTAATTTCATAGGTAAAAAATATGTCATTATGTAGGTAGTGATAATGTGAACCCTTGAAAAAAATCATCCTGTTTACTTTGCACTTTTCGGAGCGAATTCAACAAAAATCTATTATACTTCCAGACTTACCCAAAACAAAACGATTCCGCCTTATCATCCTTTTCAGAACACCGGGTTTCTGTAAACTGGGAATATAGATATATTCCCAGTATATTGTGATTAGAGTAGACAGAGGAAGGAAGCAAAATGCCTTTGCGGTAAATGCGCATACTTAATTGAGTTTTCTTGGCATTTAACTCGACCCTCAATTCGAAATGGGATTCATTTCTGATCTTTTGTGACGCTGACTGAAATTAACTATTTTGAGCCCATCCAAAAGTTGCGTTGCGTTCTTCTTAACAAATTATAATCAACTCATTTGACAGCACCATCTTTAAATAACATCCAACTAAATCAATAAAAAAAGGAATAGATTTTGCTTATCTTAACAAAGAGTTTTCTGATATAAAACTTACAGAATTAAAGCTTGGTGTTCAATCGATTGACAGAATATAGGCCCATTGCTTGTAGTTATTTACTACAATAAAAAAATAACAATATGATACCCAATATAATAGTTTCCTTTTTTTAACCATACGTAATATTATACATATAAATGTTGTCAAGAGATTGACTCGCCCAGGGCGCCTGAATCGTTAATTGGCTAATAGAAGATCTCCTGCCAGCCATTTTTTCGACAAACGCTTTGTAGGTATAATTATTTTGTAAATAGTATGATAAATAATAACACATACTTTATATTATATTATGTTAAGACGGTCTGACCGTTTCATCGACATGTTTTAAAAGTCTTAATATTTTTGTACTAAATGTTAATAACTTGACATACCTATATACAATATACAATTTCGTGAATTCAATGATTTCGAAAGTAAAATACATCGATGTTATTCTTATGAGAGTTTTGAGCATTGATCACCCGTCATAGACAAGTGATCGTATGCATTGTCGACAAATATGTAACCATAGATATCTTTGCTACAAGCAACATAATGTTTAAAAATGATCTTTATGTTAGAAAATATTAAAATAAAAATAGATATATGTGTATATAAATAAAGGTAGTGATTATAACGTTTTGTAAATACTTATAAATAAATAATGGACTAAGTAGATATGTTGTCAATAGATTTAGTGAGATTATATTTATGTTTCGGCACGATAACTGTGTTAATAATATTGCCATTATAATTATATATGTACGTATTGAACGTATTAAAATATAATATGAAGAAAGGTCTTGTAACATTAATTATGGCCCCTTCACACTAGCGTTTGTTCAACGTAGGCGTTCGAGTTCGCTGAACGTATGCGCAGTGCAGACGTTGCGGCGGACAGTGCGTCGCGATGTCGCGGCGTTTCCTCTGCAGTTAATTGAATGCTGCGCTGACGCGGCGCAGACGTCACATAATTTCGTTGTCGTTTCGGTATTATCATTAACAAAATGGATTCCGACGAGGAAACTCTATTGATGGCTGTTTTTTTAAAACCTGGGACGTTCGCGCAGCGTAGTCATGTGCCCCGGCAGAGACGCCGGGACAACGCGACGCGAGCGTCAAGTTGTCGCCGCGTTTGCGCTGTTCCTACGTTCATCGAACGCCTACGCTGGGCAAACGCTAGTGTGAAGGGGTTCTTACATAGACTGTACTTATCAACGTATGGTAAGTAACGTTGATGTTATCTTTGAATGTACGAGTAAATTGATGTATTTTGAGGGAGTGGTGTCGAATAGCAATGGATTGGCATAGCTGTTTAAAGATTAATTAACTTATTGATCAAGATACACAATGCGTATATCATCAAATTACTGTTCTGCGAAGATGATTTAAATTGTACTGAACAATACTCTTAAACAAACCAGACGCAGACTTAATGCGTCACAAATTTTAGTAGATAATATATTAATTAAAACATTTTAACTTTCCAAGTTATTAGACAAAAACTATAGCGAAAGACATTATAGATAATGAGTATACTGCTACGCTATTTTGGTACAACATAAGGCTTATTAAAGATGATTTGTCTATAAAAATAAAACGTAATTGATTTTAATGTAGCAAGAGCTCAATTATTTATAATAATATGTATAGGTATAGCTCAGTAAAAAAAAATACTCTATCAATATGCAACAATGTAACGTAAATAGTAACGATTTATTAGAACATGACAAAAGTTTCGGAAGATTTCACCGGCCATTCGTAGACATGAGTTAAGTCTTACCTACAAATAATATTAATCTTATCTCTGTAAATGTGTCTATACCTTAAAAAAATATTATAAAAATATAGACGGCTTTTGCATATAGACAATTTATACATAATATGCTAACCACGATGATGATGATGTGAGAAGTCAACGCTGGTCTGCCTTCATTTGTACCTGTGCAGCATGAAAATGCACTTACTGAGATCACTCCAGAAAATATCTTTTGTAATTGCATTTACTGAGTCCAATTTCAATACTATATTAAAATATTAACATTAAAATATTAAAAACAACTTTTAAATGAACTAAGTTTTAAGTATTTTCTAATTTTAGGCATATCTACATCTAGAAATTAATCTGAAAACTTAGTTCAAAAGGAGCTCATTTCAATTTTATTGTTATGCACTTATAGTAGGCTTGTAAATAAAAATAAAAATATAGTAGTATTTCTAAAATCCTTGAACTCATTTGCTATATAACGGCAAACCCAATGAGAAAACTTTGCTTGGCTTGCCAAACTTCCTTGTCTTGGCTTGATATGTTTGTGTATGGCTTGAGAACGATACGCCCATACGCCGTGAGGCTACCTTAAGCTATTCAAAGTGTTGCTCAAGTTCTCCAGGACCTTGGGCTCAGGTGGGTGACTTTATGTAGTCCCCATTTGCGTAATCCCGCCGAGTAGTTCAGCACAGTATCCTAGAGACATCTCGCGTGGTTATTTAGGACATGAAAATTAAATATCCCAATCTGTCATAAATATATGAGATTCGTCTTCATGTCCACATAATCATGAACGATATTATCCCAGAACTCCCCAGAACACTGTTCCCTACAAAGTTTTTATAAAACCAGTTCTTAGAAATGAAATATTTTGAACCCATAATCTAAAAGGTTACTATACTGTATACTTAATTGGTTTGGTAACTTAGCTTTGATGTAAAGCAGCAGTATTTGCTTCATTTACTTTTATCACATTTTGTAAACTGAATTATAAGCAATAAACTTAGATAAAATAATATTGTGAATATGACAAAGAAATTATAACTTTTATACACATGTGTATTTGTCGTATTTAAACGACATGTATTTTGGTGTTATATTCAATTTTGAAAATACTTTTAAATAAAAAAAAAATTGTTTTCGATATAGATAGGCTGCGTATTTAGATTGTAGTGTAACATCAAAGTTTATGTGTAAAAATGAATATTAACACTTATTATAAAAATAATAAGGTTTCGTTTTACATGAATGTTTATGTATATGTATATAAGTTGTATGAATGTGCATTAGGAGTAAACATTTTTAGTAGCTTTGGGCATAATCTCAATTCATTTGAAAACCAAAGATCGTCCGCTTATTATCGAATCGAATTAGCTGCTGTGTATTGCAATATATAGAAATCGTAACAGCTGATTTTCTTCTGTACATAGGAAGTACTATTAATGTTTAAGAATCCAGCAACACGTAATAATTGACGTCCTCCTTTTCGTACATTTACTACGTACCATTGTTGATATGTGTAGTTGAATTTGCGTAGGGTGATGAATACACTTGAATGTATACTGATTTATTTAGTCATGATATTTTTACACGCTATATGTTGATCTATAACTGTTAATTCTAAAATATATATACATAAAATATAAAAAAGAATCTGAAACGGTTCTAACTCGAAATACTGTTCCACCTAGATTAGCCGGCAAAATCTTGACCATGTTCATTTAACTACAAAAATGTTCTTTCTACCGGAACGATTGTGAATTCTTTGACCCCGGATAAGTAAGGGCCACTTCTATTTGATTGTAGGGCTCTTTTACACGACAGAGTTCTTGATCAAAGTTTCACATGTAGAGTCAGCGGCGAATTTACACATTTGCCGCCAGTAGGCTATTAAAATTTTGCCGCCCATACCGGTCGGTCTATCTAATTCGATACCCCAGGACAAGACATAAAAAATAATGTACGCCCTAAATTTGCCGCTCCTAAAATCTGCCGCCCTAGGCTTCAGGCTACACAGCCTATTGATAAATCCACCACTGTGTAAAGTCAAAGTACCACATGTAGAGATTGCTTTGTACGATATATACGTTGGATGATAACTTAAGTGGTCACATAAAATGACTGTAGCTTTTCTTCAAAGGATTATAGGCGTGTGAGAATCCAAATTTCGCCATCTAAGTTTATTTCATAAAACTTTTATTATATTTATTTATTTATAAATTGGCTTTAACTAAGCGTTCGTAATGCTTAATCAAAACTGTTTTGATCATCAATTATTATTAATATGTTTCCTACATAACTTTTATGAAATTTCACTGATTTTGCTTCAATTCTCAGATGTATTTGTTAAAATCTAAAATATATATTTTTTAATCTCCATTTTAAAACATTTTTTTTTTTCACAAAACATCACTTTTTTTGTTATTCACTATAACACAGAGTGTGCGTATATAATGAAATAGTCGATTAGAAATATTTTAATAAGCCATATTTGTTATATAAAACGGTTCTTTTATAAATAAATTATGTCTAGCTGTAACACTCACATATCATGAAAATAATTAATTAATTATTTATAGTGACGTCCATTCTGAAAGAGTGTAAGAGTCTTTAATGGTTAATAGAAGGTACCTATATAATACAATCCAAAATATTTTAAATATTATAGAATATATTCGTCAGACTATGACTACATTAATGTTGTAGGGTAAACGTAGAGTAATTCTGATTGCGCAGTTTTACTTATTTTAGTGTCAAATTGTATGTATAATGGTGGGTTTCAACCACAGAATTCTAAATAAGGTAATAGAAGTGCTATGAACGCGTACACTTGTCGCCGCGCTAGGGCGCTGGTGACTCAGACGCCACCAGTGCGCGATGTTACGCTCAGTTACTCGTGAAACTTTGTCTCAGCAAGTGCGGTTGTAAAAATGGTATTTTGCAGTATTGACTACTGCGGCAATTCGTCTACTCATGTAATTACACTAATCAAGGGATAATGTTTCATCAGTAAGTGTTTTCTTTTGGTTTTATTGATGTTTTTGATAAAAGTACATTTCAAAACATAACTCTACCAATAAATAGTACGACTGACTGACATTGCCTCTTGTGTTGGATGCTATCTGACAGTTTGGTATTACAAAAAGAAATGTATTACGCAATGAATAATAGTGCATAGCCATAGCATAGCATTTCTAGTGGTACAGAGAATCGTCGAGAGCTAGTGATGTGCTAAATGACATTAGGGTATTTACAGCAGTACTCACAAACTGGACATTTTACACTAAAAGATAAAAATGAAACATGAAGAATTGTTTTCTTATGGGAATATATTATTTTATTGGAAACTGTTCAATGTTTACTACATTGAACAGTTTCCATGTGTTGTACAGCTTTATATTGTTTTAACCAATTTAATAAAAAAGTAAATAAATACTTTGAAGTGGTGGACGCGAGAATAACGTCAAGTTTGTTTTTTTGTAGGAATCGTAATTTTGCTGTCGTATTCTTGTGATAATTTAACAATATCTAGGATCTTATTAGGGTTACCACCTTTTTTTATATTAATCACATAAATTTTCAACAATATGATCAGTCCCCGACTGATAATCACGTCATTCATTTAATTAAATGTGTAGTAGAGAAGTACATGGATATCCGCCTTAATTATTACTCGAAAAATACAATGAAATAGTTCCAAAAAGACAGTTATTCAATAAATATCTTAATTTCACAGGACAGTATTTTTTTATTACTTAATCTTTTCATATTTTTTTAAAGAATAAATTATATTTAATAATAAAGCACGTACCCACTAATAACTTTCTTTTATTATTCCTTGGTTCCCTGGTATTACCCGTAGTCTAGCACTAGTGTAGATTACGCAATCACTACCACAAATGCAGAATGATTTATCCTTGTGTGAAGTGAGCGGACCAATACGACATAATATCAATCTTAGTCAATATTCATAAGGCTCAGTTCAGTTTGGATAACATTTTCAGTGCATATGTACGCGTGATTGTGTAGTTATTATTTGTGTATGTAGATGAAGCACCGCGCCGGCGACATGCGTTCTCGATAGATCCCAGCGTTTCATACCATTTCTATTACCTTATTTAGATTTCTGTGGTTTCAACACTGTAAGGGGGCATCCATTAATTAAGTGAGGTGATTTTGGCGATTTTTCGACCCCCTTTCTCCCCCTGGTGAGATGTCGTAAGATTTTGTTCAACCCTTTCCCCCCTCCCCTAATCTCACGTGAGATTTGTCAAAATGCATACGTTCACAGAAAATAAATTGGCGTAGGAGCAACTGCGGTTGGAGTTCCATTTACTCCACCATGTAAAGTAGTAGGGAGACTCTCCCTACTGATTCAACCCGTGAATTTCACTGAATAGTATCATTTATTTTAAGAGAGTATATTTTAGTGGAGAAACAATTCTTATTTAAATTTAAATTTTTCTTGCAACTTTACACTGTTTCTTGCGGAAAAAAATTACGTGATATCTGCCGAGGTCCCCCTCGACCCCACGTGAGATTTGGCTCGACCCCTCTCCCCCCTCCCCTAATCTCACGTGAGATTTGTCAAAATGCATACGTTCACAGAAAATAAATTGGAGTAGGGGCAACTGCGGTTGGAGTTCCATTTACTCCACCATGTAAAGTAGTAGGGAGAGTCTCCCTACAGATTCAACCCGTGAATTTCACTGAATAGTATCATTTATTTTAAGAGAGTATATTTTAGTGGAGAAACAATTCTTATTTAAATTGAAATTTTTCTTGCAACTTTACACTGTTTCTTGCGGAAAAAAATTACGTGATATCTGCCGAGGTCCCCCTCGACCCCACGTGAGATTTGGCTCGACCCCTCTCCCCCCTCTAGACGCCTCACGTAATTCATGGACGCCCCCTAAGGATAAAGAGAAAAATATGCGGGCATTTGACAGTTGACATTTTTTAAGAATATTATATTTACAAAGTGGCGCACACGTAATTCTGCCATTGAACGCGTCCACGACTACGGCAGCGGGTGCGTGACGAAAGCGAGGCGATGTCCCCATACAAATCACAGGTCAATTGTAAGGAGAAATCGCTAGGTCTTTGTTACCGTCCAGGACGAGGCCTTAAGGTCACCTCCATAGACGTTACACGATGTCCTGCTTTCCACAAGTTCTTGCTTATTGCTTATACAGTGGCGTAACTATACCATCTCAGGCCCGTGGCTAATTGATCGGATAGGGCACAAGTTCACTCTTGCTGCCTCGTTTGCTTAGGGCCTCGAGGCGAGCCTGAGGGCCCCCTAGGACCATGGGCCCGTGGCATTTTGCCCGCTCTGCCATCCTATTGTTACGCCACTGATGGTAACTCCGAGTGAGAGATTTATCTTGTAGCTAAACTGATTTGCAGATGGTATGACTTTCTATCATCGTACTTTAAGACGCAGGTGGAGTGGTAGCTAGTCAACTCACTTGATATTCTGAAGCTCATACAATTCGAGATAACGCTGTAGTGCAAAAGTGGGGCATTTGAGGTAGTAACATAAACTCAATACGTTTGTACACACCTTTACTTAACGTACATCTGTGAGTAGAAAGAAGTACTAGGTACTTCTCTCGAAATTGTAACAGTAGATATAGGTACCTATATATACAGTAGAACATTTGGATATTGCGAATTTGCGATTACTTTTAGACTTGTAATTATTTTAAAATATGTGGTTCATGGATTGATTTAAATTTTTTTTTGGCTCAAGTTAGTGCCAAATATTTATCATGTTTACCTAAGTACTTAGCAGACGTTTAATATAAGAAATTTGTTTCAAATTTATATTGACTGTTAGTACTTGTAGGTAGTATCTAATGTGGAATGAGATTATGATTAACGTCATTGAATCACGTCGCTGTTTAAGGAAATTACACGATTACATTATTTGAAGTAAGTACTCAGATTAAATGGTTGAAATCAAAAATCCAAACAAAATATGTATAACATAATTTAGTACTCAATGGGATGTAATATTATTTGTTGTAAAAATATAACGTGTTTACAAAAGACGTTGGATTTTTTATTGCTGTTTAAATTAAAATGATTTTTATATTGCATAAAATTTGTTTCATTTTGTATGCGTTGATGTCCGAGCATGACACGAGTTCTAAATAAAATTAATTTAATTATGGATATATGGCAATTATCAACGTTGATATACATAGGCTGCACTAAAAGTATCGGGAATGGAATATTTCCACTATTCCTATCATATTAAAATCTTTTTAATTGAAAACTCCTTGGTTTTAAAAATCGAATACCATTTATTTATTTAAAAAAAGATTCTCGGTCGTCTCACAAGGTCTTCTCAAACTTGTTTAGTCGTTGAGAAAATGGAATTGACTCGAAAATATTCAAGGGCGATGATTTATTATGACTTTCGCGGTTTAACACAAAACCAGTGTGTTGACCGGATGCTTTCTACATTTGGTGATGAAGCCCCATCCAAAACCACAATTTATCGCTGGTTTGCTGAATTTCAACGTGGACGTGTCAAGCTCCGTGATGATCCCCGTCAAGGTCGTCCAAAAACTGCAGTCACCCAAGAAAACGTTGATCGTGTGCGTAAGCTGATTGAGGAAGATCGACATGTGACATACCGCGAAATTCAGGCAAATTTAGACATTGGCATGAGTCAAATACAAATAATCTTGCATGAACAATTAGGTGTAAAACAGTTGTTTTCCCGATGGATACCGCATTTGCTCTGTGAAGAGCAAAAAGCGGCTCGCGTTACTTGGTGCGTCAGAACTCTCGAAAGATTTCACGCAGGATCCTCAAATGCTGTATACAACATTGTATCAGGTGACGAATCCTGGATATACGCGTACGAACCCGAAACAAAAAACCAGTCACGAGTTTGGGTGTTCGAAAATTAGTTACAGCCAACTAAAATTGTTCATTCACGGAGTGTTGCAAAAAAAAAATGGTGGCCACGTTTGTCTCCAAAACCGGCCATGTTGCGACTATTCCTCTTGAGGGACAAAGAACGGTTAATGCAGAATGGTATGCTAGCATTTGTTTGCCACAGGTCGTTTCCGAACTCCGTAAAGAGAACTGCAACCGCCGCATCATCCTCCATCACGACAATGCGAGTTCTCACACCGCGCACAGAACAAAAGAGTTTTTAGAGCAAGAAAACATAGAATTATTAGACCGGTGGATACCGTACAGTCCCGACCTAAGCCCTAATGATTTCGATACTTTCCCTAAAATAAAGAATAAATTGCGTGGTCAGAGATTTTCATCACCTGAAGAAGCTGTGGACGCCTACAAAACGGCCATTTTGGAGACCCCAACTTCCGATTGGAATGGTTGCTTCAATGATTGGTTCCATCGTATGGAAAATGTGTCAAATTTCGCGGAGAATACTTCGAAAAGCAATAAATACATTTTTAAATAGTAATATTGTGTCACTTCCTTGATTCCCGAAATTTTTAGTGTAGCCCACGTAAGGTGTTTAAGTCAGAGGGTAAGAGTGCCCATAAAGACTTGCAACTCTTCACTTCATCACTTTATTTAGTTTGTACTTCATTGAATAGATCAAAGGGTTCAAAATCATAAAATATTTACGGTTTAAGATATTTTCTCAAAAGAATAATTACATTCGTTTATCAGAGAAAATACAAGATAAATATAGTCCTAAGTAACGAGCGCCGGATCAGATTTTCAATTACCTGTTATTCTTTTTTACATCTAAGTAAAGAAGTAAGTGGTACATAAAAATAAGTTTAGTAATAAAGTGGGTAGCTACCACAAAAAACAAGTATGGCCGTATTACGTATCGCAAATTGCAAAGCGTACCTACATTTCTATCGAGTGACTGTTATCGTAAGTGTCTTTTTGTATGGGTTTTTGTCTTTAAAGTAATTTATGTATAGGTTACTTTTTTAAATAATAAACGTATGTATTTTTATATTTTTGATTTTATTAGTGTTTTTGAGTATTCATATAAACACCTATTTAGGTATTTTTTAGTTTAGTTTTTTTTTATTATTTATATATATATATAGGTATATTTTTACTTCTTTGACTAAGTGTGCTCGTTTTATGTAGGTACTGTCTTTTATTTTCATCTTACTGATCTTTCTTAAACAGAACTTTATCTACCTACCTAATATATGTAGGTACATACAAAGGGTAAGAAATGAATATCAGGCTACTAATCAACTAACCTATAAATATATGGTGGTCGAATTTCGACCATGGTTTATTTCATTGGCCAATATTACTTGACCTGTCATTGTTTAGACTTTTGTACCATGACAGGTCAAAATATATACTGGACACTCATAGCTGTATGTACCCGTTTTTGCATTATTTTAAACTTTGTAGCAAATATTGTTCAAAAATGTTAGCATTCGTCACTTCTTCTCTGTATAAACTATAAGTGTGCGAAATTTCATACTCCTCCGTCCGCCCAATTTTCGTAAAAAGGCATCCAAAGTTTTCGCTTCACGTATTAATATATAGATAATGTGGGTATTAAATATATTTTGTATTTTGCTCTTCGTTATGGGTACAGCTCGTTACAGAAATGTGTAGTCATATTGACTAACGCCACAACAAACCACCGTTCGTGATTTTTAATACAGGGATATACAATAACACCTGTATACAATAAAACAATCAAATAATTTAAATATTTTTTTTATTTTCTTCATTCGATTACATACAGTACTGGTGTACTTATATAATATTAGTGCTACATTAATTACATATACCTATTGACGCATCTCGTCAAGTCGTTAACTCGACAGATTGTAAAAAAACTATATACTTACAAATTGTAGGTACAAATACTAGACACAAGTAAATGCCAAGTCGCCGTATATTCTAAAATACGATATACAAGGTGCCAGTACATAATGGGAATACTGTTTCAAACAAACGTTGTATGAAATAAGTTGAAGAGTGACGCAGTTTTTGTTCAATTAATATTTAATATTTTACATACCTAAGTAATAATCTCTAATATATATTGAAACTTCTTATTCAGTTTTACGTGTCATTTTACGTAGAAAATATACGTTATGTTCAAGCTCGATGTAGGAACGTCTTAATATTAATTTTATACCACAAAAAACCGTATTCACATAAGACCTTTTCGATGTTCCTAACTTAGTTCTATGTCGTTGCTAGAGGATCCTCTACGGTAATACGCATTTGAACCTGCAGTTCAAGATATTAAATTAAATGCATAAAAATATCCACTCTAGACGCCGATTTCTAAACGAATTCCAACCATACACAAAGTCAAATGACGTCATGTTGTACAACCATTCCGAGACAAGGATAACTACAAAACTTACAAACCGAACTGAGCGAACAACTGAATAACTGAGCGAACAACTGAATAACTGAGCGAACAACTGAAAAACTAAGCGAACAACTGAATAACTGACCAACCGACCGATTGACCAACAAGTTCACAAAAATATCTACCTCCATAGATGAACCTGAACACGTTTGATTTCAAACAATTTCTTTCCGACCACAGGACACACCGTTACCAGTCATTATCCACCGCGAACAGACATCAAGCGATTTAAACTGATCAGTTTTCAACAAATTCATTCAACGAATCGTACAAAAGTATAACCTGTAATTTCCACATTATCACCAATACTTTGCTTAAAGAAAACAAAACCATTTATTTTTAAATAAATTGTAGTAGTAAGAAGTAACATACATTCCATTTTACAAGTAGGTATATTGACACTGCGATCTAAAGTACGTACAAAATATTCATTCTCTAAAACACGAAATTTTATTTTACACATTTTTTATGTGGGAGAGCCATACTTCGGCACGTATGGGCCGGCTCAACTCCGCTCGATACCACGGCCTCACAGAAAACCGGCAGTGAAGCAATGCTTGCATTGCATTTCGCCGCGTGAGTGAGGTTACCCGAGGCCCTAACTCTTCCCTTTCCCCTATTCCCGTCCTACCCCTCTTCCCCCTCTTCTCCTACTCCCACTTTAAAGGGCGGCAAGGCACTTTTGACTCCCGAGTTACAGGTGCCCATGGGCGGCGGTAGTCATTTACCATCAGGTGACCCGTCTGCTCGTTTGCCCCCTATACCATAAAAAAAAACAGCTATAGAGCTATATAAAATTATCGATGAAGTGTAATCTACTTAAAATAATACATTTAAAGGTCACATGTATACCTCTTATGGATTTACTGAAGACACAATCATGTCCATTTATTAAGTCTTAACCATAGACAATTTTAGCAACCAACTTACAAATAATTAACACTACTCAAAAATTTAAATGAAAATAATTTCTGAACAATTTTGATCTCACACTTCAATAATACTGAACAATATATATAATAGTGTATCATACTGAGTCAAGCTCATATGGGATATTATTAAAAATAATGGTGGTTGGTGCCAAAACTGTTAGATAGCTGTATCAATGATAAATAAACTAAGTTTACCTCCAATGGGATACTAATTGTCAAGAATCTGTGGCAAAGTCCTTATGAGAAATTGTTAAAATAAATATGATATACAGTTAATAGATTAATTTAAATAAATGTGAAGGTCATTTTTAATTTATGTTACCCCAATAAAGGTGGAATTATGTAACTATATATATTTATAACTAACTTTAAATATTCGTAACGTTAAACTAGTGCGAATTGATGTATTATTTACAGTTGAACATACGAAATGAGAGGCTTACATGAAATAAAGTAAATAAAATGTGTTAATTTAACATTACGTGGGTTTACTGCAGTAACCTATGTTATAGGAAAGTACTGGAACAGTACAAGTTAACTTTATTAACTATGAAGTCCCAAAATTTTTTTTTACGGACGGCCAAATGATTTGATCTTCAAAAACAATTTTTTTTATAATATTAACAAATTAAAATTTAAAATTAAAACGAAGAATTTAAGGTTTAGGTGACAATAAACTAAAGTTATCGAATATTCAGTACTGATTGTTATTAGTTATAACCAACAGTTAACGTTTAATTTTGCTTACGAACGGTAAAATGTTCGTTGAATATTCAACGAAATTTTTACCGTCCGTAAGCAAAACGAATCGTTTCTTGTTTATAGAAACGCGGCATAAGTGTTTAAAATAATGTAATAACTTATATCGCAACTTGAAATAACAAGGAACGACGGAGCAAGTTATTGCAAGGAACTTTGCAACAACTTAATCCTTGCATCGTCATCTTACATTGCGCCGTTCAATTACACGATGCTTTCAAAGAATTCATTTTTAGTATCTGTCAGATGACTAACGCGTTGCTGTAAGCTGCCTATCGAAGGCGAATATGTGAATTGACAAGTAAAAAAATAAAAGCGCTGACAAAATAATGCATAAATGAATGTTCATATGCCATCATATAATGCCTATGGAATAGAATTTTAATACTTTCTATATGTAATTCATAATTTGTGTGATGGTAATGAAACAATACAGAAGTTCACGTAGTCGAGGGAAACTTGTAAAAAGTTTACGTATCGTGTACAAAATGTGTGTGACGTACGTTCGTGCTCTAGCCGACTAACGCGCCCGAGATATGTAAAACTTTAAAAAATTAATTTTACCCCTTCTTTAATTACCTCAGTCTTCACACGGTTTTTTCTGTTTATCGTCCTCCGTTTTAAACCTGAAATTAATAAACCGAATTTCAAAATACAAACTTCGGACCCCTTCTACATCTAGATCTTTTGGGACGTATGCTACGACAGTCTCAGTGTCATTTCCACGCAAAACTCTAGCACCTTTACTCAATATAGCTCCCCATTTTGTCCTAGTCTTACGTTTAAATCCCAATGCCGTTTATTTATTTATAAAATTAAAATAATGCTTTATATTTATATCTTGCGAGTTTATTTTGTTAAATAAAAATCATGTCAATATTCAAATGAATTAAACAGCGTGATTTAATACATTTTTCATTAAAATATCAATTATAAAAAAAAATTGATGAAAAATAAAATCTATATATCTGATCTTTCGAAACGTAGACAACGCATGCATTACTTCCGAGTATCAATTATAGTATAGCAACACCCCATTACACGCTCCTAACCATATATCCTAATTACTAAATTGTAAATATAATAAAATGTACAAAATAAAGAAAAGTGTGAGTCGCAACATGTGATTTGTATAATTAAAAATTAAATGTGTATAATATTACATTTATTTTTAAATTCCTATACTTTATTTTATTTACTTACTTTATTTAGAATGTGCATGTATATTTTTATTGCTTCATTTACCTTAGTTTTTTTTTTAAATAAAATTATGCATATGGAATTTTGAGAAGAATAAATAATGTCGTAAAATGCGAAACGAATACTAATCTTCATATTTTCATCACAGCGGATACAATAAAATTATGGTTTATTTACCTGGTGAATTGAAAGCGAATTTAAGCTTTGAATTCAATTTTATATTTATCAATAATAGTTTGAAAGTCAGTGTTGCCCTGGTTAGGTCAATAATTGATAAATATTAACTTAACATACATGTATGTGATATTTACCGTAGTGAAGTAATAGTCGACTTATGTAATTGAGTTTAATACAAAGAAATGCAGTCTTACTTGGGTCCAACTAAATCCCAAACGTCCAATCATGTGACAGTACAGAAATACCTAGGATATATATCCAATCGTCGGAACCCAGTGTATTCCTTAAATATATAATATATACATATATATTTTTTTAAATATCCTTCTAACAAGATGCAAATTTCGCAGATGTCATGTGTTCATAAAAACTAATAAGGCTGTGTGATCGAGGAGAGGGCATTAAGATATGTTCAACAATGTCTGTTGAGATGAAGACACAGGGTTACTTCACGATGTCCCTCTCGTCACCAACTGAAAATTGACATCGCACACAATATCTACGAAATGCACAACATAACAACTTGTATTATTTATTGGGATGTTTAGTGTTTAACGTATGAGTAGATGATGATGCCGGCGAGTAGGAACCCGAAGGTTATAGTGAGGGGTTTGTAGAGTGACCTCTTGAGTGCGTGCCACCGCTCCGCTTCCCGGGCTCGCTTCTTCATGCCCGACACGCGGTCCGCCAGTTCGCGGTTTCGACGTTGGCGCAGAGTGTCTGATGGTACGCCGGCGCTGTGTAACAAAAAATAACATAGTAGATATTTGACATAAAAATATCATAAATTGAAATTATTATGAGGCTGTGATAAAAACAAAATTAAAAAAAAGTAGGACGTATTCGAAAATTCGCTATATAAATACGCGGTGTCTGCCTGTTTTAGTGCGAAGTAACTTTTTCTCTTCGTAAAAAATAATTATATCATTCTTTTTTTTAATAATTTAAATGCACAAAACAAATTACAACCGTAACAATATCACGTATAGCAAATACAATGTTTTGATCTGAATTGCGACGCTACAAATATGTGCATACAACAAGACACAATAGCCAGACAGATGGCAACACTACATAATGAGTAGCAATACAGGCTCGACAGTAGATTTATGCCGCGTTCCTATAATTATAAAACGACTCGTTTTGCTTACGGACGGTAAAATTTCGTTGAATATTCAACGAAAATTTACCGTCCGTAAGCAAAACGAATCGTTTCTTGTTTACAGGAACGCGGCATTAGACGCTTCTTGGGTTCACGGTTATTCGAAAGTTAACTGTCAAATATACACATATTGTTTGAATTAAAATAGTTTTAAGTATCATGAAACGCCAACTAGGTGTACTGTTAGGTGTAAAGTTAACGATAGAACGATTTTGAAACGCAAATTAGATATATATATTCGACAGTTGAATTGCGAATACTTGAATAGTAACTTTACGGGCGTATTGTGAAACGAATTATACATTAACAGATTTCGGTCGTGAGACACGAACGGAAAATATTTATTTATATTCGATTTACACCACTTCTGGACGAATACACTATAATTAGGGTTTGGGTCGTGGAACTTTTCGTAAATCAGTTGTCTAGGATTACGTAGTAACTACTTAGTAATCTATATCTCGAGATTAGGCGCGAGCCACAACTTTTGAAATTGTATTGTCTACATTTTGTTTTCAAAATGTCGTACATAATAATATAGATATTTTTTTGTGTAGAAAATTTCATGAGCATCATTTAAATGGTTAATAATCTGAAAAGTCTCGAAGTTCTGAGATATGCCGGGACTTTAAGCGTGGGTTGTCTCGTATCCCGGGACCCTGAGTATGTCGAGATTTCCCAAACCCTAACTATAATTCTCTTCAGAGAGTACATAAGTCATTTCACTATTACTACAATTCTATTATCTCTAACTAAAATTGAACAACGTAAAAATATCTTATAAGGTACTTTGATATGTACTATGATGACTAAACTGTGACAATGAATATAATTGGCAATGATAAAGGCAGGCTACAGATCATGTTCAAAATTTATCTATTATGTATCTATACTAATATTATAAAGCTTAAGAGTTTTGTTTGCTTGAACGCACTAATCTTAGGAACTACTGGATCGAATTAAAAATTATTTTAGTGTTGGATAGCCCATTCATCGATGAAGGCTATAAAACATCACGCTATGACCAATAGGAGTGGAGCAGTGATCATAAACGCAGGTGAAACTGCGGGGACGGCTAGTCTTTTAATAGTTTGAGGCATTGAGATGCTGATGCTGCTAACACGGATGAATTCTCCTTACCTAGTAAGATAATTATCGCATTATTACCCCAAACCACGTATATATTTACTACTAAACACGAGGAATGTTTATGTGTTCGAGAACAATGTGGCTTGAAAGAGAACAGTGAGGAAAATTATAAAGGGTGTGCTGAGGTGGCTTGGGTACGTGGTGCGAGTGCGGAACGAATGACAAACAAGTGTATAAGGCAGGGGTCGGCAACCTTTTAAGACGGAAGAGCCAAAAAATAATTTACAAAATTTTACAATTTTTAAAGAGCCAATTAAATTTGTAAACACAAGTGGCGCCCCTATAAATTTGACGACCTTTTTTGCGGGGATAAAAATGTTGTTCAGTAAAAGGAATTGATGACCTTTTTTTTTAGATAAACATGTGAATCAAAATGTAATTGAAAATCTCAGTCATACTATATCATAGTAGGTACTCAATTACAAGGTTTTAAGAGTTTTGATGGTAAATAATATTTTTTTACATATGGAACGTAGAGCCACAACTTTACATCGAAAGAGCACATGTGTGGCGTGTAAACGTGAGTGGAGCGGCCAGTAGGAGCTGAACACGCAGAACATACTATCATCAAATTGGCGATGTTGTGAAGAAAAGACAGGTCAGAAGAAGCCGAAACCGGCGGGCTTGTATGAAAATTTTATAATTACAGTGAAGGAAGCTCCTAAAGTACCCCTAAGGGGGATAGTCGTGAGATCTATTTATGTACAAAATATCCCACTAATATAATAAATGTAAAGGTTCTTTTTTTAATAATAATAATAATAATTTATTTAACTCATTTAACAGTACAATAGATATTGGAATTCCCTGGCTCCTGCGCTAGTATAAATTGTGTTGCAAGAACCAGTGTCTTCCCATTGTCATCATTCATGGTAAGAATTTAAGTTAAAAACAAAGACAAGTTTGGATGGATGGATGTTTGTTACTCTTTCACGCAAAAACCATTAAACCAATTGCGACCAAACTTGGTATGTAGATAGCTGGAGACCTGGATTAACGCATAAGCTACTTTTTATCCCGATATTCCCACGGGATCGGGACTTACGCGGATGAAATCGCGTGGCGTTGCTGGTATCCTACTAATATTATAAACGTGAAAGTTTGTGAGTATGGATGGATGTTTGTTTGTTACTGCGTCACGCAAAAACCACTGAACCAATGGCGATGAAACTTGGTATGTAGATAGCTGGAGACCTGGATTAACATATAGGCTACTTTTTACCCCGATATTCCCACGGGATCGGGACTTACGCGGGTGGAACCGCGTGGCGCTGCTAGTATATAATATAATTAAGAGATTGCTCCTTTAATACAATAATAATGTAAGTCTCCATTACAAATGAAACAAGTGTATCAGCAATATAATGTGGCTTTAAGGAAATCACGCGACAAAACTCACCACAATTCCCGGGATTTGCAAACTAAGAAACGATCTTGTCTATGAGAACTCGATTTATGTTAAAAGACTGTTTTATAAGTTGAGCGAGGCCCGGCTTAGCAGCCCGCGGTCCAGCGCTGAATAGACCTGGATACACCATCGGAGTATCAGCGGTTCTCTCATTTTAGGCGTGGTGTGGTTTTTAATCGGTTCAATCACGACATTTCACCGGAGAAATTGCCCATATAGGGGTTTCCATACGTGAAAAAACCGGCCAAGTGCGAGTCGGACTCGCGCATGAAGGGTTCCTCACCATCGTACAAGATTTAATACTATAAGCTAAAAAAATACGTCTCTAGAAGGGCCCCATTTAATTTAAAATTTATTTTTATTATTTATCGTTAAAGCGGCAACAGATACATTCTGTAAAAATTTCAACTGTCTATCTATTACGGGATCCTGAGATACATCCTGGTGACAGACGGACGGACAGCGGAGTCTTAGTAATAGGATTTCGTTTTTACCCTTTGGGTACTGAACCCTAAAAAACGGTTCGGCTTATTTAGCGCCGTAGACCAAAATATATCTCCTCTAGACGGCCCGCCTATAGGGCTCACCTATAGGGCTAATAGGAATACAAACGCGAGTTAATGACAGCCATAGCACGTCCCGATAAATTATAGTAGATTTGTAACGCCCCGCGGTTTCACCCGCGTAAGTCCCGATCCCGTGGGAATATCGGGATTAAAAGTAGCAGGTCTCCAGCTATCTACATACCAAGTTTCATCGGAATCGGTTGAGTGGTTTTTGCGTGAAAGAGTAACAAACAAACATCCATCCATACTCACAAACTTTCACGTTTATAATATTAGTAGGATACCAGCAGCGCCACGCGGTTAGTTGCTTCTAAGCGTGATTGCGGCGTGTTAGCTTGCGATTAAGACTGAACTTTATTTGTTACGACACGACAGTTGCTATTCCTTTGAGTGTTGTTAGAGTAAACCATCTGTTGTACTATTAATTGATCTGTTCTTGAACATTTGAAGACTATGATTGTTCACGCAATTGTCCAACTCGTACCAGGGTAGAAGTGAATTGTGTTGATGAGATACTATTGTGATTTCTATTTGTGATTGCGCTATACACACGAACACTAACTAACACGGGTAAATACATGCTTCTTGTATATAACTACGACATTTAGAATTTGACGCTTTACTTCTTACAATTACTATTTCTAACTTATATTTATTAATTACTAGCAACCCGGCCCCGGCTTCCCACGGGTAGCAGAGACATCAATCAATTTACACAAAATCTTAACAAATTATTCACCTAAACCTTCTTTATGAATCACTCTGTCTATTAGTGAAAACCGCATGAAAATCCGTTCAGTAGTTGTTCAGTTTATCGCGAACAGACAGACAGACAGACAGACGCGGCGGGGGACTCTGTTTTATAATATGTAGTAATATCTATATATCTTTATACAATTAAGGTGTCAAAGAAGCGCACGTCTAGATGCTAAACAGTTATTGGTGAACATAAAGAACCGAGACATTAGTATTGTGCATTGCCAATTCTGACCTACCCCCACTTATGTGGGGCAAGTGCTTTCCTAATTTGGCGCCTCATAGCCGAGCAGATATGTGCTGTGCACTATATTATTTTAGAAACCACCATTGTTATTTATTATATTAGAACTATATACAAAGTTATCCAATCATATTTAATCAAACATATTTTCTAAGTTGAAAAGATTTTTTTGATATTTTTTCTTTATCATATTTGATAAAAAATAGTTATATATTTTCTCACAAGGTGAAAACTGCAATATTCGAACTACGAAGTAACTACGTATCACAGTTGTGCGTCCGCAAACACGATTGAGTTCAAGTGTAGAACATACACAAACAAACATAAACACAAAACCATAGAAAATATTACCAATGTATAGCACAATGATAGCAAAGAGATCTGGAATTTTATAAAAAAGATAACGATTATTTCTCGTAAATATTTTGTTCTATATAAAAAAAAAAACTGTCGGTCGTAGGACTGCACGTCAGAAGTGAAAACACAGTTTAATTAATAAGGAGCTGACAAAACTCAATGTTTGGATTAGTGCCCTCTAGTAGATCTATACCATATAATACATAAGTATATATCAAACTACAGTAGTATCGCGCAGAATCCACAGACGGCGTAAATACTTTTTTTTTAATATAAGAAACTCGGCTCCGTCTTACGAATTTTCGATCAGGTCACGTGTCCTGACGCGAGTTTAACATTTTTTACCAGTTTTCACTTCAATATTAAATACCCATTATACCTCACTAATATGCCTATCTATATGTGACTATAATTCTTTTTGTATGAATGCTCATTTGTAAGCTTACTATAATTAAATACTATATCTATTTATAATTTAACAGGCAGTTTTACCAACTATGTAAAACATTAAACGCCAAATATTCCTGTATTTACCTTAATAAATATCAATTCTAGAAGGATCTAAGAGCCTTTGTACAAGAATTATTTAATAAAATATGTGTTTTCTGCAATTAACTACCTATAAGTGTACTTTTTATGCAACATAGAATATTTACTTTTTTTATAGCATCTTTAATTAAATAAAAAATAAATAGAGATAAAAATATCACGACACACAAAAACATGGTTTGTGTGGCCCTTGTTTAGTAGAGGGAATATTATATTGATTTTTATAAATATTAAATATTTCTTCTTCGGGAAATGCTTTTCCTGGAACGTGTATATTTTTAAGTAACATTATGAATTTTCAATTTCATCGATTTGATGTTTTTTTTTATTTTTTACACAGACATTTTCAGAAAACCCGGACATTCCATCATATTTCTTGGTACGAAATATATATAGGTTCATTTATTTCAACTCTATCTCTTACGAAATATTAGCTTAATTGGTCAATATTCAAGTTCAATTTATCAATTTCAAATTCAAAATAAGATTTCTGTATTGAAAAGCACGAATTTTCCTAAAATTGTTAGCGCTTTACATTATTCCCGAAGTATATGTTATACTCCGTCTGTTACTGCCCACCATGACTTAGCCGGACATGTTATTCTGGTGCTATGAGGAGGAGAAATTTAAAGGCAGAGGTGTATTATACTCCACTTATACAGCGATATTTTTGTCGTACAATTATTATCTACTGATAATTTAATTAGTATTATGTTGACCTGTTATATACGGCAAGTCTATACAAAGACAGTTCAAGTTATACTGGTCAATAAAATTAAAGAAATCATCCAATGAAATATGGTCGGATATCGACCAAAAGGCGATTTCTAGTTTTTAGAAAAAGCTAACAACGAATTGCTAGACTCGAGAAATGAATCTCGCTTCACGATCGAACATAACTAATTATTAACGCGACTCATAAGGGGTTTGGGTTTATTAGCTGCAGGCACAAAATCCGAAGGTCTTTGACCTCAAAGCGTATAGTCTGAGAGCGCAAGCGACCAGCCGTGAGTAAACATCAACTGTTCAAAAACAACTTTCAATATTTACAGTTTCTATGTACAATCTTCAAAAAATAATTAAACATTATTATCAGTTTCATTTGTTATAATTAAATTAGTGGGACAATAAAGTCCCCTGGATTTCATCAGCTTAATAGATACAGATCGTCTAGCGCTTCTTATAATGTCATCAACAAACCTTTCAGCGACACTAGTAACTGTGGACTCTTCCTCTTCATCGTCGGCTGATGACGATGGTGATGGTGATTCCCTGGTCGGAGGCGTCGGTAGACTTTCGTCGGAGCTGGACGATTCTTGTGGTGCAGTCATAATCAAGTTGCCTGTGAAATGTTTTAATCACGATTACATTCACTTATGAAGTATTTTTACAGCACCACCTGGATCCAAACTGCTCGTAGCTTATGCTATGAGGCTCTAGAATACGAAGATACGTTTTTTGTAAATACATACGCTTAGATCTATTCAAATATAAATTTAATATTGATGCATACAAATATTTCCACTGAACGGGAGTCAAAACCTCGACCTGGTGAGGTGTCGAACGGTTACTGTTCCACCACATTCTTATTATATTTTTAACTATTTATAAATAGGAAAAAGAGCACAGTAAGGAACCATTTTCTTTTACGTTTGTCAATCGGTTTTCTTTATTTTTGTTTTGTTAAGTAGCTATTATCGATTTTAAGTGATATCTATATGACAGCTTAAGGCGTTTAGTATTATGTTGACCTGTTATGTACGGCAAGTGTGTACAATGACAGTTCATGTTATACTGGTCAATGAAATAAAACAAAACATTCAATGAAATATGGTCGGATATCGACCAACAGGCGATTTATAGTTTTAGAAAATGACAACTGCACAAGGATTGATTCCTGTGTTGCGGGGGAGTTTACAAACATTCAAGGAACAGACACTAGCGGCAATCTTGCCCTTATGGGAATCGAACCCCAAATAATCGACTTGGCGTAGTGGCGAGGCGACCTCTAACTTTGCAGCAATGTCTAAAATAATAATCTTACCTAATGATTCGCTGGTCGGTATAGCTGGGAGAGGACGAACTGGGGCTCCGGTGAGGCTCTCGCCTCGTTTTGGAGGTGGCGGTGGAGCCTCTTCGTCACCCACAGATGCGTAGATGTGCTCCTGAGAAGGCGCTTCTTCCTCCTTCTGTAAATAAGTTAAGAGATTCTGAAGGTACTCAGATATAACGTCTGCAAAAATCCGCAATATAATGTATGTATATAAAAAAAAAATCTCGCACTAGGGAAACACGGAAGTGGACACATGTCACGGTTTGTCCTGTGAACCTCGTGTGATGAAATAACAACTTGTGACGTCACACTTTACTATCGTCAAATCATTTCCTTTTAAAGGGTGGAACAATTTTTTGTGTATGAAAGGTCAATTAGGACCGAGACCGGCGAGGACGAATCGTAATTGATTAAAATATCACTTTTGATAAAATGGAATTACTGAAGGAATACGTTTCTACATCCTACAACCACAACTTTAGCCGTTCCAACGCAATAGGTTCGTTTTGTCACATGACGTCGAAGGCGGTAACGAAACAATTCGTTAACCAAATGAACCGATTCTCACGACGAATCGATTTAAATATTTATGAATTCATAATCGGCATTTTCGTTTCATAGTTTGAAAAATATAATACTCGGGCACTACTTCCCGACTGACTCCTACTCCTGACAATTCAAAAATACCTTATTGGTTTAATTGAAATAAATGGTTGTGATTGATTGATTGATTCAAAATTATAATTTTAATATAAATATTTTTAATATAATTTCTTTATTAATATGAATTAAATTGAAAATTATTGTATTACTATAACATCTTAAGTGTAATAAACATTGTTTTTATTGTATTTTTAAACATTTCGTCGTCGTCGTAAAAAAACGACGGATTTGATTTTTAGTAACTTTACAGGAAAGCACTTTAATGTTTTCAAATAATGTGTGTATGAGCTTTGAAAAATGTTTTCAGTAGGCTTATGTCAACAAAAATCATTAAAAAATCAAATCCACCGTTTTTCTACGACTGCGACGATTTACTAAAATCGATTTAGTTAGATAAGAGTTTGTCCTGTGTCTTCCAATTTTCAAGTTCTTAGATGAGAAATATTAGCCTGAGCAACAATTTGAAAATTACTTTTTGATATGAAACTTCTTTGGAATCGTCATTTGAAAATTCGATGAAACGAAAAAGTCACACTAAAAACAGACAAACATATTCATAAATAGGATTTAGCCTGCGAGAGAGTAAGTATACAGTGTTTCCTATAATCTTCGTATGCTAGCACGTGTCTTTGCGCCTGCGTACTACGAAGCCTTCAGAAAATGCGTCATGCGTCATCAACGTGGTGTATCATTTTTGTGCATTTGCGTATTAAAATTGGTTAGTTAATTAATTTATGTTCATTATGTGTTAATTTGACCAATAACTTTTATCTAAAATTAAATTTATTCTACTTTTCTGAAGTTTCACTTCTGCCGTGTGTGAATTGCACACACTCATACTTTTTATTTTTTGTCAAGCGTTTAGATTGCAGAATTATTGTGCGAAAACTACTAGTCCGATCTCGATAAGATTTTGTGGGTATATTTATCATATCGAATACTTTTATTTTGACAAGTATGGAAATTCTACGAGTAACATTGTTAATACTATTTGGGTATCTAGTGTAAATGAATAAAAAAATTACAGATTTTTTGAGATTTTTACTATTTTTGTAATATCTATGATTATAATATATATAATTTTCTGTTTCTGATATAAAATATAATTACGCAACTTTTTATTCTGGTAATCTTTTAAGGTATGTGAGAAAATGGGAACGAAATCATCTGGCTTTTTCAAAATTTTCAGTAAAATTTTGAGTTTTGGATTTTATATATAAAGCGCGTTCATTTAAAGTTATTTCAACAGCGTCGACGAGAAAGGTCAAAAAGGGCTTCTTATTTTCTGATGACTATAGTGAAGTTCTATAAGTTAGAGGAG
This sequence comes from Euplagia quadripunctaria, assembly GCA_963859945.1. Classification (NCBI taxonomy): domain Eukaryota; kingdom Metazoa; phylum Arthropoda; class Insecta; order Lepidoptera; family Erebidae; genus Euplagia; species Euplagia quadripunctaria. The sequence continues at coordinate 3,540,690 of OY982559.1, forward strand.
TCTACAATACCAACTATGTAAAAATATATTATGTTACTTACCCAGTTGGGATCCAAGCGTTTGGTGCCCTCTATGACTGCCTGGTAAGAAAAACGCAACTGATCTGGTGTCTGGATGAGTCCCATACGATGTCGACGCATTTCGAGCAAGATTTCTTGAATGTTTAAGTTTTCGATACCCTCTTTCTCGACCTAATGAATTAAAAATCAGTAAGATTCTGTAATAAGAAATTGAAGTGGAATCTGTAATATGAAGAATGTAATTCATAAATAGAGAAACGAACATTGATAGTTGTGACAAATTTTAATTTTTTAACGCACAATTCACTTCATTTAACCGCGAAGCAGCAGTGTGTGGTATTTCGTACGCTCATGACTTTTCATATTTTCGCCTAAACGGCCTGTCTTGCAGAAAAAAAATAATTGAATGTACAATGCGTGTGATATTTAGATTTTTTTAAAGTGAATGTGAATTTTATACGAATTAAGTGGCCGTTGATGATATAATGCTCCCCAGAATAGACGAATTTAAGGGGTTTAAGATGGTAGTTAAAAATATGAAAGTGAGGGAATGATGAGGTAGGTGAGGGGATGAGATTTCAGGGTTGTCATCGATTATGCTCTTAGAAATTGGCTAAAGTTTTAGAGATTTTAAATGTTTAACTTCTACACACTTTCTTTCTGCTTTTATACGGAGGTGAAAATACCTGAAAATTCATAACTTTTAAGCGGGTAATTTATTTTTTTAATTATATTTGTGACTGCATGTTAGAGTCATGCCCTTTCAATGATTTAAGTAAGTGTTCCATTGTCAGATACACCATGTTATCATTATAAATTATTAACATCCTACTAAATAAACTATTTATGTATTTAGCACTTAAAAATATTTAATTTACCTCCACACAATGTTTCATCTAGGTAGGTATTTTCAAAAGGGAATACTTACGATAACAAGGCAGCAGTCTACAAGACAGAATGTTCCAGAACGTCCGATACCAGCACTGCAGTGAATGACTGGTGGCCCATCAGTAGGATCTAGAACACCAGACTCCCTCACTCGCTTCAAGAAGTGTAGGAATGCCACTGGGGAAGTCGGGACTCCGAAGTCGGGCCAAGTGGTGTAGTGATATTGCATGACATCTTTGCTTGTGGAGGTTTCAAGATCATACAGCCTGGGGAAGAACATTTGTGTAAACTATACACTTACTTAATGAAATTACTATTTTAATATATTCTATAGACACTGAAATGTTATTTAATTATAAGATGACATTAGATCTTATTTTGTCGTTATAATTATCTTAAAGCGAAAGCATGAAACTTAACAAAGTCCTTCAATTGAGTGGTGTTGAATTTCTAGCATTGACAATTGTAATGTTATGGGTTCGCTTGGTTAAATAATTTGAATGATTCCTCGAGGGATAAGATTGGTCGTCAAGAAATATGATGGGCAATTCTAAAAAATCTTTTTGAAAAACCAAAAGCAACAACGTGTCAATGATTCAGAGCGCTGTTTGGTACTGTACAATAGAAATAAAATAGTTTTTTATCCCGGTATACGACAATGGATGAAACATGGATTCACCATTTCACTCCGGAATCCAATCGGCAGTCAGCAGAGTGAATAATAAACGGAAGCTTATTTAGAAGCCAAAGATAAATCGTATTACACACATGAAATAGAAAAGTTAGAAAAACGTTGGAGAGACTGTATCGCAGTTGAAGGAGAGTACGTTGATGAATAAAAAATTTATCAAAAATCCTTTTTTTTTAGTATTTAGTATCGTTACTTATTGCACCATGTGTTATTTACTCCACTCCGTACAATCGGTGATCAATAAACCAATATTAAACGTCTGCGATCAATTGACGTGAACTCCATCGTAAGGCCTTGATGTCAAGTTGTCGTGTTGTTACGTAAGAAGCACTTTAATGTAATAATGATTTTAATAGCATACTCTCTTATCTTTGAACAGTAGAGCAATAATATATTTCACAGCACTAGAAGAAAGGTAAAATATTTTTACAACGTCTTGTCGACGTCTAAGGTCGATGCGGTCGCTTACATCGGTCAGGGATCTTGAGCTAATGTATAAACATATTTAAGCCACTGTCACATGAATAAAGCTGATATATAAAGAACGGATGCACATATTTTTAACCAAACATAAATAATTACCAAAGAAACAATCGTAAAATGTTAACGTAAGACCTGCCTGAAAGTTAGCGTTTACTGTAAAATATGGACCTAATTAACAACAAGGATCTATAAGCCTCAAAATATGTTGAAGACAGATAAGAGCATCGAAATGTATAAAACATAAGGCATTGAAAACTGGAGAACTTCTAATTTGTAATTCTATGTAAAACGACATTCGACACATCGATTTTACATGCCAATGACGAATGAACATTTCCTTGAATCGCACTAATTATACTCTGCTAGTTAAATGCTGCAGTTTATTAACAATTACCTACCACAATTATGGTCTATTTTATGAACTAAATTGCATGATGGATATATCAAGCAAACAATACTGACTTATTAAGTAACTTATCATGACCTCCCTCTTAAAATTATCGTTCAAATATTTTTTCTCTGTGTACCAGTATGCAACGTCTTACTGACTGACATACTTACGGATTTGGCTACTTTTGGTTATCAAGATACCATTGAATGAGATGGATTATGCAAGTTAAGAAAACCAACAGCTACAAAAATAACAGTGGGCTGTTTCATATACACCATTAAGCCAATTACAGGTTTTCACAAATTGCAGCATTATAAATTAACAGAGGTTTTGGAACACTAATAACTAACACGAAACTATACCTATACAAAAGTGATAAGCAATACAGAAGATAGGAAAAGAAAAATACATCACTACCTGTTTGAAAAAACAAACCGAGATTCATTAGTCTCGTGACATTGTGGCCTTTCACTGTGTGTGGATCGAACAAAAGTTCTTTGCACAATTCATTGAAGTCTTTACTTGCTCGCACCATAAATGTATTCTTCTCTTCTTGTCGGAACATTAAACTTAAGTTTGTGTAGGAGGTCAGGGTAATCCACTTCATTGGATAAGATTTTAGAAAAGGACGTGTAATCTGCAAGTCGACGGCGATAACTTAAAGGTTAAATATGAAATTTTCTACAAAGATCTAAATACTTTTCAGATTGGTATGGTTTATGAAGGCGAAAACATAGGAACCTAATGAATCGCCTTTTTTAAAATAATAGGATCTCTGAAACCACTGAAGGCCTAGCAGTTTTTTTATTATTTTAGAATCAAAGAAACTTACTTGAACAGTCTTGTGGAATAGTAGCTGCAATCCTCTTCCTTGACCAGTGTGACGGCCAGCTTGACGTCATTAAAGGTCATTTGATGCGCCTCGCCAACCGTTTGAGGCCAATACCAGTGGCATTTAACTTCGTTTTTCTCTATCACTTTATTGAGCATTAATATTGCTTTAGTATTCTGCTCCCAGATCATCAGCCAAAAATGTCCGACGGTGAGTGCCAGGGGACCTTGCGTTAATATGTATCGGCGGTTGGCACGCTCCAGCTGTGGGCAAAAATAGGTGATTAGGATTAACAATTACAAAGCTTATACTGCACAAATGTCAACCTCGTACAAAGTGTTAAAACCTGGTTGACCTCAAAATCATTTATTTGCTTGAAACATGGCAGGCACATCACTTTTCTAGGGGTAAGTTTTCTTTTAGAAAGGTGTGAAACTGATTAGATATATCTTGAAACTTGAGGGATGTCATGGTGTAACATCACGCCCATAATTCGGCGAAAATTTAGCACAGTCTGGAATTTGATGCTGAGGGTCAAGCAACTTTGATTTCTCTTCGCCTTAACGCGGTTCAAGATAAAAAAAGAGACGAATTTAGATCTAATAACATATAAGACAGTAAGGATAGGACAGACACGATAAAGACAATAAGTTATATTATATATCAAACTTTACCGCTAATAAAGGAAGTGTTAGGGCTGCGAAAAAGAAAATTCTGAAAAAAATCAACACCATTTGCCTTATCACCAAAATTTGCCTTATCAACAATTGCCACTACTATCACCGACCGCAAATATCTGCTACGTAATAAACCACCACAGACCTTGTGAACTGTAGATTATTGAATATTCTATATGTCGATGTTTCACATGCTATAAATTGGCGCATGGCGGTCTTTTTTGATCGAGCTTCCAATGTATCGGTTACATTTGAAATTCATATTTATAAATCGACTAAAATAGAAAATGTTAAGTTTATAATAATAGTACGTTGTGTAGTCAGCATTTTATTTGGTGCCTGTGTATATGTTGAGCGATTTTAAACACATATCGTGCGGACCGTGTGCTTGTTTGCCGACATAACAGTAAAAAGTAATGTAAAAATAAAAACCGCTAATGAAATTTCATACGCTAACATCATTTACAATTTTTGAAGTACGTTTTTCCTTAGTTTAAAAGACTTTACTTACTATTTTACTTTAATTAATAGTTACAAGTTTTCCTTGAAATTATAGACGGTAATGAACCTTGGCTTGGAAGTGCTCAAAGGTTAGAGTTATCGACGCTGAATGACTCGAGGTTGTGTAAAGTATTTCTGAAATTTTCACTGACATGAAAATCACAATTTTTTTAATTTTTATATGGCAGAGTAGATTGAACATGGTAAGTGTAATATGAATGATAACTACTGAAGTGCTCTGCGGCTAGTTGGTTGATGTTCAGGAATTAAGGCGACGGTTAACAAGTTACTTACTAAATATTTCTTTGAATTATAAAAGAAACGAAATGAATTGATTTAATATAACATACTCGTTGTGATATCTGTAATAGCAGGTGATTTTGATTTCGCTAATATTCTGTCTAGACGGAAGCGGCCCAAGTATTGCCGCTCTGTTTATCTGCGAGGCTCTCAGATTAACAAAGGGTGCAAACGGCGAGACAGCGCTGAGGTTCGCCGTCTCTGGATTCTTTTGTGTTCGTAGACATTGTATGGCACAGACTTCAATTTGGTCAAGATATTATCCTGACCGGCAACGGAAATTGTAGTTAATGAAATTTCCTCACAGTAGGCTATGCAGACGACCTGACCATCCTTATTAGTGGTCCCTTTGAGAGCGTTGTATGTGACCAAATGAGGTCCGCTCTGAAGATCGTTGAACAGTGGTGCGAAAAATACAATTTAACAGTAAACCCGACAAAAATCGAGATAATCATGTTCACAAATTTTAGGAGGCCTTAGACTTCCTATGCTATTTGGCACCCGTCTAGCCCTTACCAGGGAAGTCAAGTATCTACAAGTGATACTTGACAGTTAACTCCTATGGAACAGGCACTTTGAAACAAAACTGAACAAAGCCTGCATTGTTTTCTGCCAATGCAAGAGACTCCTTGGCAAAAGCTGGGGGTTATCACCGAAAATCACACTATGGCTTTACAAGCCAATTATCACCTATAGTGCCATTGCCTAGTGGCAGAGAACAGAGCTAAGCACTGTCAAAAACGTTTTGTTGTCACTGGTTGCATGCGCACAACTGCCCTCCAAGTGCCTCTCGACCTAGCATCACTAGACCTGTTTATACAACCGGAGGCAGCTAATGCATCTAAATTTCATCAAAATCGTAGAGCCGTTTCCTAGATTAAGATTGTATATTTACATATATCGTTTAAAGGTATTAGATAGATTAACTATTATTTATGTAATCATTCATAGAGTAGAGTTTTTATATAGAGAGTTTTTATATATTTATTTCACGCTACTACAGATAAAATATTAAACTAAGATATATTTTTGCAGGTTTTTCGTAATATTAATAAAGGCAACGTGTATCCGTATGTATTCAAAGTTTTCTCGGTTTTTTTATTGCGCACATTTCTTACTTTTATTTATTTTTCGTAGGAGCTTTCGCTACAGGCGCAAAAAGCCGGATTTCATAATTTTTTCCATTTTCTTTTTGGCACCTTACCTGACAATATCATGCTATTATTTTATTTGCAATTAATTCCCAATAGTTGAATCTACATAAAAAATAAATTACGTTCCAATAGGTATTTCATGGATTATAGAAGAGGATTTTTTCGCTAATTCGATCTGACTAATAAAGCTACAAGTACACGGCGGGGTCGACTAATCGTGCCATGTTTCAGTGGGCTGCCACGCGCCGACCGGGTCGCACTTTAGTTCGATGCTCACTCATGCACTGCTTCGTATCTAGACTATACAGTTACTAGAACCTAGTCTAAGTTTATTTGTTCACAAAAATAGAGTAAATTTAGGCACATAACTTACTGGTGATGAAATACCTATTTAGATTAATTCATTCTTTAAAAAAAGACAACCCTAACTAAAGACAGGTGAGAGTTACGCGTTAGAAAGAGAGGCAACTTCTAGGTGAATATAACTGTAGGTAATTAGTGCTGTGTGATCTAAATTACGACTTTATTATGTCGGAACAAGAGTCACTATTTATTTAAATAATTTGGCGGATTGGGACTTCTGTACCTGTACTACATACATAATAATGTATTCTGTAACAGTTGAGGAAGTTCGAGAGGTATGTAGATACCATAATATTGCAAGTGGCGGGCCGTCGTCCCTGCTTACCAGGGAGGTATATCGGTTTTTGTTTATCATTGACAGCATAAAAGCATAAAGCTAATATTATACTATTAAAGCACTAAAAACGTATGTTTGCATACATGTCAACATTTGAACGTAAGATAATAATATGTTTAAGATTTTTTTTCTACGTATAGTCGTGCCTGCAGTAAAGTATAACAATTTTAATGCGGTCATTGTCACCACTTCGTTTTTGTCGGTCGTAGCATGATGATGTATAGTTTATATTATAGGTTAAATAACATACAACAAAAAAATACAAAACAGATTGATATAAGTTCAGATATAATTTGAACAAACTCTTTGTCTTTTTAATGTTAAAAGATTGTCCGACTTAGCCAGCCAACGGGAACGTTTTAAGATTAAAATGAAAAAATAAACTCATTAAATATTCTCCTACGAAGAGTTAAGTACTCGCATTTAAATCATTCATAGAAATCGATCATCTTAAAATCAGTTCACCTTATATCTCATTTAGCATACATTATAGAGCAAGAGCTCATAACGAATTTTGAGAAGGTACTTTAGGCCGTTAGATATTTTGAGCAGTAAAACTTGAATGCCATTCAAGTATGGAATGGAAAGTCTGGCTGACCAGATCGGCACTCAATCCTACTGCGCATGGTGCATAAACTGCAAAATATTTCAGCCAAAAAAGGTATTTTAGGTCGAATGAAACTTTAATAAACAGAAAGTAGATATATTATTTAACATAAAAATACATTTTGCCAGGCATTTTTATTTTTATGTTAAAGTTCAGGATAGTCTGGCTCTTATTTTAGACAACTTAAAATGTCTGGCTCTTTTATTTTTATGTTAATTAATACTCCTACTTTTTATTTCTTTGAGTCCCGTTCGACCTAAAATACCTTTTTTGGCTGAAATATTTTGCAGTTTATGCACCATGCGCAGTAGGATTGAGTGCCGATCTGGTCAGCTAGACTTTCCATTCCATACTTGAATGGCATTCAAGTTTTACTGCTCAAAATATCTAACGGCCTAAAGTACCTTCTCAAAATTCGTTATGAGCTCTTGGGCTATTATGAGTGTAGTTCTAGGACATAGCAAGAACATTCGCATTCGACGTCGTACGCTATGATTACATAGCGTAACAATTATATTTCGTACAGAACCACTCATGCATTTCTAATCAGCTCGGCAGACATGTTTCACTTTCTTGGGTGAGCTGCGGTCGAAGAATAAATTAGGAATCACGCAGCCACAATATCATTCATTATTACCTAGTCCATAAAGAATATAAACGGATGCGGATATAACATCTATAATTAGTTTTGGTATGCTTGCACTACAAGAAGTTTTTTTTTTGGATGATTTTGAAGTTATTATATTCTTATTATGAGGGGCTCGTGGCTAAGTGGTAACCGAGTAGTATTGCACATTACAAGGTTAAGTAATACTAGCCATGTCAGTCTCAGGATGGGTGACCATTATTTACACATTGAGACTCCACCATGCCTTCCGAGACACGTTAAGCCGGCGGTCCCGGTTGCCATACGATTTGTGGCACATTTGTGGTATTCGTTACAGGCAGTTGGTGCCCGACAAGCTGGTCTTACTACAGAACTTCGATATCGCCTGGCATTTGGGTTGTGGAGGTCTGATGGCAGTCGCTAACGTAACGTAAATAATCGAAGTTCGGCCGTTTCGTAGTTAGGCTGAAAGCCGACCTCAATTTAGTTGGGAAAGATGATATTCTTGGGCCCTCAGAACCGCGACCATGTAACAAAGAACTCGGTCGACGATTACGTTTAACTATCGTTGCATGTATAAACTAATAATATGCATGTACATAACATGTATTCATACGCTAAACTGTTGTTCGATATAATAGTTACGCAATGTATATGTATCGCAAGAACGTAACACATATGTGCATCAATAGAATATTAAGATGGATAGAAGATAGAATATTCTTTATTGTACACCATTAATAAAGTACAGTTTAAACAAATAATCATCTTACAAATCGGAGTACAATGGGCGGTCTTATCGCTAAAAGCGACTCTACCAGACAACCTTTGGATGGAGATAATAACAAAATTATTTAATAAAAACATAGTAGTGGATGGGGTACTATTTGAAATATAGACAAATACTTATACATATAGATAGGTATACATAAATAGATATATACACTATTTTAGTAGACATCATTTAATATCATAAATAGCAATTTAGATCTTAGTTCTGGAACAGTATAGAATAAATAACATTAAAATAATAGATAATGTTGCTTGACCAAATTTTTAAAGGCTGTAAGGGTTTCGGCTTGCCGGTAATGCATTCCACAGACGAACAGAAAGAACCATGAATGATTTAAATTGTCCGTGGTCAAATCTGTCGTGCAACCAATCTATTGCAAACATTATAATATATTATGTCAGTTGATGCAATCGCGTATAAGACAGAATCAAATACCGAAACAGAAGGTATGAGGTATAGGTAAATATTCAATCAGATAAGACTATCATGACAAAAATTAAAACACACGCACGAACAAACACACGCAAAAACGCACTTATTATAACTAATGCGATAAGATGTTATGGAGCTAAACGGTAATCAACAGGCGCATTGCAACGAAGGATGCCTTAAAAGATGTTGCGAATAGTGCTAATAAAACATAACTATGAATAGAAATCTATGGAAAGTAGACAGACATATTATACGGGACTAATCGACGGTTTGCTCACGACCGCATCATACATACAATTAGGCTGTGTATCAGAGATGTGCGAGGTATCGAGACGAGGAAAAAATCCCCCCCAATAGGAATACTTCATTTTCCTAGCCCCGCGTAACGAAGCTCTGGTGGCAAAGGGCTAGCGGAGCTAGGTATTTGTACATAAAAAAGAGGTGAGCGAGGGACGCGCGCGGAATGTGTGCGAGGGATGTGCAACAACAATACAACAGCTGATTTCAAACCTTGACTTTTTGCAACCAAGAAAGAAATTTCTTTATCCTGCCTAGATCAGAGCCCATAAGTAATTCACATAGATTCACTTTATCTGCAATAACTTTCATTTCACCCAACTTCTATACAGCGCGTTACAGAAAGGTGTGGGCCAAATTTTAGTAGCGTTATGTGTAGCTGATTAATAGTTAATTTAGCTTGAAAACAAAAACGGATTTTGAAAAAAAAGAATCTTCTAAAAATGCTTTTCGTAGTGTGGTGCACATTTCTAAACAACACATTATGATCTTTTTTCCAATTTTCCAATTTCCAAAAATTCTTGCCAATTTCAATAATTTTGATTTTTTATTTTTTTTATGCAGACCTCTTCAGAAAAATCTGAACATTCCATCCATCCTTGGTATTAAATACCTTGTTCTACACACATGTTTTGTAATAAGTAGTAATAATGGTGTACAAGTAAACTGTTATCTATCTATTCATCATCAAACAATTGACCGGTTGGAATGTGAATATAGCAGAAATATTCTTCTACTTCTTAATATCTATAAATAATGGATTTTGTTAACATGAAAACGATCAAGATATAATATCCTAATCCACCATCTTCGGGCAAATGAAACTTGTCTCTGTCGGTTATTAGTCTTTAGGAGTTAAAATCTGCTCAGACCGGGTTTGCCACACCCAAGTTGCTTTCTTTCCGATAAACGACAAATCGGAAGTTTGAGGCAGACTGTGTCTGCCGCCCTTCGATGCTACGAAACGACGATCGATAAACTTTAATCATATGAACATTAAAATGAAACGCAAAGATAACATATATAAATTTTACTGTAAAATAATGTCGTTTTTAAATTATTGAGGAGTGGATATTAATCAGTTTACATCGCATCGCACCATTGTGCCTGTCCACTGTTGGACACCCAATCGGGGCAGATTCTTTTATAAAATATTTGTTTTAAATATCAAAGAAAAACAGTCGTGTTTATTGAAGTTTGTAATCTTATAATACACTTGAACAATAACTCTTAGTACAACCTCAAATACAAAATAATGTATATTTCCAATCTAGTCGCAAGGACCAGGCGAAAGAAAAATATTTTATTTAGAAATTGCTTGCTCCACTTTGTATTTCGCCACTGTTTTTAATAAAATAGACTTGACATTCAGCTAAAGGAATTATTCAAATTATATTCTTTGCTAGTTCTTCGCATCAATATATAGTCGCGATTTCAAAGGAGTACAGCACACCACAATTCATAATCTTTTTATGGAGCCAAACGAGGGATGGCGACCACGTAAATGCAATGAATGTTGCCGTTAAACAATTTATGGCAGTTAAAACTAGAAGTTCGAAAAAGTGATTAACTGTTCCGAATTTAAATACTGTCCTTTTTATTTTTATAGGTTACTTACGAAATGTACTTATACACATCTTATTTAATGATAACTTACGGCCAAAAGTCTTGTAGAAAGGCGTAGAAAACAATTTCTACAGAATGCTAATTCATTAAAGAGAAGAAGTCATCTCATGTAGGGTAATGATTTCCAACCTTATTGTCATCATAATTCACTAAAAGGCTATAGTTAAATAGAATATAAAAAATACACAATATACAAAATCACATATAAGAAATTATACCGTAAAAGTGAAGAAAAATTAAAACCGAGATATGCGATTGGGCTCTTCCTTTGTAAGTTCAGGAAGAAGGGCATCTTTAAAGATTTAAAGAAAATACAAAAGGGATTAAGAAATGGTAGATAAAATTAATAGACAATGGAATGGAATGGAATTTCATGGAAAATTATATACTAATAGAGTTGATATTTCTTTTAGTGCAGGGAACGCACGGACGACGACGAGCATGTCTAACCCGATGTCCTAGGTGAGCGAAGCAGTACGACATTAGCTACCGCGAAGGACGAAATCTTGCTTGTACCTTCCGCAATAGTGGCTCAACTGCCTTTGACAATCTAGCCAGTATAATCCTGCCCAGGAGCTTAGATGGTGGTGAGAGCAGGGTGATTCCTCTCCAATTTATATTTACATACAATTTGGGGACAGTGATTATGAGGGCCTTGGTCCAGTTATCAGAAAGCCTCTCCTCAATCCATACTCTCTCCAAGAGCGGTGCCAGTGACTCGACAGCGGTACGTACATCGGCTTTTAGCATTACCGCAGTATGATCCTGATCCTGATCGGTCGAAACCTGGCGCCTTATTGTTTTTCAAAAACGCACGGCCCTCTCAACTTCGGATTTTAATGGTGGGTTCTAGTCAATATCTAGCAGAGTATTAGTTGCTGAGGAGACAGATGTTTATTCAGAGATGGCTGTGACCGATATGAGAAAAAGCTCAAATGCAGTTCCGATCTCTTATTGCGCAGGGGTTTCTTTTTGTGGTGTGTCTTGCCTTACAGATTTTTTATGGCGTTAGGTTTTTATTAGCCTTACTTTTTTTCATAAAATCGATTTTCAATTATTTAAAAGCGTCAATTTAAAAAATAATTAATATTTTTTATGTAAAAATAATGTTTCTCCGATGGTAGTCTCCGTAGGTCGTCATTCTGACAAAATTCGATAAACCGTTCTCCATTCTCGTTCCGAGCTCCTAGACCATCCTTCCCCAGATGTTGTTCTCAGCCAGTGTTGTTACTACTAACTTTTGAGTTTGAGGTCACCCATAACAATTATGTCCTGTTTACGAATGCTCTTTACGGTCGAATTTAAAGCATTATAGAAGTCATACTTCTCCTCGTCTGTTGCGGCTTTGGTAGGAGCGTTGGAGCGTAAAATCACCGTAGTGCATTACGGTGATTTTGTGGACTTTGGAATTGAAATGGGCAAAGATAATTTTCTTTGAAATTGGTTTCTATTCCAGGAGGCTTTTTTTTGCGGTAGAAGAAAGGAAAAACCTAAGCCTTGTTCGTGGGTGTCACCTACATTTTCCTTGCCGGAGTAAAGGAAAGTTAAGGTTTTAGGTGTTCTCTGTTCCCCAAATCCATTTCTGCGCTCTCACTAGCGCACTAAGACCAAGGATTTACAAATTGTATCTGAGCATCTCTTTTTCCATTTGAGCCAGTCCAGTTTTCGTGGAACGTTTGCACATTCCAATAAACAATTCATGTCCGTATTTTCATGCCAAAAGGAATCAGTGTAAGATTGGGCCCGGTTTTGCTCTGTGTTCGTTTCTTTAATCATTTGTTTTCAGATAAGAGAGTGACTCGGGTATTCATATAAATGTCGAATAAAAATTTTAAAAGCTTCAGAAAATGTACTCTTGGTGTAAACGAGTATCCTTGATTTATATAAAGACGAATCAAAAAGGAAATACTTTTGCATTATTAATAAGTAAAAAGCCTTTGGAAACAGAATTACTCATATTCCTTATTTCATAGAATGAAGGTAGTCGCGTGTAAAAGAATTACTGTGAAAACGAGCGCCGTCTACCGGCTTGTCATAGAAATTCAATATAATGTGGGCGATGCGCGCGTACATTACACATTTGGCATTCGACGAATTGCTTTTGGTGGAAGAGTATAAATATAATATTATGTTGATATTAACAGAATTTATATATAATACATTGTCGCCTTCAAGGGTGAGGCCGGGGTGTAGTGATGAACTATACATTTACACGTCGCCACTAATAAAATCCAGGATGGTATATGAACATAAACAACTTAAGTGAGAGAACCAATGAAGCAGCCACGACACCCACAAGCCAGTCATGGGACCAAAGCGGTAGTCCCCGGATCACGAGAACAACTAATGAGGCAATCCACATACTTATGCCTTAAATTATAAACTGTAACAACCATCAGCCCCAAGTAGTATTGCCAGAACTAATAACAATACTAATATCCTGGGACTTACATCGTTATATAAACCCAAACTAAGCAGAACTTGTACGAATGAACATAATATAGATAAGTTTTTTTTTGGAAATACATGTTATAAATAGAAACCCCCAGACCAATGCAAATGGATGTGTCAAAGTATCTGAAATAAAATAATAACAAAATAAATCATTCATTTATTCATTCATTCATCAATTCATTTATTCAATGAAAGGATTTACGTCCAGAGGATGGAAACCTATGTGAGACAACTATAATACTCATATATACCTACTAGCTATCCGGCCACGCGTTGCTGGGGCTAGGTCATTTGCAAGAAAAAAAAACTATCCTATCTCTCAAATTAGGCCAAACTGCATATATTGTGTAAAAGCAGTGTATTTTAATGAAATTTTGCACACTGTGTGCAGTTTGGTCCAACTTGTGATATAGGATATTTTCTCAATCTCAATTTATGGCGAATTTTCTTTATTGCAAGTTACTTAGCCACACCAACGCGTGGTCGGATAGCTAGTATCAGACTTGCAACCTTTGTGGACTAATGATAAACCTCTTTGGCGCGTTAAGTCTGACTGGCGACTCCGTCCTCAGATTTCTAATAATTCGTATTTGTAATAGTTCAGAGAATAGAACCATGAAAAAGATGACAATCGTATGTGCAGCCTTGGAAGACAGACGCCCGTGTTGAGACACGAAACCGCAAGATATATCAATTGTGTCATTTTGTTATAATTGTTTGTCAATGTGAATGTAATACCCTAAAGGTTTAAAAGTAAAAACTAAACTTACAACCGCGTAATCTTTTATTCCTCTTCCTTAGAAATTAGATCCATCTTTCCTGATACTGCCTACCATCTGAGTTACTGCAATATATATTCTTATTTTTAATCATATACATTATATGCTATTTATATATTCTTAATGTTGAAGATGTACAACTTTTGCTGTTGGAATTTGTGAATAAAGATGAACGCGATTTGCTATTTGAACGTGCTTAATCACAGTCAATTTCATAGGTTTAATACAAAAAGTTTTAATAAAGCCAAAATCGGAGGTGGCAAAAATTGTCATCTCGTTACAATTGTTTAGCAATAATTCTAAATACCCCAAAAAAATCTTAAGATTAAAAACCATAATCTAGGTGTACTTTTCGTTCGTATCTGTTACTCGTGCCATAGTATTTTTTGAAAGCCCTAGTAACACTCTTGATATTGCTAACATCTACACATCGAAGCGGATTTTCATTTTGTCTTACTATGCCTTTTTTTTCCAAAAATAGTAACGAATCGATAACTCTAGCACTCAGATCGTCGAAGCTGTGTCACTACTTTACATATTTTGTATAATACACTTCAAGCATTACACAACAGATTGAACAGCACAATCACACATACAGGTCATCGTACGATGCATATTCCAGCACGTTATTCTTAAAATGGCGGGAGGTTAATGGATAAGGCGTCGGATTTGCGATCAAGTGGTTGAACTCCCCCAGTACACTACCACGTGACGCCGCTCCTAACACTAACTGCTAACAAAATATGAATTAAGCAAAATGCTTAGTTGCAAGAGTTAAACATACTAGTCATCTTTAAAAAAGTTATCAAGAAAAACTGCCAGATTCTGGTTTAAGAAAACCAAAATCTTGATTTCTTAAGCGACTGAATATGTTACAACATTAAACACGTTGGTATATATTAATATCTTCAGTAATACTCGACGCCGATTCTACCTCATTAGCCTAACACACTTTTCACTGAAACCAGTAAGGTCCAGTAGTTGTAAATAGTATTGTTGATTCGACACCCGATTCTGAGTGACACCGGAAAAAACATGTTACTGCATTTTGCACTTCTTAGTACAGTGATAATAGTACGACAAAACAAATTGTGTTGAATTTATTGACTAAATCAATACTGTCATCGACCGCGGGTCCACAGAGTTAATTAAACATGACCCCTCACGGTTTTCGCTTCCTTGTCGTCTTTGACAAAAGTATCACTAATTTGTAAATTCATTTTTACTATTGTCTTTTTATTTTTATGTTCAAAAGTAATTTAAAATTGTTCATTTTCGTTTTAAATTACGAATATCTATGATCCTAAAGTTCGAAATGCCCATGGCAGTACTGAAAATTGTACTTGTTGAATGAAAACATGCGCTATTTTAGTCCTTTAAATCCACCACCTCTGATCTGTTCAGGGGTATAACAGTGTACGAATCGTGTAACAGAACTAAGCAGCAGTTGTTGAAAATATAACATATGAAGAACGAAAAGTGGACTGAATGAGATGAAATTCTAAATACAACGTACTACATACAAACCAAAAAGTCAAAGAAAACAATCGGTCAAATATAATTAAAAGCCGCATATGAGTAGCGGAAGACGTCTCCGGTATAAATCTGCTCTCGCGAAAAAAAAAGATGGCGTTATCACTTAATAGCACGCTTAGGCTCCATTACACTCTATACAATGAGGCTATTGGATATACAGTATTGGATTCATGAGAAAGCGTTTCTACTGCATATCGACAGTTGCCTGAAAACATTAAATCACACAGACCGACAATAGATTCCACAAAATGGGAAGACGATATTGCAGACTTGAAAGTTAACAGCTCGTTTCGACTGCCGACATTATTTGCTTTGAAAATCCAAAAGTAAAAAAATACTCGATTTCCGGCTACGAGTACCAATAAGTAAATAAATTCTCGATTATAAATAAGTTGACTTAAGTGAAATACAGTTATATAGTGCTCTTTTATAGGCAATTTCAATCATCGGAACTTACGGTACAAAAGTGCTGGGCGTAAGGATGCTGCTATAATGGAGACGATACAACCAACTTTTTTGAGATTACATGGCCGAAGTCTTTAATAATTACATTCAACATTCTGTTATAAGTACACTCCTGAATCGCAGCTTACGGGGTGTAACGTTGTTTAGTTTATACTATAGATTCCGGCATTCCCGGTATCATACACATCGGAACTTCCACATGTCAATGCCGTTATTGACTACAATTTATAAACAGACAGTTATGCCTGACTATTATGTTTCTATAAACAATATAGTATAAACATAAAAGAAAACAAAAGAGTACGCAAGTCATGTGAATGTTCTGAATGTAAATTAGTTCTGAAAATCTCCGGAAGTTGATGGTGAAACAAAGCAAAACTACGTGGAGCATTTTGGAGCAATCATATACCTAGGTATGTACCATTTGATTGCTGTATCAATGTTATAGGTACTATCGTGTTTGTTAAATGGGAGGTTCATATTTCCATATTGCAATGCAATGCTTACCTTGACAAAAGGTAACATAATAACGTACAAGTTGAGTTCGAAATTGCTGCAGACAGCTTCTATTGAAAGTTGTACTGCACAACCAATTCTGGAGGGTTTTGAATCAATTCTTTGATCGAAAAGGATAAAAAAATATATTCCAATAAGTCCACCCAGGAGCGCTTCTAGGCAGTATGTACCTGGCCTATGTGGGTGCCCGTCGCGCCCCACTTACCGCTTAGACGAAAGTCTTCACTGAGCGGTAAGAGCTGCTAACCAAACTAGCGTTAACTTCTAGCGGTAAAAATAATAATATATTATTTTGTGTCTGTAGGCTTACCGCAAAAGATATTGCTAGTATGTAACCAGACAAGTTATGAATTGCCAAAAATAGTTAAATTAGCCTAAAAAAAAAACCAAAAATTACAATATTTGGTAATTATTGTAATCAAATAACTTAATAGAATCGTAATAATATACATACATACACTCAGCTCAAACATTTGTTTAACACACAGGACGGTGTCGACAACACCAGACGCACACGTCTGATTTTAAATTATCATTTTTTTAACGATGGAGGCACGCATCGCACGGAAACCTGCACGCTTGAGAGTTCTCAAAGGTTTGTGAAGTCTACAAACCCGCACTAGGCCAGTGTGGTCTCTCTCGTACAGAGAGGGGGCCCAGCAGAGAGATGATTATAATAAATCTTATACCGATTTCGAATATATCTGAAGTTTACATAGCTTAGTCTGTACCCTTATTAAAATATAAAGACTTCCCGAAAGTTCAAGATCTTTGACATTGGCATGATCAGTGACAACACGTCATGACATGATGACATGAAAAAATTCTATTTGTCTGCAATATTATAGCTTAGTCATCATGTGTAGCACCCACTTCAAACAGACCAGTATTGCAGTCTTTTCAATTAAGTTCGTAATTAATTATTTTTCACTGTTCAGTGCCCTTTGTTAGTGTTTACTGAAGTCGGTTTAACTTGTGTTAAGTGTTTATTTTTCGTACAAGTATTTTAGTAAACAAGCACGCACCAAACATTTGATACATAATGTAAGTAGCCGATCAATCGCGCATTGAGAAGTAACCCCTCTAAATAAAACTCTCGTTAATGACTTACATCATCATCTCAACCCTCGAAAATTACACTACTGAACATGCGCTTCTCCTAAAGGCCTCCAACGTTTCCATGTCCAATGGCTAGGACGTCGGTGAATATAATGGAGGACATCCCACTTGGCACGTTAACTTACAACCGTCCAACTGAATGCCTAAATTCACGAAGTAGGTCTAGAATGGTTGTTTTAATCGCTTTTAAAATTTGTGAAGAACATTTTAGACGGACTAAAGTCAATATTTTAAATGGAGTATTCAGTCAAAATACCGTTGGGATACCCGTTCGCTGAAATTTACATTTTAAATGTTAAAAATTCAAGAGCGCAGATAAAACTATATTAAAATAACTACATTTTAAAAATATTCACACGTGGAAACTTCTAGCTGTCGATTGTGAAGTCGTCAGAGTGTTTGTTTTCTAAAGTTTAGTTCGAGATGATTACCTAATTTATTTATTTATTTATTCTCAACATCACTTTGTAGGGTATATTTAGATGGTCCATCCCACTTTAAAACTGATATAATTGTATAATGTGCATTTCAAACGGACCTGGTGCTGCAATAGTTTATTGCTAGGGACCCACCCGTTAAAACTAGAGAGATTGTATTCTGTGCGTTTCGAAGAGAACTGCTACGGCAGTTTAAATTGTTATGTGGCAGGTTACACAGAAAAAAATATAAGCGAGCATAATTTCAAACCACTTCAAACAACCAGTCCCAATGAAAAACTAAAAAGTATTTAAAAGTAACTAGCTGACCCGACAGACGTTGTCCTGTCTTAACTATGAATATTAAACAATCGCGCCAACTGTCAAACAATTGACAGTTATGTCAAAAGCGCTAAGGTTACATTAGAAAACTTAATATGGTCGTTAAGTTTTGACCTTCTCTTGACAATAAATAACACAAAAAAAAAAAATTGCGAAATCGGTCTAGCCGTTCACGCGTGATGCCGTGACCAAGGGAAATAGGGATTCATTTTTATATATACAGATATGTCTGGTAGAAAAGGTACATATAAATATGAGTATGGTAGCAGCAGTATACAGTACCTTAGCCCAGGTATTCGTGTGGTTTTGATCGGTTCGATTCCGACACACCGCCCCACTGAAAACCCCGGTGGGGTGACGGCCCGAGGGGGTTTCCAAAGGCACAAAAAAAAAAGGTATTATTTTTATCTCTGCTTATTATATATTGTTTAATAAACGATAATAGTATAATTAAGTTTTAAAATTCTGCTGGCTTTTAGTAATGAATAAATGAGTGCTTCGTCGTTATCATAAGTTAGCACTTTTTATTTATCTTCATATAATAATTCTATAAATTGTCTCAATCGATGGATTTTTTAAATAAAGCACTTGAAGTACTGGTTAATTGCAGGACGTTATCTATTTCGTATTATATTTGTATTTATTATATTCACTTTCATTTTCCGAATCATCGCTATCGATTTTTTCAGTCTGAATATGGGGTTGCAGAACTAGCTTATGGCCTTCTATCACCGCTGTTATTTTTGTTAATACTTTTTCTCTTTAGGTAATCTTTGGTCTAATTCTCCCATAGAACAACGCATCAAAGTATGTATCATTATTGTGTATCTGCATCTTATACCGTATGTGTGTATCATTATTGTGTATCTGCATCTTATACCGTATGTATGTATCATTATTGTGTATCTGCATCTTATACCGTATGTGTGTATCATTATTGTGTATCTGCATCTTATACCGTATGTATGTATCATTATTGTGTATCTGCATCTTATACCGTATGTATGTATCATTATTGTGTATCTGCATCTTATACCGTATGTATGTATCATTATTGTGTATCTGCATCTTATACCGTATGTGTGTATCATTATTGTGTATCTGCATCTTATACCGTATGTGTGTATCATTATTGTGTATCTGCATCTTATACCGTATGTGTGTATCATTATTGTGTATCTGCATCTTATACCGTATGTATGTATCATTATTGTGTATCTGCATCTTATACCGTATGTATGTATCATTATTGTGTATCTGCATCTTATACCGTATGTATGTATCATTATTGTGTATCTGCATCTTATACCGTATGTATGTATCATTATTGTGTATCTGCATCTTATACCGTATGTATGTATCATTATTGTGTATCTGCATCTTATACCGTATGTGTGTATCATTATTGTGTATCTGCATCTTATACCGTATGTGTGTATCATTATTGTGTATCTGCATCTTATACCGTATGTATGTATCATTATTGTGTATCTGCATCTTATACCGTATGTATGTATCATTATTGTGTATCTGCATCTTATACCGTATGTGTGTATCATTATTGTGTATCTGCATCTTATACCGTATGTGTGTATCATTATTGTGTATCTGCATCTTATACCGTATGTGTGTATCATTATTGTGTATCTGCATCTTATACCGTATGTATGTATCATTATTGTGTATCTGCATCTTATACCGTATGTATGTATCATTATTGTGTATCTGCATCTTATACCGTATGTATGTATCATTATTGTGTATCTGCATCTTATACCGTATGTATGTATCATTATTGTGTATCTGCATCTTATACCGTATGTGTGTATCATTATTGTGTATCTGCATCTTATACCTACCGTATGTATGAGTATGTTATCTTCTACTGAAAGCCTAAATTACCAAAGATTTTTATGCAAAATATTGTAGTAATTTGCCGTTGATTTTCTATCTTGCAGAGCGATCACAAGATAGTATGTTGTTAGTTCAGTTTTGTTCCTTAATGAAGTATCATAATTACTAGAATACGATTTTTTACATTTAAAATTATTGTAATAATATTTCATACCTACTAATAAATTTTTGTTCTTAATATAAATCACATATAAAGAACAGAGATGGGATAGGTATACATTTTGTAAAAAAATATCTAAAAGCGATCATTTTAAAAGCCTGCTTAATCGGATTTTCGAAATTATATTTGTCGTTAAATAGACAGACCTGTCGTATATATTCATGCGGAGTGTGATCAATAGTCATTTAGTTTGTTTACAGTGCGGCATTTTGTCTGTTTATTTGAAGTGTGACGTGTGTATCTACTTGACTAAAGCGCAGAAAATGTTACGTATAGCTTATGGTGTGAATCGTCTTTTTAAAAACACGTGCGTATCAATTGTACGTACGTATTTTTTATCGAGATGTAAAGGAAATAGTAACTGAAATACGTTGTTTAAGCCTGAGAGAGACAGCTGCTGAAATTTCCGTCTCACGAATCAATTCGTACAATTTTAAACGTTAGTATCATCATGAAACACCTTGCCGCTCGACTAGTGCCCAAAGACCTGAATTTTCAGCAAAAACTCTATCGCCTAAAGTTCGCTGAAGACATGATAGAACGAGACAATCAAAGGGAAAAATAAAAAAGAAATATGTTTAAAAAGGTTTCGATGATTAGGTTATACGTTAGAGTACGTGTATTATTACGGAATGATCCTAATTTAAAGGCGATACAATTAATACATAACACACACTTACGCCTGTTACGTTCAACGAAGGTGTAGGCCGAGGCGTACCAAAAGGCGTTAGCCGAAGGGGTAGACCAAAGCGTATCAAAAGGGGTAGGCTGAAGCGTATCAAAAGGGGCAGGCCGAGGCGTATCAAAAGGGGTAGGCCGAGGCGTAGCAAAAGCCCACATTTTGACGATTATTATAATTTAGTCTCATTTTCAAAATAGGGGAGCAAGCCTATTGCCGTCAACCGGGCACTTTCGAAAATACATAGGAATTTTGGAGTATATTAAAGTAAAGGGAAAGGTAATAGAAGGAAAGGGATGTTGCTCATACCGATGGATTAAAGAGTGTGAGCAATAGCTCGAACACGTCAGGGCCGTTTATTGCCGTGGCCTGCACAATCGCCAGACCTCAAACCCCTCGAGCACGCATGGGACACGCTCCAGAGACGTGTTCTAGAGAACCTGGACGGAGCTTCGACAGCCCAACAACTGAAAGACTTGTTAAAATTACACTGAGAGTGATTGCCGCAGGATCAGATAAACAATCTTATAAATTCAATGAAAAATCGTTGCCGACAAGTTTTAAACAACAGAGGCGATCACACTTTGTATTGAATTACCAAATAATAAAAAACATATTTTTTATTTTTGTAAAACATGAAAAGTTTAATTTCGTTTTAACTTTATTTTATACTACGTATGTTACGGTACACATATTGTTAATTATTGTGATTAAATGAACAACTGTATGAAGGATTTTGTTGCTTTAGTCACTAATGCATCAAAGAATGCTTAGTTACTATTTATAAAAGAAATATAAATATATTACAATAGTAAGTAAAAAGCGTTCAAATAATCAAAACCGTACATGTTGCTTAGGCTTTCTTGATGTATGTAGTATGCAGGATATCCGGATAATAATTTTGGCGGATATCGGAATATTTAGGTTATCCGGATAGCATGCCCTACCTATACTTCATACTAAGTTTCTACATAGCGTTCTTACGTTTACCATAGAGAAACCGAGTTGACTTGACAGTCTACTACCGTATTGCACCTTGGAAGTGGTTATCATTCTGAATTCAGAATGCACAGTTCTCTTGAACATATGTAAGTGATACTCCCCATCCGTATACTCTATGATTGTAATAGGTATTTGAGGTGAATGTAGTGCTTGGCGTGGGGACACGCAGATGCCTTTACGCTCTGGCGGTCAAAGGGTTAAATCAACTTTACTTGCCATAGGATAGAACACCGTGTGGTTTTAGTCGGTTCGAGTACGACGTAACGACTTATTCGGTGAGTATTCTTGGTATGCGGAGTGTTTCACGAAAAATGTGGGTAATACGACATATTCATTTGATGAATACATTTTCTGAGGATATAAATATCAAATTTCATAAAGATGTGATTCCTTCGTGGAAAACGATTTTCTAACGATGAAGAGCTCAAGGCGGCAATAAATGCACATTTTTCATCCAAGGAGGAAAGTTATTATTTACAGGGTATTGAAAAAGAATACGTTTCATTATCGCGTTTTTTTTTTCATGCTAATACCGAGAATACATTGAACACCCACCCCTCGTATGTTATGTTATGGTTATGGCATATTATAATTAAAAAGTATTACAGCGGGTTATTTTTTTGCCGTGTGTACTTTAATCTACTAATGTGATGTTTGTTAAGCCATCAGTGACAAACAAGCTACATGTCATGTACCTAAGGTAGTTGTAGATGAATAACGTGTCATTTTCATAGTGAGTCATCACTCATTACGAAAATAACCTGCATAACTTGTTTTAGATACTAATATGCAACAAATATACGTGAGCTTTTATTTATGTTTGTTTATTGGACTTTTTTTGCATTACGCGCATATTTTTTTTCATCTTTTTTGGTTATCTGATTTACTAGAGCGGTAAAGATTTCAAAGATTAAATATAATAGCAAGATCTTAAGTCTTCCCTTTTTTCAATGGTTTGTAAACCTTTAATAAGTTTTTCCAATAGATCCAGGCACCAGTGAACCCAGGGTAGCTCACTCCTAATTTCGCCGGCAGCAAATCTGGCCAGCTTAAATCACGCGCGCTCGCTGTGTTGTATTATATTCTTATTATTACATACTGTCACAGCTTAATATCCTTAAATCGTGGATATTCGAATCACCGCCAAAGCAAAAGGAACTCTCGCTCGTCAACATTCAGTAGTATTTTATTTTATTTGTAAGGTACGGATATAGGCAACTAATTAATTATTTTTTAAACTAAATATAACCTTAAACAATTTATAAACCTGGTGTCTAATTACAGCTTTACACAACGATTACTAGTTAATTGGCTGCGTTGAGGAAAATAAAATAAAAATGATTACAAGTCATTAATAACCAAAAAAAATTACAAAGCGTAAAGGTCGTTGCGACAATAGTACATATACGCCTGTCGATCGCATTTTCCGCATGGTTCCCCGAAACCTTTTATAGAAAAAATATATTATAAAATAGCCTTTTAGTCTTTTCTTTCTAACCATCCTTAGATAGGAATCTTAATTTAGTTTGAACCCCGTGAAATTCACATTTAGTACAAAATTTTGATTTCGGACTAAATATTGCCCCATTTGCCATTAATCACATTATTGTAGCTGATACCTCTGTAAACCCAGCCCACTCAATTATTATCGAAATCGACGGTTCAAGGTTCAGCAGTAAGCGTTTAAACAAATGTGTAACTACAAGCGTATCTCATTAAAGTGATGATGAAAATAACAAAGTAATTATTATTGAGTTGACTAATTGCGAAGGCGTATCGGACACCTTACCGACCACTCTCCACCTCCCCCAAGTCGGTTACGCTTAGGTGCGATGAGTATTAAACTTCGGACACAATAGCCAGAAGATGGTTAATGCGCACAATTATTGTATATTTATAAAACTAATTACAAACGTAATTCCGAGAAGTTTTGCATCGAAGTTATAGTGTCGCAGTTACCGGTGCGATAAACGCTCGCAACGTCCGAAGGTTTATTCGTGGGTTGGCAACCCTATCTTCAAGCAATTGGCTTTAGATTTCTTTAAAGTGACAGTGAAATTAAGAGATTTAACGACATCTTGTAATCTTCCCCACCCTAACCGCAAGTACGTCCATGATCGAATCTGATATCTAAACATATAAATTCTTTCGTTTGATATGCATTGCTGCTTGTGTTTGTCAAACATTTAATCAATGGCTGAAATACAAATAAAAAACCGTAAACTATAACAAACATCTTTAATCTTCAGATTTTGCCGTTGATACAATACATTAGAAGTGGGTATTAAATCGACTAGTCTACAGTACTTTCCTAGAAGGGCCGTCTGAATTTGTCATAAAGCCAAAATCCAAACGTTAAGAGCCTTTAAGAAACAGGTGGCAGATTTTACACATGTATGGAGCCTTCATTCCATAAAGGCGTAACATGAAATATCGCATGTCTGTGCACGTTTATGTGATCTTAAGAGGATGTTCAAGCCGACATCGCTTTTCAACATTTACATAGATGCAAGCTCCTGAGTAGAGAATAAAAGCCGTAAGATTTACAATTTCAAAGACGGGGAATGCAACTAAGTATTTCTTAGAATATAATAAATATAGGAAATAGGAACTACTTATGACTTAGATGCACACATATAGGTACAAATATCTATGTCTATTAGACACGATACAAATCGCTCTACTACCGAGAATTGGCTAAAAATAAATATACTAGTGGCTATAATACCTAGTTAGGACAAACTTTTGACATTTTCCTACAATTCTATATTGGAAACCTACATTTCATCGAGAATGTCTGAGGCATATTTGAAATCGAATATATAAAAATCAATGTGTGTTTGTATTTTATGCGTTGCCGTACAGTTCATCCGGCCATCGAATCATTTTCAGTCATCGGCCGTTGACAAGGTGCCTTTCATCATAAAAATGTACTGTTCCCGAGGGATGGGAAAAATAATTTTAAGCGAGAGAAGTAGCGGGCAAAAGCTAGGATCAAATTCACATCAAATAAAAACCAGTTTTTTTTTTATCCACGATGCTAAAGCGATGCGCTTTTAAGCAGATATCGTCAGTTAAACGTGAAAGTTTGTGAGGATGTATGGATGTATGTATGTATGGATGTTTGTTACTATTTTACGACAAAACTACTGAACTGATTGCGATGAAACTTGGTATGTAGATAGCTGGAGACCTGGATTAACATATAGGTTACTTTTTATCATAATATTACTAAGGGATCGGGACTTACGCGGGTGAAACCGCGGGGCGCTGCTAGTAGATAAATAAATTGAACGACATACAGCGCGAATTGGAGAGCCTACACTTAACCAGTCTTCAAAAGACCGATTTTATAAAATATTTGTGCTAGTGAGTAATGTCTCCAGAGCATAACCACTCCACTGCAAGGTACGAGTAACAGCTTACCAACCAGGTCGTGTAGGTATTTGTTCGTCGTACTGCGAAGAGGCCGTAATATCACAAAATTTCTATTCAAAGTTTCCGTCTAATATCGGGTACGCCAAAGTATAGAATATATTAAACATTTATAAACAAATTCCACGAAATGCATAACGGTTGCACGAATGCCACGTCCATACCATTATGTCAATGGAATTACTGCTGGTCCGTTTAAAACACTGAACAAACATGTAATTGTACGTTTGTGCATTGATTATTAATGTAACGTCTACACATTGCTACAAACTACGCCGTAGCTACTCGTATATAGCTAGAGTTACGAACTGAAGTGCAAATCATTGTATCATTTCGGGAATTAATTTTAAGGACAGTCTTTCTCTAGAACTCAGTTTCATGCTCGCTCTTTTCTGCTGTTCTTGCGACTGGTGTATAGAAATCTCAGAGGTGAGCCACGGCAGTCTCACAAATAGAGATGTCCTTTACACAGTGACTAGCACGATTCTAAAAAGTGAATGAGGATTCGTTTTCATAACACCTGACAGCACTGTATACTCCTAGGTAGTAAACAGACCCGACCGGGAATTTTTGGTAAAGCCAATTTGAAACGATAGGAATTTATAAATCGTAACCTGTAAGTATGTGTGAGCGAGAAAAAACATGTCTGGCGCATTTGTAACTTGTAACCAAACTGCACATCATATAGGTAACATAGATCGACTTTATGCCGACGACAATATTTTAGCAATCCAAATTTAAAAAAGTATACTGTAACGAGTAAAGGTAGCAGAACTTCTGCGATATCAGAGCCCTATTTAGTTAGTTCTCTGGTCCTACGTATACATACATTAGCAGGCAAAGGACATCGAAGTGTATGCCTAGAAAACCTTTTCGGTAACGGAAGTGGCAATGCCTATTTCTTCGTACTATACATATGTGTATTCAGACCTTCGGTTCGCAGTCGGTAATTTCTAGCTCAACCTAACCGAGGCAGCGAATAGCTTGTTTAGGCCGATGCTACTCTAATAAAGTTTGGAACTTTTTGCGTTTAATTTTAATGTTTAAATATGTTATTTACATTTGATCACAAATATAGTGTAAATATTAATTGTAAAAGTCCCTTTAAAAATAAAAAAAATACCTAAAAAATGCGAGTCGGACTTGTCGGAGACGTACCGCGCACCATTGTACAAGATTTAATACTACAAGCCAAAAAAAAATACGTCTCTAGTAGGGAAGCCCCCTTGAATTTTTTTTTATTATTTGTTGTTATAACGGCAACAGATATACACATTCTGTCTACCTATTACGGATCATGAGATACAGCCTGGTGACAGACAGACGGACGGACAGTGGAGTCTTAGTAATAGTTTTTACCTTTTGGGTATGGAACCCTAAAAAAGAGATAAAGATATGGGTGGAGATTTACTAAACAAGATATTTCAGATTAAAGGGCGACTGAAGTAATTAAGTAGACCTGGATCGTCAGAGATCTATGGGAGAAGGGTAACGTCTAGCTGCGAGTCACTATTATTGGACGATAGAGATGAACAATGGTGTTAACAGTTTTTACAGGCATCGGCAACCATTTACTATTTGGCAGGCCGTGCGCTTCTTTCTAATGTGACCAACCTTTTTGCGAGTCTAGAGTTGTACAGTTGAGATTATAGTATAAATCAGGTAACCGAGCCGTTTTAGTCAAAGGGTACTAGGTATATCATTCAACAACTTCATGCATAACATTATCTAAGAAAATCTAGAAATACGGCCCTACAGAATTCATGTGAAATATCAAGAATACACTGTTTTTATTTAATATTCACACGTCAATCTAAAATTCCTTTTCAACTCCTACGGTAAATTGCATCCACTTCCGATTCTAAAGTTGAACTGAAAAATATTTATTATTCAGCTTAAACCAATTACTAACTTATTTTACAATTCATGGCTTGGTCTGGTTTTAGACAGGTTTGTAGAATTGATGGAAAAGCCAATTAGTTCAGAACATGCACCCATAAATAGAATATAGTATTCACCTCAACACGTCCCATATTACTTAGCTGGCCTGGAGATAGTAATATGTGCTTAAAGTTGGTTGCGATTGTGTTTTCTAGGTTTTGTTACGAGTATGTGTTCTAACAAATTAAATCATACACAATAATGGAAAAAACAATCGCATTCTAGTTATTCCTAAGCTTCTTCTCACATTGACAGCCCATACAATGGTACTTCATACAAATGTTTACTGTACTCCAGTGGTTTAAGTGTTCAGGGGTTGTTCTCCCGAACCTCGTCAATTTTTTTTTACAGACTGCTGCCCAGGTCGTCAACAGCCCCGGAAGAGAAACTCTTTGGGATTACGTAATATCCGTAATATTAGACTCCAATCTAATCGAATTAGTTCATTAGTTTCATTGTTATTTTTAAAAATATGGTTCGTCTATAATAATTTAATATTAAACTTAGAGATTAAACACGTAGATAGGTACATAGAACAGTAATGTACATGCATATACATACACTGTATATGTATACATACAATGCATGATATACGAGTATATAGGGAATATAACATGCATAGTATAGCAATTATGCCTTAACGACATTTACTCTAGGTAAAAAATGAATTACATATTATATGAACTCTATTACTTTTTATTCTACATACATTTCTTTACGAGTACACCTTTCATACAAGTAAGTCCCAATGCCGTGGGAATATCGAGATAAATAGTGCCCTAGCAGTGTGAGTTTTTGGCTGAGTAGTGGACATGCCTTTTTATACTTTTATTTGATAGTTTACCTAAAGTAAGAACTCAGAGTAGAACTCCGACGAAATTCCTTTGCTTTGATTAGGAGATATTAAGTTTTTCTGATATATTGAGAAAAACCCATAGAAATGCTTTTTCTCGTTAATGCGTTAGAATTTTCTTTATATTATTTCACCATTCGGTCGTCAACGTGTACAACTATATTGTATGTAAAAAAACTATCTAAAAGTCCTCCGGTACACCTTAATTATTTTTTTCTTATTTTGACAAAATATTTTTTTATTTCAAAATCTGATGATATCCGCATTTTATTTTAAGGTTAAAAGTAACTTTACATTACATATTATGTCATACGTAAATATGAAATAAATAAACCCCAGGGCGGCTGAGTTATTAATTTTTGAATATATTGGTTAGGGTTGTCAACACAGAAACTTTCGATTCTAAGAATCTCTAATCGCAGGATAATTTTGTTTGGACTTCCCTAATGAGTGCCATTGCGCCCTATCTTTGGTTTGTTTAGTCAGATTCTGCCAGATGTCCAATTTTAGTATAATATCATGTATAGCTGACGGCACATCAACATTTGACTATGACATCACTTATATTACCTGGCCTGTTGGTCTAGTGGTTAGTGATCCTGGTTGCTAAGGTAGTTTATAGTGCTGCTGTTAGTAGATGTTGTGCGTCCGAATGCAGGCAGTATTAACGATGCAACACTGCTCAAACAGCGCTATCGAACAACCGTAATACGTTTGCTGAAATTCTTGGGCTAAAATATTGGCTCGTCGATGGCATCCATACTATATTAGTAGCACTCTCCAGCAGCTCTGAGATAGATGCTGAAAATTTTCAGACTTTTTGCATTAAAATTGCTAAAAATATGTGGAAACTTATAGTTGGTGCTACATGTCCGTTACTCTCCACAAAATATTTATGCATAGTAGAGAAATAAGTAGATCTAGTGCGTTACCTATAGGTATGTTATCTGAGCAGGCAGGAGAGTCGCGAAGTAAGTATTGGCGGTACGACAGAGAGCACCACACTCGAAAATTTGATCGAAAAACCACTTTACTCGATTTATTTCAACGTGCCCTAGAATTCTTGGATCCATATCTAACGATAAACGATACCATACGATAGTAGTTTAGTAATTGAACCATTTTCGAGGCTGATGATGACATGTGTAATATAACACTAACCAGAGAAGACAATTTAATTTTCTCCGTCAGTGAACACGATATGGAAATAAATTGACACTTGCATCATCCCTACTACTAATATAATTTAATAATTATTTACTATAATACTAATATAAAATGCGAAAGTTTGTGCATTATAAATTCGGTATAAAAATAATTCGGTATCATCCCCGGTTATCGTAGTACCTTTAATTAATATATTTTAACCATGGTGTTAATATTTTAGTGAACGTGAAATTTAGGTAAAAAACATCTGAATCTGATATTATTCTCCACTTGTGAAACATCAACTTCAACGCAGGTAAAGCCACAGGGTGCAGCTAGTATCCATATAAAACGAAATACCTGTATTATGTAGATATATTTTTGCTATTATAGTGATTTTGTAAGTAATGCTTTTGACAACCCTATTTCCATAGAAATTTATAAAAAAACTTAGAAACCGAATATCTCAGAGGTCCTACAATAAACACATTTCAATTTTTGGGGTATGATACCTGATAGTTATTCTTATATTTTACAATTTAAATAAAATGCGGAAACAAAAGGAACTCTGAGAAATAAAATAAAATCTGAAAATAGAAAAAATAATAATAACTCTGTGATATTATAAGTTACTATGTTGAATTTAATAAAATTTGTGTATTTCATTGTATTTAATCAGACAATAAGCTCAGTAAATTAATATTTGCAATATTTTAGCAGTAATAATAAAATAATTGATTTTAATAGATCATTGACCTTTCACGAAAAAAATCATATTTCCTAAACAAAGCAATGGAATTTCGTCGGAGCTGCACTATTCACTCCTACTGGACGTAACCTATCAGATAAAAGCATAAAAAGGCATGTCCCCAACTCAGCCAAAATCTCATACTGTGCCTAGGTGTTAATCCAGGTATCCAGCTATCTACATACCAAGTTTTATCCCAAATCGGTTCAGTAGTTTTTTCATGAAAGAGCAACAAACATCCGTACGTCCTCATAAAACTTTCACGTTTATAATATTAGTAGGATCTTATAACCAATATGTAGTTCTAAATGGTGTTGTTTTAATCGGTTTTTACTGTATTTTTATTAAATATGATGAACTGTGTCGCGAGGATTTTACAAACAATCAAATAATGGACCAAAGAACACCCAGATGTCATTGCCTGCTCGCGTTTATTGAACCAGTATAATGAAGAGCTGGATTTCCTGCAGCAAAATGTTACCGGGGATGAAATTTCATCACTATTTGAAGAGCTGGATTTTCTGGAGCAAAATGTTACCGGGCATGAAACTTCATCACTATATGAAGAGCTGAATTTTCTGGAGCAAAATGAACTTTCATCACTATGAACTTCAGTCAAAGCAAGACTTCAAGCAGTGACATAAAATAAGGAAACATCGCCACATAAGAAAGTCAAGAAGACAAACTCATGGCTGTTGTTTTCTGGGACACAGATAACTTCTTATAAATCAGACCTGGCTCCCACTATTATTATCTGTTACTAAAACAGAAAAAATAAAAGCGGGGAAAGAACCAATGAAGAAGTGAAGGATGCAGTTAACATTTTCAAGAATAAACACTTTTTTATAATGGCATTGATGTGAAGCGATGTGTGCGAAGAATGTATTAGGGTTGCAGTGAATATATTGAGGAAGAAACCATGAATTTAAAAACTCAGTTTCGTACATCCATACAAAACATACTGAAATTAAAAATATTTATTTTTAGCATGATTTTACTTTTAATGTGTGTTTGGTTCATTCTGAGATACTTTTCTTATCTTGAATTTTGGTTTCCTTCTAACACTACGTCAACTAAAATTGTTTTACTGTAAGGTTGGCTGTCGTCGCATAATTGCCAGGAACGAAATTTAACTAATAATGGTAACAGTAGTTTAATGTATTGATAATAAAGGCAAGCCAAGGTCGGGTTATATGGACCCCCTGAAACTGAGCTAACTTGAAAGTAAGGGTTAAAACTGGAATAATACTTTACGCGACTGACTATTTTCCATTCTAGAGGTACAGTTTTTTAATTATTGTATAAGACAACCCCCTGTAGTGTGTTAAAGAAGTATCGCTGAACCCGCTAAATAATGTGGCGGAGTGAGTAATAAAAATACCAGCTTTGTTTATGTCAGTAAAAGAGACTACTATTGGCAATGTCCTGCTCAAATTGGAATCGCCTGACAATGAAAATACCTCTATTAACTATAGCCCCTATGGCTATAGTTAATCAGTACAAGTGTAGCGATGTTTCCTGCTGGTTACTACTGGTTAGTAAGGCAGTCATGGCTGGTAGCTATACTAAGAGTAGAGGAGGCTGGACCTTTAAACGACACCACCACGTGTGTCAAGTGTTTATATGTAATGGTAACCATTTATTACCAAGTACGCCATTCCTTTGAATAGTATTTAACAATTAAGGGGCCAAATATACTTATTTGCCTAAAAACAATATATATTTAAAATACAATATATATTTAGTTAACAATTCAAATAACATCCAGGAACATTTTGAATGAAAAGCATGAAAACCTTCATGATAGGATTAGTTCAATATGTAACCAACTTACATAACCATAAACCTTTAGTAGGCCTTGACACACCTTAGAAAGACTATACTACGAGACTTGTAAATATGCACTTACGGTCACGAAGTTGGCATTGATGTAGTCAGTCTCGCTGCGCTTCAGGACAACTCGGGTATGGTCATAGGGGTTGACATCACGGTAGCGGTTCAGGGGCTTGTTCTTGGGTTTCTTGGCCTCGTTCCAGGTGTATTGGAAGCGCTGGCACTCCATTCCGATTTTCTGTTAAGCAAATGGTTACAGTTATTATTGGTCACTTTTGAAAAGTGTGTATAGTGGTTATACTAATAAGTTAATATTTTGTAGATATTTAACACTTAGTACATGTGAAACGGAGGGATGAGCAAAAATGTAATGAGGAGAGTTTTATGTATGAAAGTTGATGAGTACAAGAGTGGAGATCAACCAAAGAAAAGATGGATGGACTGTGTGAATGAGGATGTGGCTATAAAGGGAATAAACAGTGAAAACACAAATGATAGAGTAGAATGGAAGAAGAGAACACATTGAGCCAACCCTAAACAAATTTGGAAAAAGAGCAAGAAGGTAACTAAAATGGACCAAATTTTAGCATGTCATTAATATTTTAAGGATGTATTGGTATTTCATGGCTTAGTGGGGACTGGCCACAAGTCAGTCTAAAAGAGTGTCCAATTAGAAAATATTATCAGAAAGATCGAAAGTATTGGTTTTATCACATATACATATTGTCGCAGTCATGGAAATACGGTGGATTTTACTTTTGTTGTTGACATAAGCCTATTGAAAACATACTTTATCATAAAATAAATCATTTTTCAAAGCTCATACACACAGTAACATTTTCAGATTTCAACAGAAACAGCAGTTTTCAAAATATTACGTAAAGCATCAGTTGAATACTTTAAAGTGCAGTAATATAAAGTTACTAAAAATCTAATCCATTGTTTCTCTACGACGATGACAATGATATATGTAACAAACAAACATTTTATGTATTTTTGTCACAAAAGTAATGGTCTAAGTGTTTATTTTGTGTTATGGTGCATTTTAATAAACAAATAACTGTGTGATGAGCATGATCATTTGTTCTGTGCCTGGGTGTAATTTATCAAATCAAATTCTTTATTTCCAAATATGCTTTATAAATAAATTTATATAAGTGGTTGCACAAATGTACATTATCTATAATATGTATGTATTTAGTAATATACAAGTATGTTTATCAGCAGTCTGGTTACCATAGTAAAGGCTCTCTCTAGTTTAGGATCAAACGGCCATGTGTGACGTATGTGAAGTTATAATTATTAGTTTACATTATGTGACAAGTGAATTTCTGTAAAGAGTGATCAAATATCCTGACAAATTCATGTGAAATGCAGTGGTTTGAAGACAGATCGTAGTTCTAGTTTAGTCTCTTTATTTCCTTTCATTATAATGAAAACTACTGTTTAAGAATGTGGGTAGGTCTTGAAAATTTTGTGATTATTTTTCATTGCCATAAATGTACATGTAATTAGAATATTTTTAGCATGTTCGTTAGTTTCAGATGCCTTTTTTATTGAGAAAATATATAGGTATATTAATTATTATCAATATTTCTACAAACGTTTATATATAAGTTTCATGGTATCCTATTAATCTAATGCTATATAATGTGTTATTGTAGTAAAGTTATAAATGTTGGGTTTTTCACAAAGTTAAACTGGTATGACAAGGAAAGTTACAATGATAGGAAAACGAGGCAAGGAAAAAATTAAACTTTGAACTGCATAGGGACAAAATACATGATATCAAAATGATGTTCAACCACTTTTTCCTGATACTGCCCACTACTTGGGTTTCTCTTGAGGATAAAATTTATTTATAATAATATTATAATCGCATGATAGTAACTAAAAAAGGAGAAACACAAACATAGGCTTATTTGAAATTTCAAGTAGACAATCGCTTGTCGCTTTTATTCTATGCCACAACCAAAAGATAGAACTAGGGCTAGTACATAAACAATAATGAAGTTGTTTTGTAGTAATACAAGAAAAATGTAATTTTCGCAAGTTTTAGTGTCAAATAAATTGTTGTTAGTTTTAGCGCGTGGCACAGACAACACCGCGTTCCACCTACGCAACGTACCTGATAAACCAGCGGCCAAGCATTCTTGGAGACGATCTCCAAGTACTCCTCCTCGACATTGTTGATGCTTACGTTGTTTTGGCTCATCGTTAAGTTTGTACTCCGCAGGAACTCACTCAAAACTGAAGTATTGTTTGGGTATCGGATACCGCAGTGTTTTAGTTTTCAAGAAATTAACAGTCGATACAGGTTGTTTAATACTGTATGTGAGCTATACGAGATATAGAAGTTTAGAAAGTAGACTGAAACCTGTAACGACCGTTTCAGCGACAAAATCAGATTAGAATGATTTACTTTTGGATAGCGGCCTTCGACGTAAAGTGCACCGCTGTCTGATCAGTGTTGTCAGTACCTGTTTATAAACTGTAGGCTGACCGAATTCTACTATTCAAGTTATAATGCTATCTATATTTAGTAGTTAACTTAAAAATGAGATTTATTTTTTAATTAATTCATAATGATACTTGTAATATATAAAACAATTTACAACAGCTATGGTTCGGGGATATATTATTCATGTTTAATCTCTGTCACTCATATGAATTACACTTCAGTCTTCACATGACTGCCAACCGGACAGTGGACTTATTTGTTTCTTCGAATTCTGTTTGTCTTAACTTGAGATTCTAAACGCGAGATAGAGTCCATAAACAACTACTAACTAAACTTGAGATTTGACTTGTACGCTGCGTAAGTAAGTGTACATTGTCCAGTCAAAACTTTATCTGAATTACCACTAGGTACCTTATAACTGTTATAGCAGAATTTTAATTAGCAAATTTGTTTTTTAAAACCCAAATTTTTTTTTGTATAATTGTATAATTAGAGAAATTATACTAAAATGTTTGTATTAGTATAAAATAATTAAATTTTGCAAAGAAATAAGGATAAGGTTAGTTTATGAAAACCAGCTAATTAAAGGACATAATTCTTTTGTATATTTCTTTACCATTATTAATTGGAGACAATTTCCTAAGGTTCATTTAAGGAGTTTTGTCTATGTAAACCTTCCTTAGTTTTAAAAATATTTTTTTAAATTGTTTACGGATGCCAAGTGGACGTCTAAAATTTTGACGTCCGCGGAATTTGGTGAAGATAGTTTGTAGTTGTACCACTTTTTCGTGATATTATTGCTTACCTTCTTACTTTGAATTAAAATCTTGCCAAAATGGCATCTCCGCGTACCAGGCGCAAGTTGAATTCGATTCGTACTGTGGAGGAGAATCACGTAAGTATATAAAAAAAAAAAAAATCATATCCGTATGTGAAGAAGAATACCAGGTAATTCTTTTTTGGTTTATAGAAATGTTTCGAATGCGGAACACTGAATCCTCAATGGGTGTCAGTGACGTATGGTATCTGGATTTGTCTTGAATGCTCCGGAGTTCACCGTAGCATCGGCGTCCACCTTTCATTCGTACGATCTGTGACCATGGACAAGTGGAAAGACATCGAACTTGAGAAGATGATGGTGAGTACATACTTTTAGTTTGTTTTTATTATAGTTTTTAACCTGAAAGCCTACCACATAGTTAGCCGAGAAACTTACTACCAGTGAAAGTTCACCAATGCCTTTGTTATGTGTAGCTTATTTCCTAAATAACATTACTTTTTAAACTACAAATGTGACCAAAAAGGATGGGCCTAATAGTAGTTCGTTATGGCATATGTTTGTGTGGGTCTCATGCAAAACTGTAAAGTATTTCTATAATGATGGCTATTACTACTTGGATTCTATCCATTTGCTTTCAGCAGTTGTCTATTTAAATGACTACATCAGTAGTGATTTCATTTTGGTTCTAGTGTTGTCCTACTAAAACTGTTTTTATATAGAATTGTTCCCTTTGATCTCCGTGACTTTAGTGACCATGTAAGCTATGTCTTACATATTATGCAACAATCACATTATATTGCTGTCTTGAAACACATGTGAATGTAACTATGACTTAAATATTATGCATGTTCTTCTACTTGTTTATCTTAAGTGATAATAAAAACTTATTGGTCTAGATAGAAATGCATAGTGTATTTTTTAATATAATATAATACTAGATAGATATATTATATCTATAGTTGGCTTTTGGTGCAACCTTTTGTTTCTAGTCCACTCAGGATCTGTCTCAAAAGCACAAGTTTACTTTGTCATCTCAGCAGCAAAGATACTTTAGATAGTTGAAAAAGTTTAAGTGGGTCATATCTTTCTAATCCCGATTATAATGATAACAATTATTCATAAGGAGCAACTCTATATTTGTTGCTTACGAAAATTAGCTAGTTTACATATTATAAAACAAAGTCCCTGCCTGTCTGTTCACAATAAACTGAAAAACTACAAAACGGTTTTGCATGCGGTTTGCACCAATAGACAAAGTGTTTCATGAGGAAGGTTTAGATGTATAATTTGTTAAGGTTTTGTGTAAATTGGTTAAAATATGATGATGATTGTTGAAGATGTCTCTGCTACCCGTGCGAAGCCGGGCGGGTTAATAGTTGTGCAAATTTTGACATCTTATTTTTACGTCCCAGTCTTGGTTTTTTCAATGAACTATGTGATTGAGAACAACGGTTCTCTTAACATCCTAATTGAACATGATGCTAGCAAACTTGTGTGCTAGTACACGTGTCAATTGTACATGAACATTGCCTTGTGTGATTGTCAAGTTATTCTAATTATTAAAGAAATAGAGATGTATTAGACAGAAGCGGTCACTGTAAAATGTTGTTAGTTAAAAAATAAGTAATACATAGATCTCACAACTTCTTGCAGTAAAAGAACTGCATAGGGACTTACATGTTATGTTTTTCATGTTAGGCTGCTTCTTTGTTTTATTTTACTCGACTTGGGAAATTTCAATTGGCTCTGTATATACAGAGACAATACAGATTCATTTTTCCATTACATTTACAGCTTTTTATACATAGGCTTTTTTTTAACTTAAATGACCTCTTTATATCAAATGGAAAGCCACGAAAAGGGCTAAAGAAATCATTTAGTCTAATAAATGACACATTGACTTTTACTGTACACGTAACTGACTGAAGCATTGAACAATACCTCTAATGAAATGACTTGCCTATGAATGATGATTCATTAGTTGGTAAATTGTAAACGATTTTCTCGTCAACACTTGATTACGTTATATTTCGGCTCTGAAAGGTACTATTCAGGCAAGAGTTTGTAGTCTTGGTTAAAACCGGAAAACTGACTACTATGCAATTAAATAACCACTATTTACTACGCCACTAACTTTTAGCAGTTATTTTTTAACCCCATTTCTGGCATATTATTTTTAATTATAAATGACCACCCTAAGTGATGGTCCTACCTTGGATGACTGGACGCTAGGTGTGTCACACCTACCGGTATTCAGGGACCGTCCCATAATGCCAGATGTAATCCCGAATGGCAATAATTAGTAAAAACTTGGGATGCACCCCACATGCCTATTTATCAACTCTACTACACTTCACGCATAACCATACCGCATCGTTCACAATAATAATGTTCCAAAGGGTTGGAAGGAGATGAAGTCTAGAACAACCATGCATGGAGGTGTTTGAAAATTTACAAAAAACTGGAATATTATTTAAAATGGCCAAGCACCATTTTGCAGTTGCTTTGCTTACCACAAAACGTACCTACTGAAAGAACATTTTCGTTGATGAATGCTATATGG
The DNA here is from genome assembly GCA_963859945.1 of Euplagia quadripunctaria. Taxonomy (NCBI): domain Eukaryota; kingdom Metazoa; phylum Arthropoda; class Insecta; order Lepidoptera; family Erebidae; genus Euplagia; species Euplagia quadripunctaria. The sequence continues at coordinate 3,578,832 of OY982559.1, forward strand.
ACGTCTGAGAAAACCTTATAAAGACTATTTGCTATCATGTTCCACCGTAGAATTCTACTAATATTATAAACCTGAAAGTTTGTGAGGATGTATGGATGTTTGTTACTCTTTCACGCAAAAACTACTGAACCGATTGCGATGGAACTTGGTTTGTAGATAGCTGGAGACCTGGATTAACACATAGGCTTATCGTTTTATCCCGATATTCCCACGGCACCGGGACTTACGCGGGTGAAACCGCGGGGCGCAGCTAGTGCTAGGGGTTACCATCGGGTGCAATAATGATCAAATTAGGATTTCATAACTTTGGAGTTAAAGACAATAAAATAAACTGGTGTAAAATTAAACTGCATGGATGAATATAAATCGAAATCTATTGCATCTAACGTCACGAACCGTACAAGGTTATATAAAACAGCCTTGGGACCAACACTTTCTGTATTATATTTCAACCATTCCCAAAGATATAAGATTCGTTCTAGGCATCGTAGTTAAAATTTCTATTTATTACCTACATTTGGGCATTTCATACATCGTCATTGGGTTCAGTGCTTGTTGTCTTCCTCCCACCCAACGTGTATGAAGTATGACGTTGTTTTTTATTTGAAATTCTTTGAAAGTTGGTATATATAGATATATTTATATATATCCTGTCTTTATTGCGCTGTAATAGTAGGTAACAGTCGCGGACAACGGTGTTCCCATGGCAATTGTTGGCCTTTTTTAAGGTTCCGTTCCTTAAAAGGAAAACAGGGGCCCCTAAAGGATCACTTTGTTGTCCGTCTATCTGTCGATCTGTCAAGACCCTTTTTCTGAAGAACTCGTAGACATCAAAGTGAAATTAATACCAAATACTTATGTCTGCGGTCCCTTGAAGCTGTAAAAAAATCAATCGTCTAAGTCAACGCAATTAAAAGATACGGCATTTCGCAGGTAAATCAAAACCTATAGGATACTTCCCATTGACCTAAAATCATGAAATTTGATAAGAAGCAAGGTCACAGCACAAGTAAAGGAAAAAATCAAAACTTGTTAATTTGTTGTTATATTTTTTTGTATGTGATTATATAATATGTCTCATAAAAAAACCGGTCAAGTGGGAGTCTGCCTCGCGCACTACTGACATTACAGTTCCACACATTCGTTTGTGAATATCTGCGATATGCTTTACTATCTTGTCTAAATCTATAGAATATATAGTATATATAATAATAGAAAGTATGACTCCTACTTTGTGGAATGCAAAACAAAATATTGACTTTGTAAAGTAAGATAAGATTTTTATCTTAAGCCTAGAAAATTCATATAAAATGCTTTTATTGAAAACACACTTTTAATTAATTAATAGACCTATATAGAATTAATAAAAAACTAACACAAATATCTTTAATTTTAATTTTCTTTATTTTATGACTATACTAGCGGTTTCCATATTATGTTCAATGACTCATTGTCAACCACTAAGTTGCTCTTTGAACTTGATGTTCTCCAACAAATAGACAGAGAACAGAGACATGTTACAAGAAATCAATTCGATTCATTGCAACAATTTCAATATTGCATTATGCTTTGACGAATTATTTGATAATTGTAGTAGGCTATCCTATGACTGTCAAGTGAAATCAGTATATTACTACTAAACGTCAGATCGGTACGTTTTTGTAAAACGTACCGAAATCTAAAGTATAAAAATCATGACGTCATGCCTTAGTGTTGTCAGATCATTCAATTTTAATGTTGATTTGATGATCATAAAATAAGTAATAATAAACTATAATAACGGATGACAATTTTCAGAGCATTTCAAGATATTATATTGACTGACTTACAAAGTAAATAATTAAAGTAATACCTACATTTCTCATTTTGTAACGATTTGATAAGTAAAAATAGGGAATTGTCGGTACAGGACAAGCGATATGAAGAGGCACTGGTACTTGTTTGCTACTAAAACTTCAGTGAACATCAAGGCTCAACAACAACAAATTAGACTCCATTGCACCTAAAAATATTATTTTTTTCTACACAACTAACTGAACTACATTCACCAATGCCTAATTTACACTTTGATTAGTACAAGTGCAAATGATAAGTAGGAATACATTATTTCTATTATTTGAATATGAATAACAGATTAGCTTTAGTACATAGCTAAATACTTAACGATTTTCACATTTCCTACATTTACTTGTAATAACAATTTAGTTATTTTATTACAATAATAAATATACTCGTATCTACAACTGTCTAACGCGTCATCATCGTGGCAACCATTACACAAACTGTACTGTTGAGATCGGACCAATTAAAATATAAAGGCAGCAAATATACTGATAACAACATACACTGTTATCAAGACAAGTAATAATAGTCGACGATTTTATCACTAGTAACAGCAAGATCATAATTCCTAAATCGTATTAGTTTTAACTACTGAATGAACAAAGGAAAGTGCTTATGAATGACTAATGCCGCGTTCCAATAAACAAGAAACGATTCGTTTTGCTTACGGACGGTAAATTTTTTATTGAAAATTCAATGAAATTTTACCGTCCGTAAGCAAAACGAATCGTTTCTTGTTTATTGGAACGCGGCATAAATGAATGAATATGAATAATGAATGATCATGCAATAAAATATGAAGTTAGCCTTATGCTACTACCATATAGAAAATATGACCGACAGTTTGATTAGTGCATGAGAATTAAAAAAAAAATATACGTCTTCGAGTAATGAAGAAAGTCAATGTTATATTGCTGGTGATAAAAAAATGGCACAGAAAAAGAAATATCTTTAGATGCCGGCTGATTTGACGAAATTTATAACTGGAAACCGGATTTATGGATTAATTTTTAGTTCTAAAAAGGAACTTTTCTATTTGGTTCAAATTGCTTTCTTATTGATGACTTCCAAAATGTTGTTAAATAAAAACTTTTTAACAGAAAATTAAACCGACGAAAGGAACTCAAAAGCAATCATAAATAAACCTTAGAAGTCTTGAGTATACATAGAACGCAAACACATACACATACACATAAACAACATACACACATACAACTACACAACATATACACAAACACTCATACTCACACCCACAAACACGCATACATTACGCAAATTAGTTAACACTACCTAATACTATCCACATTTTAATTTTCTTCTTCTAACTTCTTGTTGATTAAGTCTAATATTAATATTGAATAGTCAATGTTTATATCTTACCTTTTTAGAATAAGTAGGTACTTTACTTTTGGTTCTCTGTGTCCTAAATGTACCATATTAAGTAACCATGTTAAGATGAGCACTGTTTCCCAAAATACAGGTTTTGGCCTAGTTTGGGAACCAGTATCAATACCAATAAATAATAATAAAAAAATAATTGTAAAAAATTAAACACGTAAGGTTTGTAAACAATTATTGTAAAACACGTTGGAGACAAAAATAAACATTATTATTATTATTAGTATTGAGCTTATTTACATAAACTATCAACTTTTATATAAACTAATTTTGCTAACATACATAAAAAAGATATACATACGGTCGAATTGCGATCCTCCTTATTTTTGGTCGGTTAAAAAACGGTTAATTTACTTACATAATAATTTATATACAAAAACTAAAGAATAAAATATCATGTTTGCTACAGATATAATTTTGTATTTCGGACGAGACATTGGAACCTCTCACAAACAAAGGAGAATGCAATTTGAATGTCAGAATTACATTTTATAGGTGCTTGATTCCTACCGACAGTGGAGGGTTCTATTTTTGGGTTATTTTCTAATTCAAATATAATAATAGCACAGCGAATGTTTTTGCTTACTTCGTTGGAGTCATTACCGCAGTAGTTAGCGCCTAAAGAATTATTCACAAAACTATTCAAGACAGAAATAATTGCCACATTTTTTTTAACTAATCATTTTGAACTACAACAACGGCAACTTGTAGGTATTTGTAGCTATGACTTAAATATTTTATGATAATTTGCAATAAAAAATACATTCAATAAAGAATTCAGTGCAGCAGTCATCAGATGGTATCGTACAACGATGTTTTACAAACATTTGAATGATTAACAAAAACATATTTTATTGTTTGTATAACAATGTTAATAGCTAATGTTTTGCAATGCGAAGGATTTTTAAAACATCTGTGCAAACGAATTGCTGAAGCGATAAAAGAGATGCTACTACTCCTTTCTACTGTTTTTATCGAGAATATTAATTCTAAGGAACATACATTCATAATATCACACCTTTCTATCTCCGAGGTCAACAAAGCCAGCAGTCGTCCATTTGCTTCTTGTTCGCCTTTGTTGATAAATGTCGCGTCTTTTTCTATAGTCTAGCGATCCCAAGCGTTTAATTACTTACTGCTGAACATTGTTGGTTATATGAATGGCACTGATCCCTCCCATTTTTCCACCGCTGTGACATTTGTACACCAGGACCACGAATAACAGACACCCACGAAAACACCGAGGATGATAATCGGTGAGTCAAAGGGCAAGTGACCCTGTCCTGGAACCCACAAGGAATAGTTAGAAATATGATAAGCTAACTTTTGCCAGCGGCTTCGCTTGCCTAAAAGTTATATTTCTATTCCTCGGTACTTTTTTCTGGAAGAAAAGTAGGTACCTTATGTCCTTTTCTGTAATCCTGACTACGTGGTTGAGTAGTTAAGGGGTGAAGGTAACAGACAGACAGACAGTTTCGCATTTATAATATTAGTAGATATAGATTAAATAATAAGATTAATTGTTTACATTATTTTAGTAATATATAATGACCCGACCCGACCAGGAAATACCTTTCAAGAAACTTTTTTTTATGGTATAGGGGGCAAACTAGCAGACGGGTAACCTAATGGTAAATGACTACCGCCGCCCATGGGCACCTGCAACTCAAGTCACAAGTGCGTTGCCAGGTTTTAAGGTTTAGGGGAAGGGTGGAATAGGGGGAGGGAAGGGTTAGGGCCTCCAGTAACCTCACTCACTCGGCGTAAAGCAATGCATTGCTTCACTGCCGCTTATCTGTGAGGCGGTGGTATCAGTCCGGTCGAGCCGGCCCATACGTTCCAAAGCATGGTTCTCCCACGATAAGACTGGCGGTAAAATGATGCTACTAACGAGCCTGAGCTTCAAGGTCACTTAGGGATAGGGTTAGCTACGTACAAGAGACACAATGATAAGTTTTCCAACATAAAACATTGACCTGATAGCTGCCTACCATCAGGCGGGAGCGACATGCGATCCTGACCTAGACGAGCAATTTTTTTGAAGTTATACTTCTTTTGGCGCGTTAGGAAAAAATGATGAGAGTAAATTTTTACGATGAGCACACCATCACAATGAAGTTGGCTAGTCAACATTTTAGTTTTTCAAAAAAGTTACCAACTTCACGATATTTATTCAAGTGTTTCTGAACCTACAACATGTGTTTTGTATCAGTCCGAATAAAATATACATAATGGTGACTGATATTTATTAACAATTTATTGATTTAAAAATAATTTACTGTGATTATAAGTGATAAAAATGGTTTTTACGTATGACTTTTAGTACGTTTGTAGAATTTGAGGTCAGTTGACGGTATGTATTTTTTATTAATCCATATTTACAGATTAAGCATTTGTGCTTATTCATTCACATACATTACTCAATTAGAAACTAAGTGCACATGCTACTCTAATTACAAATATGCAAAGCATTCACACGTAGACAACATACAAAATCAGGAAAAATAAAATAGTATACACTTAACTAAAGACTTAAAACTTTAAGTCTTTAGTTAAGTGTAACAGAAAACTTTAAGAGATCAGTAGACTAGATGATAAAGATAGTAAAAAAAACTGAAAATATACTATGCACATCATCAAATTATAATTAACTAACAACCAGCCCGGCTTTGCACGGGTAGCAGAGACATCTTCACCAATCATCAACATATTTCAATCAATTTACCCAAAATCTTAACCAATTATACACGTAAACCTTCCTCATGAATCACTCTGTCTATTAGTGAAAACCGCATGAAAATCCATTCAATAGTTTTTCAGTTTATCGCGAACAGACAGACACGCGGTGGGGGACTTTGTGTTATAATATGTACTAGCAACCCGCCCCGGCTTCGCACGGGTACAAATTATACACCTAATCCTTCCTCATAAATTACTCTGTCTATAAGTGAAAACCGCATGAAAATCCATTCAGTAGTTTTTCAGTTTATCGCGAACAGACAGACGCGGTGGGGGTCTTGGTTTTATAATATGTACTAGCAACCCGCCCCGGCTTCGCACGGGTACAAATTATACACCTAATCTTTCCTCATAAATTACTCTGTCTATAAGTGAAAACCGCATGAAAATCCATTCAGTAGTTTTTCAGTTTATCGCGAACAGACAGACGCGGTGGGGGTCTTGGTTTTATAATATGTACTAGCAACCCGCCCCGGCTTCGCACGGGTACAAATTATACACCTAATCTTTCCTCATAAATTACTCTGTCTATAAGTGAAAACCGCATGAAAATCCATTCAGTAGTTTTTCAGTTTATCGCGAACAGACAGACAGACGCGGCGGGGGACTTTGTTTTATAATATACTAGCAACCCGCCCCGGCTTCGCACGGGTACAAATTATAAACCTAATCCTTCATCATAAATTACTCTGTCTATTAGTGAAAACCCCATGAAGTTTTTCAGTTTATTGCGAACAGAGAGACAGACAGACGCGGCGGGGGACTTTGTTTTATAAAATGTAGCGATTATTAGTGAAAGAATGGTCGTGAAAGATATCAAGGTCAAGTCTCCTTCAACAGTGGTCACACTCCCCATATATCCAACCATATAAGATTATATTTATTACGATTATAGATAAAATATTTGTGCCGCGTGAGAATAAAACCTGCCACATTGAATTCTTAGATTGCTTAAAGCATTGCCAAAATGGTAACCACAGACGGAAAGAGGAGCGGTGTTATAAGTTTAACGTGTTTATCTGTGAGTTTGTCTGTGGTATCGTAACTCCTAAATGGATGGACCGATTTAGTTTTGTTTGAAAGGTGACTTGATCGAGAGAGTTCTTAACTATAATACAAGAAAATCTGTTTGAAGATTATGAACTCTTTTCTAATCGTTCGAAAGAATTTTTAAGTCGGGATATTTTAAATTATTAATTTATACTTGTTATCTTACATTTCGGTTCCGTCTATGTGATGATAGGTTTTAAGGAGACTTTAAAGTGACGTCAGCCTTTTCACATAGTACATAATTAAGTAATTAACCAAAGATAATTTAGGTCTATCCACAGCAAATGCAGTATAAATTGATGTACAGAATATTTACAGAACTATGTTGGCTGGTGGGACATTTGAAGGCAGGTGTGGCTAGCGGCTTAGCTTCCGATATTGATTTGCTAAAGATGTATTAATACTGATCCTGCGAATGTTTAAACAGCACCCTATTTGCTATCTACAGGGTGACAGGAAATATTAGACATTCCTTTCAAGGGGTCAAAGTAGGCTTGGTTCAACATTCGGCTTGCGTGTGGCCCTGAATAAGACGGAGGCCCTTTTATTCCATAGGCCCCGTCATGGTCCACCCCATGGCGCCTCAATCGTGGTCAACTCGGTCCTCGTACCGGTTCCGGCCCACATTAAATATCTGGACCTGATCCTCGATTGTCGTTGAAGAGCGAGTTCCCAAACATTCCAACTGCAAATGTTCTACGTACAATATTGAGAGATTTATCATGTTATTTTAAGGCCGTAAGATTTCTTATAAGTTTTTCTGTAATCTATAAGTAGATGACTATTTTCTGTATTTTTTTTTAATTTTAAAGCTCCGTAGTTTCCAAGATAAGAGGAAGGAAAATCAATTTTTATATATTTTCTTAAATAACTTATACGAATAAATTACATGCTGTTACAGGTTAACAGAAGTAAGGCTTTATTGCTCATCCCCCATAGCTAATAGCGTGATAGTAAGTTGCCTATATGTTGTCCCGACCTCTTGATAATGTTTATGCAAATTTGAATTAAATCATTCAGTAGTTTTTGCGTTTTGCGCGGACATACAACTACTTTTTTGGTTTTGGTATTCTTTGAGAACACACAGCAAGTATTCTTTTGAAAAATGTACAGTTTTTACTTTGTTACGATTTTATTATATGTATAGATTTATCAATTAAAAAGACGCTGCTTGAAGCGCTGCAGCGGCTTCAGTTCGTTCTTCGTCTTCTTATTGTGTGGCTTGCCCGTGATTTTGGGAAAAAATGCTGCAAAAAATTTCTTCTTCTATTAATTACTTTTTTTCTATAAATATTATGTCGACCCTAATATAAGGTATAAACTTATATAGGTTTCAAAGGTTTATCAAAAACAGGTTTCAAACTTTCATAGTTATTGACACAAGTGTCGCTTGTCCAATTGATGTGATACCATTGTTGACTTATGTTCACATACAGGCGTGCCCACGTTCCTACTTGTTGGTAAAGTGATGATGCATATACATTATGTTTACTGATATAAGACAAAAAAACCTGTTAAAATTTTGCTGTTTACATCAATGGTTCTAATTTTCTGAAACACTGAACGGATGAGATTGTGGTTTGATTGTTATGATCTACATTTATAGGGAATTTAGAATATAAAAACGAATTTGTTGCTTGAGACAATAGCCGGGCTCCTTAGTTATATTAAGCCTTTGTGGTAATAGTATGTTCTTGTTCTGATCAGTTACCGATAGCGACCACTCGCATCTATTGTGATTTCTGTCTATTTTAAACGATATTCTGCAGTCGCTAAGGGTGATTTATTACAAATGGTTTCCAATTTTTATCGATGTAAATCACTGCATATCACTACGTATTATAAAACAAAGTCCCCCGGCGCGTCTGTCTGTTCGCGATAAACTGAAAAACTACTGAACGGATTTTCATGCAGTTTTCACTCCTTCAATACTCTTTTTTGAAAAAGTGTTATATATAATAGAAATAAACATTAGATTAAGATTGTCTAGCTTTTTCACTGGGTTTGTGAAAGTTACGTTCTATAAGACATGTGCCGTGCTTATCTGTAGAAGTACGATCATTAAATAATCTTACAAATTATTTATTCACGTTCCTAAATGTTATAACTTAAAAACGCCGCAAGCAGTGGATACAGTCAGCACGCCGGAATCCCAAGTTTACATCTAGGTATCGACCATCAATCGATCTTCCAAAAATAAATTGAACCTAACTCACCATTTGGTCCTTATAAATCATTGATACAGTAAATAGCTTATACCAGCTGATACAAGGACGTATCGCAGGCTGATATGGCAAAGTATATCTTTACAAAAACAAGATGGTGCCTGTTAAAAAAAAAATGGCAAAAAAAAAGAAAATACAGCGCCTTCAAAATATTTGTGAGCAAAATCAACATTCAGACACTTCCGGTTTAGGGATATCTCATTCACGTATTTTGTTCATATGACATGCAGAGATGGAAGCCGTCCACAACATTCGGCTGAGAGGCAACATTCATTAGACCGTGATGGACAGTAAAAGAAATGCAAGGCTTAACTCATTTGACTGTAAAGGAGGTAGCCGTTTATGCGAGAAGGCAAATATTATTGCGCTACACACTTATTTTTTTAAGTACTGGATTTCAAATGATTTGTATAATTTTTTTTTGCAAATCGATCAATAATATATTAATTTCGAAAACAAATGAAAAAACGAGTTTCGTGTGGTGATAAAACATTGTTTTTAATGAAAAAGAAAAAAAACCGTTGAAGCACAGCAGATGCTTATAAAATGTTATCACGAATCTGCTCCGTCTAATCAACCATTTGTCGGTGATATGCCGGTTTCAAACGCGGTCGTATAGACACAAATCATGCTGAACGCTCTGGTCGTCCAAATGCAGCAGTGACTCAACAAAACATCAACCAAGTCCTGAAAGTCGTGAAAGAATTTTCATTATTTATTTATTTTACATCAAAATTTGGACATGAAAAAGCTTTTTTCCAATTGAGTGCCGCGTTTGCTAAAAATCAAAAGCAACAACGCATACTGTTCAATACAAATAAAAAGGATTTTAAGTCAGTATGTGACAATGGATGAAACATGGATTCACCATTTCACTCCAGAATCCAATCGTTCAATAATTTCACAATAATTAAAAGATAATGGCTACAGTAGTATAAACTGTGTCGCCATGAACGCCCCATGAAGATCCGAATCTTGCAGTAGGTTTTATATAACTAAGGTCAGTCGTTTAACAATTTTACCATGAGTGAATGAATATGTTTTACCAATATCGTGTAGATGGTGTTTGTGTATATGTTAAGTGTATGTCTGTGTACGTGTAATGTATGTAAGGTGTATGAGTTTTTAGGCTATGATGTCTTCACACTGATTATAAGTTTAAAGGAAAGAAGCCACGCTATTAGTTTGAACTTACATTTTTATAGGTTAGGGAATATATATTATACTAGCTGTGCCCGCGGCTTCGCCCGCGTGGAAATCTATTTGTGACTAAAAGTTTGATTGCGGGAAAAGACTGCCTATGAGGCGGTAAACCTGTCCTTCCGGCCTTAAAAGTGGGCATGAAGTTTCCTTCCTTCATTTCTTAACTTATTTTATTCCCAAACGAAGTCATATGAAAGGATTCACCCTTGTTTGGTATAACAACGTTTGGTCAAATGTTACTAATTCGAACAACGTTTGAGAAAATAATTGCTTTGCATAATATCGATTGACATAATTTTCATTTCATCGAATATTTATTTGCGATAACAACATTTGCGCTATTGATCAAAAAGTACAATGCAATCATGTAATGTTCAGTTGTTATCATATGTATTTCATCGAATATTCAATTAGTATAATGTAATGTAGTGTAGAAAAGAAAACATTATAAATATTTGCAAGTTTTTTATTATAAAAATGAAAACACTTAAACTAATCTCAAATTAGATGCGATGGATTTAAGTAAATTTAATTCCGTGTTGGTTTCAAAATTACGTAATATGGTCTCAATATTGTCATCCTTCTTAGTACAAATCTTTTTCTGTTTTGCTTAGTGATGTAAGAAAACCACTAAGGGTATGTTTCATGAAAAACAATACAAGTAAAATTGAAAAACTCTCAGTGCAATCGGCAGGGTTAGGTTAGGTTAAAACTGTGACCACAACAAGCCAGACAAAAAACAAAATATGAAAAAAATAATGAAACCACCGTCAGTTTATTGACAATGAAAGGAAACTAATTATTACTAAACCGAATATTCGATATGATCTCTCGACTAAATCATTATTAGTCTAATGAAGCATTAGTTTAAATAAAATTAGTGCAAATGAAAATTCGGTGAAATGACATTATTTCAAATAAATAATTATGCTAAATAAAAGAATTTTATTTTACCAATTAAATATTCGGTCAAATGAATAATTATGTGAAATGACTTTATTGTAACTGAAATTAGTCCAAGTGATTTTCGACCAAACGTTGTTATACGTCGTAAAATGTGCAGTGGAACATTGTGACCGCTCAATGCTCGATCTCCTCACGCGTGTTTGCGAAGTCCTAATTTGTTGTGCAGGGAGACGTTGCGAGCGCTCAATGCTCGGTTCCTCACTCGAACCTGTGACGTTCTAACATTTTGTTCGCTTATTCGTTGCGAACGTTCCACGCTAAACTCTCTATCACGCTACTGCGTTGCAAACTCTCTCCGACTTGTAAGACGATCCTCTCTCTCAGAGGAAGACTCTCCAATACGAAGCATTTTGACTGCCCTACACTGGAAGTTCTATTTAGAAAGTTGTGACCTTCTTCTAGATATAGTAGTAGCTATCTATTGTAAAGGATTCTGAGAAGAACTTTTTAACATAAATATTTATAAAAAGAATTTTTCAAAATATTTGTAGCTCTCAAATGAACTTTCTAAATTGAATAAATTCGTATGTGCAAGTTGTAGTTCTGATAAGAATTCTTTAAAATAAATGTAGCTCTAAAAAGAACTTTTTCAGATAGTTTTAGCTCTCAAAAGAACATTTACGTGGGAGAGCCATGCTTCGGCATGTATAGGCCGGCTCGACTCCGCTCGATACCACGGCCTCACAGAAAACCGGCCGTGAAACAATGTTGCATTGCTTTTCACCGCGTGAGTGAGGTTACCGGAGGCCCTAACCCTACCCTTTCCCCTATTCCCGTCCTTACCCTCTCCCCCCTCTAATCCCCCTCTCCCGTCTTCCCGCTCTTCACCTATTCCCACCTTAAAGGGCGGCAACGCACTTGTGACTCTCGAGTTACATGGGCGGCGGTAGTCATTTACCATCAGGTGACCCGTCTGCTCGTTTGCCCCCATACAAAAAAAAAAAAAAAAATCAACAGCCTAAAAAATAAGTTTAAGCTTCTAGCTCTAAATATGACGATACTTCCATACAACTTTTCATCCCCACCTTTCAACCACTTACACCCCTTTTTTCGCATTAAAAAGTAACCTATGTCCTTTCTTAGGCTTTAGACTATCTGTGTACCAAATTTCATTTAAATCGGTTCAGTAGTTTTGGCGTGAAAGGACGACAGACAGACAAACAGACAGAGTTACTTTCGCATTTATGATACTAAGAAATGAGTAAATGTTAAATCAAAATAGCTCTAATATTTTGTCTCTTGTCGCAAACTTATAAAACATTCACATAAATCTTACATATTTCCATACAAATTTTCATCCCCTATTCCCTATTGTTTTTACACCCTTGACGATAAAACTTTTACAAACATTGAATGTCATATTTATTTATATCGAATCAACAGCCTAAAAAATAAGTTTCAAGCTTCTAGCTCTAAATATGACGATACTTCCATACAACTTTTCATCCCCAACTTTCAACCCCTTACACCCTTTTTTTCGCATTAAAAGCCTATATCCTTTCTCAGGCTTTAAACTATCTGTATAACAAATTTCATTTAAATCGGTTCAGTAGTTTTGACGTAATGTTGTTGAAACGTGAACGTTCTGGGGTTGGTACTTGCAAAACGTATATAATTCAAAAACACTTCATAAAGTGTTTTTCAATCGTTCGAATTTATCAACTGTGAGGATGCAGATCTGCCTACTGTAAAGATAGGATTATCTATTATAATTCTTAATGTCTATATGCCAACTGATTATGTTGATAATCTAACTATCTCTACTCAGTGTTTAATGGGGTTTGGGAAATCTGAGAGTGAGACGTCCAGGGACCCAAACCCTAGTGTTTAAGCGTAATTAGTTTTATTGTAAAGACAAATATTTATAGTACTGTCCTTTATATACTGAGTGAGTTCGATGCGCAACCAGTAAGTTCTCAAGTCAACCCGTATATTTTTATTTTTTTTATGCACTACCACGCATAGCTTTAAACAGAGTAATCCGTTTTCGATAATTATTTTTAATGTTTTAATACTTCAAAGTTGGTTCTATTTATTGAATGTAGTGTAATAAATATTAAACCATTTGATGCTATTCGTCGTGGTCATGCTTAATATTAGGATATTCAATAACATTCAATTATTACTTCATAAAACGCTCCTAAGTTCCATATTACTTTAGTGGTAGACATTACACATAACAAGTCTGGCATCCAGGGTTTTAAGTTTTGTATGTTGTCTGATAATTTGAACCTCACCTACCTTAAGTTTTCGTATCGATTGCCTGGCTGACTGTACAGTTCCAACCGCAAACTCCCTTCACCCCTCATGCTAAGTAGAAAAAATGCTAACGTCACTTGCGCCTGGCTATTTTTAATAATATTACGATGAAAAGACGCATCTACGCAAAAATGTCTTTCCTATTTCTTGATTGCTTGGTGTATCCAGTATATGTAATATGTGTATAAATCTATCCTTACAAAGCTGAAGAATTTTCTTTGTTTTATTGAACCTGCTAATGTCTTGTTCTACCAGTCCCATTTGAAAAAAAATCCTTTTTGGATAGCTCTTTTACTGAGGGAGGCTTTATTAACATTCGGCCTTTTTTTCGTTTATTTTGTAACTGGGTAACTGTTAATGATGTTATTTTTCCTATTAACAGCTGGTCAAGACGGTCGCGCAAATAATTTTCTTCTAATATGTTAGAGAGGAGGCCTTGCAAATGTTACCTACTGTTTAACCAGCGGCTAAGAACTTCTCAAATACAAGGAGATTCTCGTATGCTTATAGTCGTTTCGATTCCGACAAACAAGATCACTGTTAACATAAAACAACAAAAAAATATATCAATCTCCCACCGCTACCACAGTCACCGCGGAATTGAACCTTACTTTAACAAGGAGGAAACTCCGTTGCTTTTCTAATTTGTGGTTGTCTTTGTCCCACAGGTAGGGGGTAACGGTAAAGCTCGAGAGTTTTTCGAGAGCCAGCCCGACTACAAGGCGGGGCTCACCATTCCACAGAAGTACAACACTAAAGCGGCTGCTATGTACCGCCAGAAGGTAAGTTTACATAATGTATTGTGAGAGTTCATGACCGTTCATTGTGGACGTCTATAGGTGAGGCCTAGTTCAACAGTCGACTACTCATGGCTGAAATGTTGATGATAATGCTTTCATTGTTGGCCCCGTTTCATAAATTTTCGCTTACGTATGTACGCGAACATAATCCCTGGGTTTGATTTTCGAGTCGTGTAGATTTTTGTTCAGGGTTTCTCTCATGCGTTTCATTTTAGCAGCTCGGAGTCTAGAATAGCTTATTATTTGGGCCTTTAAATGTCAGCTACATTTGCGATGCATACGAAATACTTTTTCTTGACTTTGAATGATTACGTAACTTAGTAACGAATACACAATTTCTGAATAGAACCACTTTGCGGAATTTATAGGTTACTGTGTACTGAAGTGGCGGTAGCAGAATGGCTAAGGCGTCTCGAACCCCGCCCAATATATTATCGACGTGAGCCCATTCCTAACACAATAATTTAATTTACTTGAACGGGTTAAAACAAAAAGCCTTGTAATGTATGACCATATTACTAGCAGTAGTTGTTATTTTGTTTAGGAGATGTACATATTTTAATCATACTTTCTCAATTTTACTCCCATTAGGTATAATATTATAAAAAAGCCTGCTGATTAATGTAAAAACAATTTATCTGTGTAGGGACAGTTAAGTGTGTAAGACGAAGTATAAAATATTTCTGGAATACCTAATAGGACCGACTGTTTATAGAGAGAGATTTAATATCTACGTAATTTTTTTTTACGTAAAAGTTTATGGTGATCATCTGTACATTTATGCATGTATGTATGTTTATGTAACTATATGATATGTATTTATATAGTATATATTTGTATATATATATATATATATATATATATATATATATATATATATCATATAGTTACGCCAATGTACCAAATGTGCATAAAGTTATAAAAAAAAAATTATAACTTTATCAAGGCAAGAACGATTACTGCTTAAAATGTTAAAATAAAATTCTATTTTATGACATAAAATTGTATTAAATTGCCTTTTAGAGTGTGATTAGCATCGATTTCTAGGCTCGTAATGTGATTCTCAGAGACTTCCTTCCTATGGTGTACCCGATCTAATAGACTCATTCGTGACGGAACACCGTGTGGCTTTAGTCGTTTCAATTCCAACGTACCACTTCACCAGCCCCGGGGGGGTGATGACCCGAGGGGGTTTCCACAAGATAAAAAAAGGCTCGTAATATTAAGTGTTGTTTCCTTAGTCCTTACCAAAATATCACCTCAAACTGAAAGAGATTATTCTTTGCAACTGCAAATGACGTAAAAATTTGTTTCATTTTTATTCTCTAAGTTGAGCAACACTTGCTTGACATCTCTGGTGCTGCAAATGACTATTATATATGTTACGCTAAGCTTTCCTTTAGGAGGACCATATGCTGTCTTCGTCATTACTCGTTTTGTCGAAATGCTCGGTCACTATCACTACATATTATAAATCAAAGTCCCCCGCCGCGTCTGTCTATCTGTCTGTTCGCGATAAACTAGAAAACTACTGGACGGATTTTCATGCGGTTTTTACTAATAGACAGAATGACTTATGAGGAAGGTTTTGGTATATAATTTGTACCCGTGGGAAGCCGGGGCGGGTTGCTAGTGACCTATAAGTCAGAAACAGAGGCCGTTTACACTACGTAACTCATGCATGATAGTATTCGTCGTCCTCTCGTCACTTAAGCAGTCTAACCGTGCATCATACACAACTATTTCAAGACACTAGGAGGTATATAATTATGGAATATGGGTTCCCTTTATTGTGAGACGCAACGAGGGTACAAATATAGAGCGAGAGTAGTTCATACAAACTAGATAATTGTTGATCGATACTTCACTTGAACAGTAGGCCTATACAAGTGGCTTTTTATTTTCTACTAGATGACCCGGCGAACTTCGTACCGCCTCAGAATTAATAAATGTTTAATAGTTTTAATTTTAGGTTTCATACAAAATGTATGAGAAAATTAATTTCCTTCATATTTCTTTTTTGTGAATTTTTCTACTGTTTTAATAGTTATTTTACTGTTCGGGGCGGAGAAAATTCCAACAAATCAAAGATTATAAAAATCTGTAAAGCCTTTCTTGAGTTTTAAATAATGTAACTAATCCCACTTCGTTTTTACACAAAATAAATTTCTGAACGCATGCATAAATATTTTTGACAACCAATATATATGTCAATCCTTTTTCATTACTGACATTATCCTACATTTTTTTAAATCTAAAATTTGCCATTATCCGAATATTGTGGACATATCTTGTCGATTCGAAACCTAATAAAGGTAAATACGTTCCTTAATTTGAGGGGAGAGTTTACCGTATCGACGGGATGAACATTAAATGTTTGACAGTTACGAAACCCATGAACATTTTGTATGTGAAAATGTTTTTTCTTTTAATTTTTTTTTTCATCAATTTTCCAATGTTTTTAATAGTTACTCTGCTATTCGGGACGGAGACAAATACAATAAAACAAAAACCATGAAAATCGGTCCAGCCGTTCTCTAGTTGTGAGTGTTCTAAGAAACCCGACTTTGTTTTATATATTGAGATAACGACAGTAGAATAAAAAAGTAAATGTATGGAATTGACATGAGCCAAAGAAATATTACGTGACTTTTAGCTTGTAGCTCCAGAGAGCAGGCTTATCAATCACTTTAAAAATAAAAACCGGTTAAGTGCGAGTCGGACTCGCGCAACGAGGGTTCCGTAAAATATTTTTATTATATGATGTAACTAAAAATATACGGTTTTCGCATTTTTTCCTTTATCTGTGCTATAAGACGTTGCTTCGTACCAAATTTCAAGATTCTGAGTTCACGGGAAGTACCCTGTAGGTTTTGATTCCCTTGCGAGTGTCGAAAATTTGCGGTATAAACGACTGTATTTTTTGATTGCGTTGGCTTAGAAGTTTGATTTTTTCACAGCTCTAAGGGACAATAGACTTGAGTATTTGATATAAATTGCAGATTGATACCTCCACGCGTTCCTGAGAAAAAGGGTCTTGACAGACAGACAGACAGACCCACGGACGGACGGACAACAAAGTGATATAAGGGTTCCGTTTTTCCTTTCTTATTTACATTAGTATAGATAGGCAAACAGTCACGTTTATAATATACAAATAGAGACGTAAATAAATATAAATACATAGATACTCACGCCGTACAAATGTTCAACAAATTACTATTTGAGTAAATAATCGAGACTTAAAGCTTTTATATAAATAGAACTATCTCTAAAATTCCCTTAAAATACCTTGATCAATAGATTTCAAAATATTGAAACAGAAAACCTACACGACGCTGCACTGTTCTCTGTAATGTAATAAATGAATAACGACATTACAGTGAGTGGATATTGAAACATCAATCAAGAGCCACCTGAGTACTGCACTCAGGCGACTCTTGATTGATGTTCCATTTGTCAATTAGAGTTATAAATTTAAAATTTCGTCTCAAACTAAGTTAGTAGTTCTTGGGTAAAGTTCTACGATACATGCTTTAGTCATTAATCGCAAGGTCAACTTAGAACCCTCTCAAACTGAGATTGTTACCGAAATAATACATGTGTTAAATTCTTTTCCAATATTATAGATAGAGAAACATTTTATAGACTAGCAGCGCCCCGCGGTTTCACCCGCGTAAGTCCCAATCTCGTGGGAATATCGGGATAAAAAGTAGCCTATGCGTTAATCCAGGTCTCCAGCTATCTACATACCAAGTTTCATCGCAATCGGTTCAGTGGTTTTTGCGTGAATGAGTAACAAACATCCATCCGTCCATCCATTCATCTAAACATTCACATTTACATTATTAATGGGATTATAGTCTGGAATACCACATAGACTACTTTTTATCCAGTACAATTTACATTTCCCACGTCAAAATTTCCACGTGATCGAAGTCGCGGGCAACAGCTATATTATAAACACTCGGAGGCTAGTGATTGTATAAGACATTTATTACTCTTCTATTTGTTAAAGAGATAATTCACATTTTAGAACATGAAATTGACAATTGATAAATGGTAGTCCTCGGAGTAAAATCGAAACTGTCAACATTTCTATACTTACATTTTTTTTTTATTATACGAGGCAAACGAGCAGACGGGTCACCTGATGGTAAGTGACAAATGTCGCCCATGGACACCTGCAACTCAAGAGTCACAAGTGCGTTGCCGGCCTTTGAGATGGGAGTACGCTCATGCATGCATGTGTGCATTATACTATAGTACTTATTACGTATATAACTTGTAAAAACATTTTATGTGGGAGAGCCATGCTTCGGCACGTATGGGCCAGCTCGACTCCGCTTGATACCACGGCCTCACAGAAAACCGGTAGTGAAGCAATGCTTGCATTGTATTTCACCGCGTGAGTGAGGTTACCGGAGGCCCTAATCCTTCCCTCTCCCCTATTCCCGTCCTTCCCCTCTCCCCCATTCCCCCTCCCCATCTTCTCCTACTCCCAACTTTAAAGGGCGGCAACGCACTTGTGACTCTCGGGTTACAGGTGCCCATGGGCGGCGGTAGTCATACCATCAGGTGACCCGTCTGCTCGCTTGCCCCCGATACCATAAAAAAAAAATATAACTAAGTCGTAATAGAAAAAGGATAGATTTATTAATATAATAATACTTCATTGTTCCAATTAACTTAGTCGTGATCGTGAGTCAATATATAAGTAATGGGTAATTGTCGACACACGAGAAAATAGTTGCGGCATACGAAGTCTTAACAGTCTTAACCCTCTAGACTCGTATGTAGCAACTATTTTTTCGTATTATAATTAAATGGGTGTAACTTGGACATTCGAGTAATATAAAATCATAATTATTATTACCTTTAACGACAAGAAGGTTTTCTCAGTTAAACTTACATGAAGTATAAACAAACAAAAAAATAGTCGGAGTTCCCAATCGAAACCCGGCGAATGTAGTCCTGCTAGTGCATATTTATTCAACCCTATAATCAGCTAACGAAGTTTATACGCTGCAGCGTCATATTGTGGGGAGTTACACACGTTAACGTTACGGTATCGAATTTTCTGATCTCATGTACATGGTCTCACTTGTGTATATCAACAACAAGCTTCTCTGTTTTATAGCGTTCAATGCTGCATTACTTTCTACGCCGCGCTGTAGCAGCTGTGGTTCAGGCGTAGAACGTCCGATTCGCAAAACGTCCGGTGAGAAAAAAAGGGCCGATTCGCATATTGTCCTATTATATCCTATGTTCGCATATTTTGCAAATCGGACGATTTGAGAATAGGACATTATGCGAATCGGACTTTTTTTTTCTCACCGCACGACGTTCTGCGCCTGAACCGCAGCAGTGGCTGTGTAATGATAACTCCTGACCAGGTCCTGGTCCGCATCTTTGTTTATATGGCAACTTATACGACTACCATCAGGCACACCTGACAAGCGGTTACCGTATTCTGTGTGTATTCTTACACAAAAGAGCTGATGACAAAATTAATATCTTTAAAAAGGAAATTAGCAGTAGCAGTAGGTATAATTAAAGAAAATTATTCTCTTACTCTAATGATATAAACCATATCCTCGATTTGTTTAAATAAATGTAGAAACGTATTTTTCTTTAGTAATTAGGGTGCATCCATTAAATACGTAAGGCGTTTAGAGGTTGGTTAGAGGTCGCTGAGCCAAACCTTGCATACGTTTTAAAGTATATTTTCTTTAAACATCAGCGCAGCGTGATTAGAGAATGTTGCTCAGGTTTTATAAAAATATAAAATACCCGATGCAGCATTTCCAATTTACTCTCAACAGTCGATCCAATTATCTTCAACAACTTCAACTGCAATAGTCGGCACAATCCGTTGTGCAGTGTCCACAAAGGATTACGATAAATAAAACTGCTGGTTTATTTATACCAGTTTTTTATATGGAAATATAGGTATATATATTTATCTGTTAAACAACTAAACAAATAAAACTAGATGTAAACACCGTCGAAGAAATGCATTGATTTATGTATTTGAGAGTTATTTTGAATTCTGTGTCTAAACAAAACACAACACAACTATCACAAAAACTATACAAGATTCAAATACGCTAAAGGCCCTATTAAGATGTTTAATTCATACTGAAACAATGCAATTGCGAAATTTAGTTATGAGTACTCTTTAGTATAAAAATTCAGAAGAATGGCTTTCGATGTAGGTTACATCGAAAGCCATTCGATTCCATTCCTCTAGGTGCTACTAAGCCAGACAGATAAGCTTACGTCAAACGTATTTTAGAGTCGTATAGTTGATCCCAAGAATAACGTAAAACGCTTTAAATTTTAGGGAAATTCGTGATTTTTAAAACAGAAATCTAGTTTTGAAACCGACATATTGAAATTGAAAATTTACAGATACAGCTAATATCTACCTCTACCTTCACATACATACGTTGTTTTTACTATAAGTATAGGAACAGGATATTTATAAAAACAATACCTCATTTGAAAGCTTGAAATTATAGCTTTAATTAGATATCATAATTAACAATATCCATTAATTATTTTGTAATTAATTGTGTCTGAACATTAATGTAGGAAAAATGAGAATTTGGGAAAAGATGTGTAAAAAGTAAAATTTATTATGTAGCCTAATTAAAGCTTGCAGTCGGTTCTTCATCGGCTTTTTTTTTATTGAAAAGTTTCCATTTTTAAAATCAGGCATTATATGCTTCCGAGAATTAAAAAAAATGTAAAAAATAAAATAAGGCTATGCCTATAAGGCATGCTAAATTAGGCTACATAATAAATTTTATTATTAAAACACCTTCTCCCAAATTCTAGAACAGAAGTAAATGATGCCTGCTTCTTATGTATATATATAATACATAGTAATATAGTAATGGACAACTTACTTCAGCTCCAATTTCCCAGTACCGCTGTTAGAAGGTTATAGTCTTGCACCAAATTTATAATCCCCTCTTCGTACGAAGATATTCAAAGCTCCATACGTTCACGCCGAGCATAAAGGGATTACGGTTCTATTGTTTGTAGTCGTTAATAACCAAAGCTTTCAAACTGAATCTACACTGAAATTATAGTTTATCTCTAAAATGTAACGTTTATACATTAGCAGTTAAAGATTGAAAGACAAGAAATCTGAAAGGCATTATAATTTGGATACCTTGGATAATTCCTGCATACGTACACAAATACATCTAGTGGTGTACTTTTTCTTAACTGGCAGTTCCTTCGCTCGCGTATACATAATTTGCTCGGAATCCGAACTCTTTTTTCAAAATAAAAGTAGCATAAGTTACTCCTTATAACACCGGTTATCTGCCAATGAAAGTCCCGTGGAAATCGGTCCCCCCGTTCCGGAGATTAACCGGAAAAAACAGACGAACAAAAATTTTAAAAACTGATTTTTAGGCATAGGTTTCCGACAAATAACTGTATGAGCTTAAAAAAAAACTATTTGTTTTGATAAGAAATCTTCTTCTAAAGACATCCACAAAGAGCGGTTTGGGGCACTGCCTTCCTGCAACGAGTTTTTGTTATTTTGACTTGGTCGCCTGTCCATTTAGGGGGTAACTCCCATGCCTTTTAGACGCCTAACGAAACCTTCCCATCTGCATGGCCCGCCCAACCATTGCCACTTCATCTTGCTAATGGCAAAATCTATGAACTGGATTCTTCATTCTGAATAATATCTTGTTGAGAATGAAGTCCTGTGACGGCACACACACAGTTGACGGCTGAGATTATAGCGATGATGAAGTGTAGGTATACCTATAAGACCGTGAGTGGACTCTTCAGTATTAAAGAGGAATTTTCGAAGGATTAGAGAAGGGTTACCAAATGTATACAGGGTATTAGTATAAACCCTGCCTTCTCTCTCCAACAGTTATGGAATGTGTGAGAAAAATATATAAACGAATACTAATTTCACCTGCATAGTCAAGTGTATTTTGTATTTCTTCTCACAAGGCTCAACTATTTGGAGACGGGCGGTTATAGATCTACACAGGCAGAGATGGTATAGATGGTATTCTCTGTTATATTTATTTTATTATTTTACATTTTTGACAAAAGGAGCCATTGATGTGGTGACGGTATGTGTATTGATCTATATTTCTTTATTATTTTTTTTTGTTAATTCACGAATTCAATAATTAATCACTGATTTTAAGAAAAGAAATTGAATTTGATTTGAAAAATCTGTTTGTATGATTTGAAAATAAAGTTATTATAATTTTTTTAAACTTATTATTATATTATATTAAATTTTAAAACAGAATTCATTTTTAGGGTTCCGTTCCTCAAAAGGACAAAAAGGAACCCTTATAGGATCACTTTGTTGTCCGTCTGTCTGTCTGTCAAGACCCTTTTTCTCCGGAACCCGTTGACGCATGAAGTTGAAATTAATACCAAATACTTATGTCTGCGGTCCCTTGAACCTGTAAAAAAATCAAGCTTTTAAGTCAACGAAATCAAAAGATACGACCGTTAAGCCTTAGATTTTAACAAATTTGAACATTTCGCAGGTAAATCAAAACCTATAGGGTACTTCCCATTGACCTAGAATCGTGAAATTTGGTAAGCAAAGTCTGTTTGCACAAGTAAAGAAAAAAATCCGAAAGTCGTTGATTTGTTGTTATATCATATAAAAATAATAGTTTTTGTGATTACAAACTTATATTTTGCGGTTAGAAAGTTGACTTTGTCGTACATCAAAGTATGGGAGAGTGTTTATTAAAATCGTAAAGTTAAGTTTGTCTTTCGCAAAAGACGGGCAAAAGTCATCGAGAATTGATTTCCAAGGTGGACGTACTATCTACATACTAGTTTGCTTACGGAACCCTCCTTGTGCGAGTCAGACTCGCACTTGTCCGGTTTTTTTTTCTTTGTATTTATTATTTAAAAACATACTGCTTACTAATACTCTAAACAAAAATAGCGGTCTTCTTAGAATTCGAAAAACAAAGAATGACGATGATTATATCTATCAACAATAATCAAAATATTCAACTTGTTCATTTTCCCCCCCTCACTGTTCGGCTCCAAGGAGAGGGAGAGCCATTTTGTATGTAGTTCTAATCTGTATTGTGCGATCGATCATAGATGACAAATGCATCCAATGGACATGATGTGGACACAAAGGCCGACCCACACACACACACTAGATACTGTGCAATTTCCTGTAACGCACAGTACAATAACAGCAACATGCAGTTGCATGTCTGTCAACCAATTCCAGATCTATACAAATGCAGGTTGAGACTTGTCGTGACAATATCAACGCTCGACTAACGTAAGATTTCAGTATAGTCATTGATAAATAATATCAATGAGTATGTATTGTTCGTGATCGTGTTAATTGCCGTATAAATACATAATTATATCATGGAACGCGAAAGTTATGATAAAATGCGAACAGGATATTTAGGATCCGCAATAAAATACATATTTACCTTATAATATAATATTCTCACTGGAACTGGGCCACTTTGACTTTGGCCACGAGACCTGGGAGAAATTGGCAGTCGCAAGCCAATGTCACCACGAGAAAGTTTCCTGATACTAAACAACCTATTACATTATTGAAGTGGGCGTTCAACGTCTTTCTAAGTCACCTAAGACTTCTTAAGTTATTGCGCACAATATTTCTCTTTGTATTGTCTTGTTTTCTTCGCTTATTTATTTGATATCTATAAAAACTTGATAATAGCATGCTACCGTAAACATTTAGTTTGTATGGTTATAAACATGGTATATGCCTATGACAATCCTTATGATATCGTCGATGATGATATGGTTAGTTACAATAAACGTGAACCTCCTGCAATGACTAACTTTCAGCAGCAATAACTTCTAAAAACAAGATGTTATTTACAGATAACTGCCCTTGCCGAAGGACGTCCGTGGAGCCCGTCGGATTACAAGGCGGAAACGGTGGAGAAGCCTCAGGAGTGGGGAGCTTCTCGCGATTTCTACTCCTCCGACGAGAACACCTTCCACGCTAGCGGATCTGACAATAATATCAGCTATCAGTAAGTTTATAGACCTCGTTTGCTTATGCAGACAGAACAAACATACTTTATATTGAGAGTAGTTTGTAAGTTAAGACGAATCGGACTTACACTCCAATGAATGCATGAAATTTGATGGTAAAAGACATATGATGAATACAGTACATATTAAATACGTTTATAATATCTAGACAAATTTGTGTTTTGCAGTCAAAGTTTTAACCAGTCACAAGTTCTTTTGATCGCTGTCTCTCTCGACAAAAGTAGTTGTGCCCAATGGAGCTGGTTTAAAAGTATTAGTAGGTTAAGTTCAATATCTTTATTTACGATGTTATATTACTTAAAAATATTATTTGACATTTTTATTTACAATCTAATCAGTTAAAAGTTATTTTTAATAATGCTATACTCGTTAAAAATAAGTGATTTTGACTAAAAACGTCAGTCAAAACCAATCATTTTCTGTCAAAAGTAGTTTTGACTGAAAATCATTGGTTAATAGTGATTTTAACTGCAAATTTATGGTTAAAATGGTCAAAAACTTATTTAACTATGGGAACTGGAGGGGCTCAAGTGGAGCAAAACTGGTGCTTCTTCAAGAAAAATGTTCAAAATTTTCTTCGGGTTAGCCCCGAGAATCAAAGTCTGAGGTCTTATTATTTAATTTTAATGCTTTGACTTAGACACTTGTTTGACGGCCATAACTTGATATATTCACACATTCCTGAGAAAAACGGGTTTGATGGTCAACGAAGTGTTTCTCGTATGATTTCCGTTTTTCCAGGTTAAGGAACGGTTATTGATACGGTTAACAAATTCAGTAGAACTCGTGTCTTGCGGTAGAAGAATTG
The DNA here is from genome assembly GCA_963859945.1 of Euplagia quadripunctaria. NCBI lineage: Eukaryota > Metazoa > Arthropoda > Insecta > Lepidoptera > Erebidae > Euplagia > Euplagia quadripunctaria. Next base: position 3,604,196 of record OY982559.1, read on the forward strand.
CGTTGGAGACTTGCATTTTTTACATGGTACGGTTTTAATGAGACACATGACCCGGTTTTATTAGCTAACAATAAAATTAGCCGTAGAGGCTGTAACTATTTTAAATAATGGTGTCTCTCATTATTTTATGTTATAATTGAAATAAATATATCACTAATATAGTTACTAAGCCTTCAAGATTAGTCTTCAGTTTTAAGGCATGCCAAATCCCTTCTGTTCCCGGAACTGAAGTATATGTACTTCAATCCTATATAACTAAAATTTAGTGTTCATCCTGATGCCTATCCCGTGTCCAAGGTTAGCTACTTATAAACCGTGGAGGAGCTTAGACAATTTGTATGCAAATGCTTTCTGCTCCATCAGCCTAAGTAAAATACTACAAAACTAATTACGTTACTATTTATAGTGGCAATCATTACATTTTATATTTCCTTTAGTACAAAATTTCTTCAAAATTTCAAAAGTTCTGCCCACATCTAATGTTTTAAAGTGTTTAAGCGACGCTATAATACGGGTGTGAACAAGTTTTAACACAAAGAGAAAGGATGTGAAAGGGTTTACTAGAATGCCACTTACAAGTGATCTGTACTTACTCATGACTTGATAAAAAAACGATATTTCGTTCTTAATTTTACTTTCGTATTTAAAAACGAATTAAAAGACCTCAAAATCTAATACTACATCGTCGATAGTGTCGTTCATTCCGTGCCCTACAAAATGTTTTTTATCCATCCCTTCGAAGAAATAAATATCTGTAAGTAAAAAAAACCTTAAAAGTTCGTGCAGCGATAAGTTATCCTACCAAAAGTAAGCGACTCTCAAACCGGATGATAGGCAAGATCTCCGTACTCTATGGCGTAACAGCCGGAGTTCTGGAGACTTCTTTTTAGGTTATACCCGAGCTCCTGCAAATGGGCCCACCTGTAACGGAACACCGTGTTATCATCGTTAGCCCCGGTGCCCGGTGAGGGATGATAAATATGAATTATTAGCATCTTCCCGCGGCTTCGCTTGCGTAAGGTAGTTTTTTAAACCTTGGGAACAGTACTCTTTGTCAAAGGGAAAAAGAGGTAAGTAGGGTACCTACCCTATGAAAGAATATAAAGGAAAGGTACCCTATGGTCCTTTTCTGCACCTCTCACACCATGTATGCAAAACTTCATGATGACCGGTTAAGTAGTTTACTCATGAAAGCGTAACTAACAAGCAAATATACTCACTTTCGCATTGCCCGGGGATGCCCGACTAGTTTCGGTCCCGACGTATCAAGGAGTGATGCGTACTGCCGCGACGGTGTCACGTAGGCGTCACACTTGATCGGCTGCCATCGGTTCCTTTGCCTTTGGAAACGTACGGATGTAGACGATTAAGTTTCGGTTACATCGTGTGTTGCGGGATTGTTACTGCCTGTATCACTTTTTGGCACCGGAACTGTCTCGTGGGACAGCCAGACAGGAGGCTGCTAAGCTACTGTCTCTGTTGAAGTCCGGACACCGGCTTATCTCGATTGCTTCACGTATTTTCCGCGCAGTACGAAATATTTTTCCCTCGTCAGTACGACATCGAATCGTATGTAGTGAGCCGTGTCCGTCTTGCAGTGTTCAGCGACAGCCGACCTGTTACAATCATGTTCTTCATTGTAAGTGTTCACTGTAACCTACTGGCGATGCTGCGAAGATTTTCTCCTACATAGCTCAAACAACAGTCACAAGGGATCAAGTATAATGGCCGTTACTGGATCAACAGCCTTTGGGGTTCGCAGTAGTTGTCTTAGCTGTCCGGGTGGGCGGAAGATCGTCCTAATACCGTATTTTCGGCTTAATATACGTACGATCTTATCAGTCGCATAAAAAATCATAGGGTTTGTATGTCTACACTAGCATTTTTACTGTTTTTTAACAAAAGCTTGCCCTATGGCACAAAAGGCAAAATTTAACCCTTAACGGATTTTTAAAAATAGTTTATATGTGAAAGTTGCGATTCCAGATGTGTGAACTATACATGTAACTCCGTATTGTTATGAGCGTTCGAAAACATCTCATAGAAAGTTCGTGATCTTTCCTGAAACATCTCGTACAATCTACTCGTAATCTCGTAGTCTATTAGTACTTCTACTCTACAATAGATGGCGCCCGCGAGTCAATTTAGGCTTCCGTAATATTCCGTATGTATGGAACCGTCAGGGTACTATCCAGGTTTATTTTGAATTCACTGATCTTTTCTCCGTTAACATTCCGGACTACATTCATTTATATTCTCGTTTTTCTTCAACAGCAGCGAGTACGGCAGCGGTCGCTACACCGGCTTCGGCAACACACAGAAGCAATCCCAATCAACTCCGATGTCCCCGATGCACAGTGGCAATGAGATCGTAGATAATACTCTGGCTTCATTGGCTACCGTAAGTACCTACTTCATGTTTAAAAACACATGTCTTATGGAATGCGACCGCCGCAGCTGATAGGTATTTACGAGTACAAAAGCAGAAGTGTCAGAATTTTCACGCTTGGAAACTTTCACGATCTCTTTGAGAAATCTTTTCAGGGAAATATTTTCTTCAATTTTAGAATTTGAAGCAATAAAGTACATTCTTTTTTAAAGCAGGATTTTTAAAGGGTGTCCCCTTTGCCAACTTGAGAGAGGATACGCGGGCATGATCTCGAACATTCTTCAGAACATTCGTATTCTGAATTTTTTTTTGAAGATGTGATATCCCTTCGTTCTGCCTCTTGTATAAAAGTAAAGCATTATACGATTGGTAAGTCAGGCATAGGGAAGTAATATCGTTTCTACGGACACATAGAGCTGATCGTCATGGCTTCTCTAAAATTCGGAAAATTTACTGGTCTGATCGTCGTTTCCAATATCATGTGATACTTGGAATGTTTTGTTGTCCTGATTTTAATAGACTCGTGGACTTCATTGAGACAATTCATTTGCATCTTCAAACGACAGTAAATGATATCCTGTCCATTTGTTTCACTGAGTTATTATTACTAGCGTATAGAGTAGACACCGCGAAGAAAAAGTTTGTAACGCGAACTGCGGCCCCGGCACCGCACCGCAGTCAAAACAAATCTTTGGAACAGTTCGTTGGGCAACACGCGTAAATGCCATGAAAATCACGGCGCTTAGGACCTTACGCTGGCGAGAAAACTACAACTCAAAAACGATTGAGCTGTTTGTTAATACTGTAGGATTTGACTACAAATTATTGTTTTAGCGCTGCAGCGCTTTTTAGTTTTAATTCAAATAAAAACGGATCATGTATTTTGTTCTCAGTGGCTTCTCTAGTACATAATATCTCGATGATTCGTTTATTTTCTTTTTTGACAGTTGCTTGAAACTTTAAAACGCGTTGTTATAAATATATATAATTATCTATTTTCATTAGATTATACTTTTTATGTAAAACCATTTGTTGACATAAAAATATTGTACATGTAGTATTTCATTTTTAATAAATGATTTTTGTTATACGCAATATCAAGAGTTACTTTCTATTGTACATAGTGATGTGTGTGATATACAATTTTATTCCATTAGTGATTTTTTTTTTTAGTTAGTTACATTGCAGAAATCAATCATCATCCTCCACGCCTTTTCCCAACTAAGTTAGGGTCGGCTTTCAGTCTAACTACGATACGGAAGCGACTGCCATCAGACTTCCACAACCCAAGTATTAGGCGATATCGAAGTTCTTTCGTCTATAATCGACTGTTATTTTTAATCGAATCGGCAACACTTTGATCATCATTGACTACTTTTTGAACTAAAGAAAATAAATGAATGGACAGAGTCTGTCTAGTCTAGAGTCTAACTGCATCCATCGTCTGCCCGTTTCGAAGTTTTTTTCAAACCTGTTATTTTGACTATTCTAGGGTTGGTCCATGTTCGCATCGTCGGTTACCAAAGCGGCTCGCACCGCAACCGAGAATGCCGTCAAATATGGAGGCATTGCGACCCAAAAAGTATCCGAGATGGCTACTACAGTCACTGAAAAGGTGAGCATTGGCTAATACCATCCATCGCTAATAATTGTGATTTAAGGCGCTATTAATCTGTCTTATTTCATTGTTTTTATTGTTGATTTTATCATATTATCCATACTAAAATGAAATACTAATATACTTTTATTACACTACTAGCTGACCGGACAGACGTTGTCCTGTCTTAACTATGAATATTGAATTCGAATTGGTATAATTTGCAGCGCGAATTCTGTCAATCGCGCCAACTGGCACACTACTGACAGTTATGTCAAAAGCGCTAAGGTTACACTAAAAAAGTTAATATGGTCGTTAAGTTTTCTTAATTTTTTCTTTCATAAGAACTTTCTCCTGACAATAAAAAACACGCGTGATGCCGTGACCAAGGGAAATAGGGATTCATTTTTATATATATAGATGGTATGGTACCCATAGGTAAACAATCGCGGCGGTTGGAGCTCACTTAGTGGCGCCACTGAGCAACGTCGCGCTAGCAACACCAGCGCTTCTTACCAATCGCCGACTTACGGCGCTATGAAGAGCTCAACTTCCGAACCTTATTCTCAATGGTAAGTGAATTTCTTTATTTTTAATTAAAAAACCATATGCAAATTTAAACACCGACTGTTTTGTATCAGGAATGAACAAACTCAGCCATGGAAGGAGTCCGTGGCTGCTCGTAACAATATGGATGCTCGTGACTTGTCACAGGTAGGGGTATCCAGCCCTCCTCCCGACATTAAGAACATCACCATTAAGAAGAAGAATTCCGACGAAGACTCCTGGGATTGGCTCAATAATTAAGTAAAGGTTTGTTTACAATTAAGGATTTATTAAATGACTCTGTAACATTGGCTAGTGAACTACGTTTGTCTGTGGACTCAAAGATCACACAGGTGTTACAGAAGGATGTGGTCATAGTTTTTAGGTCGTAGTAAAACCTGTGAATAACGTAAAGCGCCAACAGTTGTAGTTAAGTTCGCTTTTTTTAAATACATAAGTCTTATTTTTTAAACTGACAAATTGAACTTGATACTTTTGTTTATGGTATTGTGGGCAAACGAGCAGACGTGTCACCTGATGGTAAGTCACTACCGCCCATGGGCACCTGCAACTAGTCACAAGTTCGTTGCCGGCCTTTAAGGTGGGAGTGGAGGAAAGGGGCGGGGGGATGGAAGGGTTGACCGATAAAGCTAATATTTTATAGGGGACAGGGTTGACATAAATTAAACTATGGGTTTTTTTACGCTAAATTTACGATTTGTCGGCTTCACATAAAGCTCCTAAAGTTCAACCACATCTTTCAGTAACAACCTTGTATGGACAAGGTGGCGAAACCTCGGCAGGGGAAGCATTACACAGCCGGAGCGTTCGCGGGAGGAAATTCCTCTGGATCCGTACCGTGCGCGACCATTTAGGTTCCAATGTGTGAGGATGAATGCCCTGCCGGTGGCGAGCTTCAATACACTACTCACATTAAGCAATAGATGTCGCTGGGTTTAAGATGTAAAATTAAGTGGACTGTATTTTATGTATACAAATATGTACACAAAAGGATACCAACCTTAACCATCCACATTCGCATGCGAAGTTCAGCAGTTCAGGAGACCACGCACGGCGTGTAGGTTGAGAAATCCACTATTCGGCACTATACAAGGTGTTTGATGCTCCAAAGTTGAATTTTAGCACACAAGTTGTCATTCGCTTTTATTTTATCAAATTCACTGGTCATCTTTGTTTTTAGTTCTTCTATACGGGACGCACTAACATCCATTGCGTACACTTAATTTTTCACAAATCCCTATAAAAAAATCTTGCGGCGTGAGATCTGGTGAGCTTGGCCTACCACTACCCTCTCAATACCTACACAAAAAAACATTGAAACCATAAAATTTACATATAGTTCGATAATATTTAGCAAACAAACACGTTTACTTGTGCCTGCAACCGACGCGGTAGGACGTCTCACCTGTTATTAATTAATTACTTCAAATAGCGAACACAGTTGAGTGTAGATGATAATGACCGACAATGCGAGCGGATAGTGATAGTTATATTCGTTCTTCAATCGTTCGATGAAGCAATAGCGGTGGTTTGACTGATTCGGGTTCCCTAAGCTGTCAACTGTACAGGATGTATTTGAAAAAGGAACACTCACTTATATCACTGAAAGGGCATGACTTTAGCATGATGTTACAACAGGGATTTAAAAAAAAAACTTTCCATTTACAAGTTATGACCGTTTGAATTTCCAAGTATTTTTACGTCCATTTCTCATAAAAGCAGGTAAAGTTAAAGATTTTATATTGTACATATTTTTGAAGTGAAAACTTCTTTACTTTGTGCACTTTTTGGGATGGGCAAAAAATGTTAAACTCGCCACAGAACACGTGACCTCATCGAACATTCGTAAGACGGAGCCAAGTTTCTTATTTATAAAAAAAATATAACATTCGAAATTCAAACATTTATGAGCGGCCAGGAGCGCAGAACTTCCAGTGTACCCAATGTATACATTTAGGTATTTTATTACCTACTTTTTATTTTTAACCTAATTATATATATACGTATGTATGTGTGTGGATATGCAAATACATTGTATGTTTTCACTTCTGACGTGCAGCCCCACGACTGACAGTTTTATTTTTAATTCTTATTGTAACTGCATGCTAGAGTGAATGCCCTTTCGATGATTTAAGTAGGTGTTCCTTTTTCAAATACATCCTTTATTGCAATTGGATGGCTTAATTTAAACTTCATTACTCAAAAATATTAGATTTCTTTTTTATTTTGATGTCAACTAGTGTATAATGCCGTAAGTAACACGATGCAATCACCTGTATTCCCTACGTGTTTTTAGATTTTTTGCTATTGACAAAAAATAAAACTACGAACTCGACTTACGAAGTACGAAGTCCATTACACATGTTTGATAAGTATACTTAAGTATTTATTTAATCATGTCATCATATAATAAATCAAAATTACAACAAACATAAGCACAATTAATATTTAAATGTAAATAAAGCTGTTTGTCTATGTTTTATAGTTAGTTATTTACGGTACGAGGCAGCACTAATAGCATCCTGAAGGTCGTTGCGGAAAAGTAGCATTCTGACATCCTAAAGACATAAGTTCGTGCTCAGATTCTGTCTGAAATAAAGATTTAATATTACTATTATTTAATAAAATACTTTTTCTTCCTCATGTAAAATTTGACTAAATTAATAGAGATACGAATTTTGATAAATAAGCCATCGACTTGCAAATAAACATTCTTAACCTTTCGAAGGCCATTGTTATATTGACAACAGAAAATTTGTTTTTTTCTTTGCTCAAGAGTAATGGTTTAAGCGGTAATATCGCATGCATTGTATTTTTGTCACATGTGACAATGGTATTCAAAGATATTATATTATAACATTTACTAATGAACAGTTAATACTATACAAAGTATTTTCTTTTTCAGATTGTTCTTCTGTTGCCACATTTTCGAATGCTGTAGTCCTTTTCGAGTTAATTTGTTAGTGTTGTCCTTTTCATTCCACCCGAACGTTATATTTCTAATAATATAACTATGTGCATTAAGTCCATATATTCTGATCGGCGGATATTTCTTTTCAAACCTTTCTTTAGTAAACTTTTGAAAAAATAATGTAATTGTAACACGCAAACGCTTTGAACAAAAGTTACCCGCTATGGGTCAATAAATAAGGTTTATTTTTTGTGAACCTCAGCTTACCAACTAAAACACAACACCAATATTAGGTTAAACATAAATAGAAAATCAAAAAGTATTGTATTATCCTAACATTTGCTTTTCCTACAATTCCATAGTATTTATACAGTATATATATAATACTAGCTGACCCGACAGACATTGTCCTATCGTAACTATGAATATTGATAAATCGCGCCAAATGTCAAACGACTGACAGTTATGTCAAAAGCGCTCAGGTTACATTAGAAAAGTTAATATGGTCGTTCAGTTTTCTTAAATTTTCTAATTTTCCGCGCAACTTTCTTATTTTTTTTCTTTCATAAGAACCTTCTCCTTACAATAACAAATACAAAAAAGAAAGAATTAACGAAATCGGTCCAGCCGTTCACGCGTGATGCCGTGACCAAGGGGAATAGGGATTCATTTTTATATATATAGATTTTATTAGGAACGTTTAACTTGACCATAAATAAGCAGTAAAATGCAGAATATTGTTCAGAAATTATATTCAAATTGGCGTAAATGGCCGCTTTTATTATGGTACATACATATATACATATGTATATCTATTCTTTTCTACCCTTCTCTACTAATATTATAGAAGGTTCAGCCAGTTCGTTTTATAAAATTATATTTTATGTTTGAAAACCTGTTAATTGAGGTGCTTTACATTACACAAATTTTACATCGAACTATTGCTATAGAATTACTGCCTTTACCGTATATGTACTAATTTTACCGGGTAACACTGCAGAGCAAGATCAAAATCTCTGTTAACTGGTTTAAAATGTATTTTTAACATAAGATGTATATATTTCTTTCATACGTTTTAACCTATTGAGCAATTTCTTTTGCATAATTTTTCATAGAATTATTAATATTGCATATTTTACGCCTGTACGACAAGGACTTGCTACGTTTTATGACGACACGGTTAGTTTACCGCAATAGCTACACATTGAGTCAATCTATTCTTTAAATAAAGATCTATATTCTCTGCCTACCCCGTATTGATAAAGGTGTGAACTTATTCCCATTTCCAATCTTTCAAACAAGGTTAATTTATAATTTAAAAAAAAATGTTCTCGTTTGTATCTTCACTACTAAAATGACACTAACATTTGACCGAGTCAGTTAAATAAATTGAATATTATAAACCGTTAGTCTAATTATTATTTTGTTCGTAAATTACTTGAATTGAAATTGACTCTTATACTAGTTATTTTGAACATATTATGCGCAACAGAAAAATCATCAAAAATATTGTTTCCATTCCATATAATTATATTATTATGTATACATATATATATATGTATATATATTAATGAATAAATACTATTTTGTACAATTTGCCATTATTATTTGTCCATACAATTGTGTATTATTTTAAGTTGTAGTCACACAAGCAGCTACCATTAATTCCTAATGGCATCTGGACCCTTGAAGACCATTAGTCTTCTTTGAAATTCGAATTACTTTTAGACAATGATAAAATAGAAGTAGTCAAGATTTATATAGGCCTATATCAATGTATAATATTTGTCTTTGCAAACAATTAAATAGCATAATTTAGATTATAAGGAAGGCAAGTAGAAAGTAATATATCACCTTAAGCAATGGAGTGATCAAAATGAACTTTAGATCGGCTGTGCCGGTCGGAACGTCGGAATTTATCAAATAGATAGAAGGTTTCACATCATACAACATGGTATCACATCACAAATTCAGTTTTTGTCAACTATCATGAAGCGTTCAAAATGTTTGTGCGTCTGCTATTTCTAGACTCCGTGAGTAACTACTGCATTATCAGAATTGCATCCAATTATAAAAATGAAGTAGTTGAAGCATAATATAAACGCTTTGAGAAACATTTATATTTTTATAAGAGATTAAAAGTGTTACGTAAGTATTTTAAATTTTTATGTAAGTATTTTTGTAAACGAACATATTATTGACCCCTTCTTTCAAACACTTCCCTTAATTTCTGAAACAATTCAAAATAATTTAAGATAATAAATATTTTGTGCCCTTCTATGTAGTATTGTCAGCAGCTTCACCAGGTAACCATAACAGATACGTAAGATAATTCTACGATGATTGTCTGAATACATTTTTCGTTGTAATTACTTGATAATTGTTGATGTTAGTGTACTCTAGCTGCTATGTAAAGTCTGGAATGCGAGTCTAATACGTCATTTACTCAGCAGGTACACATTTTGAGACTTTGACACTTGATTACGTCACTAATACATTACTAGCACGTTATTTGTATAGTCGCGACCTTAGCACATAGCCGACAATTGTACAAAAATATGATTTGAAGGTCCATCATTTATTTCAATTGTGTAACTTATTGCTATTGTTTTAAAAGCGGTGTGATTATTCTGTCTTTTAATATGGATAAGGCGTAGCAAACGGAAGCCACGATCTTATTAGACCTTTGAAGGAATAATGCCTTACCGAGTTGTAGATCTTATTCCAGGTCTCTTAGTGTCGTAGTAATCGTGTTGAGAACATAGATGTCTCAATGTATTTCTCCATGCGCGGTGTTATGTATTTATATTTCAGTTTAGTTTATTAGCTAATGCAATTATACATATCTTGGATGTTTATTTGTCTAATACGACGCATATAGGTTGAATTGTTAGTATTCTTAGAACCAAAGTAGGTATTTCATGAAACTGGGAAATTGTTGAATTAATTTTTTTTAAATGATTAGGCACTAAGAATTCAAACTTTATGACGTCATGACTCGCCAATTCTCTTGCTCAAATATCTGATCGAATTCAAGGTGAGAGTATCGGTGTTACTTCAAACATCATCACTACTCGTTTAATTGTTCTGTAGCAACACATCTAGTGCCCTGTTAAGTAGATAAAATATTAAATGTATAAAGAATTACATGAAATATTGATAGAAGTGATCTGCGTGCTATCGCTTCTACATATTTTGATAAACTTAAGTTAGACTGTGTTAACTGTCTCGGGTAACCCATCTAGACAAAGAAAAAAAAAATTTTTTTTGTAAGATTATAAAATTTCTCGTATTTACATTGGATTTAATTTAAACTTAATCTTATAGTACACTTCATAATTGGATTGTCCATGTCATCTACAAAAATATACTTTTTGTTACTACATTATGTGTGGCAAACACCACTAATCCAAACTTGATAAGTAATATATCACCTTTTATGTGAACACACTTGACTAACACGTTGTGATAGCAACCAAAACAAGCGCCTGATTTATAATCACCAATAGATTAATTAGGTAACTGTGTGTGGTCTCGTTTAGTGAGACCTCCATCGCCTTACTTTTATAACATATTGGAGTGTAGTTAATTCAGCGCCTATCTTTTACGGTCTGAGTCAATCAATGCTGCAGCATAATAATTAGAATGTATAGCTCACATTAACAAGACATTTCAATAAATAAAAATTATTGCCATCAATAAATAAAGGTCAATATTAAGAAATAAAAGCACACGCAGTTTATGGTGTGCTTAATCCATCGGTTGTTCTCACAACAACGCTATGGATATAATTGTGCCCGTGTTACCTGAGCAGTGGCTCTCCAGGGTAGTCATATTTTTGGCAGTTAAGCGCTGATTGAGCCAAGCTTGTTTATGGAATCGACCGAGTATAATTCGGTACATTCAAAATATCTATTACGTATCACATACAGGAATTTATACGAACTATTTGTAACCCCCGACGTAAAAAAGAGTGAGAGTGAGATATGTCTGTGATAGCTACCCAACGCATGGGCCGATTTTAACTTTTTTTTTAAAGATTGCTAGTAACGTGGGTCACACATTACTAGTATTCTTGCTCCCCTCCAACTAAGCTTAACGCTTGTGTTAGGAGCGGGTTCACGCCGGTAGTGCACTGGGTGGGGTTCGAACCCGCAACCACTTGATTGCAAGTCCGACGCCTTAGCCATTACGCTATGCCGCGCTTTGACTTGATCAAAGATTGTTCTTGGCTGGAATTGAACAAAAGCTGTTTAGCCGTTCGAATTTCATCAGCTCTTTTGTTTTCGTTGAAGGGAGTTTTGAGTCGGGGGGACATTTTAATATTCAATGATTGCTTGTGAATCACGATAGTAACTGGTCGTCTTTCCATAAATCTAATTATTTTTACTAATGCAGTATTGAACGTCATCCGTTTGGTATCATTCTTCTTAGGTACAATGTCGACGTCGATAGATGAATTCAAAATAGATTTATTTCACTTTTTTTCTACTTGTGTACAATAATTCGAACCTACCCGTCCTGTACTTGTGATTCTTTACAAGAAATTGTTATCAAATTAATTATATCAATATTATTTACACGTGTGAGAAAATAGACATGTTGATTGGTATTTATCTATCGACCTCGGTCAAGCCTTGTTTGGACTTACGTACAAGATTGACTTATTCTATTTTTACAAGACCACGCAATAGTAATGTTTCGCTAGGTGCATTTTTATTCAAAGCTTAATATGAATGACACATTACAATACGGAGCTGTGGCGTCGTTGTCTGTACAAGGCTTATGGCCTCCAAGATGTAGATCGAATTTATACTACTTATCAGTCGATCTAACTAGATAGGCTTCTAAATATATTTGGCAAATAATTATATTCTAATTTATATATTTTTTTGCTACTTTTAAGATCAATTAGTTTTATGTAGGTACAAATATTGTTATAATTATTATTTTATAGTGATCACTGAATATTGTATATTTTTACTTATAAGATTCTGATAAATTATTTACTCTGTTCTACAATAAGTGTATTACAATTATACAGTGTGTTACAGAAAGGTGTGATGAAATTTTAGGAGTTTTATCTGTAGCCGACAAATAATAAATTGATCTAGCTTAAAAAAAAATTGTTTGAAATGTGCTTTTCCTAGTTTAAGTGCACATTTCTAAACAACACATTATTAATTTTCAGACGTTTTTAGAAAAATCTGGACATTTTTTCAACATCCTTGGTATTAATTACCTATAGTTTGATACATGTCGCCCTCTCTCATACGAAATATTAGCTGTATCGGTCAATTTTCAAGTTTCATTTTCAAAATAAGATTTCTGAATCAAATTTTCATAAAATTGTTAGCGCTTTACGTTACTCTACTACTCTACTATGCGACCCTAAAATATGACCACACCTTCCTGTAACACTCTGTATATATACATATATTAATTATTAATGATAAAGAATAATGAATCGGGCTTACAGCTCATAAGAAATATTTTGAATATGTGACGTACCTACGAGTATAGACTGTCATTTTGAAAGTGTCATCAGTAATTGTATCGAATTGGGATTAATAAAATAATAGTTTATTGAACCATCCTCTTTGATTTATCACCCTGTCTAGTTAAGAATTCCCACCGCACTAAAAATGTGTGTGTCTACATCACCTGCCCACCCAGCGTTTGCAACGTCTGAACATAATATTGACTTGTCTTCGCGGAGTTCTGCTGATCCATCTGGAGCCACATTAAGCAAGCCACACATAAATGTTCCATGTGCGGTATTTATTATTAGTACTTATAATCAAAAAGGACTCCCAAATTGTTAATAGAATTTACTTCTTGAAGCTTGCCTATTATATTTCAGAGGTAACATATTACAAATATTACAAATTCAAATTTTCAAATTCTGACATCTCTGTGTGTTATGAATAAACACTACATATAAAGGACAGTACCACCTTTCATTTAGCACCAATTCCCCCGACGTGATCTTGAAAACACTAAAACTCGTTTGATGGCATACCAGACTGAAAAATAATTTGTACTATAGGAATAGTGATTAACAAAAAAAAAGAATTATTTAAATAAAACGTTGGGTGCTCGATAGACATTTTGCTATAAACATTTCATTGGTACCTATTTCCACAGATAAGAGAATAGTTACTTCGTAAGCTATATAATATGTATATAGCTATTTCTATCAATAGAGTGTCGCAACACTGTATCAGTGGTGCAGGGAGGCGCTGTAGCAGGGCCTGAGACCTGTCCCTTGTGAAATAGAGGCCCAATGGTCCCAGATCATCCAGGTGGTGTCAAAAGTACCTGTGTCGCATAGGACGAGAGCTAACGTCTGGGTACCACCAGTGCGGGAGATGCCCGAGGACCCCACACTTCACACTATGGTGAAATGCTCAGCGTGGGCGCAGCAACGTGCCGATCTCGCGGCTGTTATCGGTGTGGGTAGTCTCTCGCTGGAGACCATGATTATGTGTATGGTCCAGAGCGAGAGTGCGTGAGATTCCACAGCCTTGTTCTGCGAGGTAGTAGCGCATGCTAAAGAAGCAGCAGAAAGGCAACGGGTGAGAAGTAGTACTGTTCCGTCCCATACAAGACGCACCAGACATAGGAGAGTGCAAAACGATCTCCGGCCTATGGCCTAAATTAGAGGGGGCAGGACACAACATAGTGTGAGTTTTATTCGCAGGATATAAATAGATAAGTAGGTACATAAATAAGTTTAATTATAACAAATGATGTTAGCAATCAGATAATGAATATATTTGGAACATCCTCATTTATTGACAGTTTAAACAATAAACAACTACTAGGGTACCTACTAAATATGAAGAAAATATAATATACTGTTAATTTAAGCGACGGGAATGGAAATAACACGGCACAGATATTACTCTTGGATTATATTTTCAGGAATTTCAATGTTACAACGCAGTATGTTAACCTTTTTTTCAATTCAGTCGGATTTTTAAAAAACAATTGTGTAACCGTTAAAAGATATCAGTAAAATCAATAATTCAAAAAATAGACTTAGTGACAGGCCAAAGACAATTGTACCACAAATATCAAAATGTTAAGTATTAATTGTATCGTTTATGGTCACTTTTAGAATAATCAAATAATGTAGTTAAATTGAATCTAAGGTAATTAAATATTTAAATTATGAGGTGATCAGCGTTTGTTCTAGGTAATTTATGCCGTATGCATATGTAACGGGCCAGAGCTCGCTAACAATACCTACTTAAGTTTTTTTCTTTTATTGTCTTCCATCTCACCTGATGTAAAGTGGCGATGAAGACGAAGATGGTATAGCCTATTCACTCTAGTCTAGGACATACCAAGTAGGATCTACGAGTATAAAGGAACAGAGAAAAAATGTGCGTAGATACCTACTATACTTCCTCACTCCTGAAATGGGATCATAAACAGTGAATGTTTTCGGCGTTACAGAGACTCATGTATCTTTTTTCTTTACAGGAAGTAGTATGTAGGTTCTAAATATCGAAAGTTTGGTATATTAACGATATTAAAAAGATAAAAAATAAAACGATTGAAATTTTATTTCTTTATTAATATAGTCTTGGACATTTAATACATTTAAATATACACAATATTTCATATTTAAAAGACGAAATGCTTATTAAATGAGACAGCTCTGTCAGTTGATGTGTAATCTTCACTTGGAAACCTATCAACTCTGCTATCTACAGCTAAAGTCACTCATACCGAAGTACATACTTATGACGCTCTTTTTCTTTTTGGCTAAATTCTCCTGTTTCACTACCTGGCCATCCAACGGTAAAAGAAATTGGCCGAGAAACAATATCTTCGTTAATTGTAAATAGACTTTAATTATTCTTTTTTTGAATAGTGTCTCATAAAGATTAAAAAAACATCTCCAAAGCCGACAATGAAAGTTTCAACCAAAAGGCTTTCTGTTCTGTTCTTAAAAAAAAAAAAAGGTAAGTATTAAATTCTTCTTCTTTTAGTTAACAGATGGCAGAAGAAGAGACCGTTTGTTTTGTTTGGTACAAAGGTATTTTCGTTGATATAACACACTGTCTAGGCTGTAGATGTTCTATTTCTATAATCATGTATTTTCGAAGGTGAAATGTATTCGAAATGGCTAATAAAAAATTCATTTATTACATACCTACTAAAGTACAGAATCAGAAAAGCTAAAAGATTAGTTTTGTTATATCCTTCTCCTAGTGCAGACATGATGTTTTTGTATAATCATTGGCTAAAGTCCTTTCTTGTCTCCAAGTGTCAATCTTGATGGCCCGCGAGCCAGCAACAGATTTACATGACCAATTTCCTCTCGAGTGAAAATTCGTAAAATGCTTCAGAGAGTTGTATCATGAAGCCTCGTGAACGTCAGCTGCGGTTCCGTCGAGGGGGTTGAGGTGCAGCAGCCTCCAGCGCACGCAGAAAAAAAATTTTTTTTTTGGCATTCCTCCCGATTGAAAATTGTATCAAATTACAGCTAAACCAATACTTTAAAGAAAAAGAAAAGTCAGCTGACTATAGAGTGGTGGATTATACATCAGCTGGTCACATGAATGTGAAAGAAATATGTACTTATACGTTCAGTGACTTATTCTCAATTGAAAATTTATAACATTACAGTCTATATGCTATTGCGGATAAAAAAAACTGTCAGCTGGCTGTATCTCGGTGGAAAGATTGTCAGCTGATACTCTGAAAGGTGTAACGCAGGAGCCCGACGGGAGTATCTATCGCCTATTTAGACGCACCAGCTGACGAGTTTTTCCTCGGCATACTGCCAGCTGATGTGAACTATGTGTGAATATACTCCGGTGACAGTAATAGATCTTAGTGTAGATCAAATGTATAGGAATTAATACTCTCCAAGTTTACACAGAATATACACCACGAGTACACTAAGCACACACGTAGTTTTCACTACCTACTGTTGCGAATCACACTACCCCGCGGGGCACCGCGGGGACCGAAGAGACGAGAGGGGAGCGCACACGTCATGTCAGTGCAATTATTTGTATGCCTGAATATGTCATTAGCATTGGCCCGAGTGTTTCTATGTGTAATATGTATGTATTTAGAAAAAAAATGTATCTGTATGTTTGTCTATGTTCTAGAAGTCATAGTACAACATTCTGCTTAGTATGGGTTTAGACAGCGACGTGTAATATGAACCAGGTTATCATATTATATTATATCTTAACAGTTTATATTACCGTGAGAGAGCCATGCTTCGGCACGTATGGGTCGGCTCGACCGGAGGGATACCACGGCCTCACAGAAAACCGGCAGTGAAGCAATGGTTGCATTGCTTTTCGCCGAGTGAGTGAGGTTACCGGAGGCCCTAACCCTTACCTTCAGCCTATCCTCCCCCTCTTTCACCCACACACCCACCTTAAAGGCCGGCAACACACTTGTGATTACTGTATTACTTGAGTTACAGGTGCCCATGGGCGGCAGTACTCATTTACCATCAGGTGAACCGTCTGCTCGTTTGCCCATATACCAATAAAATATATATATATATATATATATATATATATATTAGAATATTACAGAAGTCATAAGAATTTTTTTATACTAGCAAGTGTTCATATTGCGCTCTGTGGATTTAATATAACAGTAGATTGTCATAATGATCGGAACAGGGAAACATCTGCCTACGTTCAGTTTCGAGGCTACGCCCCGAGCTAAGCATTGCATTTGTTGTCATATTAAAGGTAAAATAAAATTTATTGTTTTATTTGTTTATATATTTAAAAAAATCCATATTTATTTCTTCACAATCTTCTCAGTCCAACTTAAATCTACTTAAACAAATATACAAAATAAATTCAATCTATTTACTTTTATCTAAACAGTAGAGACAAATAACAAACAAAATCAAAGTTAGGGGAGGGGGGAGGTTAATAAAATAATAGGAGGATATAAATAACGAAATGAGTATTGACCAGGTGATATAATCATCTCTCCATCTCTCTCGTTAGGCTCAATGCACACGAGCGTCACGTTCCCAACGGCAGACGCAACTGCAGCCGTCGACATGTCAACGTCGAAGATCTGCGCTACGACAGCAAGCATTACTCGCTACTACAGGTCGACGGCTGCAGTCGCACCTCCCGTTGATTGCGTGCCGCTCGTGTACATGAAGCCTTACAGGTTTATTACCGCTTGCGAGTATAACATCGTCGGCATAACTTTAACACGTCATTGCACCCAGTCGAATGTCAGTCCTGTGGAATTGCAAGCGTCCATCAGGCGGGCCGTAGGCTTGTTTGCCACCGACGTAGTATAAAAAAAAAAGTCAAGTGACAGCAATACTCATGTGGAAAAATAAATTAGTAACTTAAACTTTACACTTAAGTAAAGACTTATAAAACTTTAAGAGATCAGTAGACTAGATGATAAAGATAGGAAAAAAAGACTGAAAATATACTATACACATCATCAAATTATAATTAACTAACAACCAGCCCGGCTTTGCACGGGTAACAGAGACATCTTCACCAATCATCAACATATTTCAATCAATTTATACAATATCTTAACAAATTATACACCTAAACCTTTCTCATCACTCTGTTTATTAGTGAAAACCGAATAAATCCGTTCAGTAGTTTTTCAGTTTATCGCGAACAGACAGACTACTGAAAAGATTTCATAATCTGTAGTCTATTTATAAAGTTTTGGCTTCTTATACTTAAATATTGTATTGTCACCCAATTCTGACCTATTGCACTGTCAAGTATCTTTTAGTTCACCTCGAAGTTAGTTTATGTATTTTATATTTTTACCATCCCGACAAACAAATAAAATACGGACAAGATGTTGTAATAAAAGAAATAAGAATGTAACTGCATTAATATCACAATAAGTTACGACGTTCGTAAGATCAAACAAGTTATCTTATCTTCAACGTTCTTATTATCTTTCGTTTCTTATAATATATTATCTTATTAATTTCTTCAATCAATACGGCTGCTTTTAATTTTTTTCATGACACGTCACCGCACGTCAAGTCATGATAAGGCTCTTCTAGAACTTCGTGGTGGGACAATTCAATTTACTAGATTTAAAAGCCGTGACAAATAAAAAATACGACGTCATATTATCTTTAAAATTATAAATACAAAATAAATTACAAATCGCGCTAAATCTCATCAATGATTGTTGTTTTATATTCCGCAATTAGACAGGATTCACGACGTCACTCATAATAGAATCGAACTACGACGTCACAATATCGATGTTTTCTCTTTGTGGTTTCCTTGCACCGGGGTTTTCTCTCCGTGCCGGATATCAGGAACTGAGAAAGAGACACCATTGTAACAATTATACTGTACTGTAAGCATTAAACCATGGCAAGTTCTATGAGAAATATGGGGTATTTCGAGAAAATACACGAACACATAACGTACTGTAATGAAATAACGAATTAAATGATTTCACACAAAACACAGTGTTCACACGTGTTGAGTCCAGTGTTGCGTTGTGTTGCAGTTGCAGCACGATGGCAAGCGTTGTCATCATAGAGCCTAATAATCCCTTTATTAGTTAAACATAGAATATTTGATTTCAAAACTTGCACACACAATCATTTCACTTTAAAATTATAGACTTCTTGGATCGGCTGACGCTTCCTTCGAATGCCAAGTCTACGGTCAATTGTTTATTTGTGTACACTTTAATTTTTACACGGACGCACGCACGCACAACCGCGGGAACGACCGATCGCACGCAAACACCCACACTGTACACAGACAAGCACTCGCACTTGGCTGACCCTTGTGTTAATGAGTATTATGCATAAACATAGAAGCTACCTAGTACCTAATAACAATATTGTACTTAATTAATAATAATACGATAATTGTACTTACCGGATCATTACGTTTCAATTGCGCAATCTTTTTCGTTTCCGCAGCAGCCAAAGCATCCTTTCTTCGTTCATCTGCGATGCAACCTGAAAACAAATATTAATTAAATTAGTGAAAAGACAAGCACAGATTCAATGTAGTTGTGTATCAATGTATGAGATATTTACAGAAAGAACGAACAACGGAATTGCTGGAGCTACTGCATCATCATCGCTCCAAGTCATGTGAAAGGCATAACCTATGCTTTTTTTTTAGTTAGGTTAATATTTGTCATGCGCAGTCTATTATATGCTATATGACTATTCACGAGAGTTTATTTTGCTTTAAACGAATGAACTATTCGTCCTTGACTGAAGTTGTCACGCGGTACACAAGTATCAAACGTAATTCGACTCATATATACAGACTAGACCAAAACGTGTGTCGTCGCTCTCACTCGAGCGCAGCCGGTAGATAGATTAATAAATTTAGAAGACTAGCAGTGCCCCGCGGTTTCACCCGCGTAAGTCCCGATCCGATCCCGTGGGAATATAGGGATAAAAAGTAGCCTATATGTTAATCTAGGTCTCCAGCTGTCTACATACCAAGTTTCATCGCAATCGGTTCAGTAGTTTTGGTGTGAAAGAGTAACAAACATCCATACATCCTCACAAACTTTCACGTTTATAATATTAGTAGGATAATTAAAATGGCTCCTTGTGCTATTATTGAAGTTATACTTCTTTTGGTGCGTTATGAAAAAATTATGAGAGTAAATTTTTACGATGCGCGCGCACACCGTCACGAAAAACCGACACCCTGAAGTTAGCTAGTCAATCAACATTTTAGTTTTGCAAAAAAGTTACCAACTTCACGATAGTGATAAAAATGGTTTTTACATATTACTTTGAGTACGTTTGTAGAATTTGAAGTTAGTTGACAGTATGTATTATTGATTATGATATTTAAATAAACTTTATTTAACTAAGTAAAAGTATAACTTCTTACGTGCGTACATAAGTACACACACACTTTAATTTTTATATTACTAGCTGCGCCTCGCGGTTTCACCCGCTTAAGTCCAGATGCCATGGGAATATCCGGATAAAAAGTAGCCTTTGTGTTAATCTAGGTCTCCAGCTACCTACGTACCAAGTTTCATCGCAATCGGTTCAGTAGTTTTTGCGTGAAAGGGTAACAAACATCCATAGATCCTCACAAACTTTCACGTTTATAATATTAGTAGGAACCATAGGTAATTCTATCACCACGATCTCTTTTGAAGTGGTTTAAACTAGTTCTTAAATTGCAGTTAAAATAACAAAGTATTGGTGCTTAGCTGCTTATTCAACAAACAATCAAATATCGTCTTATTCTTTCTGTAGGTAGAAATAATTCAAAATAAAACCAGGTCAGTGACAACATTTATATAGAAAGGGTTAATTAAAAATAACTTGACATGGAAAGTCACCTG
The DNA here is from genome assembly GCA_963859945.1 of Euplagia quadripunctaria. Classification (NCBI taxonomy): domain Eukaryota; kingdom Metazoa; phylum Arthropoda; class Insecta; order Lepidoptera; family Erebidae; genus Euplagia; species Euplagia quadripunctaria. The sequence goes on from OY982559.1 coordinate 3,625,007, forward strand.
TACACAAAAAAAAGAGGCAGTCATGGGACTGCCGACAGAAGTGCAAACTTAAACGATACGACGAACTTAAAACGTCACATTACTCTCCTACTCACTCACTCACTCTCCCCACTCTCCCCGCTCTCCCCAATCTCCCCACTCTCCCCACTATCCCACTCTCCCTAGATTCCCTCCCTCCCTCCCTCCCTCTCCATGTCTCTCTGACGCTGTACATGTAAATATAAGAAACTCACCTCCGTCTTAAGAATTTTCGATCTCGTTATAAAAATATTTTTTTTAAATATATTACACTCGGACACATTTTCCATACATTTTCGATCAGGGTTCACGTGACCCTGAATTCTAACGAAAGTTTAACATTTTTTACCCATCTCAAAAAGTGCCCAACGCCACTAAAGAAGTTTTCACTTCAAAAATATGACCTCAAGATAACAGAAGCTAATATTATACAGACAAGTTGTAAACATTTTTTCGTAGAACTTTCGATTCAAGTCAAGATTAAACTCGAAGGACATAGATAAATATATCCAGTGACCTGGAGGGTATAAGGGACCCAGTAATCGCGTACCGTGGAACCAATATATTATACAGAAGATCGCTTGAACTCCGTATAGGCTTGGAAACACTTAAATAGCGTATTACACCACCTAAGCAAGACTGTTTGCAGTGTTTTCTTCGTATGCATACTAATAGAAACATGTTTTCGTTATCGTTTACAGAAAGCACAGAAATTCACTCTGTATTTTTAACCGACTTCAAAAAAGGAGGAGGTTCTCAATTCAACGGTATGTTTTTTTTTTATGTTTGTTACCTCAGAACTTTCGACTGGGTGAACCGATTTTGATGATTCTTTTTTTATTTGAAAGCTGGTGCTTCCCGTGTAGTCCCATTTCAATTTGGTCCAGTTCTGACAATGGCATCCATGAGAAAACCATATATTAGTCTTTTAAGGAATAGTTTTTTTTGTTGAAGTCGGTTTTTTTTTGAAATATTTTTTTTTAAATAAGATATTCCATATATTATTATTTGTTTACTTGTTATCGGTTCTTCTAGGAAGCATTAAAATGTTACCGATTAGTTTAAACTGGAGATCGCCTGGTCGAATTTTCTGAATGTCTTGAATTTATGAATGTCTTGTTTTATTTGTTGAAAATTTTAGACCTATCTCTCATCTCTCAAGTTGGACCAAATCGCAAAATTTCATCAAAATCAGTTCATGAGTTTAGTTAGGAGTAGGTACATCGCGAACAAACAACGAAACACGATATTTTTATATATTTAGATTTATGTATTTAGAAATATATAAAAACAATATTAATTACCATATTTGCATCCCTCTTTCGAGTATGCTCATATTAATAACACAAAAATATCAATACGTTGTTTACGATAAGAAATATGACATTGCTATATCGATTAAGTGATCTGACCGAGCAACACCTGTGAATGGACGCTCATTGTTAAATTTCACTTATCATCATGTAGGACTAATGCTGGTGTCCGCATACCTCTTCGACGCCTAGTAGAGACGTTTAACAAATATTTCAATGACATTGACATCTTTGCTTTATCTAACAACCAATTCAAAAGTTGTGCCATTGAACTATTATCCGCTTTGCCAACATAATAGGCTATCCTGGTTTTGTTTGGATCTGATCCTGAATATCTTGTTTCCTACTTATACAATTACACCTACATTTTTATGTACTTTTATAATTTATATTTAGGTATCTGCGCTCTCGCGCATTTGTAACAATGTTCTGACCCGTTTCCTCTTTATACAAATTAATTTGTGTTTGGTAATTTGCGAACAATGGTATGGGTTATGTGTTTACCACCTCGTATATTTAATGTCATATAGTTTAGACGTTAACATGTAATTGTTTTTTGTTCCAATAAAGAAAAGAAAAAGAAAAAATCAATTATTATGTCTGCCTCCATAAACATAATTAACACAGATTACAACTGTTATTATACCATATTAAGTGACTTAAGTGGGAGAGCCATGCTTCGGCACGTATGGGCCGGCTCGACTCCGCTCGTTACCACGCCACGGACCAGTCGCCGGACTGACGCAGAATTTCTACACTACAGATTAAGAAGAATTTTATAGAAGTAAGAAAACCGTAGTTCGACAGCAATATTAGGAAGTCACAATTTATCAGATCCGCAACATTTCTTCTAACGCGATTGGCTAAGTTAGTTTGTAACTCTTTCACACCTTAGGGGCCATCCATAAATTACGTCGCACGTTAAGGAGGGGGTCAACGAAGTGTGACATTGTGTGACAAGGCGTGAGGGGTCATAAGCTTCGTCACAAGTCGAAATCTAAAGTATAAAACAAAACATTACCTGTAAACGAAAGACTAGACATGTTACTACACATTTAATTTAAAAAAAAAATTAGAACTGCTCTTTTCAGTTCTGGGAGTAAAATTGAAAAATATGTTACGTCACACCAGCGAGAGTGGGGCACTAATGTGACCACCTGTGACAAGGAACGGGGGGATAAAAAAATCAAGAAATTCGTGTGACGTAATTTATGGATGGCCCCTTAACTACTCAAATGATGATCATTTAATTTTGTGTATACGTTAACAGGAGCACAGAAAAGGACATGACGATCGGTTAAGTAGCATTAATTACGAAGTTTGCATTTTTTTTAATCTTTAAATATTAGATACTTACTTTCATTCGGTAACAACATCCAGAAATTATTCTTCAGCGTCCTCTTGAAGCCTGGCGGTATTGGCAGGTCACCTTTGACCGAAGCGCCCAGGATTTTTGCAGCGTCCACTAGTAAAGAAGCTTGCCACGATCCAGCGTAGATGAGACGCATAGAAGACCGAGTAGCGGTGGAAGATATCATCGGAAAGAGTGAAAGAGATCCATGGCGGCGGAGGTTGTAGAATGATACTCCTGAAAAAAGAAATTGAGACGAGTGAATAACGAAATCATTTTAGTTTGTCATAGCAATGTGTCTTTTAAGTTATCTAATCTACTAGATTTATTGATCATTGAATTAAAATTACCAAAATCCACTTCCCTCCTTTGTAGGCCTGCCATCACCTAAATTGCCGTCGCCGGACAAAAACTTGAAAAAATCCGGACACAAGTGTGAAATCGATAATCTTTCCCGGACCCTTTAAAAAAATGCCGATCTCATTTTATTTTTTTTAAGCTTTTTAACGATTCGTCTAACAATTATAATTGTACTCTGGCGCAGAGTGTCCGGGTTTTACCCGGATACTTTTTGAAAACCCCGCCCGGACGCTCCCCGGACGCCCTCTAAACTAGGACAAATCCGGGGAAACCCGGACGGATGGCAGCCCTACACTTTAGCAAAGCAGGAGATAAAATAAGTCCAAAAATAGGTGTAAGAACTGTTAAAGACAAGAGAGCCCAATAGACTCCTCTCTCTTTATGGTATTATGTGAGTCGTTTCAATTAAAAAAACCTGTTTCAAAAACGCCTAATCTTATGTATTTTACTTTAGTTGATATAAGGTTCGAAAACAACAACTATGAATAGTCAAAATGAGTGTAATATCATTTGTTAATTCATAAATAACTAGCTGCGTCCCGCGGTTTCACCCGCGTAAGTCCCGATCCCGTGGGAATATTGGGATAAAAAGTAGCCTATGTGTTAATCCAGATCTCCAGCTATCTATATAACAAGTTTCATTGCAATCGGTTCAGTAGTTTTTGCGTGAAAAAGTAACAAACATCCATCCATCCATCCATACTCACAAACTTTCACCTTTATAATATTAGTAAGATATAACCCTAATATTCTCGCTATTCTTTATTAATAAAATAATATGAATACCACTTGCCAAATTCTAATTTATTGGAAAACGGAATATTACTCACCCCTAGACTTCCTGTTGAGGAAATACTCAAGGGTTCCGTCCCAAAGGTCCACTTTGACACCAATCACAGTGCCCTTGCTGAACCCGGGCCCGTCTCTGATTGCCCGTCTCTTGTGACGTATAGCTCCGGTGTAGGAGAGGCCGTAGGAGTGCCCGGTTTGGCCTAGGAGAGGTATGAAGCTGTACCGGCATTCTGTTGCGTCAACTTTATCTGTACCAATTCCTATCAGCTGTAGAAAAAAATTGTATGGCTTGGTTACAGGTACAATTGGAAACGGTGTTGGTAAGCTAGTACTACTGTATAGATAAGACGTTTTTCTACTGAAAAGTAGTTTTCTTTAACCCCAGACCAAAAAGAGGGTGTTATAAGTTTGACGTGTCTGTGTATCTGTCTGTGGCATCGTAGCTCCCAAACGGATGAACCGATTTAAGTGCGGTTTTTTGTTTAAAAGGTGACTTAATCTAGAGTGTTCTTAGATATACCTAATTCAAGAAAATTTGTTCAGCCGTTCGAAGATCATCAGTTGATTATGCAGATGCCAGCTATCCAGATCTCACTGTGGACCAACTTGATAACCTTGAGCGACTTCAAAACTTCTGCATCAGGTTCATCTTTGGATTACGCAAATATGATCACGTCTCTGAATATCGGATTAAGCTCAAGTGGTTACCCATACGCCTTCGCCTGAATACTCATATCCTTTCACTACTGTACAGTATATAATCCTAGCGCTCCTCCCTATCTCAAAAAACCCGAGGTCGTCTGAAAATCTTAGGTTAAAAATGCCAACACATACCACAAAACTTATAGAAAAATCTTTCACAGTAAAGGCTGTCCGTCTGTTGAATGAATTGCCACTGCTGTGGGACGAAGCCTGCGACTAATCATTTGTGTCGACCATTTTCACGTGCAAAATTAATGCCGTAAAAATCAAGCAGACGTTCTACGTACGTTCTAGAGGAAGATGTAACACCCCCAACTAAAGGTACTGAACCGTGTTTCCAAAAGTCAGAAATAACCTTTAACTGTATGTTATTTCATTATCTAACGATGACATCTAATGTTCTCTTAATAGAGATAACACCAATGTATGTGTCAATAGCTTGCCAGTAACGGTCTCTTTAAGGTGCCCTTTGTCTTAGCAAGTCACAAATGTGTTCCAGGTACAATGGAGAAGCAACTAACTAAAAATATTTGTCAAGTGTTTCTTTAGAATTTAGAAGTTTTCTTTAGAACCGTCGTGATTTGAAGTTTGATGAAATGAAAACGCGACAGCCAAAAGAGAGAATGAGATAGAATACAAATATCAGTATTTCCTTTAATCTTTGTCTTTGCGCCTGCGTACTACCAAGCTTTCAGATGCGTCATGTGTCTCGAAAAACATTACCCTCCTCGGCAAGTTGTGTTAAAACATTACAATTCCAGGCACATAATTCTACTAATGCTATTGCGGGCATAGCTAGTTGCAAAAAAAGAAGCCTCACTCTGCTAATTTTGGCGCGACTAGTTGAATCCGCCGTGGTCTGCCCAGGTTTTCTAACAGATAGAAATGCCTACAATAATCATTTTTGTTACTGTTCTGCAACACCGGTTTTTAAAGAGAATATTAGGAAATCACATATTAAATAAATACACATTATATGTACATAGAAACGTCCAGATATATTCATGTATACAAATATTTCCACTGAGCAATCGAATCGTACCGCACTATTATCTTGGCACTAGTATCATTATCTGAGTTAGAAGGCTCGGACTTCCCGGCAATAGCCAGTTCAAGTCACAGGTGTGGGACCTTGACCTGCTCGAGCTCTCGACACTCTCCAATCCATCCGTATAAGTAATATCCTTTTCCTTCCATTACATTCCTTTCTTGGCTTCTCCAATCCATCCGTATAAGTAATATCCTTTTCCTTCCATTACATTCTTTTCTTGGCTTCTCCAATCCATCCGTATAAGTAATATCCTTTTCCTTCCATTACATTCTTTTCTTGGCTTCTCCAATCCATCCGTATAAGTAATATCCTTTTCCTTCCATTACATTCTTTTCTTGGCTTCTCCAATCCATCCGTATAAGTAATATCCTTTTCCTTCCATTACATTCCTTTCTTGGCTTCTCCAATCCATCCGTATAAGTAATATCCTTTTCCTTCCATTACATTCTTTTCTTGGCTTCTCCAATCCATCCGTATAAGTAATATCCTTTTCCTTCCATAGCATTCCTTTCTTGGCTTCTCCAATCCATCCGTATAAGTAATATCCTTTTCCTTCCATTACATTCCTTTCTTGACTCCTCCAATCCATCCGTATAAGTAATATCCTTTTCCTTCCATTACATTCCTTTCTTGGCTCCTCCAATCCATCCGTATAAGTAATATCCTTTTCCTTCCATTACATTCTTTTCTTGGCTCCTCCAATCCATCCGTATAAGTAATATCCTTTTCCTTCCATTACATTCTTTTCTTGGCTTCTCCAATCCATCCGTATAAGTAATATCCTTTTCCTTCCATAGCATTCCTTTCTTGGCTTCTCCAATCCATCCGTATAAGTAATATCCTTTTCCTTCCATTACATTCCTTTCTTGGCTCCTCCAATCCATCCGTATAAGTAATATCCTTTTCCTTCCATTACATTCTTTTCTTGGCTCCTCCAATCCATCCGTATAAGTAATATCCTTTTCCTTCCATTACATTCCTTTCTTGGCTCCTCCAATCCATCCGTATAAGTAATATCCTTTTCCTTCCATTACATTCTTTTCTTGGCTTCTCCAATCCATCCGTATAAGTAATATCCTTTTCCTTACATAGCATTCCTTTCTTGGCTCTTCTAATCCATCCGTATAAGTAATATCCTTTTCCTTCGATTACATTCTTTTCTTGGCTCCTCCAATCCATCCGTATAAGTAATATCCTTTTCCTTCCATTACATTCCTTTCTTGGCTCCTCCAATCCATCCGTATAAGTAATATCCTTTTCCTTCCATTACATTCTTTTCTTGGCTCCTCCAATCCATCCGTATAAGTAATATCCTTTTCCTTCCATTACATTCTTTTCTTGGCTTCTCCAATCCATCCGTATAAGTAATATCCTTTTCCTTACATAGCATTCCTTTCTTGGCTCTTCTAATCCATCCGTATAAGTAATATCCTTTTCCTTCGATTACATTCTTTTCTTGGCTCCTCCAATCCATCCGTATAAGTAATATCCTTTTCCTTCCATTACATTCCTTTCTTGGCTCCTCCAATCCATCCGTATAAGTAATATCCTTTTCCTTCCATTACATTCTTTTCTTGGCTTCTCCAATCCATCCGTATAAGTAATATCCTTCTCCTTACATAGCATTCTTTTCTTGGCTTCTCCAATCCATCCGTATAAGTAATATCCTTTTCCTTACATAGCATTCCTTTCTTGGCTCTTCTAATCCATCCGTATAAGTAATATCCTTTTCCTTCGATTACATTCTTTTCTTGGCTCCTCCAATCCATCCGTATAAGTAATATCCTTTTCCTTCCATTACATTCCTTTCTTGGCTCCTCCAATCCATCCGTATAAGTAATATCCTTTTCCTTCCATTACATTCTTTTCTTGGCTTCTCCAATCCATCCGTATAAGTAATATCCTTCTCCTTACATAGCATTCCTTTCTTGGCTCCTCCAATCCATCCGTATAAGTAATATTCTTCTCCTTACATAGCATTCCTTTCTTGGCTCCTCCAATCCATCCGTATAAGTAATATCCTTCTCCTTACATTACATTTCTATCTTGGCTCCTCTAATCCATCCGTATAAGTAATATCCTTCTCCTTCCATTACATTTCTATCTTGGCTCCTCTAATCCATCCGTATAAGTAATATCCTTCTCCTTCCATTACATTTCTATCTTGGCTCCTCTAATCCATCCGCATAAGTAATATCCTTCTCCTTCCATTACATTTCTATCTTGGCTCCTCTAATCCATCCGTATAAGTAATATCCTTCTCCTTCCATTACATTTCTATCTTGGCTCCTCTAATCCATCCGCATAAGTAATATCCTTCTCCTTCCATTACATTTCTATCTTGGCTCCTCTAATCCATCCGTATAAGTAATATCCTTCTCCTTCCATTACATTTCTATCTTGGCTCCTCTAATCCATCCGTATAAGTAATATCCTTCTCCTTCCATTACATTTCTATCTTGGCTCCTCCAATCCATCCGTATAAGTAATATCCTTCTCCTTCCATTACATTTCTATCTTGGCTCCTCTAATCCATCCGTATAAGTAATATCCTTCTCCTTCCATTACATTTCTATCTTGGCTCCTCTAATCCATCCGTATAAGTAATATCCTTCTCCTTCCATTACATTTCTATCTTGGCTCCTCTAATCCATCCGTATAAGTAATATCCTTCTCCTTCCATTACATTTCTATCTTGGCTCCTCTAATCCATCCGTATTAGTAATATCCTTTTCCTTTCATTGCATTCCTTTCTTGGCTCCTTGAATCCATAGATATAAGTAATATATTTTTCTATCCATTGCATTTTTTTCTTGCCTACCCTTTATATATAGGTATTCCAAATTTTACATCTTGAATTCCCTAAGTGCCCGGTTGGTGGCAATACGCTTGCCTCCTATGTGAGTGAGTGGGCCCAAATTTTAGTTGACTAACTGCGGGTGTTGAAAACACTTCGGGAGGGCAGGCGTAAGTGTATGTATGTATGTAAGTTGATATGTTATAATAGTCTGTAGATTTTGTGAGCAGTCCATTCAAGATTTATTTATTGGTTTACTTTAAAAAAATAATTTAATGGTTTTACCAATTACAATAATTAAAGACATGTATATATATATATTAAAAAAAACAAATGAAAACAAAGATAAGTAAATATAAATCAAAAGAAATACTTATATATAAAAACGTACAAAAACAAAATTAAAATCATCCGCCCTACTCACAGAATCGCAAGCATACTAACGTTATATTCGGCCATCTATCCGCAAACAAATCAAAGTCAGGCATTCAATTTGTTATGAATGCTCGGATAATAATACATTTCTTCCTTTTTTAGTAGTCTTATCTTATGTTAGAAGTGTGTACATTGGTAGGTAGTATACCTACTGTGCGAGGTTAGAACTCGCAACCACTTGATCGCAAGTCCGACGCCTTACGCAATTACACTGCCGCCGCCAAAACTACCGCCGTAAAAAATTTAGACTAAAGGAACAGAACACATATTGTATATATAGGTAGCAACAATTGTACTGACACAATACAGTTTCAATTCAGGTGGCACAGCGCTAATTATCTACAGTAACTGGAAGACCGAGCTTCGTTCGGTAGCTTTTTGTAAAATCGTAATTTTTTTTTTGTAAATTTGCGTTTTTACAGGAAATGTAACCATGGAGTTGAACTTGCAAAAATGCAAAACTGTATCTGTATTCAAAATTTCATAAAAATGGTTAAAGCCGTTTCCGAGATACCCGAATATATATATACATACATACAAGAATTGCTCGTTTAAAGTAATAAGATTTATATTGACCTAGAAGTGGCCTCTCTATCTATTGAATTTTGGCACGATTGATGACCCCGCCGTGTACTTGTAGCTTTATTTATACCTACACTGCGGAGTGGTGCTGGCCCGCTGAAGATAACTAAAGATAGCAATTCCATAACCATCTGGTTGATGTCAAATGTTCGAAGTATGATGTATTGGCAAAGATTGTGATAACAAATGAATATTATCCTTTATAAAAAAATAAATAGGCAGTCATGGGACTGCCGACAGAAGTGAAAACTTAAACGAAACGACGAACTTAAAACGTCACATTTAGTAATAAGGAGCTTACAAAACTCAATGTTTAGATTAGCGCCCTCTAGTGGATCCCATATAATACATATATATGTATTTAAGTGCACAAACGTGCTTAAAGAAGTTTTCACTTCAAAAAGCGCGAAGTTCATATACATACAGTTAATGGATTGAATAAATTGTACCAAAATAAATACTTATAGTAAATATTGGAAAGTCTAAATTAAAATTGCGCCATCTGTGAAATTTGCCTTAACTAATATATGGATAATTAGTATCTATACATATAAATCTACAGTAGTATCGCGCAGAATCCACAGGTGGCGTAAAAAATATAAGGATCTCGGCTTCCGAGGGCACGCTCGGCTCGCCTCGTGTGCACTCGCCACTAATCGGCTCCGTCTTACGAATTTCCGATCAGGTCACGTGTCCTGACGCGAGTTTAACATTTTTTACCCATCCAAAAAGTGCACAAGGCCGCAAAATAAGTTTTCACTCCAAAAATCCATATTTAGGGGGGTTGTAAAAAATACGTAATCGGAAATTTTGTGGCGGTGCGGCGGCGGCCATCTTGGATTTACAATGCTGAATACACACAATTGTATTGTCATTGGAATCAAAGGTGTATATCAAATTCCATATCAATCGGTCAACAGGGAGGGGATAAAATATTAATGACTAAATTTGACCCAAAACGCAAACACGGCAAGCGAAATAAAACCTTTTAAAAATTAGCTCTGATAAGCAGTAAATACAAAAAACGTACGGGGTTTGTATTGTGCAAAGGTATATTATGAAGTACACATAGAACTACAGCACTTACTATGTCAGTTCCATAAGGTTGCGTGAGCATTTTGACCTCCCAATAGTAATGATAATTAAGTGCCAGAGCAGAGTTGCCTTTCACCATTGCAGTACCGGTGCTGAAGATCGGGTGAAATGTCACTTGTCTACGGTCCGACGAAATCACCACCGCACTCGAGTCTGTGTTATTCGAGTCCCATTCCCACTCGGTAACTGAAATAAAAGAAATAGTGTAACGATCAGGCTTGTCTTACTTTATTAAGCATTTTTAACAGACTTCAAAATGAGGAGGTTCTTATTTCGACTGAATATAATATACAGCGTGTAAGTTTGAGCCACGCGAAAAACTTACAAAAACCTCTTTCTGTTTATAATTATCATAATACGAATGCGAGATTAAGGATTTATAGTCATAAATTTCATTTGGCGCTACGCAATGTACGCGGTATTCTTTTTTTTGCGGTACGGCTGATTGCATAAATATTGTTTAATTGATTACATTGCAATTTTTTTAGGTAAAATGTTCTGTTTACTCATTGTGATATCACACTTCACCAAAAGATTAAAAAAAAAAAATAAGAATTTTCAGAAAAAAATTGCAGAAAATTCCAATTGTTTTCGACTCAGAATGTGGGCTGAATACACTATTTCAATATTCTGTACGATGTTGTTTCTTACACACTGTATTTTTCTTTGTGTGTATGTTACGCGATATTTTCGTCATTTGTGAACCGATCTCAATCATCATTTTTTTAAATTGAATTAGTTATCGTCAAAGTTGGTCCGTGGTTATCACGATTTAGGCGCATTGAAATCGATGATACTTTTTTCAAAAGTTAATTGTTATAATAACGAAATACAAGAGCAGTTTATGATGGTGAGCAGCAACAATTAAACAGTTGTAAGTGACTCTGAACCGGGGTACACGGTCATCACACGGTTAACCCTAACTTTTTTTGAAGTGAAAACTTCTTTAGGCACGCTTGTACATTTTTGCTATGGGGTAAAAGTACTGAACTTGTTACCGTCACGCTGATCCTACTAATATTATAAATGTGAAAGTTTGGATGGATGGATGTTTGTTACTCAGACAGTACACAGACGTGGATTAATGCATAGGCTACTTTTTATCCCGATTCTGACGGGTTCGGGACTTACGCGGGTGAAACCGTGTGTCGCTGCTAGTAGTACATATATAGATCCACTAGAGAAATTATTATCTTATCTGTGCTAAAGGGCGCTAATCTAAACATTTTTTTTGTCAGCTCCTTATTCATTAATCTTTAAAAATATAGTTCAATAAAGTACTTATTGTGTGCGCAATTCATATGGTAAAATAAACAAAAAGATAATTGTAAGGTGAAAATTTAAACCTTAATTCAAAATTTGTTGACGCGACACGTCGTTTTAAGTTTTCACTTTTTTTTTTATGTCTTGCAAAAACCTCCAGATATACAACAAAGACAAGGCACGACGCCGTCGACTTTCGCGACTTGTATGCATATTAGATGTGTAAACCGACACTAAACGCGGTGATATTTAGAAGGTACGATATCTTGTGTACTTGTGTGTGGTCACTGAAAGGACTGAACTATCGGGTGGTTGAACTATACTTATACACCATTCTTTTGTTTATTGGAACTAAAAACTTGTTAAGTCTAAACTTTTCTAAAACATCTTTTTATACATATATAACTAGATGACCGGTGAACACAATTTATTTAATGTTTATTAGAGATTATACGGTTTTACTCACGTTTGTATTTCGGGGATGCCCGACTAGTTTCACACTCGTGACGCCTGACACCGTCGCGGCAGGACGCTTCACTCCTTGAAAAAGGGCCCCCGTCGGGTCCGAAACTAGTCGGGCATCCCCGAAATACAAACGTGAGTAAAACCGTATAATCTCTAATAAACATGAATATCACTCACGAAAGTTTTTATTGTAATTTATTTAATTCCCAGCATTTTCATATTTATTCACCTTTTAAACCTTCTCTGGACTTCCACAAATAATTCAAGACCAAAATTAGCCAAATTGGTTCAGCCGTTCTCGAGTTTTAGCGAGACTAACGAACAGCAATTCATTTTTATATATAGATATAGATTATTCTGTACGTGTCCATGTCCTAAACTCCTCCTTAAACGATGGACCGATTTTGATGAAACGAAACGAACAAACGAAATGAAATGAATTTGTGAGTGTATTTTTAACACATTTTTATTTTCAAAGTCAAAGATCTTTATTTCATAAAATACGTTTAGAAGTCAATTCTATTAACAATCTTATGTTCGGGCAGAACAACATCTGTCAAGTCTGCCAATTTGATATATTAGTGGAATTCATCGATTCCAGTAATGTTTCAAATGATTTCACTCACTATCTGTCACTATTGAGATCTTCTAAGTAATCAGGTGGGACAAAACTTAAAAAAATCCGGACACATGGGTGAAATCGAACGCCGTTTCCATTAAAATTTTTAGCTTGTTAACGATTTATCTAACAATTGTAATTGTCCCTTGGCACAGAGTGTCCGGATTTTACCCGGACACTTTTTGAAAACCCCTGCCCGGACGCTCCCCGGACGCGCCCTAAACTAGGACAAATCCGGGGAAACCCGGACGGATGGCAGCCCTACGTGTAACTGAAGTTAGTTCTATATGTGGTGAGGTTTGACATGTAACTGAAGTTAGTTCTATAGGTGGTCAACAGATAAACATTCGGAGTCTGTGTGCACATTGCGTCTTACTCATAACTTCTCAGAGTATAATCTAGTATAGGCCTCTAGTGCATGTCTTTTTCCAGTAACAAACAGGTCAGATGACAGTTTCTCTAGAGAAGAAAAATATTGGCTAAATATTTTTACTTTACTAAAAGTTGAACCCCGTATACATGTCAATAAGAAGATTATAAAGTCGTTTACTTCTGTTTTTATGCAAGTCAAATGTGATAAACTTTATTTATAAACAAATGCCTAATTAAATATCATTAAATTAATATGTGAAGAGAATTCTTTGCACCCGTTTTTAAGAAAATTTCGCGAACGTAGTAACGTGAATTTTGGAATATTTACAGTTTAAATTATAAAAGAAGTGCAGAAAGCTAAAATTTGTAAACAATATGTCTTACGACTTTAAAAATTACGTAAAAGCTTCTTAATGAAATTAAACACGTCCAGTATATGCGTTGACCTGTCATGGTAAGTAAGTGTATAAAATTTTATAATTTTTAACTATAATTTTTAATTATAATAATTATTTATTAAATCGACGATGTCGCATAATTGATGGTCAATTTTATGAAATAAAGATGTTGAATTTTAATTTGACAGGTTAAGTTATACTGGCCAATGAAAAAACCATGGTCGAAATTCGACCGCCAGGTGATCTCTAAGTTTATCTAAAAGCATGACTAAATCAGGAGAAATAGTGGTGGTGCATGATGTTAGTTATCTTACATTTTAGATATGTATAAATCGGGATTTAACCACAATAAAATTTTGCAAGATACTTTATAAATTAGTATGGTTACCACAGTACAGGCTCTGCCTAGTTTCATTTGATTTAAATTATTTATTTCATATGCAATTTACATTGTGTTTGAAACATAGTTTGGGATCAAACGGCCGTGTGTGAGATGTGTCAAGTTATTATTTTTATTTTTTTTATTTATTTAAATATATCTATGTATTACATTTTTAAATAAATTCAGATATTAAAAAAATAAATTTTAAAATATAGTGTCAAACCGGTATTGGGTACAGGGACCAAGCTACCAGTGATTAAGGTTCCAGTGACAGAAACCTCCTCACTATGTGTGCCAAATCGAGGACTGCCCTCTGCATCGGACTCTTAATCCAGCTGCCTAACATGAATCTCTGAAGGTGTTGGTCGAGGCCTATTATTATTACTGTGATTAGGTATCAATTTATAGACTAAATGTGCCTACAAGCTACAAGTCATGAAAGTTTAAAAAAACTCTCATATTATTTATTATCTATCAAAGGTGCCTAATAAATATATCTTCAAAATTAGAAATTACTCTACAACAATAAATTGATTTTACAATTTGTTCATACATTGTTTAAATATCACCTTGTTTTAGACACTGAAATACTCCGAGGGATGCTTTCGATAACTAAAACTATATCATACTAGCAGCGCCCCGCAGTTTCACCCGCGTAAGTCCCGATCAAGTGGGAATATCGGCATAAAAAGTAGCCTATGCGTTAATCCAGGTCTCCAGCTATCTACATACCAAGTTTCATCGCAATCGGTTCAGTGGTTTTTGCGTGAAAGAGGAACAGACATCCATCCATCTATCCATCCATCCATCCATCCATCTAAACTTTCACATTTATAATATTAGAGGGATTCCTGGGAACGCACATGATCATCACCAGCTTTAAAAAAATGTGTTATACTACTTCAAGTGACAGTTTAATTGTATGATTTTAAGCTAGCGGATTTTGTGAACTCGAATGATTGTGTAGTGGTTGTGGGAATACACTCGTCTCTGCTCTCTTCCGGAGGGTAATAGAACACCACCTACCTCGAAAGACTGATAACGCAGGTCAGGAGGTGTAATCCAGGCATGCACGGCACCTTAATAAGTCCACAGTCACCACACTAAAATGTTTATGGTAGCACAAAGACACGGTCTTCAAATAAGGGTCAAAAGGAACATCCGTTCGCCTCCATGCAAAATAACTACTGAACACGGCGCCAGCGCCGTGGTGAATTAGCAAACTACCCTCCATTCAACAACAGAAATCGAACACGGGGTGTGTTCGATTTCTTCCACCGAAATCAATATGATTGATTTCCCTAAATGAGAGTAAAGTGTAAGAAGGTATGTAAGATATAAAAGAAAAAATGTACTTACTTAAAATTATTTTTCATAAAATAAACATAAATACTTAGCCAAGTTATCTGAACAGGTATTTGTTTTTTGTAAAGTATACACGGTACAATATGATTCGTTACTATACTAATCGTCACTGACGTGCCTACTATCGTGCATTTTTTGTCA
Organism: Euplagia quadripunctaria; assembly: GCA_963859945.1. Lineage (NCBI taxonomy): Eukaryota > Metazoa > Arthropoda > Insecta > Lepidoptera > Erebidae > Euplagia > Euplagia quadripunctaria. Next base: position 3,640,508 of record OY982559.1, read on the forward strand.
TATTAGTATCCAAGGGAAACTTTTGTCGAGATTTCCAATTAAAATTGTCATTTGTTTGTTGGAATGGTATGGACAAATTGGTAATATTCAAAAGTCTAAATATTGTAGGTAGTCAAACAATGTGTTCAATTCTTAATATCATATAATAATAATAATAATAACTTCACACATCTCACACACGGCCGTCTGATCCCAAACTAGGCAGACCCTGTACTATGGTAACCAGACTGCTGATAAACATACTTATATATTTCTAAATACATATTATATATAAATTACACCCAACACAGAAAAAATTATCCTGCTCAATTTGTAGAGGAATTGACGGTTTTGCCTCCAAGTTCCAAGCAGATGAAATCGTGCACTGACAATTATAAAATTGCTGCTGTGATTATTAGATACTTTGCATATTAATGTTTTAACTTTATTATGGAGTTAAATTATGCTTTTATGTTATGATAAGTAGGTATAAGTTGTTGTATGGTTAACTTATACCCACGCAACCTTGAGAATGATGTCTGCTTACCTATCTGGTACTTATGTGCAACTTTTACTATTTGTATTAGTTTTTACGGACACTTGTGTAAAAATTAAAATTAAAATTAATATTTGTATTAAGGACCTACCGCATTGCGGTTTTATACGTACCTAGGGCTGCCATCCGTCCGGGTTTCCCCGGATTTGTCCTAGTTTAGAGGGCGTCCGGGTAGCGTCCGGGCGGGGTTTTCAAAAAGTGTCCGGCTAAAACCCAGACACTTTTTGTCTGTGCCAATAGATAATTATAATTGTTAGAACTTAGATGAATCGTTAACAAGCTAAAAGTTTCAATGGAATCGGCGTTTTTTAAAGGTGTCCGGGAAAGAATCTCGATTTTACCCATGTGTCCGGGTTTTTTTAAGTTTTTGTCCGGCGTCGGCAATTTAAGCGATGGCAGGCTTATACGTACCTAACCTATACTTAACTACCCACCTGTGATTCGATACTTTTTGACAAAATTCAAATGGATTTTTATGTGATAGCTTTGATGTAACAAGAGACAAGATTAAATACATTAATATTCAATAAATAATGTGAAATCGTGAAAATCAATCACCTTGCTTTTAATACCTACCTACCTACTTAATCTTATAGAATCATTTATGCTTATTGTCACCTAACATAACATATTTTATTGAAATAATTGTAAATTGTACAGAAAACTGAGATGTTATAAATAAGTTTAAAAAAATCATATATCTCATCCTTAACAATTTAGTTATTCTCGACCTAATGAACACAATAATTCAATTAAATCTCCGCCGTAGTGGTACCAAAAGTTTGAAAATCATTGACTAACTATCCTTCACTAGCTGTGCCCGCGACTTCGTTCGCGTTTATGTCGGAAAACAACAATAATATATGTCGCTTATAATAGGCGTAGCACCTCTTCCTGAAAGGGAGGAATCCTCCAGGCAGCATATTTTATAATGTACTAGCTGCGCCCCGAGGTTTCAACCGCGTAACTCCCTCGTTAAGTTTTCTTAAATTTTCTAATTTTCCGCGTCACTTTCTTATTTTTTTCTTTCATAAGAACCTTCTCCTGACAATAATAAACAAAAAAAGAATTGGCAAAATCGGTCCAGCCGTTCATGCATGATGCCGCGACCAACGGAAATAGGGATTCATTTTTATATATATAGATAGATTACAGAATTACCTACTCGCACCAGCGTTGGTTGGAGAGTTGGTACACAAAGAAATTACGACCTTATCGGGTAAGATATAACGTTTATATTTAAACGTAACTAAGAAAAAAAAAATTATGAATAAACGTGGACATAAGACAATTATGTTTATTGACATTTATGACATTTATTGTTTAATTTGTTTCTTAAAGTACTAATAATATATTTAAGGTATAAATTAAACACTTTTTAAGTAGTTATGTATTTTGGCTTTCCAAGAATTACAAATATTTGTGACTTAACAAATCTGCAAAGAGAATCTATTTAATTTTTAATAGTATAATATCACACACAAAATACTATTCAGATTAAATTGTTGAATCACAGTTATCTATAATTTCTGGTAAGATAAGACAAAACATCCAACTGAACCATCTTTATTAATTTAGTTTTAGTTAATTTAGTTTATTAATTAGTCCCAAATGATTAAATAGTTTAAATGTCCTAGAAAAAGAATACTGCTGTTATCGAATTATGTCCAAGTTTAGCCAATTTTATGCGCCTAATGTGACACGTCACGTAACTACTTAGGTTTTCAATATTTAATGCTTTTATCGCCTTAAATGAATTATCAAAGTTTCCTATAAATATATTTAAATCATCTGATGTCTCCTTTTAACATTGTCTTGATATTTATCAATTTTTTGCCTCGCACAACCAATCTCTGGAACAAATTGTCGCCTGCGGTATTTCCGGACCGATACGACCTTCAAACCTTCAAGAAAAGAGCGTACTCCTATCTCAAAGGCCGGCAACGCACTTGTGACTCTTGAGTTGCAGGTGTCCATGGGCGACGGTAGTCACTTACCATCAGGTGACCCGTCTGCTCGTTTGCCCCTAAAATATTTAAAAAAAAAATTAGACTTTGCCAAACAACATCGTAGTTCTTCGAGGAAATAGGCACGCTTTTAATTATATTAAGTGCAGAACCCTTTGTACAAGACAAAAAGTAATGGATTTTTTCTATTTTCGGAATACTCGTTTGATTATGAACCAAAGAACAGAATGTCTCAAAAAATGTATTAAAATTTTCAATGTTTCCATCAAATGTAAAAAGTTCTAACTTAGGAACCCTTGGTCGTGATTCGACGGAGCGCGAAGAAGTTAATAAGAAGATAATATTCTCAAATGAACTACGTAATTTTTTAATATCGGACACGTGCTTCAAAAAAATTTCTTTTATTTCGGGATCTGAAATATTTTTAGATAAATCATAGGTATTCTGCATTTGCTCGAACATACGTTGTTTATGGTTAATTAATACGACCAAATCACAGCTTTGAAGCTCCTCAGCGACCTCGTGCTTTTTGGTCGTCATTTGTTGTACAATTAAACAAAGTGGCGAAGACAAAGGAATGTAACGAAAGTTAAGTAAATGTATTTCATGCAAACTAATAGCAGATATACAAAATATATTACATACAATAAGTATAATAAGTGTAGTATTTAACGTGTATCTGCGAGCGAAACATAAAAAACTAATTTCAACTAACTGTTGTGAAGTAGGTAGGTACCTACTCAAAATTAAAATGTAAAGAACGTCTTTACTTTAGGCATTATTTAACAGGTAAAAATTAAATTATGATGAAAATATCTGACACGGTCAGAACTAGGGGGAAAATACAGAACATCTGTATGAATTTATTAACACGAACTACGAGTTGGTTAAATAGGGGTGTTTCTAGCACGGCTAGATTAGAATTACGAGTTCTAGAGCTCACAAACCCTGAATCCGACTCGAAGGACCACTTTAGACTATGATTTTAAGCTAGCGGATTTTGTGAACCCGAATGATTGTGTAGTGGTTGTGGGTGGAATACACTCATCTCTGCTATCTTCCGGAGGGTAATAGAACACCACCTACCTCGAAAGACTGATGACGCAAATCAGGAGCTGTAATCCAGGCGTGCACGACACCTTAATAAGTTCACAGTCACCACACTAAAATGTTTATGGTAGCACAAAGACACGGTCTTCAAATGAGGGTCAAAAGGAACATCCGTTCGCCTCCATGCAAAATAGCTACTCAACGCGGCGCCAGCGCCGCGGTCGTGGAGCGAGTTCAGCTGTGAATTACCAAACTACCCTCCATTCACCAACAGAAATCGAACATTAATATAATAATATCTACATATATAATACATAAATAATAGATACATATATAAACCCTCAGCTGACGGTCTCATCACCGTTGAATGTATAGCTGACGATTATTTTAATAATATAAACAGTTCACTGTTCACTGTTCTTTGAACCTTTCTAACTAGCATACATTTTTATACAGGTTTAGATGATCAGCTAACATATAATCCACCATTAGTTTTGCAGCTGACTTTTTTTAAGTATTATCATTTTATAAATATTTGACGTGCAAATTTTCAAACTACCTGAAATTGTTTTTTGAAAAAAAAAATTGATGTAACCAACATCACCATCACAAATGCAACGTTGCCTCCCGTACCAATACCATTAGCATTTAGAATACTATTTTTCACAATTCATGTTAATAGTAGAGTTGAAAAGTTTGTGTAGGTATACTGTGTAAATTAAAAAATATTTATGGTAGATGCCAATTAAAAATAATCTAATATAAGCTATAAATACTACTTGTATTAATTTTTATTATGCTATTTAATAAAACAACAAAACTTCTATGTTATATATAACTTAGACAGACAACTGTTAATATTTACAATCAGCGGAAAATTCTCCACACTTGCAGTCAGGGTTCATGCTTGAATCAGCGTAACACTCACAAAAAGGCTGCTCAGTAGAATTATATTTCTGGCTACAGCATCTCAACATTTTGTCAGTAAAATTTAACACTGTACAATCAAATACAATTAAAAACACAATATTGTCAAAAACTAACTGTTGAATGCACTTTCATTCAAACCAGTCTTCGGAATTATTTCATTTCGTAGTGGTGGGGGGTACTTAAAGGTTTTCTGAGCAGTGTTGCCGTTTCAAATTTAGATAAACACCCGCAATTATTACTTTAATCTACTAAATTGTATTATTTATTATTATTTAACTTCCGAACATTGTTGAACTTAAAAGAAATAGATAATGAAAAAAGAAACATTAAGTTTATCTGATTTTAATAGCAGTTAAAGGATATTTTTAAAGGAAATTATGTAGCCATATTTCCAAATTGTGCTCTAAACAAGAGATCAAAACTCTCTAAATGCTGAAGTAGTTGATAGTTCAACAGCGCATAAAGAGTTACGCTTTTGATTTGATTTTTCCATTTTTTTTTATGGTATAGGGGGCAAACGAGCAGACGAGTCACCTGATGGTAAATGGCTAAAGCCGCCCATGAGCACCTGTAACTCAAAAGCCACAAGTGCGTTGCCGGCCTTTAAGGTGGGAGTAGGGGAAGGGGAGAATAAGTAGCGAGGAAGGGAGAGAGGAAGAGGGAAGGGTTAGGGCTTCCGGTAACCTCACTCACTCATTCGGCGAAAGCAATGCCCTAGCAGACCCGTATACACCGGTTAGATACACCGTATATACTCGATGTAAATTTGGTGTTTATTGATCACACACGGAGTATAGAAAAAAAGTACACCCAATATACTCGGTGTGAATTCGAATCATATACCGCAAGTTTACATCGAGTATACACTCAAATTTTTTTTTAGTCTCAATTAGGAACATTTTTTAGAGGCTTACAAATACTAACGTAGACCGAAAAGTATTTCCTAAGTGTGAAACAATCCAACTTTATACCTGCAGAAAATTTGATTCAATCTACAAAAATTATTCTTAGATTCTTAAGTTTTTACTTGGGTTATTTGAAAATATTGAAATAAAAAATCAGTATACAACTCGTAAGCTTGATGATATCATATGACTTAGCGTAAACTCGCTGTGGCACTATGCGTGGTGTAATTTCGTAAACATGTGTGAATATACTCCGGTGACAGTATAGATCTTAGTGTAGATCAAATGTATACGAATTACCTAATACTCTCCAAGTTTACACTTAAAATACACCACGAGTACACTAAGACACACGTAGTTTTCACTACCTACTGTTGCGAATCACATCGCTACCCTGCGGGGGCGGAAGACGAGAGGGGCGCACACGGCCTCAGGCGCACACGCACTGGCCGCTTTTGGATCTTAAAAAATTTCAGCTTACGGGACTTTAAAAAAAAATCCGGTGTATATTCAGGGTGAATTCGACACATATACATTATGTATAGCTACTTGGCTAGTTCCTGTGTTCGTATTCTCTAAGTAGCAGGAAAAGTATAGCTAGATGTGGGTGTGTCCCACATCATGGTGTACCCAAAGAGATAGGGCAAGGGGTGGGGGGGAGTATCCCCCTGCCTCTTTGGGTATATAAGAACGTGGGTATATAAAAATACAACATTAAAAACGGGTAATATTTTAATACTTACAATAAATCAATAATTGGCCATTTTTAAACATTGATTTCTTAACATAATACATTGAATTAACCAACACCCCCTTGTCCTCCACCTTTCCTTCACAAATCCAAATTGATAGTCCTACTTATATGAATATGCATCATTCACCATATGCCTATCGTACTATAAATTACATAAAACAGAATACTCCATTTTTGAATGATTTAAGCACCAAATCTATGAAGATAATAAAATACTTGGTCAAGTCTCAGAGTCTTGAACAAAGAGCATTGATTCTTTTTTGAGCACTATTTTGCGTTTTACATCAATTTTGTTGCCTCAAATGTATCATAGTTTCTTGTGCCTGTACTCAAATTCGCAAAACAACAGATTTATCACCAATATCTTATAAAACTATTTTATAAACTTGACACAATTTTCAAGCATGTTGGAACCTACCTAATGAAGTTTTCAAAAATAAAATTGTCAGTCATAGGACTGCAAGTCAGTAGTGAAAACATAACTTACATAATTATATACACACACAGCTGTACATATGTACCTGAGCGTGACTGTCATGCGAGTTCAATGCTTTTTCCCCATACCGAAAATGCCCAACATGCCTCAAGAAGTATACACTTAAAAACATTAAATATAACAGAGCATATAAGCCTTGATATCAATTAAAAACTATTTCTCTTTCATAATGTTATATTTGTTTATAGGTATTCGGTACCTACTGCTTCTTCAATGACAAACATTCCAAGTTGCCAAACAACTTAATATTTAGTTATTGATTTTAAATTTATTGAAAAGCCTACTACAAGAAACCACCTTAATATGTTTTTAATATCGTATTTTAACTATCACTCATAGAGAAATAATGAAAATTCTACCTTTACTTCAATAATAATTAGTTATTATAATACATTCTACCTTAAATAGTAAAGATAGATTTTATAATAATAATAAATAATAACTATAGACAAAAGGAAAACTCAATATACCTCTGACAAATAAATAGGCACATAATTATATTCTTGAGAATACCTAATAAAAATATTTATGTTTTCTAAACGGATTCTGTCTTGTTAATTTCTTTGATAGTGGAAGATAACAGTTCTATTCATGTTGATTAAAATAGTTCAGGCAGAATTTCATTTATTGCATCTATGTGATAACAATATCTGACTTTGCAAAGGAGATAGCCCACTTTTGGGCCCACACGTTACAGACAAAATAAATAGTGGAAAAAATGTTATTTTATGTCAATCCAAAAACACCAGGAATAACCTTAATTTACAGTTGCTAAATAAAATATTTGTATCTTTGTCAAGTTCATATATTTCACCTTGAAATTGACAAAATTACAAAGTCAGTCCCTAAACAAATGTCAATGTCAAAGTCATTAGCAGAGAATTCTATTTTGTGTATATTTTAGTAGATAATTCTCTAACTAAAAGTGAAAAATAATACAATATTATTGTAATTGTATTGTGGGAAGGCGTACAGTAGGTTGTTGCGCTCATATAATGGCAATGATATGGTATTTTAGTTGGGCTAGGCACCAAGAAAATATTTCACCTCCGGCACACTTCCTAGATTCCATTCTAATTGTGTATGATGATGAATGATTTTTATTTTACTTATGTGTTTTTGTTAATAAAAATTAAGATCCTTAAAAAGAAATCCTTTTTATTTAACCTAACCTATTTACCTAGTATAATAAACCTTCCTATAAACTAAAAGATTTACACATGAGAAATTGTTACAATGTACGCAACTGTAGGTGTTTGTTCACCTTTTGTAGGTAGTAGACCCACCAACGCTTCAGCTTATTTGCTTTCTTAGTGGTGTAGTCTACTGTTCGCTCCTCATATAAGAGTTTAGTTCAGGTGCTATTATTAGTCATCTGATGAGATCTGGATTCAATGGTGCATGCAAAAAAATATTTTGCCAACAACATAACCTACCATCGATTAGAGGTCATATTTCTTAATTGTGCAATTGTCAATCAAACTGAGAATATGGCAGTATAAAGTTCATATTTTTACCTAGTTAAAGACACTAGTTTGGAACTTGTAACGTTTCATCATGATTTGGCCCCAACAATGTATGGGAGAAGGGCAATCTCTTTTGTGATGTTTCTTGTAATAGCCCTATTGATTACGTAATACATTCTACAGAATTGAAATCTTTATATAGGTTTGTAAATATATAGAGAGTTAATTTAAACTTGTTTAAAGTCATTAGTAGCTTCCAGCAGTTAATTTGTAACAGTCCAAAATAAATAATTGCTAATACTCACTAACTTGTACCAAATAGTGACAAGAGGTTGAAAAAAGCTTGGCTTTGCTCTAAACTGTAAATAGGAATGTTACAAAAGATACAAACACAGTTTATTATGAATGCTGTCATAATTTGTAAAAAAAACATCTATGCAATGATAAAACTGTCCATTTCATAAGAATATTATACATACATTGTTTAATATTGTCCATTGAGCTTCATATTTCTAATATACAGGCTGAACTCAGTTTTTTTTTTAATATATATTATAGGGGGCATATGAGCAAACGGGTCACCTGATGGGAAGTGACTACTGTCGCCCATGGACACCTGCAACTCAAGAGTCAAAAGTGCGTTGCCAGCCTTTGAGATAGGACTACACTCTTTTCTTGAAGATTTGCGGAATGATGCCGATTAAAATTCCCTATATAAATATGTCTAAAATTAATGAGCCACAAAATTAAACATTGTGGAAGTACTGCAAAATGTGGAATGCAATATCTAGAGTGTGTAACTTGCTATAATCAAAAATGTCTTAGAGCAAAACATTTACAGCGGTTACCATTTTGAGGATACAGAATATATTAAAAGAGTAGCAACCTTTTAATACACTCATAAAATATTATTCCTCCTCCAAGTATTAAACAATTTTACTTTACTTTTACTGTAAGTAATGTAAATAATAAATTTATCTGGATTTATCAAACTTTTTTAAAAACTAGCAACCCGCCCCGGCTTCGCACGGGTACAAATTATACACCAAAACCTTCATCATGAATCACTCTGTCTATTAGTGAAAACCGAATGAAAATCCGTTCAGTAGTTTTTCAGTTTTTCGCGAACAGACAGACAGATGCGGCGGGGGACTTTGTTTTATAATATGTAGTGATAATTTCAAATTATTGTCATGTTTTGTAATAATGAGTACATTAACTTATAAGATAAATGTTTAAAGCAAAGTGTCTATAAATGTTATACTATATATATGTATGTTAAGTGAACAAAGTTTCAATAATCATTTATTATAAGGGTCTATCCCATATTGAGTTAAGTTTGAAATATAACTTTTTAGGCATATATAGTATTTAATCTCGAAATCATTACTATAAATTAGATTTGATTAAATTGAATTAATTTATAATGGAGATCCAAAGATTGATATGTTAAAATTAAAAACGTATTTAAAATCAACTCTCTGTGAAATGGCTCCTTTTCATTCAACAACTATCTATTGTTGCTGCTATAATGTACCATGATTACTAATTCATATCTAATCTTATCTTAGCCCAACAATATTTAAGTATATCATAGAGATGTCTATTTATGAGGCCCACATATAGAAGTAGATATCTTGCCAGTGATTTAAATACTGGATAATGGGACCGCTAATGAATGATGTAACAGGTATCTTTTTAGACAAAGACATCAAGAAGTTTTCAATAACATTCTTTGAATAGCCATTGTACATTGGGCTCCGCAATAAATACAATACTAAACTAAGTTTTCTGCGGCTTATCTCTAGCCTCTGATCATATGACAATTCTTTCATATGCCTATTAAACAATTTCATACTAGCTAGATCAATACCAAGGGCTACAAACCACTGCTTCCAAGCTTTAGTACCAAACACCCTCATTGCTGCAAGATGTATCAGCGGCTTGAGAATATGTAGAGACTCAGCATAAATCAAGTCATTTATGTGTATGCCCTTGCCAGGTCTGTCATCTTTAATCTTCACAGGCTCCCAATCTCGGAAGGCAACTGCAGGGGCTCCATCCACCCTACGGACAACTCGGCCCGAACGGCGAAGTGTAAAGAATGCATTTGAATTTTCATCTGTCTCTTTGCCTTCTGTAAATTTCTTTCTTTGCAATGCCGCTATAGGCGGATGCGATACAGGAAGCTCCTTATACCTGAAGAGCAGTATGAGCGCAGACGAGCATTTGAAGACCTGAAGCAATGTAGCTACAGTCCACTTTCCACGTGCTCCCCATCTGTTCTTCACTAAAAGCTCCACAAACACTTCACAGTAGTGTGCGACTGTAAGCCACAATTTGATCTGTTCTCGGAAGCCATAGTAAGGCTCCTCGTTGCCATAAGCCTCTTTTATAAGCCTGTCATTAAACAATGACACCAGTTTTGAAATGGAATATACGAGTTCCGACACTATTGGTGATTTATTAATTTTACCGGCCACGAAGTAAGACGACCATGTTGCAACTGTTTCTACGTCCGTAACTACACCAGGATTGGTAATTACCCATCGTTTATAACTAGCATATAATTCTTGCAGAGATATTGCCTTGTCCATTTCGAAAAGATTTGATTTTTTATGACGCAAATCAAGATTAAAACATAGACGACGGATTCATCAGAAACAATATAAGCATTAATAAGGGGTACAGTGCAATCAAAGCCTACAACAAAATATCGAAGAATAATATGATACCGCGAACTGCATAAAATTTAAGTAAATTAGATTTCCGAGTTCGTCAACCAACCAAGTTGTCTTGGATTGACTTTTGCCCTATCGTAAATTATTAGTGCTGCCTCTAACCGTAACCGTATGTACTCGCTTTTCAGTAACGAGTATTCTGACAGTTACTGTACTTTGTCAAATTTAGGATGATAATTTTGACAGCTCACGGTAGGGATGAGGGTAGTGTATAATCTTTATTAAACCTATTCGATTTTCGATTGTTATTGTCATATACCTTGGAATCGATAGTTGGATGGTTATGCTGTATGGTCGATTATAAATTTATATTACAAAAGGAACAGTCTTTTTTATTTAATAAAAGATAATAGTATCACTATAAACACTCACAGAAATAAAATGAAACGAGAAATAAGAATTTTCTTCAGTCATCCGCAGTTACATTTTATAAGCATTTTGAAATAATAATAATAATAACCATTTATTTCAGGCTGCATGGGCATATAAATATACATACTAAAACATTATGTGTTAGTAAATAAAACTTAAAACTAAGTTAGTAACACTTCACTTGCACTAAGTCTTTGTGTGGTCTGTTGGTACTTGTCCTTGGAAGCGACCGAATACCACACCTTGCGGCCAAAAGCTTTCATCCAACACCTGGTACAGATAACAATTGGGTACTCGCACCACGAAAGCCTTGAAGTTGACGTTGCGGCGCGACTCAAGTAGCTGCACTCTTCAGCCTCAGTGGTGTAGTGTAGGCGAGATATGTATACCGAGGTGTTCGGTGCAGCGGCACGCACCTTTACGTTAGGGTCCACAGGGGCCTTTCCACAGCAGTTATTAGTGCTTCTCGATCTGTGCTTCCTCCTTTGCACAGTCACAAAACCTTCTTCATCAGCCCGAATATTTGCCATTATAGGCAGGGGCTTAGCAGGTAGAGCAGCAGAGGTGCTCGTAGAGGCCGTTGGGTCAGCAGGTCGCATAGTTCTCGCAGCGCTACGGGGAGGGGCTGCGGGAGCGGGCGTGGAGCTGCGTGACGCGCTCGCGGCGCACAATACTGACTTTGTAATCGCTGTCGGTGACAAAACTACTGACGCGTAGCTTGCAGCCGATGTATCTAGACATGCACTGCGGCGCGTGTTTATATTACTTACACGCGCCGGTGACCCAGTTATTGGCACAGACTTACGTACCTCTTCTAGTTCGGTGCGCAAGTCTGCGACAGGGATCTGGGATCCCTCGAGCCTTCTGTACATCTGCTAAACCTGCCATTAAATAGACAATGTTCTTCAGGAGAGCAGTAACGTCGACGTGGTTGAAAGTGACGGGAAGTAACTTATGTAAGTCCTTCGCCACAAACGTGGGCGCGTAGTCAGGGTCAGTCTCCTTCAGCAGCGTGATAATGTCTTGTACACTCTTTTTTGTCCCGTCACGCCGGCGAGACACCATCTGGTCACTTTTATTAAGCAACCGGAACACCAACTGCTTGGCAGCAGCAATGTCATCCTCGCTGAAGTTACTTACACAGATCTGGATGGTGGACACCTCGTCCATCACATCCAGCTTCTGCTGCAGGAACGTCAGCAACTCATTTGCCACAAGCGTATCACTCATGGCTCACCGAGCGTCAGCTTACACCGCGCTTTACATTAATAATACTAATTATTATTAAATGACACAGCACACACGTTCGAAGCAGAGCGCTAACGCAACGCAAAAGCAATAAAGTCAGTATTTTCTTATTCATAATTGGTGGAGATATCGTTATGTTATGTTTGGCTACATGGCCTAAAAAATAATAATAAAACTTAAGAACCTATTTTACGTACGTACTTGGTATAATTATAAAAAAAAAAACAAACAAGCCTTTGATATGAGCCCAAATCCGTTTGATGGCAGTGTAATGACACACATTACACCTACGTATGTTTTACTTATATTGTTTTACGAAATTGAATACTCACTGTAAATACGATGATTTTCGATAGTCTGGTTGCTTGTTACGCGTGGCACTTCACTAAGTACCCATCAATAAAGTATGATTTTATCTGTTGTAAATTTTACCGAAAACAAATACCAAACTTCATAGGCGTGAGCTGTCAAAATTATCATCCTAAATTAAACAAAGTATAGTTACTACCAATTCGGTGTCGTTACTAATACATCGATAATAATAGGTCGTGATACGAATCACCTTTGCACAGGCAGGTATTAACGTTATAGCTGAACGCTTACATACGTAAAGTTAAAGCGGTCTGTTGTGGGTTTTTCATAATAAGGACAAAGAACATGGAATAATTTTATTTAAAATATGAATAAACAAACACGATAGTCAGCTAGTAGTAGATTTGATTTAAAAATTGTGAAATACTATATAGAACGTTCCTTTTAAATGTTAGTTAGTTTTGTAGTATTTTTTAAATAACTTCAATATATTTTAGGTCTACATTAAAAACTTACAATCCATTAAAATGGAAATAAGTAAGAGTATCCATATGATTCGGGACTCCATTAAATCACTGTTATTTCTATACGAGATACAACAATAACTAATTAATTAAGATGCGATATTAGTTCACTTCACCATTGATAAGTTTGAACCTTAGCTCATTAGGTGCCATCCGGCACTCGACCAGCACCACCTTGTCGCTCGGCGTCAAGTGACAACTCGTTATTGACAGGTGGTCCACGGGTGGACGCCGCGTTGTCAACGAGTGAACATCGCGTGCAGTGTTGCCATGTTGCCAACCCTAGCTTATAGTTAAACTATATACATGCTAGGACTGTTGACAGAAGTGCAAACTTTAACGATATGACGAACTTAATCTTCACATTACTCTCGTATTCACTCACTCACTCGCTCACTCGACGACTTGCCCACTCGCCCACTCGCCCACTCTGCCCACTCGCCCACTCTGCCCACTCTACCAACTCTGCCCACTCTGCCCACTCTTTACCCACACCGATACTTTAAATATCTATAGATACAATACATTTCGATATATTTTATTCAGTTGGACATCCCTATGCAGTTGACGTAAGTGTTGCCAGTTTATGCATTACAAAATCGTTTTGCTTACAATAAAGTACCTTACTCACCATCGTGCCTGACGTACATCCCTCCAAGGGCCGCAGTGCAAGATGTAGCATCGTGCCGATCCATCCCGGCTGTACGTCCGGTCAAGGCCACGGTGCTGTTGCCAATGCCATTTTCCTAAATTACCCCAAAATAATGGTCAAATTCCAAAGTTTGGGGAGACAAAACCTAGAGTCGTAATGTAATTAATAAGGCTAAAAATTCCCAATTCCCCGAATTTTCCTCGCATTGGTGGTCTCCCCATAAATTCCCCAATCAAATCAAATCATTTATTATTTTGCAGAAAGCACTGTTACAATGGTGTTTTCAATCGGTTTGAAATTCTATGTATTTTGGGGAATTCCCCATAAATTGGCAATATACATGATCACACATGCGGTGGGGGTACTCGCTGGATGCAGAACGGGTCGTGCAAATCCAGCAAGCTATTACTAATAAATATGACGTACGTCAAGACTATTCACGATCGTTTTTCATCGTGCATCGTGCGTGACCACGGCGGGACGTACGTCAGGCACGATGGTGAATAAGGTACATAAGTTTGTGCAGAAATGACAAAAAATTAAAACAGAAAAAGTTAGTTTTTCTATGTAAGTATAATTATTTCAAATCAGTTAAAGCAAAATAATTATATAACTCATTTCACCATTTGTAAATTAAGTTACATTTTTATTCGCCATTTAACTTAGAATTTATAAACTGGAAACATTCCCGTCAATCGTGAGTGCGAATGACGGGAATGTTTCCAGTTTATGAACTCTAAACTCCCATATGAAAATCCTGGTATGTGTAGCCGGATACATGGTATATACTCGGTGTAAATTTGGTGTATACTCAGTGTGGTGTATACTTAAGAGAATACGATAGGTATATTTGGTGTTTATAGATCACACACTGAGTATAGAATAAAAATACACCCAATATACTCGGTGTGAATTCGAATCATATGCCGCAAGTTTACACCGAGTACACTCAATTTTTTTTTCAGTCTCAATTAGAAAAATTTTTTAGAAGCTTACAAGTAGACCGAAAAGTATTTCATAAGTGTGAAACACACACGTTTTTTCACTACCTACCTACTGTTGCGAATTAATGCGAATCATAGCCGCTAGCCGGCGCCGACGTATGCACGCACATTCAACAAAATACCTCAAGCCGAACTAGAAGCGAACGCGTTTCTAAGTACTTAATTAATGTAATACGCAAATTTACCATTATATCAAGCCAGTCACTATCAAACTGCATTTTTAATACAACCTCAACACATGAGGTAGACCCGTCTTCAACATTGACGATCCCGACGAAAAAGCGGTCCCCAGGCGTTCTTCGTTCTTTTGACTTTTCAGCGGTATATTTAGCTGGTATACGTATACGCTGGTATGTTCACATCTTATTGGTCACTTATAAACATTTTCAACTTTTGGACTTTAAAAAATTCCAGCTCACGGGGCTTTAAAAAATTCTCAGTGTATACTCGGGGTGATTCGACACATATACACTATGTATACTTGGTGTGTACTGAGTGTCTACGGATCCGTTAGGGAGTAAGTGAGTAAGTAAGTATGAATTATTTTACCTATTTTATGTCACATTATAAATTACTGCCTTACTAGTAGCGTGTTTTCGGAAGCTTGGGAAGAGGCACAAATTATTCCCCTACCCTAGAAAACCAATCCTTCATCCTTCTCCGAGCATCGTTCCAATTCCCCCTAGCAGGCCCGTATACACCGGATACAGCGTATATACTCGGTGTAAATTTGGCGTATACTCAGTGTGGTGTATACTTAAGAGAATACGATAGTCATGTTTGGTGTTTATTGATCACACACTCAGTATAGAAAAAAAGTACACCCAATATACTCAGGGTGAATTCGAATCATATACCGCAAGTTTACACCCAGTATACACTCCAATTTTTTTTCAAGTCTCAATTCGGATCGGCTTGATATAATGGTAAATTTGCGTATTACATTAATTAAGTGATTACACACGCGCTCGCGTCTAGTTCGTCTTGAGCTATTTTGGTGAATGTGCGTGCGTTCATCGACGCCGGCTAGCGGCCAGTAGGTGTGCGGCGTGTGCGTAGTGTGATTCCCAACAGTAGGTAGGAAGGAGTTTACACTAAGTCATATGATATCATCAAGCTTACGAGGTTTATACTAATTTTTTATTTCAATATATTCAAATAAGTAAAAACTTAAGAATCTAAGAATAATTTTTGTAGATTGTATCAAATTTTCGGCAGGTTTTCGGCAGTTGGATTGTTTCACACTTATGAAATACTTTTCGGTCTACGTTAGTATTAGTAAGCCTCCAAAAATTTAACCTAATTGAGATTTTGACAAAAAAATTAAGTGTATTCTCGGTGTAAACTTGCAGTATATGATTCGAATTCACACCGAGTATATTGGGTGTATTTTTTTTCTATACTCAGTGTGTGATCAATAAACACCAAATATACTTATCGTTCTCCTAAGTATACACCACACTGAGTATACACCAAATTTACACCGAGTATATACCGTGTATCCAGTGTATACGGGTCTGCTAGGGTGTTGACAACATTGCCCACATAGGGTTATCACCTGTACTTAATAGTTTATTAAATTTTTGTTATCATAAAGTTTAATAAAGTATATTAGTCAGTTAGCGCGGGTCTATTATATAACTTACAGCCATTCCTCGATAAACGGGCTATCCAGGGCTAAAATAATTTTTGCTGAGATTAACGCGTTCAACGAGACAAAGAAACAAATTAAACCCGAACCGACTTTAATTTTATTTTCCTATTGGAATTACCATATATTTTTTTCTTTCTGACAGTTTTTATGCTGTACCTAATTAATTTTTTATTATATATTATTTTATTATGGACTCTATCCCGCGCAAGAATTCCGCCAATATCAAGTGTTTTATAATTATACAAGTTAAATAACAAAAACGCAAAAAAATGGACGTCTATTCGTCCATCTTGAAAAAAACGACCAAGTGTAACTCAAAAAATGACCTAATTTTTTATTCCAAAAATTATTGCATATATTGGTTAATAACTTTTGTAACATTTGTCAGTGTCAATGAAAGCTGAGCTGGCTAATGCCTTCAAGTGAAATCTTATTATATATTATATTATATTATACATTTGATAAACTATTTACAATCCATTTAAAAAAAAATACTTTTTTATTGCAATATGCCCGATATGCCAGAGAACTTAATGCCAGCAATATCGTGACTCCAAAGAGTAAATTAAGTTTAAGAGTGTTTGTATACCTTTACTCTACTTTACTTTAGTTAGTCTATGGTGTACGCTTTGTAAGTGTGTGAGGTAGCTATAGACGGGAAACAATGTTTTTATTTATTTATAAGAAATCGCTTATAGCATAATACCTAAATGTTGTCATTATTTGTTTAAATTACTGGTGTTAATTAATTTATCGTTAAAATGGATGGGAATCCACCGGAGGACCCAGCAGTTTTTTCTGCCTCCAAGGCTAATCGTCAAGGATGGCCCTCAACTGCCTTGGAGCAAGAAAAAAAAGCTGTATTTTGGAAGGGAGGCGTAATGGAGTGCTTTTCCACTGTATTATCATTGTTCAGCAAAACCGACTTGAGCCCCACTAAAGGTAATTAATATATAATATTGCTTTGTTCTTCTATATTCAAAGCCAATGCAGTGCGACGCCTAAGAATAGATCGAGCCACTAGGCTCGTTGCGAAGGCCGATGCGCTACACACGCATTTCTGGATAAACACTGAGAAATTGACTTGCGTGTGACGTTCCTTTCAATGTATGCAGTGCAGTTTACATGCACTATGCCAGTGTGGGTGTGCGCGAGGCATTTGAATGCGGAGAACCCGGCCGGGGATGCTGCATTCGCCTGAAGGACGCGCCGCGAATAGTATGTCTGTGGTTTGCTCGCGTTTGTTGTCCATATCTTGTTGCAAAGTTTAATATATTTGTGAAGTATTCTATAATTGCTTAATCAACATGAGTAAATTTTTGAAAGATGTCACGTCTTCGAAATGTGTTAGAAAAACCATAAAATTTATCTGCAAGTCAGTTTCTAAAGAAGGTGAGAAAAGTTTTAAACATTTTTATCATAAGTATGTTATTTTATGACCTTACTTACCTACTTGACAGTAAAATTGTCCTTATTATAAAAAACAATATGTATTGTTTGACTCTTGCCTCTCAATACCCAATTCAGCTTTTTATAATGGTATTCAACTTTGAAACTTTGAATTTTTTTACTTAGAAACTCACAAAAACCAAGCTACTATTCTCTTTTTTTCATGTGCAATATATAGGTAATCATATTAGTCACCTGTTATCGCAGTTTTGGTACATAGACTTGTAGATTTTTAAACCTACATTGGCAAAGAAGAAAATGTACACTAGAGCACTCAGTAGTATAATTAAAAATCACAAGTCTTATATTCTGTAGAAGATCAAATATATTATTATTTATTTAGGACAACTTACAAAACATACACTAAAACGGCGTTTAGAAACATGTTTTACAATAAATTGTGTGCTGAGTGTTGTTTTACTTACAAGTTGCCACTGGATAGTAAGGGACAGTTTCATCTAATCATCATCAATCAATCAATCATTTATTTGCTGATCAAGGGTATACAGTGGTGTTAACATTACATTTTATATCATTCTCCTAAATCTCCCTTTACTGGCATGCAAATTTTATAATAATATTTTTTATTTAATATTCGAAAATAAATTGTCGTAGTTTTAAATAAACAACTGAAAATTAACATTAATTACAAAAAATATGTAGTAAAAGTTAAAATAAATAGTTCCAATGATAAAATTCTAGTAATAAAAGGGAATAGTACAATTTCATAATACAAACAAAACCATCAGACAAACAAGTATTGTAGAATATAAGTAAAATAATTATATTCATTTTATCAGGGCCTTGTCAATACAGAAATAAAAATGTCAATATGTTTATTATCATCTATACTTATGAACTATCTTTAAACAATATCCTTTGTATATTTTTTTTCCAGAAATATCATTTAACATTACTTAATTTCAAATTATTAATGTAATGACTTTAAGATTGGGAGGTAGGGGCTATATGGAGCTAAGTAGTAGCTATGTAATTTATTTTTAGTACATAATATGGTATGTAGAGGTTGTACCACTTTTCATATAGCATGACTGCGGTTACATCTGGTGTATGAAGTTACTAGAGATGTAGTGATGATAAAAAGAACAAAAAAATATTAATTTAACAATCTAAACAATATAATGTATATTGAAGATTGATTTTAGGCAAATCCGAGATAGAGAAAAATAGAGAGATACTATTTTTGTGGTGTACCACAAAAATAATTAATTCAGAATAGATATATATATATATACAGATAGAATAGAATAAATTTTACAATTTTAGGTTTACTTTCTCACAATTCTGAATAGGTAGTTCCCATTGCTATCCATTGTCAGTCAGGGCTATGGATTGTCCGAAAGGCACTCTGCATCAGACCATATTCACTGATTTAAACAAATCCAGAGTTACCGAACCCACCCAACTCTGCTGGATTTTTTCCCTTTAACAAAGGTTGCCTTCAACATAGCCTTCTGAGGAGTCACTGTTCGTGTACCATTCAAGTCAGGTATACGGTATAAATCTGAAATCTAAAAGTTGGTAAGAGAGAGAGATCCACTCAGAGGTGTTAGATTTTATAGAGGGTAAAGCTAAAGCACACCTGAAATACAAAAGGTGACTGACCCTATCGGTGGCAGTCTGTAACTTTTAAATTAAATCGTACCTTCTGGCGACCATCTTACGACATGTGTTTTATTTTATTCAGGACAGCAAACAATTGCGCAAAAATTAGGTTACTAAATATTCCTTATTTGTAAAATGTTTTCTTAATTAATCATGCAACCATTATCCACTAAATAATGTTACAAAGTAATGGTAGCATAGTAGTGAATTACAAAATAAAAGAATTATAATGTACAACAGGCTTAGCCAAGTGTTGAACATTTCTTAGCTTTTCCATTTCATCGCTTAAGTTCTAACACCACTTAAGTTAAAAATAGCAACTTTATAGGAGACTCATAAAACTGCATAACTTTACGTAGATACTATTATAATACCGTTTTATAACTTGTGTATATTTTAAATAAGATCTATTTATTGTAGAATTTGTTTTTAAACATCAAATCTACACTAAAATAAAACTGATTTTGTATAAAAGCTTGTTTTAAACATTTTTTTTTATAATTAATTTATATTTCTGACATTTTATATGTCATATTACTTTTCATTCTTAACGAAAGTAGCCACGGTGGTTGTCTTCATTTAGTAAGCTTATTTTTAACCTTAGTGGAAAAAAAATCAGTTGCACTACCTTGTTTAGACTGGATGTATAATTTGTACTACAATTCATTTGATAAATAAATTCAAAGTAGAAATCGTAAATGCAATTTCGAATTTAACATGTTTTGTTCACATTTGTGACTTACTACAAGTTATCCACAAAGCCGTATTCCGGCAGGTAACTCTTAAACCCTAATTATAAACTTATTTTAAACTCTGTGTATTGCGTTTTGCGTATCGCGCCAAAAAGTGGTTTACCTACATTCATTAATCAACTTTAAAAAAGGATGAGGTTCTATGTTAGGCTGTACTTTATGGATTTCCACCGATTAAAAAAAATATTTTTTTTGTTTGAAAAGGCTCCTAAGGTAGTCCCATTGTCACTAACTCTAGATCTGATGATGGGATCTGAGGGAAAACGTGGGGTACCCTCGGAAATTACACATGTAGCGTGTTTTTTTAATTTTTCTTGAAATTAAACAACATTGACGTTTAATGTGATGAATGTTATTGTTATACAACCGACTTCAAAAAGGAGAACGTTCTACGTTCGTCTATGTAAATTTTTTATAACTTATTCAATAAAGTGCAGCAATTTACTAGACTAACTAAAAACCTTATCATCGTAACTTGCTTTACAGTAAATAATGTTCTAAATACCGTAACTATTCAGTACGTACGTACCTTACCTACACTAAAAAATGGGGAAACAAACGATGTTACAAAAAAAGTAAAAAAACTTCAAAAACACAATGTGTCTGTTTGTAATGTCAAAATAATAGTTTTTTTTAAGCTCATACAGTTATTTGCCCGATACCTATGCCTAAAAATCAGTTCTTGAATGGTTGGACCGATTTTCACGGGACTTTCACTGGCAGATAGCTGGTGTTATAAGGAGTAACTTAGGCTACTTTTATTTTGGAAAAAATTACGAGTTCCGCGCAAAATATATACATATGAACACGCGAGCGAAGCCGCGCGAGAACTGCTAGTTGAAAATACTACAATACATGTGACACTTTTAATATAGTAGGTAACTTGATAAAGGCACAAGATGGCACACCTACTGGTGTGTTTGAAGTCACTTTTCAGTGCCTTTTGTTAGAGTTTTTTGAAGTCGGTTTAATTAATTATTTTTTTAAAGTGTTAATTTGCATTGTACTCTTTGATCCAAACAAACTGTAAATTAGTTTTGCTCATGACAATACAGCGCGGCGATGCCATCCTTTTTTAAAATCGGTACACTCGTGTGTACGATTTCAAAGAAATTGGAATTCCTTTCATTTCTTTTCCCGCGGACGTTCTAAATTGTTAAACGTTTTTCCTGCTATTGTTTTCCTATAGATTGCAATAGGTCTCCAAAAGAAGGTATTGCACAGGAATTTCTGCCTAAATTTGAAGAATCTCGCATTCTACAAACTGCAATTGACTGCACAAATAGCACTAGGCCAGGGGTCGGCAACCTTTCTTCCTTCCTTTGGAGACGGAAGAGCCAAAAGTTAATTTGCAAAATGTTAAAAAATTTTAGAGCCATTAAATTTGTAAATACAAGTGGCGCCCCTAAAAATAATTAAAATGTTGTTCACCGTAAAAGGAATTGGATGACCTTTTTTTTTTTAGGTAAACAAGTGATTTTTTAACATATGGAACTGGAGAGCCATAACTTTCATCGAAAGAGCCACAGGTTGCCGACCCCTGCACTAGGCTATTAGTTCTTTCTGGCTCGTGATTTATCAGAGCCTCTTTTTAACGGTTTTTTTGTGGGTTTTGCAAAGCACAAGTTAATACCATGGTGTGTTTATAGGCACCAGTAACAGCTAACCACCCAATTTCAATAATGACATAATATACATTATATGACATTATTTCAATTACAACGATGTTTGGGGGTGGCCAAAATGGCTGGGGGTAAATTTCATCAAAACCGGATGGCATTGATACACACAATTATTTGCACTTATTAAACTATTTTAACAATTTTTTTACGATATTTGTTTGAAAAATTCGCCAAAGAGTTTTTGACGACTTTGAAGGGTTGTTTCTCAGAAACTTACTAGCAGGATCCGATGGCATTTTTTACAACATATAGTGCCCGGATGCCTCGTAATTTTAATATTTTTATTTTTCTAAATTCGCGAGTGCGAAAACGGCTCGCTTGCCTCGAATATTAAAAACTAATCATTTTTTAAATAGGGTATAAACTTTAAAGCAACCGCATTTTCATCCGGTCGCCCCGTCCATTTGGAATCCATTCGGACGGTACGGGGCAGGGGGTTCAGCATCGCTTCAAGACCCAGATTACCACTCGCCATCTGGTTGCCGCTCCGATCCGAATTTGACGTGCCATTGCTTTAACTAGGTAAAGCGTTAACGTTTCTTTATATGCTTGTTATGACATTCTTTCCGCACCCATTCTTCTGCGGTGCTCAAACAGCACCACTCAGCTCGCTCTCGATTATCTACATATTATGGTATGTGGTTTAAGCTACTTTAGTACCTAAATTTATTATCCGACATCCGGCGGGATCCATCATGAGACCACCTCCATGATACCATATATTGCATTTTTTTATGGTATAGGGGGCAAACGAGCAAACAGGTCACCTGATGGTGGCCCATGAATGTCTGAACTCAAAAGTCACAAGTGCGTTACTGGCCTTTAAGGTGGGAGCAAGGGACGGTGGGAGAGTGAAGGGTTAAGGGGAAGGGAGTGAGAGGGAAGGGTTAGGGCCTCCGGTAACCTCACTCACTCGGCGAAAAACAATACAAGCATTGCTTCACTGCCGGTTTTCTGTGAGGCCGTGGTACAACTCCGGTCGAGCCGGCCCATACGTGCCGAAGTATGGCTTTCCCACGACTGGCATTGTCACCGAAGTTACATAAGTATTCAAAATTCAGCTCAATCGGTGGGGGAACTGGTGTTAACCATAACTAAACTAATGTCTGCTCGCAGGCACCTCCATCTGGTAAGATTACTTTTTGGCATCTTCTATACAAAAAGCCCGAACACTTGTATAAAAAGTTGAAGTGATCTCGTGGGGTCAATCAATATAGCACAAGGGCCGCTTTACATCTTTTAGTAACTTCGAGGCACAGGACGACCGCTTTTAGAGGCAGTTTCAGGTACGCCGTTACTAGATGTTGGAATGATCTGCCACCGCCTCTGCGTAACCTAAAAACATTACGTACGTGTAAGTATAGGAAAAATTTACTAATTCAACAAAAATTATCACCTTAATTAATATGTGCGGCAACTTTACTTACCTTTATGGTACCCATACTATCGAACGGCATAGCTTCAGATACACATTAAAATTGTTATATCAATTGAATATTATCAATTATCTGACAGGTGACAGATGCGTTCGGAAATGTGCATAGGAAAATTATAATTATTTAATTTGTTTTGTTAAATTGTGTAAACTATAAGTATTTATGTATTAATATTATTTATATATACATTATGAATATATAATATGTAAATATAATAATATACTCTTAGATATTTATTACTTAAAATTATGTTCTTAATGTAATTTTCATCAAAACCGACTTAAGCGGCGGTAGCGTAATGGCTATGGTGTCGGACTGGCGATCAAGTGGTTGCGGGTTCGAACCCCACCCAGTGCATTACCGTCGTGAACCCACTCCTAACACAAGCGTTAAGCTTAGCTGGAGGGGTTAACGAGATTACTAGTAATGTGTGACCCACGTTACTAGTAATCTTTACTAAAAAAAAAAAAAGAAATTGGGGCCTGCTAGAATACCAGTGTTGCAGAGCGATCTGCGACGATAGCTGACGCAGGTACCCTATTTGATCATCGATACCGAGTGTTAAGTAGTATGTTTATTGTGTTAACTTGTAGAAGATACAAATAAAACAATTTTCTTTCTTTCTTTTTTAACAAGGCAAGTTAAATAAAAGCTTGTAAAAAAAGTCACAATACAAAATAAATTTGTGTAGGTATTTCTATGTAATGTTAGCCATGTATGTTACACGATTAAATATTCGCTGTATACGAGTAGTTCATAAATGCATTTAAAGTGTAAAATCAATGTTTAGTAAGCCATACCTTAATTCCCTAGGAAATATCTTTATTGAAATTATACACCTCTTTATTCACGATACGTTGAATTGCAAATTATGTTTTGTGAGCTATGGTCGACATTACTCTAGTGTTTGGAATGGGAACATTCCAAATACTGATCGTACACAGTTATACACTACACACACACATACACTGGATAACTAGAAATTACAATTTATCCCATTTCTAACACAGAGGAAGAGACGTATCCGTGGAAAATTAATCCAGCGGCATTCACAGCTCACGCCGCCTATATTTTGTATAGATATCTCTAAATCAATGCAAAGCTTTTGAGCCAGTTGTTTGCTTGTTTTCAATTTGGGGTTTCCCGTTGCAATTTTAATCTAGGATCATTTATGTTCTTTAATTTCATTACCTCGTTTTCCCTAGTTTCATTTTTGAGATTAGAATTTCAAGCGAACTACTAACACCTTTCTCGGTTGGCAAACAATCGATTTCTTTAGAATTCATCCCATCCCATCCCTTCTCCCCCCATCCCATCTCTGTGTTAAAAACAGCTTCTCGGTCTTTGAGTAATAAAGTGCGGTCACCTGTCGCTAACTGCTTCCTATACTTCGGTAAATTTTAATTTAGTTACTGTCGCAAGCGATACCTGCTATTTTAATACGCGATACTCTATACTCTCCCTGCAATAAAACAGACGTATGTAGTCGTAATAGCTACTCTATGGCAGTATCTACGCATGTGATAAGTTTATGAATGAATTGTTCCTATGGCTAATGACAGAATGCTTTTATTCGGTGAATAAATATTTAAATCGTATGTGTTTAACAAACTCCAAATAAAATATTTGCATGCTGTAGAATTTGATGGCAAATGTGCTGGTCTAAACTTGTAACAACATCTATATATACCACATTTTCGCAAATAAATATTTTGTATTTGCGAATATTTAAAAGCATTAGAACTGAAACAGATTATTCGTGGAGTTGTGCTTTCCCGATGCAGGTTTGGAATAGCGTTTGCAAATTGTTCGAAAACTGAATCTGAAAAATAAATAAGAAAAACACATATAGTATAATCACTCAGTTCACTTTCTAGTGTCTATCTAGTGCCTATCACAGTTTCTGTGAAAACGTACCGACCGACTATCGAGCTTCGAACGGCAAAAAAGTTTTTGATAAAAATAAACTTTGACGTTGGAAAGTGCTATTTGGGCATTTCGATTTGTATACTAAATGCCATCTAGGCAATTAGGAAATTTATGCAAAGTTCAACAGGCTATTTATTTCTCAACTAACACGACAGGAGTAACTGTTACGCTAGACTAGTATACTCATAAAACTGTATCTTATTACTGCAGTAAGTGTAAACAATTGTTATCATCGGCCTTCCAGGACCTGACGAGAAAGAGGCTTTTGGGAGATCATATCAGCTTGCAGTAAACATAATGTCCTCACCCTCTATCCACTCGAACCACAAACGCGATCCCGCGTTCTTTGACTTTTCTCCCATTTTTCCAAAAGTTTTGATGATAATCAGGAAATGTCAGTAGACAGATGCCTCCGTGAAGTCACAAAAAGAAGAAAAGAAAAGGTTTAAGGGGTCGCCTTGCCAATAGGCCGCGCTAGTTGTTGTGGGTTCAAATCCCACCTGGGACAAAAATGTTTGTGAAGCCTCCCAACCGACACAGGAATATTCCTAATGTGGGAGTTATATTGTTAGTGAAAAAAAAAGAGTGAACATAGTACTAAATTATACCTTCTATATGTAACGATTGGACTAAATGCTTAGAACACACATTTATTATTTCTTTCAATGCATTATGAATAAAATCGATATAGTCGTAGTTCCAGCTACTATTTTTGAATTAAGGTCATTCGATTTCCCATGCATGTGTAGGCAATGGCTGCGATAAATACGATTCATAAAATTTTTCCGGACAAACTAGAGGAAAGTGCACTGTGCTATAATATAAGTTGTTTTATATCATACTAGCAGTTCCCGCGCGGCTTCCCTCGCGTGTATATATTTTGCGCGGAACCTTAATTTTTTTCCAAAATAAAAGGAGCCTAAGTTAGTCCGTATAATATCTATCTACCAGTGAAAGTCTCATGGAAATCGGTCCATCCTTTCCGCCAACTAGGTAAAGAAACAGACAGACAAAAATTTTAAAATGTGATTTTTAGGCATAGGTATCGTGCAAATAACTATATAAGCTTAATAGTTTTATTTTCAGACAGACACTTAAATTTTATTGATTATAAAAGTAGTGGTAGTAAGTAATGTCCGCGCTTTTGAGGGCAAGCGCTAGGTTAAGAGGAGTATGCACACCGTGTGGTTATAGTCGGTTTGATTCGACACACCGCCCCACCGAAAACCCCGATGGGCTGACGGCTTGAGGCTCGGTTAAAACTATTTAAAAAATGATTGAACTCTATTAGTCGAGTGGACAAGCAATCACAAAATTTTCGCGTCACCGGAACTGAAATGTTTAAATGTGCTTGTTTTACAGACGCGTGACTGAGTTTTAGTGTAGGGATATTGACGTCACAAAATCGGCAATACTACATAATGTCACTATGGATTGGTAGTATTTTGTATGTTTTGCTGCTATGTAATATTTTTTTTTATGACAGATGTGAAAAAAGGGGCAATGGAATAATAATTTAAATAATTTTCATGTTTGTGTTTTTTTTATTATTTATTGTTACAAGGTCGTACCTACAAAAACATGTCAAATTGTGTTATTGTAGGGTTAGTACAAGAATTAAGATAAAAATCTCCCACAACTACGAACGTATAATCAGAGTATGCACTGATGGCGTTCTCAATACAAGACAATACACACAACTTAATATTCTTCTTTGAAATTATGGCAAAAAGTAATTCTTTATCAGGAGTTAATCCATCTATGTCTGTTATCCTGTTTACTGTTTAACAGTCTTTAACAGCTAATAATAAACCACAATATCCCGTATCACCGTCTCTATCCTTCCGTAACACTAGATAGTTTGGTGGAAATAATTCAGCATCATTTATCGATGGTTTTTGTACAGTGTTCACCGTATGGCGAGTGCTTGCACAAAATTTGTGTACCTACCTACTTGTTAACGCGCGCTCAATGCCCGTCATATGAACATAACCTTAATGTTTCTTTTGCGTTGTATTATATAAGTACAAGGCGCCGCGGTTTGCCATGTCATAGGAATTACATAGCATGTTATTGTAAAAAATAGTGGTTTTAGAACACAGACCTTTTTCATTTTGGTAGTAAATTATACTTTTTAAACTTTTATTTTGTGTTTGGGCTGTTTTTTTATGTTTCTATTTACATTCCTGTCAGATTTTTACCCACCACTTTTGCCATTTAAGAAAAAACTGCAAGAAAGTTGCTTTATTATTTAGTGTGGCTTGAGAGGGGCAATTTTTACAAATGTCGATTTTATTTGTTATTCATGATTTCCTTAAATATAGTTTTTATTCCATTTCTGTTTATTAAACCCGTATTATATGAGAACATATGAAAGGAGAATAATAGTTCAGTTATATAATTATATATATGTACACCACAGACATATGTTGGAGTACATATTATAATATTTGTGTAGTTTACATGCTTTAGGGATTACCTCATAGAGCTTACCAATCCTATGTAGTCTGCAGATTTGATTACATTATCACCTAACATAATAATATAGTAGTCATTCATATTAACGTTTTGTAACGTGCTATCAATATTATTCAGCAATTGTAGTATAACGACAGTAATCAAAGTGATATTTTCAATTATTTTTTGTGTACCATAAGAGCTAACGTTAGTCAAAATACATAGCTTACTTTTTACTTGTAGATGAGTGATGATGCACATTGTAAACAGCCTATTGTATTGGTCACACTGATTAGTTCCATTTGTGAAGAGAATAATAATTATAGTTTAAAAAACTGAAAAACACGCCTTTATAGAATTTATAGAATTCAACTAAAAAAAATGAAAAATTTAATCGAATTATTGCATTGTCATCGGTCTTTGACAGTGTGCAAAATTTGATTGAAATCGCGCCCAAAGGAGTCGGTTACAAACAAACAAACATACAAACAAACAAACATACAAGTGAAGCTAATATAAAGCGTGTAAAAAATAAATGCTACATTATCATCGCTATAACAAAAATGTATACATATAATTTGATCCCTCTCATGTAATAGGGGGCAAGCCTGTTAGCGTCAACCGGGCACTTGTGGAATTGAAGATGGTCAAAATTAAGAGTGTATTGAAAGAGAAAGCTAGTTAAGAAGTAAGGTAATATAAGGACAGGGATATTTTTTATACCTATTAGCAATACCTCGGGCAGAGCTTATAACATTATGAAATACATAAAATATAGTTACAGTTATACACATAAACTTAGTATACTGTCGATAGTATACTAAGTGTATGGTTATAACGCTCTTTCATTACGAGGCGAGGTAATGAATGAGCGACAAATGGCTACTCGAAAGTAGCTTTCTGTTGGTATACACGTTTCTGTGTTGAAAAAAAGTCCACGCTGAAACTACATCAAAGGACTTCAAAGCAATGCAGCGATACGATGTTAATGTATTAGAGGAAGATTAATGTATATATATTTAACATCTATCATTACAGCAAAACTTCTGATAAACTAGAAAATAATATTTGACAAAATACACCTGTATAACATTGTGAAATTATTGTGTTGAACGTTTTATAAATTTAAGTTAGAATTGAAATATTACTTACGAAAATGCTATTTCTTCTCTTTAGTGCTAACGCTTTTGCGCTCTAGCTCTGGCGATCTTACTCATTTAAGCGCGTTCCTATAATCAAGAAACGATTCGTTTTGCTTACGGGCGGTAAAATTTTCGTGGAAAATTCAACTCCGTCTTTCTTACGTCCGTAAGCAAAACGAATCGTTTCTTGATTATAGGAACCAGCCATTAAAGAACATCTAAGCACTGAGGGTAAGCAATTTCCTGTAGGGTTAAAGTAAGGTACTGGACCATTTGGGCGTCTTGAATTAGGCATAAATCAGCGATATTCTTAAGTTAGTTAGTTATTATTAAATTTTTTGACTTCATCTATACCTAATGTTAAGATGGATTATCTTCCGATTTTCCATACCAGCTAATCGGATCTGTTGAGTTTGATTCCAGTACCTGCAATTTAGCCTGCACACTCCGGTTGCCTTTCCATACGTAGATAACTGGTAACTTAATTGTCTGACGTTAAGCTTTGTTGTAAACTAAGAGTGATATTTGTCTCGCTATTATATGTATATTATCTAGCAACGTTGCTACACAAGACTGCAAAAAGCTATTGATTAGGACCTTATTAGCGTCAACATATCCATTTAACAAGAATTCTATAAACGCCTGCTCCCGCTTCAATTTTTTTTACGGTAACGCCACGGGTGATATGCTTTTAAATCAAATATGTTAATCGTGCCATTTTTATCTAAGAAATGAAAATAAAAAACCGGCTATCTCAATTAAAGTTGCGAATATGCTAATTCTATCCGACTATTTCGGTCTGTCTGTTAGCCGTCTGTCTCATGCATCGGAGTAGATAGACAGTTGAAATTTTCACAGATTGTGTATTTCCATTGCCGCTATACTATATATACTTTTCAAAAGTGGGTAATACCATACCATTGAAGGATGTTTCCATACAATTAATTTTTGATTTGTTTGATATATTTTTTTACCGAGTGGGTACTACTATATACTATGCATAGTCTATTATTACTAGTATTCACTATTTATATTATCTATAAGTAAAAATATTATAAATAAAATTAAGATAACACGTGTTTTTTGCTCAATCTTAATAATGGCATTAGATAGACTCCTGAAACATTTACTTTTCAAAAATTATTATTTTTGCTGTTGATGTATACAAAATTATGACCAAGTTAACATTGATTATATAACTTTTAAAAATGTGTTAAAAATATTGATCTTGTGGAATTACATTCATTACCTTTAAAACCCTAAATTCTTGTACGCCTATGGGCGAAACATGTTGATACTACAAAAAAATATGACATAACACCATTATTATGAAACATGTTTACACAAATAAATGAATCTGAATCTTATGATTGGTGATGGAGATACATTTTTAAGGTGCTCACCGGTCGTCGGGATCATTCGTCTGTAATATAACGTTACAGATGCGAACATTACATCAGTGAGGGAGGGAATCGAGCATTACAGTGTGCAACCTGTAATGTTACATATTCGAGCATTACATCAGTGAGGGAGGAGAACCAAGCAATACAACCAGTAATGATACAATCTGTAATATTGTGATACAACTTGTGAAACCACCTGTGTTTCGTCCGTCGGTTTTGAAATTATTCAGGACACCAATGTCGTTGCTTCTGTTTTTTTTCCTTAATAACAATTTCGAATTAATATTGCCGCGCCTAGCACGACTGTGTCGTTTGACATTGGAATCTACTAATTAACTCGAATCATAAACGTTACATTACATGCGAATGCTCGTCAGTCAGGGAGGCAGTATTGTATAGTAGTACTCAATAATAAATATTCTGGGTAGATTTGTATTTTCTGCCTTTACAAAAACTGTTGTCTAAAAAGATAGAAAATTTTAAGAAACATCAATTTATAATTACTTGTTTACAATTCGTTACCTTCTGATGTAAGTTTAGGCTTGCATGTCGAATATTTGTAGAACAGATAAAAAGTGAAAACTTGGAAATGAATAAAAAAAAAACAAAATCTAAATTTATAAACTGAAACTAACATTTTTCGATTGCCTATGGCCTAAACCATCTTATTATTATATTTTTTATCATTACTTTCATAGGGTAAAATAACCTATTTTCCGTTTCCAAATAGTTCTGTATCGTTTCGTGCATTTCATGTCTTATAGTCTCGTAAATTAGGAAGCATTTCACAGCTGCTAATGCATAATAAATATACAGTTTTCAACTTCATGGAGCCTAATTTAATTTTCATCTTTTTCTACAGTTTACTTACATTGTTTCTACTTGTATTAATTACTTAGGGTGGTGAAAAAATTGTCATGTCTTTAGGCTTTTTACATAATTTCTAAATATCAGTGTTGGAGATAGATTTAAGTTTATATTAATATTCGGTTGAGTTATGCATGTTCTTACCACACATTAATCTTGTATTGTCTTCCACAGAAGACGACTGGGAGGTTCCGTTCACGGATCTCTCCGAGTTCTTGTACATCGGCGCCGGGGCTCAGGGCATTGTCTTCAGAAGCAGTCTCAAGGGCGAGCTAGTTGCTGTTAAAAAGCTCAGGGAAAGGAGCGAAGCAAACATCAAACATTTAAAGAAACTTAACCACGAAAACATCGGTAAGTTTCTTTTTCTTAGAGGCTTGCGTTTGGTTATACTATGAAACACTCTTATTTTATTAGATAGCTCTCGCGACTTGAATAGATGGTGATTATAGTTATCGGAAAACAATGGCTCGCTTAAGCAGTGCGTATTGTGGGACCATGGCCTGGTAGAGTTCTGGTAGAGGATGAACAGACGAGCGACCTTCAATTGTTAACAAACTTCTTGGCTTAACGCATAGCCAACAAAAGTATATAATAGTTACTTCATAACAGATACATCACTCCCATACAAAACCTGGCGTAAGCTGCAACCAGAAATATATCTTGTTTACGCTTTTCGAAAGTTGAGATCGCTTTACCCACTGCGCGACTTTAAGCTAGGTACATCTCCTAAAACTCAGCTATATGTTTAGAATTTGATAACTGTTTCACTCTGTTAGCGTCCCGTTTAGTTGTACCAGAATAAACGTATTTTCTTTCTTTCTTTCTTCTTTCTAACCGCACTGCCGAACAGTCTAGGGTTGTGTATATAATGAAATAGATGATTTATTTGATAATCAAATTTATGAGTGTTAAGTTTTCTAAATAACATTATTTCCCCCTATGAAATTCATCATTAATTTTTATAAGTAATAAAAATATTCCTTAGCCTATCAAAAGTGACTTGAAATGTTGATGCTGTATACATGTACATATATGTGAGGTACACTAAAAGTTTTGCGTAACTCATTAATAAAACAATTTACCTGTAAAGTAATAAATTTACTGCTTTTTGAAGTATTCTCCAATACATTTTAAACACGTTTTCATTCGGTCAAACCATTTTTGAAAACATGAGGACCATTGGTCTAAGGGCATGTTCTTCACGTGCTGGTTGAAAGCTATCACGGCCTCTTACGGCCCCGTAAATGTCATACCTCTCAAATCTATAATTTTTGGGAAAATAAAGAAATCGCATGGTGCCAGGTCTGGACCATGTGCGGGATGGGTCACTAGCTCTAACATTTCAAAAACCAAAAATGACTTTGTCTTGTTCGCGGTGTGCGCCGAAGCATTGTCATGGTGCAGTAGGATGCGACTTCTTGGTCGTTTTTCAATAACTTTTTCAAAGACACTGGGCAAACAAATGGTGGTGTACCACTCAGCATTAACTGTCTTTTGTTCGTCCGGGAGAAAAAAAAAATCGCAAAAAGTTTTTTGACTACGTTTCTTGCCTGCCTCAGTTTTGTTGGTTTGCTGTCACCTTCGAACACCCATACAGAAGACTTTCTGTCCGGCATGTAACAATATGTCTATTTCTCAACTCCTGAACGTCCATGATCGTACTTTAACAACGTTTTTTTACACCAATCAACATGAGTCCGTTTTTGTTCTGGGGTGAGTTCATGAGGAATCGAGCGGCCACAAAAGTTTTTGACTTTGAAATGATGTAATTTTTTTTTAAGGCTCATACCAATCCCCAAATGTCCTCGAATCTCCTCATAGGTGATACGCTGGTTTTCTTCAATTAGTTGCCTGACAGTAGCCACATTTTCCTCAGTGATCGCAGTTGAGGGTCACCTTTACGAATTTCATCATGGAGAGAAACAAGGCCACGATCAAATTATCTGCGTACCAACGCCTTACGCATCTCAAATGAGGTGCTTCCCTCCCAAAAGCATTTAGAAGCCGAAGCAGTCTTGTGGAGTTAACTTTTAAAATCTTAAAAAATCATCGCCCTAAAATCTTTTCGCGTTAATTCCATTTAGTTGGGCTATTTGATTAAAATTTATGAAACTACGATATTTATCTGACTATTATGAATATTGCTACATAACTGATAAGCAAGTTGATAATTAAGCCAATTAAGGTACACTACTAGGAAGGCGGCGATGAGACTAGAACATACAAGTAAGCACCATGATTATTTGCAAACGTGTGCTTCTACAGAACGCAGGTATTTTTTCTATTCAGTTTAGAACTGAAAGCTAATTAAGACGGACAGTTTTATTTGTTTATATCTCTGAAACTTCTACAAGCGTACTTCTATAAACTTCTATAATTAGTAATTAGTTTTAAATAAACATGATGTATTTGAAAGGCCATTATGTTAAACAAACTGTGTTACAATGGCGTCAGGAGAAAAAGGTCTAGAATACAGTTGATGTGTGATGTAATTATTATACAAAAAAAAAATGTGCATCCCTTAATGCCATCAAAGTGATAACGACGTGTAGTCACCTCTCCAGGGGTAAAAGTTAAGTGTAACACCATCTAAAACGACACAATATAATGCTCCGCCACAAGTGTTTCCTGTTTTTCTTGTTAAACAGAAGTAAAAAGAATACTCGTGTTCTATGATTTGACATAAATAGTATTACACACATTACATACCCAGCATATTGATTTTATAATAATAAGGTATGGTATAATTACAAGCATATTAAATATGCTTGTATTTTTTCTTTTAAACGATTCTATAATACGTGGTCGCGTGGGACACACTGAAAGTCTTTAGAATAGGCCGAAAAGCAGCCGACGAAGAATTTATTTAATTTCGAATTAGGAATTCTTTGGGAATCTGTAGATGTTTAATGATTTCAAATATCATTTGTTTTTACAATTTCGCGGCAATTTAAAAAGTGTCTGTCGTGCATCGAAATGGATTAGACTAGAGAAAAATTTCGGTTCATGATTTATTACGACTTTCGTTGGGGTTTACTCAATAACAGTGTTACGATAGACTTCGATTGGCATTATAAAATGTCGTAGGTCTGGCGTTCACGGGCTCGTACTCTTATAACGCCCGTTCACGCTGTTTATTATTTTTTATTTTTTTATTTCTATGATTAACATAATCAGTAAAGTTATTTATCTTAAAATATTGTTGAAATCAATGACGGTTTGAACTAGTCGTAAGCCTTGCACTATGGTTAAACTAGAACGTGTGATAAATACAATTTCATTTAGTTTTGTTTCTTGGTAGTACTAATCGTTATAAGTTACCTCGCTTCGTTTCAAAAACGACTAAAGTATCACGGTGTATAAGAATAAAGACACGCAATACGCTTACTGCCTGTGGCTCTCTAATTGGTTATCTGGTTACAAGTACACCTACGCAAAATTATTATTAGACATCCTATTCTCTCCTATGCTACTATATGACCA
The DNA here is from genome assembly GCA_963859945.1 of Euplagia quadripunctaria. Taxonomy (NCBI): domain Eukaryota; kingdom Metazoa; phylum Arthropoda; class Insecta; order Lepidoptera; family Erebidae; genus Euplagia; species Euplagia quadripunctaria. The sequence goes on from OY982559.1 coordinate 3,675,344, forward strand.
CGATCGAGACTATTACAGAGAATAAGAAATTATAGTGCCTAATGATTTTACTCATAATGAACGCAATTGTTTTTGTCTACTTGAATTGCCATGCGATCTAGTTTGGCCTTTAAATTATAGCTCTGCGAATTGTTGTTTATTTCAGTTTCTTTAAGGAATGTCAGTGGGAGTCAGTACGAAACTACTATAATGTGTTCTGTGCTTTAGGTTAGTTGATAGGAGGTCTTAAAGAAGTTTGTAAGCAATTAGTCAACATGCATTTTACAGATAGATGACCCTTGGTGATACTACCGTTATGTTTTTAATAGAAATTTTTATAAACAAAAAACTGAAAAAGAAAGTACGACCTCAGAGTTTTCTTTATTACATGAAAAAGGTAAGTGCTAGCGCTAATCAGCAATAAGATCCTTATAGAAGAGGAAATTTCCTAGAAAATGTCTTGGCTCTCGGAGCTCAAGGTTAATTAATTAATCATTTTATCCGCCGTTGAAAATGGGGTTATATATTTCTAAATATACACATTTATAGATAGCTTACACCCAGACACAGAACAAATGATCATGCTCACTACATGCAAACTAGTTGACACTATTGTGATAATGTATTGTCCATGCTTACAGGCTAGAACAAAAAATCTTATACAGAGAGTTCAAAATGCCTGCAACCCGTTACTGTTTGAAAATCCCTAGACGCCATTATGACACCTTATATTAATGACAATAACATAGGTCATAGGTCGTTGGTTCGATTCCCACCCGAGTTTGGGTGTTCTTTGTGTCTGTTGTTTGTATGTTTGTAAAGTCCCTCGCGACACAGGAGTCATTCCTAATGCGGGAGTAGTTAAAAGACATTTAAAAAGAAGGAATAAAAAAATAAAAAAACATTATAAAAATGGAATCCAGAAGGAAGCTGCATCTGGCTAGCTTACTATATGGACTAATTAACAAACACACCCCTACCTATTTGTATGAAAAAATATACTGGAGACATAACCACTTCTTATACTCCATCAGACCCTCAGCCAGAGCATTGAGTATCCCCGGACACAGGACAGCTGCATTTCGTGGTAGCTTTAGGTATGCGGCAACGCGATGCTTTAATTCTATACCGACGCCAATTAGGGACCTAAAAACCATATTCTCTTTTAAAACTCATTTAAAAATACCTTCTTGAACAACAAAACAACACAGTAACAACTTTACTTAACCTTAATGTTATGGCCCATTAGCTATGTAATTCTAGTATTGTGTGTGCTGCAGGCTATTATTGTGTCAGTGATAGTCTGGACGTGTGGGTATTTTTCTTCCTTTGTTATTCTCTGTTAAGGACCTGAAACAGAAGGTATTGATTATTGGGTATAATGATTGTATGTACACATATACAATTGATCCAAAAGTAGGAAAGGTTAACACTTTTATATTTCATCATCAGATGGCAATTGCGACTGTCGGCGTCAAGTCAACAACTAAGGTGGGCACTGAAAAATCAGTACTCAGGTGGCATTTGTCCATCGCAGTATACTGAGGGTCCACCTATTTTCTAGGGCACGGCGTACAACCCTCAGTAACATAAAAAGTTATTTTTTTTGTAATTAATTATTAAATTAACATTCAAAGAAACGTGGTCGGATACGTGGCATTGACGTGTCATGTCAGTGTCATGTAACAATGACACGTTGAGAAAATGTTAACTATTATTAAAAATTTTATTGTTTTTTTATATCCTTTTATATGTTATTATTTTTATTTGTTGTATGCTGTTTTACAGAATAAATCATTTTCTTTCTTTTCTTTCTCATCATACAATTATTTGTTCTGGGTGGGAATCGAACCAACGACCTCTGGCTCAACAGTCAGGGTCACTAACCACTAGACCAACAGGCCTGTCTATAATGGGACGGGTCATTAACAAAGACTTACACTAGACACTTATATTTACAGTATTACTAATTCTAAAACCTCTTTGGAAATTTACTTATCGGTTTCTGGGAACTTCTCTAGAACCATATATTACAGGATCAGACGTGATTAGCAACATATTAAGTAAATCCCTATTTGTGGCAATACGTGCATGTTTCCGAGTATTGTGCTCTCGGAATCTTCTACAATGTTTATTGCGCGCTTCCTGAGCTTCCTCAGAAAGCTATCCGATAAGTAGAACTAGATTTCATAATATCTTCACTGTGCACAAGAATTTTGTGCACAGTAACAGGCTCATAATACCACGAACAGACACTAAGATACAATTTTTTTGTGTCCTGTGTGACAGTAAGTTTTAAGTTTTAAGGATAGTGTCAAAGTTCTTAATAAGAGTCACATCTACACCTGTAATATCTTCCTGTTCAGGGTTCTCAAAAACCGACGAGAAGTAATCCTATTAATCGTATTACCGAATCCTGGTTTTGGTTTTTCTACAATTAAGCCCATTTCAGCCTTAAACTTATCTTGGATAGAGCCGAACGTTGCTTTATATCTTCTTTGTCACTTTGTCAATTTGTCAGAAAAAGTTTCAGGCAATGAGTTGCACACTTTCACTCACCCACACACCGTCAATCACCGTGAACAGTAATTCGTGTTTGGCAGGTACCTGATTACCATCTACATTACGTACTGTTGGTATCAATTGGTTTATTTCTTCCAAAATTTTATTTGTTTTCGTAACAGTGAATTCTGTAGCTTCTTTGGAGAAAATAAACTGAATCGGTCGACAACACATAGTAGAAGATGGTCGAGAATTCTGTTTGTAACTGCTATGACTGGAACTTCCATCGCACCCCCACTTGATTGTAAGAAGGAATGATGAGCCAGGAGTTAAAGATTTTAAAACTTCGTACTGTGCAGAAATTAGAAGTTTAGCCGTTTTATTTTAAACCGCCTAAAGTTTAATTTCTGCACGCGTTTAGTTTATAAAAATCTGTTCCTTGGGAGAGTAACACTCAATTTTTGCCTGCCCAAGACTATAGAATGATTGAAATACCTGATGTCCTGCTTTGATGCTCCACTTCCTTGTTTGTTTATATGAGTGGCTTGTAGGTTTGGCCTCTATATCTATATCTTCGGTAGGCGCAAAACGCAATAAATAGGGAATTTTTTAATCCTTTCTTTTTATACTGACCTCATTACCTTATTAGTAGTTGACATTAGTGCAGTACAATTCTTGGAATTGGACAATGGCTAGGGGAATAAATTCTAAACAACGAATTACAATGCGTTGCAAGTGCGTATAGAAAACGGTACCCACCTATAGAGTGAGAGCCCGCGATTGCCAGATCTTGTTCATTTTATAAAAGCTGAAAGTTTTTCAATATGTGTACCCAACCGAGGTAGGAACGGTTGCTGAGTATGAAGTTTGGATCATGGTTGCTTTGGCAGCTACGAAAACAAAACTGAGACCTAGTTTCGTCCCCTTCGTAGCAGAATATCATATTCTTAAACACGATGTTCGCAAAAAATTATAATCTCAAAACACTATAATCGCAAATCATCACATTCGCAAAACAACAAAAGAGGGTAGACTGATATACTCAGAATAGCACATTCCAAAGAGATGTGAGGTAGGTTTAGGAAGAGCCTGATTTAGTGAGTGAAACACATTTTCCAGGGGCTGAAATCACGAATACAATTTGGCGTAACGTCTGGTCAATGCCTGTCACTGACACTGAGGACTAATGGAGATGTCGAACGATCACGTCAGTCAATACAATGGAGCCAGTATTAATATCAAACATCGAAATAGCTTATGCAGTTCGTTTGCTGCCGAATTGGAAATTAGCGGAACCGAACGGACTTTGCATCTCAATTTCAATCATGCTTAAATTCGGGTTCGTTTCTAACGAATAAAAATAAGAAAAACTTGGTCTTTTACTTATGATGTTTGCCTTCAGCAATTTCATATTGACAAGAATAGGTACCAGAGGCAACTAAAATTTTAGTAAATGTATTACCATTTCCCATGACGACAATATCTTAAGGGCTTAAAAAGAAAAACAAATGAAGTATTTGGATTTGGCCCACGTGGTGGCCGACATGTGGGATGTGAATTCAGCAATCATTGTGCCGATATTCATATAAGCCCATGGGTTGACTGCGGAGAGCCTCGACCAACACCTTCAGTCAGAGAAATCGTCAGATTATCAAAATGTACACTTGTCAGAATGTAATTAACCCCCCTTATAATAATCTGCCGCGCAGAGGTAAATCGAAAAAAATCCCTTAATGGGCTCCCTTACTATTAAATACATTAAAGACATTTATTGATATTTTGTTGTCAATTAAGACAACTCTGTTTTGGTCAACAGGGGCATTTTAAGTGCATCTTCTCTTACAATGTAAATGTCAAACCTTTAAATCATCGCTTTTTTAATGTTAACCAGGAAAAAGCATGATCTGATTAGGTGTTATCCGCGACTGCGGTATGTTAATCATTTTCTATGGAGTGCATATATAGGTATAAAAAAAACATTTTAAACATCGCCGGCTGGTTGCCTCACAGTAGAAAGCAACAAAACAACATACCACGTAAATAACGTCATGTCGTATATTGCGTGTAGCAAACGCCGAAATATCCGTGTTTTAATAATTTACGTAAATTAATTTCAGTGTAATGTCAATAGCTGGTCGATATCGATTAATGGAATAAGAATAATTAATGCTTAAAATAAAAAACAATTTTACTTTTTGAATAATTCACTTACTCGGCTAATTATTTGTTTATTTACCTATTTTTAAATAAAATACCGGAACTATAAATATGAATGAAAGGAACGTATCAATGCCAATGCCAATACAAAATGCGATAGGAAGCTAAGAATGACTTATTCTAGGAAGGGGATTATGTGAAGAACTATATTTATTTATTGTGTACAGTAATTACGTTATCAATACACATCTTTATATACTTTAAAGAATACCATACCAATGGTACTTCTAAATGTTGTACCAGCTTGACACATTTTGCGTATTACGCATAGTCATCGTTTTACGTGAACCGTAGGCCTGAAAACACATGACTCATACTAAGAATGTGTTGTTGAGAGCCTAGTACGAAGTGATCGATCGTTTACGGGGCTAAGTAACATAATAACGGGGCTGGTTCACTCGCAACATCAGGATTACACTCATTGGTTACTAATTAGTCTATCATAGTAACTATAACGAGTCTCAACATAAAACTCTACCTGCAGCTTTATTTTGATAGGTTTTCTGTAAGATTGAAGTATAGCTAGCAATAAAATGTGTATCTCATGTGTCCATCGAAAAGTTTGGTTCAGCATACGGGGTCACACTGAAAGTTTTTAGAAAATCAAAAACGGAATCATATAGAAGCCTGTTAATATTTTTATTGCTTTTCGAAGTAGTTTCCGTTTCTTTCGAAGCACCGTCGCATGCGATGGAACCATTAACTGAAGCAGTGAGCCCACTCTTCTTTAGGGATCTCTTTCACACCTTTTTCAAACGCTTCCCGTACTATTCTGGAGTAATAGTGACGGTCGGTGGAGAGGACCTGGTGTAGTTCTATCCAGTGGTTTAGACCTGACTTCAGAAAATGCTCGGCGGTCGCTGATTCATTAAATGAAAAAAACCTCCAGATAAATTTTATCTGGAGGTTTTTTTACAGCCGTGATGCTGTTTAACCGCGATCTTCCCCGGCCTAGGTCGTTTAAGGCGAAAGGATGCATTATCACTATGGGGTGTTAGTCTCCTGACAAAGGTAGCCTCGTCGAGTTGCTTCTGCTTTTTCTCGAGGACAGACGAGTGATTTTCAACAGCCATTCCTTTTAGAGCAGAAGGGATATGCGATTAATTACGTGGTTCTACGACACATAATTATAGCTCAAGAGCTCATAACGAATTTTGAGAAGGTATTTTAGGGCGTTAGATATTTTAAACAGTAAAACTTGAATACCATTCGAACATGTAATGGAAAGTACATTTAATTTTGTTGTTGAAACTGAATTATTTAAGTTTTACGTTGTACTGTGAAAAACAACAAAAGTAACTTATAAACATATATCGTGTAACGTTAATAAAATTGGGAGCTTACCTGTGTTTAGCTATTAATAGGTGAGCCCTAGATGACTATCAAAACCAGCTGTCGTCTTGTCCAATGTGTTTCATTGGTTTAATTTTACGTCCGTATCAAAATACAAAATAATCACAATCTGTCTTGATATAATTGGAATGTTATGCGGATACCACATTTTCTATTTGCTTCTGAGCTTCTTAAAGTATGTGGTTCGGTTCTTTCTATAATAAAATACTATGGAAATAATACTGCTGATAGATAAAAGTCATTGCTGCACTAACAGCCGACGTCGACGAGTATTGATTTTATATTTTTATAACTTAGAGCTGAGAGCTCGCAGATGTTTCGATATGCTTTCTTAGTTATTTATTCTTGAGCTACTATTGTGGCACACTTTAAAAGAAAATAAGGTTTTTATTTAACCAAGACCTCTCAGCGAAACGTACTATGTAGTCTAACTGCAGAGTTAGTATTATAGTCACTTCATCAATTTTGTGACTAAGTGACTGTAGTCAGTATACTGTGTGCTGTTAGTACGATCCTCATATGGGAGAATTATTAACGTTTTACAAATAATTATTGAAGTTATACATCTTTTGGCGCGTTATGGAAAAATGATGAGAGTAAATTTTTAAGATGCGCACGCCCACCGTCACGAAAAACCGACACCCGAAATACATATTTTTTTTATTGCAAATTATTTAGCCACAGCAACGCGTAGCCGGCCGGGTAGCTAGTACTTTATAAAACTGACTTATTTTACGTATTTTCATACAATTCACTTAAAAAATACCAGTACCGTTAATGGTACGGTGCCAACTCTTAACCTTATTATTCCCAATAAAACGGTCCTTATGTCAATAATAACATTATTGACAAGTTTCGAATCATCTCGACCACACAAACCTGAACCCCTTTTTTACTGTTACCTAAAACATGGTTGATCTTCACTGTAATATAGTCCAAGATCCCAGGGTGAAACATCGATAAATTCCTGAAAGCTATATTTCCCCAGCATTCAACTATAAAGAGAAACTTCAGGAAGCAACACCGTATATATTATAAATTGATGCTGCACATCGCACGGATCGGCCCCATAAAGGAACTGAACACATTGAAAACTGAGATGTACGCCTTGTACATCGATATATCGCAGTCTAAAGTGTCTTTGTAATTTACATTGGCCGTTTATCCAAGCTAGCAGGTAGGCATGCGATCAAAGTACATACTAACACTACTCAATCGTCCACATTTAGTTCGTCAGAAAATACGCGACGTCTGGTGGCCCTGGGATCTTGCTCTAATAGGTTGCATTCCATGAATTAAATGCTCAACAGGTTTAAAGTTTTCCGCTCTTACATAAGCATTTATCCTTTCGGCAACATAGTACGAATACGTTGTTCGATCAATCAAACGACGAGTATTTTTAAATACACACTGTTCGATCGATCGTACTATTTGAAATTTTATATCCTCATAGTTCGATCAATCGCACGATTTGGAATTTTATATTCTCATAGTTCGATCGATCCCACGATGTGAATATCAACAAATCGCAAAATGTGCAATACGCAAAAATGTACATAACGCTAAATGTATATAATTCGCAAAATATACAAGTAGGCCCACGTTCACACAGACAACGTTTTAATCAAAAACGTTTTCTTAAATTGATACTTAAGTCTCAATAATTTAACAACCACTTTCTCGAGGGTTAACAATAGTACTTGGTGGCTACTGACTATACATTTTTGTCAATGCGTAACTTTTTTACTGATGTTTGTTTATTTTTACCGATGTTCACTAATTTTTGCTAAATATTAAGTCATTTCGCCCGTGTATCAGCAGAAGTAATGACATTCTTACAATGTACTAATACAATAGTTTTAGCCAAGTTTTTCTAGAATTAGTAGGTATGCAGAGCATAATAACAGCTAATAATACCTTTGCTCCGAAGGGCCTTATACCATCGTGATAAATACACCTCACAGCAGCAGGTAGGCTCATCGAATTCCAGGCGTCCAGGTGTCGCCATGTCATCAATGTGAGAGAGACTTTAGGGTCTTCTTGTACATTTTACGTGTCGTGTTCATTTTGCGTTTGTACATTTTGCTCGAAAGGGTTATCGCTTGATTCATTATTGTCTAGTTAATTTCCGGGCGAGTTATTCCTTTTAGTTCGGTACTGTTGTGTACAGAATTCGATTAATCAATCGAACAATAAGAACTGAAAAATAGTAAGTTCCCGTGGTTCGAGTAATTAAGAGAAGAGTGTGTATTTAAAAATCCTCGTCGTGCGATTGATCGAACAACGTAATCGAACTATGTTGCCGGAAGGGCATTTATGAAGGTGTGTGGCATTGACCCACTAACACAGATACTGACGCGACCCTGAAATAAGGGTATTAACGGAACAACGGCCTTAGTCCTTATCTGGAGTCGAATAAATTTTGTTTCTTTTTATTTATCAGTTTGAAATTATGAATTGTAGAAATAATAGGAGTGCTAGAGTTGTATAAAATTGATACACTCTTTGTACTTGTAATGGAGAACGATACTTCGCTATCCAGGATGTCGGAAAATTTTAACAAAACATATACTTATTAAAAACGAGCGGGTCTGAGTCACTTGTGGTTCTGTCTGGCTTTGAACACTCTTAGTACTTTGCCACATTCTTCAGGGCTAGGCTTTAGGTTACAGAAAGAATTATATCTCACCTTATGTACCGTTGTAATATACTGATGGTCTAGTGGTTAGTGACCCTGACTACTGAGCCAGAAGTCGTGGGTTCGATTCCCATCAAAGACAAATAATTGTGTGATGAGCATGATCATTTGTTTAGCGTCTGGGTGTAATTTATATATAACTAGCGACCCGCCCCGGCTTCGCACGGGTGCAATGATGATACTAAATATACTACAGAATGTCTTTATATACAACGTTAACAGCTTTTTTGTCATTAGACAATACAAACATGTTTTCTTCAGAGGTTACTCTTGAAAGAGCGACATATAATTGGCCATGTGAAAAACACTCAACGCTCAAATCTAAGCCTGCAACATTGAAAGTTTGACCCTGCTATTTATTAATGGTCTTTGCAAAAGAAATCTTTACCAGAAATTGTCCGGCCCTCTGGCCGGTACCACCGCAACCGCTGTGCCCCTGCATTTTAAATCTGTAATATCTTCGAAAATATGCATTAAAATTACATGCTGTAAAGGGCCATTTTGATCTGTATTATATGCACAATGTATTTAAGGTACTTAATTGGATAAGGATTAATGCTGTCTTGCTTAAAATCGCTTCGTAAATAAGCCATTATTTCTCGTAAAAAGTAAAGGATAAAAAATGGTTATTGTGGGTTATTCCTAAGAGATAGACATATACCATCGCTGACTTTTTTGTAGACCTTTTTAAGGTGTACAATACTGTGGTACATTATTTTGATCTATCTCGTAGGGTTCAGCCAGCGTTTGCAATGTAAACGAAAAAAAAAATGTGTTTATTTACGACATCAAATTGGAAACCTCTAAAGTTATCAGTGTTTCTCTACTATATTATGCATGTATTATACATATAAACCTTCCTCTTGAATCACTCTATCTATTAAAAAAAACCGCATCAAATTCCGTTGCGTAGTTTTAGAAATCTAAGCATACATAGGACAGCAGGAAGCGACTTTGTTTTATACTATGTAGTGATACAACAGATCGTCGCGTCGTTCCAAAGTGCAACATAACACAACCAAAATCGAAATATTATAATAAAATCGATACCTATTTGCGAATATTTAATGATGATGATCATTTGTTTTGCGTCTGGGTGTAATTTATATAATATAAATATGTATGTATTTAGAAATATATAAGTATGTTTATCAGCAGTCTGGTTACCATAATACAGGCTCTGCCTAGTTTGGGATCGGACGACTGTGTGTGAGATATGTGAAGTTATTATTATTATCCTCTACCACCCTACGTTTTAAGGTTGATTTTCCCTTGCAATAATATTCTGACAGTTCATTGTTAGAAATAGGTTCAACCTTATCGCTATTGTGATTACACAAAAACTTTTGTCAAAACTGGTAGACGATTTTCTTTGTCCACTGTACGTGTATAAGTATACAACCCACTGAACTTGCAATTGTGATTAAAAATTAGTAGGTAATTCTATCAGGATTGGAATTTATGTGTAGACAAGTGTGCGGTCATGCATGCGATTAGGCGGTCTGTGACAACTTCTTAAAATGTCCCCTTCTGGATGCGTTACGCCCAGTTCTACTAAAGCCCGCTTCTGTTTTTGACTTGTTTCTGTTATGACTACAAGTACAGTGTGAACAAGAAAAAAACAGATCAGACTAATTTACATTAATAGAAATATTTAATAAAATATATATTTTTAACAACAAAACTTTACTTCATAGACAACAGCTTCTTAAAATGTCACTTTCTAGATAGGACTAAATTCTGTATTTGAACCAACTAGAAAAGCTATTTAGTATTGTTTTTTTTTTATTAATTTTAGAAATCTTGTATTTTTAAAGTTTTTCTAATTTTGACGTGACAACGTCTTATAAATTGGTTTGCCGGGTGACACTTCAAGAAACTGCGTTACGCTCCGCTCACGTTATGCGCTCACAATGAGAGCGAGTTAGAGGCACGCGTCCCTTCCACTCGGGCATGGTTAGCCCGCCTAAGAGCGAGAGAGACAGACATAAAATGTTTTAAATATAATTCTTTGTATAAATAAATGTTTTAAATTGTTACTATTATTTCATCCTTCTTCCTACTATACGAATGAATATTCACATTAAAATTATTTTACCACTCAAAGTCGTTGTCACGTAAAACTTTCGCCCGTATACCGACTTTACAGGCAACCAATTTTTTTTTTTTTTTTCAATTCTATATCGAATTTTATATCTGAGATCCTCTCGTCTTTTTTTTACATTATAAAGAAGCTTCTTTTTATTATATGGTCGTAATGTATTGCCTCCTTCTTCAAACTGGCCACAAATTCGAAGAACGTGGGTTTTCTTAGTATTAGTGGATTTGTGGTCCGGTGTCATGAGCACTACTCAATATTTTAGGATTCAGTTTTAATATCCATGGCTCTTCAAAGTATCTTTAAATAGAACAATTTCATCCGTTAAGGGTGCAGAATTGACTATAGGAAACCACGCATTTGAAATTCTATTAAATGGTAATATAGACAACAAAGATGCCATTCTTGTTAAATTGCCCGTCTGTCCCACTAGTCCCATTGACCCAGTCCCATGATTGGACTTCGACATTGGATTTCGGCCTTCATTGTTACCAATCAAATGTAAGGGTTTTTCTCCATACATTTTATTGAATTGACAAAAACATGTTGTTGATTGGCAATTGGGATATATGTTTTCTATTGCATTTATAACAGCAGTTTGAAAGTCACACTTGAAATTCTCTATTACAACTCCTAGTTTGGATTTAATTAGTGTAAATAATCTGACATAAGTAGCCTCTGTTTTGTTTGGTACCAAAGCGAAAATGATACCAATAATGTTTGTGGTGTGCTGTGTACAGCTGATAAAATAGGTGAGGGACACATCTGAACGGTCCTTCGATAAAACAAAGTCTTACGATCGGGTTTTCTATAAGTCTTCTAGAAATGCTCGAGCAAAAACATAAGATTTTTTCACTGGCGCCGTCTTCGCTTATAATAATTTTTTACCTTTTTCTTCTCTTTTTCTTATCTTTTACAAAGGCAAATGTTGGCATAAATTCAATTTCATTAGATGAATATTAATTTTTTAGACTTAAGTAGTATTTTTCAAAAATTCTTTGGATGGGTTCGAAGTTATAACAGACCTCTGCATGCATTTAATTTTAATAATACATTGATCAAAAATGTCTAGGGATCAAGTACGTTTTAGAGTATCACCGCAATTGAGGATATTATTTTAACTTTTTTGGATCGTTATATATATGATATATCTTTTTAGTGAATTTCACTATTTGAATAAAGAATTTTCTTTAAATTTTGATTAAAAATAGAAAATCAATCAGTGAAGTAGGTCTGCGCTCCCGAATTTCGCTGATTCCGCTTTTAAACTACCTGAAGATTATTAGGATTACTGCTCTCACTGTACTTGAGATAGTCATAATAAGAAATGGGCAAAAACAGAAGCAGGATTTACTAGAACTGGGCGTAACAAGAAGTGGTCAAATACAGCATTAGTCATATCCAGAAGGGGATATTTTAAGAAGTTGTCATAGATCGCTTAATCACAAACAAAGGCGAAGTTGAAGGAGTTGGACTTTCAGATTCAACAAAACTCCGACCAGCACCTTCAGAGGCACGCGTTAAACGCCTGGATCAAGGGACTGATGCAGAAGGCAGTTCTCCTTGACATGACCCCTATAGTTAGGAGGTTCCTGCCTTTGGAGCCATTACAACCGGGGTCTTGGTCCCTGTACTCGACCGACACGTGTACTACTTTTTTAATATTTTTAATGAATTTAAAATATATATATCGTTAATATGAATAAAAATAAAAAAAAAGTCCTGGGACATATTAAAAGACAATACGATTATAACGAATACTCAGAATTGTTGCCAGAAGGTCAGACTGTAAATAAAGAATATTATTTGAGCGTTATGCGGCGTTTGAGAAAGCAAATTCGTCGAAAAGGGCCAAATTTGTGAAAAGAAAATTCTTGGATATTACACCACGACAACGCGCCATCGCACAAGGCCATCACTGTGAACGAATTTTTGACCAAAAACTCAACAAATACCATCGAACAACCACTGTATTCACCGGATATGGCTCCGGCCGACTTTTTTCTCTTTCCAATACTCAAATTATCATTTCGAGGTACCCGTTTTCAGCCGATAGAAGATATCAAAGAGAATTTGCGGCGAGAACTGAAGTCGATTCCGGAAAATGCATTAAAATTGTTTTGATAACTAAATTATTCATTGGCGTAAGTGTATTATTTCTGAAGGGGCCTACTTTAAAGATAATACAATAAATTTATAATAATGTCATGTTTGGTATTACCAATGGACGCCCAACAATTACGATGATATTGAAATAATCCGACAATAATTCAAACTCGGCCACTTACTTCATTGTCCAAATGTAAAACGACAGTTTTCAGAACTTGAAATATAACGGCTTCATTAGCATCTATCTATCTATATATATTACGTATTCATTACTTTTTTTCAGTCATCAACGGTACAGTACGTTATACGTTGATATATGTATATGTTTTCGTAACGAATAGCCAGCGGGTTGCTTTGATTATATATATATATATATATGTCTATATACCGTGTCACATTGGGACAAGCGTCATATATGCGGCTCCTCTATGTTATCCTAGGGTGCGTAAAGGCTTTGTGTTACACTGGCAGCCGTTGTGTAAATATTTCTAAAAGGGATGTCATGTTATGAAATTTTGCAATTAAAATAGGGAAATTTGAGATTGAATTGTCAAAATTTATTTAAATCAAATCGTTTATTTGTGATCCATGGGTTACATACAGGTGGTCATTACATAATACTTATTTACAATATAATTATACTGTCTTTTATTTTATTTTCATTTCATAATATTCAGTACTCCATAGATTTTATTAGTACAATTTATATTTTTTCGCTCATAATGTTATTTATATTGTTACGGAAGCGGATACTTACATGGTCCAGATATATATATTCGTTATACCATATGATGTACTTAAAAATATCAGGCAAAGAGAAATAAAGCTACCTACTAATAAAAGAATTAAATATGTTATTAATAAATATATTTAATTTAGTTAACGGTTTATGACAAAATTTGCATCATCTCAACTCTCAGATTCATCCCTCTGATCACGTTTGCATTTTTTCGAACACTTAAATAGTATTACATAGGCTGCACTAAAAGTATCGGGAATGGAATATTTCCACTATTCCTATCATATTAAAATCTTTTTTATTGAAAACTCCTTGGTTTTAAAAATCGAATACCATTTATTTATTTAAAAAAAGATTCTCGGTCTTCTCACAAGGTCTTCTCAAACTTGTTTAGTCGTTGAGAAAATGGAATTGACTCGAGAAAATTCAAGGGCGATGATTTATTATGACTTTCGAAGCGGTTTAACACAAAAACAGTGTGTTGACCGGATGCTTTCTGCATTTGGTGCTGAAGCCCCATCCAAAACCACAATTTATCGCTGGTTTGCTGAATTTCAACGTGGACGTGTCAAGCTCAGTGATGATCCCCGTCAAGGTCGTCCAAAAAATTGCAGTCACCCAAGAAAACGTTGATGCTGTGCGTAAGCTGATTGAGGAAGATCGACATGTGACATACCGCGAAATTCAGGCAAATTTAGACATTGGCATGAGTCAAATACAAATAATCTTGCATGAACAATTAGGTGTAAAAAAAATTGGTTGCCTGTAAAGTCGGTATACGGGCGAAAGTTTTACGTGACAACGACTTTGAGTGGTAAAATAATAACCATGCCCGAGTGGAAGGGACGCGTGCCTCTCACTCGCTCTCATTGTGAGCGCATAACGTGAGCGGAGCGTAACGCAGTTTCTTGAAGTGTCACCCGGCAAACCAATTTATAAGACGTTGTCACGTCAAAAAAGTTGTTTGGATGGATGCCGATGGATACCGCATTTGCTCTGTGAAGAGCAAAAAGCGGCTCGCGTTACTTGGTGCGTCAGAACTCTCGAAAGATTCCACGCAGGATCCTCAAATGCTGTATACAACATTGTATCAGGTGACGAATCCTGGATATACGCGTACGAACCCGAAACAAAAAACCAGTCACGAGTTTGGGTGTTCGAAAATGAGTTAAAGCCGTTTCCGAACTCCGTAAAGAGAACTGCAACCGCCGCATCATCCTCCATCACGACAATGCGAGTTCTCACACCGCGCACAGAACAAAAGAGTTTTTAGAGCAAGAAAACATAGAATTATTAGACCATCCGCCGTACAGTCCCGACCTAAGCCCTAATGATTTCTATACTTTACCTAAAATAAAGAATAAATTGCGTGGTCAGAGATTTTCATCACCTGAAGAAGCTGTGGACGCCTACAAAACGGCCATTTTGGAGACCCCAACTTCCGAATGGAATGGTTGCTTCAATGATTGGTTCCATGGTATGGAAAATGTGTCAAATTTCGCGGAGAATACTTCGAAAAGCAATAAATACATTTTTAAATAGTAATGTTGTGTCACTTCCTTGATTCCCGAAATTTTCAGTGTAGCCCTCGTATTAAATGTTAAGACAATTGTTTTTCTGCAGTCAGTTGAAGTAACTAATTTAATTATATTAACACCTTACGATGGTTTGGTTGGCTCCTGGTTTTATTTTCTAGCATCCCATTTATGTAAAATATTTATCAATTTTCCATAAATGATCTGAACAAATACGCGTATTTGTTCAAACGTCAAACGCCCTGAGGGTCGAATAAGTATATTTATACTGATTCGAATTGGTGCCACTTTGAGATGACAGGCCGGGCATCTAGACATAAATATAATGAAAGGCAGGGAAAATAAAAATTGATTCGGCTATTTTGGATCTGCATAAAGTTAGGTAATATTTCAGAAAGCTCGAATTCCAATAGTTAAAACCAGGGCGAATACAGGCATAATCTAATATTCGAATGGTGTGTACCTATATAATTTGGAGTGCAGTCGCCCACATCAACGCGTAGGTGCAATTATGAAGCGATGTACCCCCACTTTATAAATGTGAAAGGTGACTCTAGATTATATTGATTGCGGAGCTATAAATAAATCTACGAGATAGTTCTTATGTATCAAGTAAAGCACTATCTTAGAGACTTTTAAAAGCTTTAAGATACTTATATTGTCTTATATATATATATATCGGATTGCCAAACGGGACACTATAATGATTCGCTATTTTGCTTCGTTGATGGCATCCGCCATTTTATGTTTATATATAAATATTTATATAATGAATATTCAAAAATACGACTATTTTACTGACTTACATGTAATAATCAAATAAAAGAGACACCTAAATATTACATTCGATTACAAAGAAATAAACAGATGTGGAGCCGATGAGTTTACGGTATGTATCTTACAGTTCTGCAACTACCCGACACTGACTTTTTAAGATGACATCCGTCAACTTCATCAGGCCAGTTAGCCGCTCCAAACATAAAACAACTACAATCATAATATTAAAAGTTTGCAATGCTAATTCAACCATAAACAAAATATTCAACACCATGTTCAGATTCAATATATTTACTAGTACCTACCCGGTGACGCATTGCTGTTGCTATAAGTAATTTACAATAAAATATATTGTGATCATAAATTGTGATAACTATCCTATCTCTCAAGTTAAATCTAACTGCACACAGGGTGCTAAATTTAATTAAAATCAACGTGACACAATTTTTTTATATACTAGCAACCCGCCCCAGCTTCGCACGGGTACAAATTATTTACCTAAACCTTCCTAATGAATCACTCTGTCTATTAGTGTAAACCGCATGAAAATCCGTTCAGTAGTTTTTCAGTTCATCGCGAACAGACAGATGCGGCGGGGGATTTTGTTTTATTCGATCATCCTTATGATCATTAATCTGCAAATGATTAAATTATGAAAAAAGTCAAATACGGATTTCCTAGTGAATTCAAAATAGACTTCTTCAGAAAAGACAAAGTGGCGAACATACATATTACGCCTGACGGTAAGCATTAACCGTAGCCTTTTGCTTCCACAAACACCATGGGTGTCACTTAACCATCGACACCCTTCCATTTCTAACATCAATGTGTGTACCAAAGTCCCAAATGTCTTTCAGATATATCTTTTAATGATACACTGTAACTATAACCTAAATAAATGTAAATAAAAAAACAGTATTTCTAGTAAGTAAGGTACGTATTTAAAGTTTTCACAAGAATTACATTATTGTCGATCCACTTTTACCATTTTGATGGAAGTTCATTGCTACCTAATTATGCTATAGGAACGCAACCCATGAACTCTTTACAAGCGTTTTGAATGCCACATAGCATAGCAAAATG
This sequence comes from Euplagia quadripunctaria, assembly GCA_963859945.1. Lineage (NCBI taxonomy): Eukaryota > Metazoa > Arthropoda > Insecta > Lepidoptera > Erebidae > Euplagia > Euplagia quadripunctaria. Next base: position 3,692,434 of record OY982559.1, read on the forward strand.
TACAAAACAAACAGAAAGAGGATCCCCTTATGTGGTGTGTTAACAGGTGATTTTTTCATTGTCACAGACAAAAAATAAATGAACAATTTATTTTAAGAAATATTTTAGCTATAACATAAAAATGTTGGGATTTGGAATTCAGAGTGAATGAAAGATGTCTATTTTTATATGGAAGGAACTAATGATTGTATCAGATTGTATGGTGTACAATAAAGAAAGAATATTTTAGGAATGAACCTTTATAAGGATCACACTTTTTTCTTTGTAATGCATTGAAATAATGAACGAATTCTCTACTGCAATCTACATTTCCCGGGCTTGGCCGGGATTTCACCTTTGCCGGTTCGCTTCAATAGCCGGTATGTTAGGATATATTAGTAACTCCAGTTATGTACATGCAGGTGACTTTATGTGCGTGGATGTTCTAGAGCGCTAGTTAATGTAATATTAATTATTTATTCATACAATAACATATTTTATTTGAATTAAGTAGTAAATAAGTACTTGAAGTACTATGATGATAAAATTAAAATACCTACTTATTAAATTTAACATAATTATGAATGTATAAAAAAGTAAGGTGAAAATAAATTAAATATACGGACTATTTACATGCATGCGTCTTAAAATTTCTCCGGTTCAGGTATCACTACAACAATATATATATGTAAATATATAGCCAATCAATATATATATATGTAAGTATATATAGATTAGCAGAATTATTTATATTGGCAGAATTTATGTATAAATTGCTGCTACGTATCGTGTGTGGTCTCTTATAATTTTCCGTATTAGTCCAGTGCAATTATGTTGATTATACCTCGGAACCCAGCTACAGTGAATAGATCTTAATGTTCGTAATTAATGTCATAAAACTAAAAAGTTTACCCATTTGAATTTCATGACTTCATAATTCTTTTTTAAGAATACTTCATTAAAAATCATTTCAGTTTATAAATTTACAAATTTCAATAATTTCTAGTAAAACATTATACCTTTCCCAGTAATGATAGACGGAAGCTACAGATTAAAATCATTTTTATCCCTTGCATTTCAGCGAAGCATGTTTTGCCTGCAATACATGTATTCTTCTAAAAATTACTTGCTTTCAAATAAAAATGTCACACAGGAAAATCCTTTCTTCTAATTCTACTTTTCATATATTATACGAACTAACAAATACACGTGATGCTTTTCTATTTCCAGAAACAGTTAAACCTACACTATGTTTTCTAGTAACATAATTACGCATGCAAAGAAATATTTTTAATTTAAGTTAGTATGTGTATAATATAAAAGGTTCGTGATAACTATAAATATTAGTTGCTTTTGTTGAATGGTGAACAAAAGCTGTAGTAAGATGCCGTTACATTAATTATTTCCGTATAATGATTATAAAAACTAACGAAAATAATCACACTTTCTTAGATAAATGATAAAAAGCCCAAAAAATTACTAGGAAGTAGACATTCCTAGTCATTTTTTGGGCTTTCTCTTTGACTCGGACTTTCTTTCACTCGCTAATCCTTTTATATGTATAACAAACGAGATACCACTCACTAATTAAACACGAAATTGCTCATAAGGAGCAGGTATCCGATAAATTCAACCTCTAAAAGGAATCCAATTTTGAATAAGTCATTCAGTAATTGAAAATTTGTCCCTGTGCAGATGTAAAATTGGAGGTAGTGTTTAATTGGATCATCGTTTGTAGGGAATTATTATAAATGAAGGCTTTTTATGTTATATAAAATAAAATCGCATTCCTACAATAATATAAGCCATAACAATTCCAGGCTGTAGCTAATAATTCTATTTCATATAATAAAAATAATACTTGTACTTCTAACACACTTTGTAGTGTACAGTAACATAAAAGGTAATTATGTTAACTAGCTTGTGTTGGCGTTGTGTTACCATAGCTATGCTTCTATTTTCTTATTTGATATAACTTGATATTAGCAAACAGAAGTAATATAATAATCAATACAAATAAATAAAATCGAAGTGTAATGTCAAAATAGTTTTTTAAGCTCATACAGTTATTTGCAAGATAGCTATGCCTAAAAATCAGTTTTAAAAATGTTGGTCCGTCAGTTTGTTCCGGCTAATCACCGGAACGGGTGGATCAATTTCCACGAAAGTTTCACTGGCAGATAGCTGGAATTATAAGGAGTAACTTAGGATACTTTTTATTTTAGATAAAGTATTAGTGTTCCGTGCAAAACATATAAATATGTACATGCGAGTTAAGCCGCGCGGGAACTGCTAGTCACGAATGTGAGTTTGTTAATTACGCTTTCACGCCTAAACTATTAAATCGATCATCATTAAATGTTGCATACACGTTGTTAGATAGATGTACACAGAAATGGTTCCCGATTGATAGAAAAACTAACGGCGTGGGCAAGACAGTAGAGTAGATGTTACGGGGAATGTGTATGTTAACATTGACCTATTGAGTTAGATGGTGACAGTCCGCTAGTTATTCTGTTAACTGCGATTTCAGTGAATGTTATCATATATCACGACGCACAGTGGGACGATTGTATGGAGAAAAGGGCGAAATTAATAACTCAACAAATATTGAAACAGTTCTTCTGTACTTTTGCTTTGTACCAACTCTTGAACACGAAGTCTTTTTACTTTTCTACTACACTCTTCAAATTGTTTTTGAGTTTGCCTACCCCTGCTGGTACTTGGGACACATGGTATAGCTATTGCAGATAAATAAGATTGTACGTCTTTGGGAAGACACAAGTTCTTTTGTAGCCACGCATCATTTCTCTTTTGAAATACTTCACGTTTCCGAGAACTTGCTTTCCATTTACAACCAATTCTCAAAGAATAAAATTCCGACAGTTTCAATATTTTTTGGCTAATATTGTCTGGACATTCGTTTATATGCAATAGTTCCTCTATTTTATTCGCCACTAAAACTTTTTTTCTTTTTTAGGACTCAGAAGCCAAGTTTCGAAAAGGTCTTAATTTTTAATAGGTTGACTTGATCCTAAAAAATGCAAATAATTATCAGGTCTGCCAGTTTCCGCGGAAAAAATTACTGTCAAGTAACAGTAGACAAGTAACTGAACTCGAAATAATAACATTTACAGAAAGGGTTTTTGATGTATTTTTTAAAACTCTCGTCAAAGTAAAAAAAAATCGTTTCATTAAGTATCTAAGTTAACATGGTCTTTTACGAACTTCTAAATCGTGATATTATATTACTGTATATTACTTACGATCAGTTACGTCTTCCATAGTAAAGTTCAAAACTTAGAACAATACAGCTTACAATGAGAACTTCGTAATTATTAGTTGTTTGATGCACTTATTAACGTAGCGAATGACAAGATATTTACACGACAAACTACACTAATTGATAACTCATTAACCAGGAGGGTTATATCCATTATTTAATGTTATTTATAGAGGGTATTTATCGATGTTAACTTACCTATATTTTAAATCTACCTCCCTTTCTGTTGATGTTTTATTTTTATGTATAGGACGTGCCACTGTGCGACGCGGCGACGGTCGACGACTTATGTCACGTTCCTATAATAGAGAAACGATTCGTTTTGCTTACGGACGGTAAAATTTCTTTGAATTAATGTGTCTTTATTATGAGCGACAATAATATGAAAATGTGATGAGTACTACCGATTTAGAAAAAATAAATGTGCAAATACAGAAGTTATACGGGCAGGTATAAAATTAAGTCTCTATCTCTCTTACCGGATGACGCAGGTGCTTATTGGGCACGGCTGCTTTGGGAAGTACCTGTGTCGCATAGGCCGGGAGCCAACGCCTGCGTGCCATCACTGCGGGGGCTGTCCCGAGGATACTGCACTCCACATCCTAGTGGATTGTCCAGCGTCGGTCAGAAAGACAAGTCAACAGACAAGTCCAACAGTGGGCACCTAATGACCTACGGCCTCCATGAGCGCTGGCCTTAAGTCGTCGAGCAGGGTAACCCGGGCCCGAAACAGTAGAAAATAGGCCCAAGACGGAGGCGCGACGGGTTTCGCGAGCGCCTTTCTCGACTGAAGGGGACACGGCTCCTACTCACGACTGCGAGACTACCTGCCTTGTGGACAGGTGGTCAAGTCTGTCGGGGGTCCAGGGAGTTCCTTCCTAGGTTATACTTGAGTCCTGGTCCGTAGACACTCGTGACGGAACACCGTGTGGTTTTAGTCGGTTCGATTCCGACATAACCACCTCGTTGAGTGGTGAGGTGGTACCCGAGGATGTTCCCACACGTAAAAAAAAAAGGTATAAAATTAAGTCACCAATTTTTACAATAAATGACACCATGTAAACATAAAAATAGTTTTTTTATTCAAAAGTAAAATGGCAAAGTGACAAACTGCTATTACACTTAGAATTGCAAACAACGCCTCGAGCTTTGCAGTTGCATTTCTTGGTGCTGCTATTTTAGGATTCCGTACCCAAAGGATGGTAGCCCTTTTACTATTCCGTCGCTATCCGCTATCTGTGAGCGGTCTGTATCTCATGAACTGTAATAGGTAGACAGGTGGAATTTACACAGAGTAGGTGTGTATTTCCATTGCCACTATAAAAACAAATAAAAGGGACTTTAAAAAATCCCATTACCCCTGCTGGACTGCTGACAAGTTGGGGCCCACTGTGCCCATGTGCCAGACGATACGGATAGCTCTTCTGCCCTCTCGAAAAGTCTATCCTAAGGCTTCGTTAAAAGCACCAGCATCCCTTTCTTGCAGCATCCTCTTTCTTCTTCTTCTTCTTCATGAAATGCAGGCATGAAACTCAGCAGCACTGATGCACGTGGCTTAAGGTCAGGATCAAGACCGGACATTGGCATTAAACCTACCAACAATTTCCACTAAAATAACTTGTCTTAAGCATTTTTGTAAATATCAGTAATGTGGACTGCTTCATCACACACATGTTTAGAAAGAAAATATAAGTCCAACGATATATTTAATTTAAACAGTAATTACTTATTTAACACCTTATTTTCACCTATTATTGGATCAACCCAAAGGCGGTGTAATTAACACCCAACATTTCCAATTTCGTCTATCTTGGTCTTGATGATATCGATCAGCGAGGTCTATTTGCTGTACTCGATACCTGTGTTGCTCGCCGGGAGGACGAACCTAAAATATTTCGACAACCCAGCTAATCTTAGACAATACACACTGCAATAGTAACTGCCGGTTCTAATCCTACCAAAAAGAGGGGTGTTTGTGTGTCTGTCTGTGGCATCGTAGCTCCCAAACGAATGGGCCCATTTAAGTGCGTTTTTTTTTGTTTGAAAGGTGACTTGATAGAAAGTGTTCTTAGATATAATTCAAGAAAATCTGTTCAGCTGTTCGAAGAGCATCAGCTCTTTTCTAATCGTTGAAGCGATTTCCTAGTCGGGGGTGTTTTAAATTTATGATTATAAATAACATTCGATGACAATGTATGGAATATAATTTCAGCCAAATAGTCGGCGCGACTGTACTGTAGATGGTGTATGCTGACACATAGACATAATTTATAACATCACTCTCTTTGCGTCGGGTTAAATATTAAGAGCTGTACAGTACCACGAAACGAGTCGGCGTGCTACAGAGTCCAGTACTGAACACTCGCAGCATCTTCAGCATCAGCCCAGAACATTGGAACATTACAGATCCGCGTTAGGTAATTCAACTGAGTACGCTCCGAGTGAGTGGCTTAGCTTTAGACAGCATATCTCAACGCCCACAGCGGCTCGCTAGCAACAATATAAGAACATCGCAAAGCCTTGTTCATAGAAGTTTCTCTGGCATGGCTCTGAAGGGACAGTCGGAACATTCACAGCTAGATAACCGTAAACTAATCGAGAACTGATTTTTTACTGGGTTAATAGGTATCAATTTTTGTTTAACGATACGAAATGTTACTTTTGTAAACATATATGATACTAGCTGACCCGACAGACGTTGTCTTGTCTTAACTATGAATATTGCATTCGAATTGGTAATAAAAAAAAATCCAAAAACATATTTCCGACCGATGCATCTGTTTTAAACGATATTTGCAGCTCGCATTCTGTCAATCGCGCCAACTGACAAACGACTGACAGTTATGTATGTCAAAAGCGCTATGGTAAACGTTGTCCTGCCAGAACGTAAAAATATTTTTTCTGTAACCCTATCGCAGCGCCATCTACTCTTATTCAATTATAAATCTAAACCATTCCCGAATCCACCACACACAATCACAATCATCTCGAAGACACAAAATTAAAAAAAAAAAAAAAAAATTTCATTAAATTTTTTCCATCCGTTTAGGAGGAGTTCAGTAACATACACACGCACAGAAGAAATATGTATATAAAGATAGTACGTAATTTGCACCCGTGCGAAGCCGGGGCGGGTTGCCAGTTACTAATGACTACTAACATTATTCGTAGTAACTCTTTGACCGCCGGAACGCGAATGCACCGGCGTGTCGTCTACACCTAGCCATAAATTCACCTCGAATACCTACAATAATCATAGGTAATTACAAGATCGTATCGATAACCAAACAATGAAAGCTGTTTATCCCCTATTTTATACAAATATTAGGCAACGCTTATTAATATCTTAGATCATACCTTTATCTTTATAGTCTTTAAGATGCATCTTGATATGGAATAACAATTTATGTATTTTACTCATTCAGAATTTCTTTGTCCGTAGTTCGCTTTCGAGGAGTTTCCGTCAACGGGCCGGTGCCATGTATCATCATGGAGTTCTGTCAATATGGACCGCTCTTCAATTTCCTTCAGAGTGCAGCATGTATTTCGACCTCGCAGATATTTAATTGGGCCAAAGATATAGCCCAGGGGATGGCTTACCTACACAGCAACAATATCATCCATCGTGATTTGAAGAGCCCAAAGTAAGTGCAAAATAACTTTCCATCATCAGATTTATTTGTTAAAAATGTGATTTTTGAAGTGAAAACTTCTTTAGCGGCGTTGTGCACTTTTTGGGATGGGTAAAAAATGTTGAGTCGCGTCAAGACACGTGACCTGATCGAAAATTCGTAAGACGGAGCCGAGTTTCTTATGTTTAAAAAATATAACATTCGAAATTCAAACATTTATGAGCGGCCAGAAGCGCAGAACTTCCAGTGTACCCCATACATTTAGATATCACTACCTACTTTTTATTTTTAACCTAATTATATATATATACAGATGTATGTATGTGTATCTATATGCAAATACATTGTGAAGTTATGTTTTCACTTCTGACGTGCAGTCCTGCGACTGACTGTTTTTTTTTTTACTTGTGTTCGACCGACTTTGAAATAATTAACAAACAATAGAAATACCTAAGCATTTCAACGGTCAGAATGAAAACTCTCGATGTCAGATTATAATTATGATTAATAGCCAACCTTTTTAACTAAAATCTGGCAACTTTCTTCTACAACACGATAACTACTCTTAATAATGTTATTAATATGTTAATGTCAATAATAATAAATTAATTTGTTATTAAGTACACGTCAGCGAATAAATATTGCTGTATCATTCCCCCAGCTTCTTAATCTATTGTAGTAATAATTATATAAGTGACTAAGAAATGGTATACAAGGTGGCGCAAAGGATATAGCTTTAAATTATATACTGGATTTTTACTAATGTAAACCTATGTACATTGAGTACATCGGTTAACATTAGTTAAAATCTTTTAGCACAAAAATTAAAAAAAATGCAACAAACATGGAACAGAACAAAATGAATACAATTAAAATAGGCATGATTTACTCACCTGTAGCTGTAGTCACGGCAACGTTGCAAAAATACCGAGCCGAAAAATGCGAGCCGGCGCGAATACCGCTTTACAGTCTAATTTATCTAGTTATTTAGTTTATTTTGATTTTAATGTAGACATAATTGCATTCCGAAATGTCTACATAATTGTTATCTTCATATTTATCCGTGGAAATTGATTCTGTCAATATTTTTATAAAACAGAAATGCTTTGTTCGAATTTTGATACGAATACTTAACGTTTGCATTTGAGTTGCGTTTACAACAAATAAAGCTGCACGTTTATATTTGTATTCCAGTGAAATTCTATAGTGCTGCAGCTTGAAATTAACTCTCAAATTACCCTTCATTTAGAAAACATTTTACAGAGTTTAAAATATTTATGTAGGTATTCAGTTGAACTTTAGTTTTAAATAACAGGGAATAAAATAGTGAAAGGGTGGGCAGAGGTGTATTTATTACACAGTCCTTTTTCTGCTAGCGAGTAGGATCACCAGACATAGGACATAAGAGAGGGTATCGACGTGGCACCGCAGAGGACACGCTACTGGTGTTGCGAGCTTTGTAGGCTTTGTACCTTCTCACCATCAGTCGGGTCGACCAATTTTCCCACCTTAATTTCCCAAAGTGCCCACTTGGCGGCAACATATATAGGTTTGCCCCTATTACGCCAAATTATAGTTGCCAAAATGTGAATGGTTTAATACACCTCTGGGATATAGACGTCAGTGTATTTGTATATCACGGTTTTCACTATCATGATTTTTTAGTTTATGGTACAGAAATTATTAGCAAATAGCTTCTCCTGCCATTACAAAGAAAGAAACATGTCTATATCCTCGTCTCCTTTAAAACTGGTTATCTAATACCTTTAAACGAGCAATTCTTGTATATATGTACGATTTTGATGAAATTTTGTATACAGATACAATCTTGCATTTTAAGTTTAACTACATAGTTGTATTTCCTGTAAAAATACAACTTAAAAAAAAAACGGTTTTACAAAAAGCTACCTCCCAGGTCCAGGTACCAGGTCTCCCAGGTACTTTATATAAATAAGGCACGGACCGTGCGTATATCATTCAACTGATTTAGTGGCACGGACGTCTAGAGTCGACCTATATTGAGATCTAATGCGCCTTAACGAAGTACTTTGATACTTTTGCGGGATAAATATGAAAAGAGGTTTAATAGGTTTATTGAAATGTCGGCATAAATTTAGTAGTTTATGTACGTCGGCGTCAGTGACGGCCAATCGGTAGAGCAGCCAATGGTCGAGCTCGGTGATATTGTAATACCAATCAATATCAGCTCTTAAACAATAATTATTTCATAACAATTTAATCTCAATAATAATTTCTTACAACGATAAGGAAAACCGACTGTTTCGTTTCCACTGACGCGATTCTGTCCACTAGCCGCCATATTTTTTCTTCTAGACGTGACGGCGTTTTCTCTACACTTTTAATATAAGCCGAAAATAATAATAATAAAAGTATTACTCGTTCCAAAGTATCTAATAAACAGATTCACAGGCTGCTCATACTTTATAGTGAAATGGTTTACGTGTCATCTTGTCAAGTGCTATGTCGAGTATTGGAGATTCGAGTAAACAGGAGTATAAAGTAGGACACAAACAGTCCTACACAGATAGTTGTCCTTTGTGACTTTGTGTCTGTCCCCTCACAGGGAGACTAGTGTACTTTAGCACGAAAGCGGTCTTGTAAACAGTATGTATATTACGTTTACTAGGTATCTTACCAGCTCTGGCGAATTTATTTCTGTTATTAAGATAATGTGACAAGGTAATTTAAAAAAATATCAAGGTGACAAATAAGCAACCCTGATATGCGGTTACCGATACCTACATATAAACTCTTGCCACACCATCAGAAACAATATTATGATATTGCTGCTGTTTAACAACACTCTCATGTCCGTGGAGGTCTTCAATTCAATTTTAATGGATACAATCCAATGGAACGTTCCGTTGGATCGTATCGCCCACTTGCAACTTGCAAGTCTTTTCTCAATAATTAAAATCGGAAATTCTTATTTATTTTAATAAAAAATAAAAGTAATAATATATAAATAATAATTCGTTTATTTTCTCTCACAATTGATACACAAAACAGGTGTTAAAGCGGAATACATGGTATTTAGTCTACATTGTGAGAGTTGGTGCCTGTTAAGGGTTTTTACAAACCTGTATTACAAGTCACCAGGCCCCAATCGGCAGTTACAGTAAAACCAGTCTTAAGTACATGGTCGAGAAACAAATCAGTAACCACAAGTAAAACAAAAGTAAATAAGTAATTATATCAAGAAAAGCAAAGATAAAATCTTTTTAACAAAAAATTTAACCGACGAGATAACTAAAAAGCAATAAATAAATAAACCTCTTAAGTCTTGAGCTTATTTACATAAACTATTAAATTTTATATAAATTTATTTTGAGTCAGCGCTAAACAAGAAACTGATTAATTATCTAAATTTTATATGTACCTATGTAGAAATGGACATGGCTATACGTAGGTAATTAATCATTTTATTATTTGGCGCCGACTTAAAATAAGTTTATATAAAATTTGATAGTTAATGTAAATAAGCTCAAGACTTAATTTACGGACTTTAATTAAGGTCTTAGTGACAAGACCAATCGCAGTTACCTAAATGTAAATATTTATCAAAGCATTAAATGTTCCGTCACAAGTGGGTCTATTGCAAAAAACCCGTCTATATCCTAAGAAGGTAGCCTCCGGGAACCCCTGCAGACTTTGGCCGCTTTTTGGCCAGTAGACAGGTCGTTGTGGAATGCGAAGGGCCTTGCTCCCCTCCGGCTTCGAGAGACGCGCGTGGTACTCGTCCTCACCTCCTGTCCTCGCAAAATGAGGCAGCGGAATCCCACCCACCCTCGCTTTGGATCATATTCACAGAACCATAGACTCCAGCGAAAGGCTTCCCGCACCGATAGCCTTAATGTAATATTATATCTTACAGTTTTTCCACTTTTACATTTAACTTTATTCGATAAGAGGTCTAGTATCGCTGGAATTCGTTACAAACCATGTTCCACCACTAAAAGTTCACTCCATTTTACCCTCGTAAATCAGATTGACTTTAATTTATTTTTCCTGGTGGTTGCGCTATATGTTCTTCCCTTTCCAATAGTTCTCATGCTGTTATTTTTTTTATAACAAAAATTTGGACACTGGTCTATTAGAATTAGTTTATAATTCATCTATTTCCATCAAATCGACAATGTTTTGTATCTAAATGTTCAAAATTAGCTCAGCGAATTTATCTTCATAAATAGTCAGTACTCCTTTGATTGTGTTCCCTGACTTGACTAGTCTAGTTGTTTATTATAACTGTAAAGAAAAAAAAAACACGTGTAATACTGTAAGATACATAAAAAGCTTACACGCAACATGTAGCATAGCCGATCTGCAATTTTGCGATTGTGTATTTATGATATGGTGCGTTTCCGGTCTGCGTTTTTAATCACTGCTTCGGCTTCTCAGGAAGACATGGCATAAACTTTAGTTCTAGGGTTGCCAAGTAACCCTACGTTTTGTGGTCATTTAACCTATCTAAAGTATTTTAGTCATAGTATGACATATTAATAACTACAGTTCCAAAGAGAGTGGAATACTCATGCAATCATTTTAACAAGCTACCGAGGGTTTTGCCAACGTACCACATGGTTCGTTGTGAGTTGAGGCAATCCGGGCAGGTTTGCCATCGGCAGATCTTCGTCGGGTAAAATAACAAGCGCGACAAGTCGTACATTGCACCACCTACTTTTAAAATGATTAAAAATATAAATTGGATCACGGATAAAATATGAATTTCTACATGTTACAGAGTTTGCAAAGTAATAAAATATTTTATTGTATAATACAATTTTAGTCGTCTTAACTTTCGCTATCTGAATCGTTGTAGATGACGATGACTTCAAAAAAGGAGGAGATTCTCAGTTCGTCAGGATCTTTGTTTTTATGTATGTATCCGACTACCTACTCGAAGATGGCTGGACCGATTTGGACAACATTTTGTTTCTTTGAAGGGTAGGGCTTACTTTCTAGTTGATTTTATTGTCACCAGATCAAGATCTGATAGAGTAAGAGCCGTAAAAAATGGGTGTAGACAATTAAGAGATAAATAATACAGCTCCTTATAATTTATCATTATTTAGAAGCATATATATTTTTTAAATGATGAGTAATTACTTATCGCCTACATTCCTACTACACCTGCGGTTTGCAAATTAATTGAAGCAAGGCAATTAATAAGAAAACTATGTTTATTGTGTACAATTAAGTAAAGGCTGCTGCCTTTCCAAAAAATCCAAAAAAAATTATACTTCACTGCTGTGAAGTATAATTTTTTTTGGATTTTTTTTTTGGTCATAAGACCAACAACAAAAAATTGAATAGGCTAAGGCTTTTAAAGCCTGAGCCTATAAATAGTGATAGTTACTCTAGCTGTTTCTTTGCTATCTTTTTATGACTAAATCTCCAAATAGCTGGGCGAAAAGGTTGTTGTAGGCTTAGGAAATTGACCATGTCTAGTTCTTCAAGGATACCTAGTGTTAGAAAGCTGAGCGGATTTTGATAAACATTTTGAATGGTTTTTATAAGGTTATGTAAAGATCAATGAAGTGTCGATATTTTAAACAAAAGGTGTTGTTTGTTGTTGGTGTTGCATGTTTGTTTTTACGATTAAATATAATATATTAATATAAAATATAAATATAAAATATAATTTATAATAATCATAAATTAAAAATACCCCCGACTCGAAAATCCCTTCAACGATTAGAAAAGAGCTGATGATCTTCGAACGGCTGAACAGATTTTCATGAATTATACCTAAGAACACTCTCGATCAAGTCACCTATCAAACAAAAAAAACCGCACTTAAATCGGTTCATCCGTTCGGGAGCTACGATGCCACAGACAGAAAAACACACACACAGACACGTCAAACTTATAACACCCCGTCGTTTTTGCGTCGGGGGTTAAAAAATGGCAACTTAAAAGAAAAGCAAATGTAATTAATGACAAAACAATAACAATAAATAATAGATAATACTATAGTGCGACAGTCCGAAAGATATGATTAATACATTATCTCGTCACAGGTTTTTAAGTATTAAGTTCACAATCTCGTCAACATTGATCTTTTGTTAAACACTGATCCATAATAAACGCATGATATGACTGTTCATTGCAGATCTGAGAAAGGCACTTTGGATTTTTTGTAAATTGAATCTAAATAATCTAAATAGAATGAAAGTAATGAAAACATACAAAATAAGGCATACATTATATTTTTATCCTGTTAAGGTTTACAGTATTATGCACCAAAGTACGGCACTTCGAGTGCATGATGATATCCTATCAGACTGTAATTAACCTGTCATTTCGGATATACTGCAGGTAACATACTTCGTTTGAAGTAGGTAATAGTCAATTCAAATGTATTTTCATCGCTTGTTGTTGCAGAGCGCAACAGCGATGATATGATACGATGATAGTCCACCCGCTAATTTGAACATGTAGACCGTCTACTACACGAAATTTAAAACATTATTAAAAATAACACAAAGAATGCGTTCAATCGTATAGAATCGTATAGATTAAACATCTGTACAGTGTACATGTGTAAACAAAATTTGGGCAATTCATTCGCAGAACAATTAGTTAATTTTTATAATAAGTTAAATGATTTAGTAATGAATAACTTAACAGAGACTTTTGTTGTCTTGGGTGACTTTAATTTACCTAACATTACATGGATACCCTCGGATCATGACTGCCAACTACACCCATCAAATATTCAAGGAACTATTCAATCCGATTTTTTTGATACACTTAATATGTGTAATTTACTACAGTATAGTTGCTTGAAGAACGCGAATGATAGAATTCTCGACTTAGTTTTCTGCAATAGCCATGTATCTGTTACAAAATGCTGCGACCCTTTAGCACAGGAAGACCCACACCATGTCACTCTGAACATTGCCGTAAATTTCGTAGAATACCATGCACTGCAAATTAAGACAAGAACAAAGTTTTTATATCACCTGGCTGACTTCAGTTTAATATCTAAAGGACTTGACACGTTTGACTGGGCATGTGATCTCAGCACCGGAACAATTGACGATGCAATCTCTTTGTTGTATCGTAGACTGGATCAATTGCGTGATACCTATATACCCACGAAAGTCATTAAAACTTCGACAAAATATCCCCCATGGTATAAAGCACCACTCATTAAAATCCTAAAAGAGAAATTTAAATATCACACCAAATACAAAAAGTATGGCAATCAATCGGATTGCGAATCTTTTGTAGGCCTGCGTGATCGAGCGAAAGCGCTAGAATCAGAAATGTATAACAGATATATATATCTCATTGAAGCTGGTATAAAAAAATCACCCAAAGCTTTCTGGTCGTTCATCAAACAAAAACAGGCTACTAATACCTATCCCTCCATAATGAAATATGGACATAGATCGTCAGGACAAGGGGAAATTATTTGTAATATGTTTAACGACTTTTTTTATTGTAACTTTCTTGAAAGTACTACACCTGACACTGCGGAGCTTACGCATAGCCTATATGAGAGTGCTGCGGATATAAGTTCCGTTGAAGTTCAGGAAACAAAAGTTTTTCAGCTCCTGAAGGCCGTTAATATAAATAAATCGGCAGGGCCTGACGGTATTCCCCCTATTATGATCTCTAGATGCACTAGAAGTTTAACTATACCTATTGCTCTGCTATTTAAACGCTCTCTTAAAGAGGCAGTTGTGCCGTCTACATGGAAAACAGCTTTTATTTCTCCAATACACAAAAAAGGCCCCAAAGACCAAGTTGAGAACTACCGGCCTATATCCAAGCTATGTATATTCGCAAAGGTACTAGAAAGAATGGTTTACTCTTCTGTGTATCACGCCATCAAACAGTCCCTTAATGACTATCAACACGGCTTTCTGAAATGTAGGTCCACGTATCCAACCTCCTCGTATGTTCGGAATATTTGACAAGCATAATGTCCGAGCCTTCCCAGGTAGATGTAGTCTACACGGACTATAGTAAAGCGTTCGATCGAATCGACCATTCGATTCTATTGCGTAAGTTGTTTAACGTAGGCATCAGGGGTGATTTATTTAGGTGGTTTAAGTCATACATTGATAATCGATGTCAAACAGTTGTCCTTAATGGTTATACATCGACCCCTGTGGGAATTCTGGAAATTCTTCTGGAATTCCTCAAGGATTCTTATTGGGCCCTCTGTTGTTCATCATATTTATAAACGATATTGACTCTTGCTTCTCCCATTCTAAAATAATTTTGTATGCCGATGACATGAAAATTTTATGCCCCATCTCAAAGGTCTCCGACTGTCTTGATCTCCAGGAAGATCTAAACGCTCTCCAAAATTACTGCTCTCAGAATAGACTGCAACTCAATGTGTCGAAGTGTTTCATTCTTTCATTCACTCGTAAGCCTAACCCTATTGCATTCGACTACAAAGTTAATGAAGTTATCTTGAATAGAATAAAAGTAGTCCAGGATCTTGGTGTGACATTTGATTCGAAAATATTATTTGACGCTCATATTGACAATATCGTAAAAAAGGCTAGTAGGGCCCTTGGATTTATATTAAGATTCTCTAGTGATTTCAAAAATATAAAAACTTTTAAGATACTTTATTGTGCCTTTGTTCGCAGTCACTTGGAGTAAGCTTCGCAGGTATGGAATCCCCACTATAGTATATACATAGACAGAATAGAACGTGTTCAAAAACGGTTTTTACGATTCCTCCAGTACAAAACACGTAAATATACTTCCGGATACTTGTTGAGATGTAAAAAATTTCATATACTCCCGTTGTATGAACGTAGACGTATTGCAGACCTGGTATATCTTTCTAAAATAGCTAATGGTATTATAGACTGTCCGGAGTTGCTAGGTACTTTAAATACAGACAGGGCGCATCTTGTTCCGGAAGCCTCACTTACTTCATCTGCCGCGTGTAAGGACCACTTATAGACAAAATAGTTATATGATTCGTGCATGTAAATCGATTTGTTTGCTACCAGTGTTTCTCATCTAAAAAGTATAATTACGAAACGGTTTTTCTCTGATGTTTAATGAAATGAAAAAATGTTTAATGTAGACGTGTGCGTGCGCATGCTCTTTTGGTTTTTTTTTTTATTCCAACCAACTTCAGTTTATATTTAAAACAGTTGCTAATTGTGAAAACTTGTAATTGGCCTTCATATATTTAGTTCTTGACACCTATTTCGATGCTTAGCTGTAAGTTTTCCAAATAAAATAAAATAAAATAAAATAAAAAATGTTTTCAACTACAAAACACATCATTGCGCCGTATCGGTATTACGAGTACATAGTTATGTTTCACTTAAGTTACTCACTTTTAAACAATATTATTTGATATAAACAACACATATATCGTATTTCACTCTATCCCACAACTAATCTTATGTTACGAATAATAAGGGAATGAGCTATAGCGCTTTTATCGATATTTTCTTAGAATAACCAATTACACTAGACTACTAGAGCGATATCGTTAAGCTGAGAGGCGGGGACCGCCTTTATGTTATTTGATGATCAAGTAGAAAATATTTGTTACAAAAAGAGGAAAGAAAGTTGATATTTGCCGAGAATTTAACAAATATTACTTCTTCTGACTTGAAGTGAAGCTAATCTTTTAACTAGAAGATATTCTTTTAATGTAATATACATGTCTTATCTGTATCATTGTAGTGGAGAGCGTTCCGATTTTATAGATTTCGTCTATTCTGCTAAGGTGTTTGTGCCTTCAAGAGGCGGCCAAGGTCTGCAGGGGTTCCCGGAGGCTTCCTTCTTAGGGTATCCCGGGTCCCTTGCAATAGACCCACTTGTGACGGAACACCGTGTGGTTTTATCACCTCACCGTTAGCTCCGGTGAGGTGATGACCCGTGGGGGTTTCCACACGAAAAAAAAAAAGAAAAGGTGTTTGTGCCTGATATTGAACTCTACTTATCCATACTCTTTTTTCATAATTTCTACATTTTATTTATTTATTTATAGTTACAAACTAAGGTACAAAACTAAAACAATCTGTAAGATCCCGCATAAACTCATTCGAGTTTTTCCGTGCATCAGTGTCATCACCATTACATATTTATATATACTTACATAGTTAATTATTGCTAAATTAATACGTTTACTAATGCTATACAATCGACTAGCAGTCTTAAACACATCGATGTAGTACCTACCGCGGCAGCTACAATTATCAAACAGTAGCTAATATCTAACTAGCTTGTAACTAACCTCGTGTAATCCACTGTTATAATCTCTTTCTATTATGTTTTACTTTTATATATTCCGGTACTCTTTTCTTCAAGACTATAATGTGATATCTTTATAATAGATTTAGACGAGTAATACAAAACGTGACCATAAAAACAAAGTGCGCTTCCTCAGTCATGCGATGCCGATTTACGCACAAATGTACTGAGAGCAATGCAGCGTCGTAGGTTAGATTCATTTGGCAATCCATCAAATCAGCGCCACCGAGATGATCATATTGCTACGGAACTAAATTTAGACGTACGGTGCCATGTATTGACGATTAAAGGAAGTCATAAAGGGTTACCATTATCTAAATTGAGATGCACGCCATCTTTTGACAATGAACAGAACTAATAGTCTATTTATAGAATGTCCCGCATTATATTAGAAAATCCCAGAGTGGTTTCGAGTTTTCGGGAATATTACGACGAATATACCAGTAGTTAATATTACATGATAAACAAATTGATCTAGAATCCTAAAATTAACCAAAGAGAAAGCAGAGGAATATATTTTTGTATGGAGTAAGTTGTGTTACTTACCTTCCTACGGTTACATTGCACAATTTTACAATGTATTACATCCTCGTGTGTTCCTTGTGGCAGTTTCATAGCCCTGAGCTCATCAAATTTAAACTATGTACTTGCACGTGCCTGTTGCTCTAACACTTAATTTGCCTTTGTACGTAATTTCCTTACTTCAAAAGACGGCATCCAGGTATCCCATCCGGTTTCTCGCAGTTCCTGCTTCATTTTTGGAAATAAATGAGTTGGGCTGATTTCGATTTATAGTGATCGGATTTCAAGGTTTGCGGGCACATCATGGGACAATTTTCGTTAAATTTCGGTTTCCCACGTTTTCTTCTTCACAAAGTCAATGGTTTTGTGACCTAGTATTTTCTAGAATGTGGACATATAATCAATAAATAGAATTCCAGCCGCCAGGGGCAAATTAAACTCTTTGGAATGTGTTGTACTTTTATAAAACTGTATAGAGTCCTGTTTTCACTTAGACTCAAGATTTCAATGTCACAACCCGGCCAAAATTTTTTTTATTTTCGCTTAACAATTGACTGCTAGCCTCTGCTTTCAGTGGGGTGTGTCAGTCTATTTGCTTCTAATAAGCTTACGTGTTCTAACAGTATGCTGTTATTCCATTTGTATATTTTATGGTATTCGAGAAAAGAACTGTCCGGTGATTCTATGGCAAGTGCGTAAGGCATGCAGACTGCTTAAGCCCAGATTTGAAGGACTTTGAACTGACTGTTTGCTCCCCTTTTGAGAAACGTAATTACAGCAAATCTATTCTAACTTTTAAACTTTCGCGTTCCATGATATAATTATGTATTTATACGGGAATTAACGGGATCACGACAAGGTATTACATACCTCTGATTTACCTGACGTTTCGACCAGGTTGCACTGGCCGTGGTCACAGGGTGACTGGAGAGTCAGCCTGTGACCACAGCCAGTGCAACCTGGTTGAACTCTGAATTGCCTGGAAACGTCAGGCAATTCAGAGGTATGTAATAAATTTTCGTAATCGCGTTAATTCCCGAATACATAATTATATGCAATCCTATTGTCTTTATCGCCTCATTTTCTTACGTAATTTAATAATAACACTAAAAACTATCATCTGATAGGGTATTGATAAAGCTTTCTTACATCATAAAAAAATAAATTTAGAAAAAAGAAAACAGTTACTTTTTTATAAAAAAAATTACATGTAAAAGGGCGGTCTTAGAACGAGATGTGACGTTTTTTCTCATTACCAACCGTATTGTCTCTCGAAAGAAAACTTGTGATTTGCTGGGATTGGAACGCGCGTCAGGATCCGGACTGCCTTTTCTATCCTGCCACGAAGTTATCTGCCGCCGAGGCCGAAATAGCTATGTGATACGGACGAGGACAATGTGACGTCATCAGAGTGCTACGAGCGGCTACGGACCTACGCAGCTATGTCACGTCTACAGCTCGGATATCGGTACAAGCGCTCACACTTTGCCTACACAGTTGCACTGGTTTGTACGCGCAGCGACTAAAACGGGCCTCAAACAGGTGTTTTCATTTAATCTTTATATAAACATGGCCAGCAGTCTTAAGGCTGCAGGACTTACAGGATACCCTAGCGAGCTGGAAAATAGAACAAGATGCCCATATCTCGGACTTGTTGGAGAATCAATCCTCTCTTATAATAAAACTAGCAACTCGCCCCGGCTTCGCACGGGTAGCAGAATTTTTTTACACCTTGGGTTACATTATTGGAGTTTTAGTAAGGATCCCTAATTTTTTTGAAAATATGATATAGCCTATGTCATCCGGAGATAGTGTAGCTTCCCAACAGTGAAATATTGTTTCAAATCGGTTCAGTAGTTTCGGAGCCTATTCAATGCCAACAAACAAACAAACAATCAAATCTTTCCTCTTTATAATATTACTAGCTGTGCCCGCGGCTTCGCCCGCGTGGAAATCTATTTGTGACTAAAAGTTTGATTGCGGGAAAAGACTGCCTATGAGGCGGTAAACCTGCCCTTCCGGCCTTAAAAGTGGGCATGAAGTTTCCTTCCTTCATTTCTTAACTTATTTTATTCCCAAACGAAGTCATATGAAAGAGACTATTAACAAAACAAAAAATTTGTGGACAATGGACGAATATCCGTCAAAAGATTTTATATCGGTTGTGGTAGTTCCTATATATTGAGAAGAATCACTTTGCCGGATGCACAGCACACATCGCTCCCTTCATCTATTTATTTTTTGTATGGCGCTTAGGGTAAATCTTACTCATTCCTCCAAATTTACAGTATTTTGGATCGTAACTGAAAGCCGACCTATTACTGTGAGCTAATATTCTATTGCGCGCTCGTTGTCTTTCTCTTTGTACCGTAAGCCGCTGTGAACGGGCCGCTTGTGCTTGATTCGCAACGTCGTAAAATGTTGTGCAGTGGAACATTGTGACCACTCAATGCTCGATCTCCTCACGCGTGTTTGCAAATTCCTAATATGTTGTGCAGGGAGACGTTGCGAGCGCTCAATGCTCGATTCCCCACTCGAACCTATGACGTTCTAACATTTTGTTCGCTTATTCGCTGCGAACGTTCCACGCCACACTCTATCACGCTACTGCGTTGCATACTCTCTCCGACTTGTAAGACGATCCTCTCTCTCAGAGGAAGACTCTCTAATACGACGCATTTTGGCTGCCCTACACTGGAAGTACTGTTTAGAAAGTTGTAACCTTCTTCTAGATATATTAGTAGCTATCTATTGTAAAGGATTCTGAGAAGAACTTTTTAACATAAATATTTATAAAAAAAACTTTTTCAGATAGTTTTAGCTCTCAAAAGAACATTTTCAATCGAATGTTCAATTTTTCTTAAGAAAAATCACTATTTTGCTCTGGTGCGTTGCGTAAGGAGCAGGCCGCGTGAGTTAGTTGCGCTACTACCTTATACGTAGACGTCAACTCCCCTCCCGTACCGCGATCTCGGCCCAGGGACCCGGCCACTCTGTTTTTATACGTATCAACGACTATATGTTTTTTTTTTATTGTCTCCTCAACAATGCATCCAAATAAGTTGCACATATTCACATTTTGTAAATGTTACATCAAAATAGCTCTAATATTTTGTCTGTTGTCTCAAAATTAAAACACATTCACATAAATCTTACATATTTCCATACAAACTTTCATCCCCTATTCCCTATTGTTATTTTACAGCCTTGAAGGTAAAACTTTTACAAACTTTGAATGTCATACACTTATTTATATCGAATCAACAGCCTAAAAAATAAGTTTCAAGCTTCTAGCTCTAAATATGACGATACTTTCATACAACTTTTCATCTCCACCTTTTAACACCTTACACCCCTTTTTTCGAATTAAAAAGTAGCCTATGTCCTTTCTCAGGCTGTAGACTAACTGTGTACCAAATTTCATTTAAACCGGTTCAGTAGTTTTGGCGTGAAAGGGCGACAGACAGACAGAGTTACTTTCGCATTTATAATATATAGATATATATATATATATCTGATCGCCAAACGGAATACTCTAATCATTCGCTATTTTGCTTCGTTGATATCGTCGGCCATTTTGTGTGTATGTAATTTCCACCAAAATAAATATAAAGCATAACGTTGTTCAATAATACGAATGTTTCACTGAATTACATGTAATGATCAAAATACACAACTAAATATTACATGATTACACGAACGTGGAGCCGATTAGGTTTCGATGTCTCTATCAGCTTCGCCATTACCAGAAACTGACCTTTTTGTCAGATGACCTCTTTTCAACTTCATCCGGCATATAGCCGCTCCAAAGATAACAACTACAATCATAATATAAAAAGTTTGCAATGCTAATTCAACCTTAAACAAAACATATCCAGACTCAACCAGCCCGAACAGTAGGCGCCGTCGCGGCCATCCTGCATTTTACACGTCCTCGTGATATGGATCTCATCTGTGAACAACAGTCAGCGCTTTACACTTTACACCACTCGGTCTTCCTGCCCAAATAATAAGTTGTTCTTTTTTTTACATTACACAACAAACAACAATGATTACAAGTTACTAGTTCTAATATTTGTGTGAATATTATAAAATAATCATACTAACCACACACCAGAGATGGTACTGTACGTGTCATACGTTAGTCGTTAGTCAGTGCCACACAGGCTACATTTGCCACACAGGCCAGTCATTGCCACACAGGCCAGTCATTGTCACAAAGTCCAGTCATTGCCACACAGGCTGCATTTGCCACACAGGCTACATTTGCCACACAGGCTACATTTGCCACACAGGCTACATTTGCCACACAGGCTACATTTGCCACAGTTTCTACTCAGGATTATTCAGTGCGGTTTTTGTTACAAGTACCTGATTACCTCATTGATATCTGCATCTTATATTTGACAACGACATAATGGTTGAGAGAGATTTACTTGCGTTGGAGTGTTCAATATAAATACTTGAAAGGAATCTTGTTCTCAATAGAAACTATTTGTTTTATAGGTTCAAAAGTAAATAAATTTGAAAGTATACACATGTGATTGGCCGCGAAATAAAAAGAAAGCAACAATTTATTTTATCGACAAATAAATTCTAGCTTGCTTCGTAGAAGGTACACACACTCGTAGGGTCAGCATGGGCACGATCATTAAACTAATTGATCCTAATCTCACATTTTAGTGTAGGCCTTTTAGATTAGAACAATACAAAGATAATGATAATAATTCAATTCTGACAAATTATCATACAAATGAGTTTAACACCGATATTATACGAATAGCGCAATAATTGGAGTATTCACCACGCCACTATGCGGCGCCGAGTTTAGTGAGTTCGATTCTCACATGGAACAAACATTTTATGATCCACAATGTGTTCATTATTTGAATGTTTGTAAGGTCCCTGTGCCAAAGGAACTATTCCTAGTGCGAAAGTTATCTTAATGAAAAGAAAAAGGAGAGGAATACTAAGATGTATAAAATTGGCCGCGGTGTCTCTAAAATAAATTAATATTGGTATTATCACTACATATTATGAAACGAAGTCCTCCGTCGCGTCTGTCTGTGTGTCTGATAAACTCTAAAACTACTGAACGAATTTTCATGCGGTTTTCATCAATGGATGGAGCGATTCATGAGAAATATTTAGGTGTATAATTTGTTAAGGTTTTGTGTGGATTGGTTGAAGTATGGTGATCGTTGTTGAAGGTGTCTCTGCTACCAGGGCCGGTTGCTAGTTGTTGGTAAAAATATTGGTTACCAACAGTATGTAGGGAATTTCAGTCATGTTCATGAAAGTAACATACGCTTATAATGAGGAAAGAACTTAGTAAATATTTATGTCACTTTTGGTGTTTGTGGAAAATTGCATAACTTGAAGAATGTTAAAGTCGAGAAAGAAAGAGTATTTTGGTTGTACACAATATGAGATACTAGCTTGTGCTCGCGGCTTCGCTAGCGTTGATGCAGATGTTGTTAATCAATCCAGGTGTCCCTCGGGACCAGTACTTTTATTTTTCTGGATAAAACGAATTATTTACCAGTACACGTGCTTCCTTTGGCCTACAACCCTACAATACCGAGATCGTTAACCAAGGCTCGAAAAAGCATCTTTCGAATCTGTAAAGTGAGAATGAACATATTAGTGTTGTAAGTATCTATTGTGGTGGCGTTCAATCCTTCCTCCTGGGTTTTAATTTACTATCAAGCGTGTTAAGGTTATATTAACCAGACAATGTGAAATGTTGGTTTAGGTGTGAGACTGTAACAAACAAGCAAACTCACATTCGCGTAATAATGATTATGACTATAGTATATGTGATATGGGCATAAACAATGTCATTATATGTTAGACTCCCCAATCCGTGAGTGCCTCAATGCAACATCCATACAGGAATGAGTGTATGTAAAGCGTTGAAATACAATGGCTCATGGTTGATGCACCTAGTCGATGTGACACAAGGAAACAGTTTAAGGACTTTTGCAACACAACATTAGCATACATCTTATAGTAGCGTAGCGTAGCCTAGCCGTGCGATAGGCAACTAGAATGGGTAATATTAATGTTAAAGAAAATGTTAACTACTATCGAGCGAAATAGAAATAGGTCGTCGCAAGACCAACATTCAATTAGCTATTAACTGCACTATCAATCGGGTTACAGAAGATCTCTGTGATAATAATGATGATAATGTTATTGTATTAGATCTGTTAAGAGAGAACAATCGGCACGGGAAATAGAAGTTGAGCTTCTTCGGAAAAGATTAGATTCCACAAAAGTAAAGCTAAATAAAAATAATGTTTGAGATTAGTTACTGTGGGCGAAAGGTACCTACGGAAGGCCCTTAGCATTCTATACCAGGATGTTACGATACATTAGAGTTGTAGTAGTTTAGAAACTCCAACAAATCAAATGGACACAGAATGCGCCGTCACGGTCATCCTGAATTACATGTAATGATCAAAATACACAACTAAATATTACATGATTACACGAACGTGGAGCCGATGAGTTTTCGATGTCTATATCAGCTTCGCCATTACCAGAAACTGACCTTTTTGTCAGATGACATCTTTTCAACTTCATCCGGCATATAGCCGCTCCAAAGATAACAACTACAATCATAATATAAAAAGTTTGCAATGCTAATTCAACCATAAACAAAACATATCCAGACTCAACCAGCCCGAACAGCAGGCGCCGTCATATATATATTAGTATAGATTAGTTTAGATTATATTAAAGTGAGGATTAGTATAGGTACTCTTGCTATTAAATATACAGTAAGACCTTGTACTTGTAAACATTATGGTGCAGAGGAGGCCGGGGGCCAGAATCCCCACGTACGACGGCCGGATAATTATTTTGTCGTGCGAATATTTTTATATTGCGATATCTTCTAAGATATTCGTTTAAACTATATAGAGTTAAGGGACCAAATATTCTACATTAAATTTCCGTTCTAACAAACATATTTATTTAGATATAAATTAATACCATATGGGTTAAATAAGCTTCGCAAAAAACATTATTTTCAATCTAAAATTTTAATAGTAAAAGCAGTTATTGTGAGTTATCCGTCGGAGATAAGCATATGCTATCGCGGACTTTTTATAGATATCAATATGTTGTTTAATATTATAGTACATTGTTTTGTTCTATCATCAATAGTTTTCAAGGCTGTTGATATTGCATACAGAATACCGGGGAAGCCTATTGGCCCAAATACCTCACGCCCGCAATTGGTGATTTCAACTCTGTAACTTGATAGAAAAAAATCTAAGCTGCAGTTCGTTTATGTAACAAGAACAAAGAATGTGTAAGGCCACGTTCAGATGACGGGCGTTGGACGCGCGTTTTGCTACCCTGCGTTGACGCGCGTCTCCAAGAACACGCATTTTGTTCAAGTCGTTCACATGCCACCGCGTTAAATTTTTGATGGATCACAAACGGCAATATTTTTCGAAACGGAATAAAGAGGATGATATCCACATAATCATAAACACTGAAAAAAGTCTGCAAGACCTTGGCAGTAGTTTGTGACTCACTCGAGTTATTCTAACACCTATTTTTTTCGCACCTTACTCAGTTTATTATGTATTTCCAGCGCTATTAATATCTACAATGTTATTGATTCTTATAAATAAACAACGCTCTAATATATCATTATACTCAAAACGTAAAAACACACATAGATTCTATGCAGAAATCAAATATTTACTATCATGCTATATGAAAATACAAAAATACGAGGTAAAACGAAACTTAATAAACCTAATACACTACAACTCTAAGACAACTCCAACATATACATATATTTTCGTACCTGGATTAGTCGTAAAATATAACAAATGACTACCATCAACACTATAAACAATGATTTAGACTCTCTTTGTGACACTAATGCTTCTTCCCGTAAACCGGAGGAGTGCCTAAACTTTATCAACAACTCGCAAAGCATTTTGAATTTACTACACTTACATATACGCAGCGTAAGCAAAAATTTGAAAATTTACCTAAAACTAAAATTAATTGTGATGTAATTTTATTGAGCGAGTGTTGGCTAAGAAAAGTCTCCAATATACCCGTCCTAGAAGGATATCATTCCATCTATAGAACGATGGTATCATCATTTATATAAAGCGAGGGTTAACTTTTACTACTAGGGAACCAAATTTCGAAAACACGAATTGTCTTCTTTCTGAAATAGATCGCAAATTGGCAATTGTAGCAGTCTATCGTTCCCCGTCCTATAATTCAAAAGAACATTTTGTCTACTTCTTTGATTATTGATTTTTTGGTTGGGTAATGTTTACCCACCCAAAAAAGTTGTTAGTGTTGAAATATAGATCGGTAGACGTACAACTTTTTAACCAGTTTTTATTTTACTAATCTGACGTACGTATTTTATTTACAGCGATCATATATGTATATCGATATATGTTTAATTTTTAACGCACTATTCCAAACAGTGAAGTAATTACCTACCTCTTAAAATTTGTATGGAAAAACTATCGATTATCTTAATATTTTTAATTCCTTTTTCACTTTCTATACTATTTATTTGACGTTAACATATTTGTATCATACAACACATCAAAATAATAAATTATATGTATCTACCTATATTACAGTAGAAATTAAATTATTATGTATCAAGTTTGCAAAGTTGAAGCAGTGTCGCTAGTAGAATGAAGTGATAAAGATCATTACTTGTATAAAATATTTTTACCCACTCCACAATCAGTCAGAAAAAGTTCAGCTGGATTCTGCTGGATTTAAAGTTCACTTGGATTCTACTACTCATGTTAGCCGCTTATAACAGCATCCACTCAGAGTTCTTCAGAAAACAATGAGTCTTCTGTTACTACATCTACTCCTTATTAATATACGAACATGCAAGTAACACCTACATTTTTCTTCCTCAGTATACTTATCGCGGACCATCTGACAGTGAAGGTGAGTGACTTCGGAACGGCTCGAGAATGGGATAATGTGTCTGCTATAATGAGTTTTACCGGTACGGTGGCCTGGATGGCCCCAGAAGTTATCCGTCATGAGCCCTGCTCTGAACGAGTTGATGTCTGGTCGTATGGAGTAGTTATCTGGGAGCTATTAACCCAAGAGGTCCCGTACAAGGACTTGGAGACTCATGCCATTATGTGGGGTGTTGGCACGGATACCCTCTCGCTGCCCATTCCGCCATCTTGTCCGCAAAATCTTCAGGTATTGCTGCAGCAATGTTGGCAACGAATTCCCAGGCATCGGTAAGTATCTATACTCATTTATCGTAGTTCTTGGAAAAGTTAACTAGTTGTTCCGTGACACTCAATTATCCGATGTCGTTAAAGTCTCATGTTGTCACTGTCACTTAAGGGTAGATTTTAGCGACGAGCGACAAAGGAGACTTAAGGACGCCTTATTCTTGACTAGCGTTTGAGTATTAGGCCCTAAATCTTACTCAAGTTGGCTCTTAGCTTTGAGGGCCGTAGCAGTTTAATTTTCTATGTATATCATTTCTGTACTATTTAAATATTAATTTTCCATATTTTTTGCGAAAAGTTTTTTGCTCATACATTAGTGATCCTTAATAGATACTTTAATCCTTTCAATTTAAAATTTAAATTTAATGATAAATCATTTAAATATTCATCAACACTGTAGTATATTTTATTTAATAACATTAAGAAACATGTCGGTTAAAAATGAAATGAAAAACAAATCAACACACCAAACAGAGAAAATCATTGTAGAAATCGATTATCGTCGATTACAATAACATTGCGATGTCGAATTAACTATAATGATAATGACTATATCACTATCGCAACGAAGTTAGCATCTTGACATTTACCAAATATTTTTGTGCGTAATGTAAGACAATATTCCTGTAAACAATGCAGTTCATTGCGTGCTCTCGTAGTTCCAACATAGTGTTAGGGGAGCCTAAATTGACGCGAGATTAATTTTTCGTGGGAGAGCCATGCTTCGGCACGTATGGGCCGGCTCGACCGGAGTGATACCACGGCCTCATAGAAAACCGGCAGTGAAGCAATGCATTGCTTTTCGCCGAGTGAGAGAAGTTACCGGAGGCCCTAACCCTTACCATCCCCCCTCTCCCCGTCTTCCACCCTTCCCCTACTCCCACCTTAAAGGCCGGCAACGCAGTTGTGACTCTGCAGGTGCCCATGGGCGGCGGTAGTCATTTACCATCAGGTGAACCGTCTGCTCGTTTGCCCCCTATATTATAAAAAAAAGAGTACCGATAAATAAATTGAAACGCACGGGACCATCTTTTAGTAAATAATGAAAATTAAAGTCTATCAATAAGAATGTTCTACTGAGTTCTAGAAGTTACAACAGCGGTGGATTCAGATACTAGACGTTTCAGGAAAGTTCACGAACTTTCTATGAGATGTTTTTCGAACCATATATGGAAAACGGCATGGCGATATGGATATTGAGTTCTAGTTGAGCGATACTACGAGTTAACAAGTGCGAAGTATAGTGAATTGTACAAATGAATAGTGAGAATTGTAACTTTGATTTGTAATTGTGTTAATTAGCTAACAATTCAAAAGACTTGTGTCTATTTTGTTATAAATTGGTGGATATTTAGTTAGTACACAAATATGATGCCAAATGAAAAAAAAAAATTTAGTAGATTAGATCATAACGGTTTTTCTGTCTTAAATGACACAATATATCGCACACATTACACTTCTTACTAATTCTTAGTTC
The DNA here is from genome assembly GCA_963859945.1 of Euplagia quadripunctaria. Classification (NCBI taxonomy): domain Eukaryota; kingdom Metazoa; phylum Arthropoda; class Insecta; order Lepidoptera; family Erebidae; genus Euplagia; species Euplagia quadripunctaria. The sequence goes on from OY982559.1 coordinate 3,720,862, forward strand.
TGTGAGTTTTTATATAACTCCTGCCTTTAATCATACTGACCAGTATTCTCCTTTTTACATTACACAGGCCATCATTCCAGCTTATCGTCGATAAATTAGCAATTAGCAGTGACACCTTCGAGTCGTACGACCCAAGGTCGCCTAGCTGCGCTCCTTCGGAAGGGTATATCTTGAAATACTATTTTTTATGTTTCCCCAGTCCCCCCTTCAAGATCATAGCCGCCAATCTGGAGTTTACAGGCCAGCAGTTCGCAGAGTCGCACGGCGATTGTTTTAGTGCGACACAGATCACGTGGCGCAAAGAGATCAAAGAGGGATTGAAATTCATCATACGGTAACTATTTAGATATAGTTCGGTTTTTTGGCTCATTGCAACCGGAGAGCAGTTCTACAGTTGGCGAGCATCGCACACCATCCATCTATAGGTAACCTGTACACAACACGTAGAGGGCATCAGCACAATGGTCTCCTCGCCTTTGCTACTGATGCCCAACGTGTAGCGGGTTCGATCCCCGCGCGGATCAATTACTTGTGTGACGATAGAAATAAATTAATTCAAATCAAAGTTTTATAGTCACACAGATAGTTGTGAAGGATCTGGCTGTTCTATGTGTCGTTGTTTGCATGTTTGTAGATTTTTATTACATCTAACCGGTGAGGCTCTTCTCCATTTACTCTTGTACCGTACGGAAGCCTGTCAATTTTAAGAGTACTAGCTGGATAGATTATAGTGCAGTGTTAGTACTTGTGCTGTGTTTATGTGTACCGAGCAAACATAAAAAAATTGAATGAAATTATATAGTACACATAATATAGTTGTGCCAGCTTGTTAGAGTTAAGTACGTAGTAAAGGATTGTTTTGCGATTTACGAATAGACTGTTGGGACGTGAGCGTTGTTAACTTGTAGAGGTTGTAAGCTGTAATTTGAAATTCGTAAATAGCAAGAATGATATGTATGTATATGATTTTTTGGGAAAATGTTAGATAGTAACTTATATTTTTCTTTCTCTAGTCCTGTCCCGAAAAGTGATGTGGTCACTGCCCAAGATGCAATTCGTAAGGAGGAAATAAAGCATGCTCGAGACGTCCGGCAAGTTTATGAGCAGCAGCTCAACAGGGCTAATGATCTTTACATGGAAGTTTGCGCTGTTCGACTCCAACTGGAGCAACGTGAAAAAGATGTTTCTGAGTAAGTATCTCAAATAAAGAATGCAAAGTTTTATCCTTCAGTGTTTTTGAAGTGAAAACTTCTTTAGGCGTGTTGGGCACTCTTTGTATGAGGGAAAAGCACTGAGCTCGCATGACCGTCGTGAAGAAACACCGTACCGAATATTGCAATAGTGTAATCAAACCATTATTGAGTCGAAAATCATTGGAATTTTCTGTGGGAAAATTTATAGTTCTTTTTTCAATTTTTTTTTTTGTTGAACGTGAAAAAAACTAAAAAAATACCCTATACGGTCAAAAACTGCAATATAATCAATTAAACAACATTTATGCAATCAACGCGTAGCTCAAACATACACCTGTATATACAGGGTGTATTTGAAAAAGGAACACTTACTTAAATAACTGAAAGGGCATGACTCTAGCACATAGGTACTATAAGAAGTTTTGAAAAAAAAAACTGTTCGTTCACAAATTATGACTTGAATTTCCAGGTATTCTTGCCTCCGTTTTTCAAAAAAGTAGGTGGAATGTGTAAAGTTAAATCCTACTAATATTATAAACGTGAAAGTTTGTGAGTATGGATAGATGGATGGATGTTTGTTACTTTTTCACACAAAAACTACTGAACCGCTTGCGATGAAACTTGGTATGCAGATAGCTGGAGACCTGGATTAACATATAGGCTACTTTTTATCCCGATATTCCCACGGGATCGGGACTTACGCGGGTGAAACCGCGGGGCGCATTTATTTACTTATATCAATAAATAAAAATATTCATACCATACAATCATCAAAATACCAACTATATAATATTACTTTTATTATTATTTGCACAAAAACAATGATAAGAGTAATTTAACTTTTAACACGATCTTTTTGAGCTCCCCTTGTACAAGAAACGCAAAGAATAGAATTCAATACTATATCTTTATTGTCTCTTCATTTCTCCAACATGTAGCGTGACGTTTTATTTAACATAATCTTCTTCAATAAACAGGCTTTCTAATGTCAAAAGATTTTTTTTTGTTTTATGGTATTAGGGGGCACACGAGCAGACGGGTCACCTGATGGTAAATGACTACCGCCGCACATGGGCAACTCGAGAGTCACAAGTGCGTTGCCGCCCTTTAAGGTGGGAATAGGAGAAGAGCAAGAAGACGGGAAAGGGGGATTAGAGGGGAGGAGAGGGGGGGAAGGACGGGAATAGGGGAGAGGGCAGGATTAGGGCCTCCGGTAACCACACTCACGCGGCAAAAACCAATGCAAGCATTGTTTCACGGCCGGTTTTCTGTTTTCATTTTACGAGGTAGACTCGTGGAAACTAAGATTAGCGTGTCAAACATACAACAGCTTTGTAATATTTTCTACATTAAAGTATTATCTACTTTTCAGGCGCGAGAAAGCTCTCAACGCTTGCCGTTGTAGCATTCGCAAGAATCTGAAGTATCTCCAACGCCAGACCAGTTCCTCCTCTGACAACGTGATTGTCAATCCCATTCAGAATGATCAGCGACGAAAGAAGAAGGAAGCGGCACAGGTTGTTGTCAACTATGTACACAAGGGAGAGAAGACTGTATCCGTTGCTGTCGCTAAGAACGACGTAAAGAATGTCATGAAAGACGTCACAGAGTGCGCCTGCCCAGACAGCGTGGACAACAACAACATCTCTACTGTGAAGATGAAAGCTCCGATCAAGATGAAAGACACGAGCATCAAATTTAAAGATGTCCAAAATGGTAACTTTGTCAAGAGGGTTGGGAAGAAATTGGCCCGTAATGACAATTATATTCCAGACGTAGCTCAAGTTTAAATTAATTTAAGATGTAACGTTCCATACGGACCATTTTCGGGGTGCTCATCGCCCTTTTCATGAAGTGAAAGATCTCTTTAATAGTAATCTCTTAGATTTATCTCTTATTTTCAATCATGTATACGTTTAGGGAAAATGTGGGATAGTTGCCCACCTTTTTAAAATGGGCGATTAACATAGAAAAGATAAACTTTTAATAATCTTATACTTTAATGTCGGTTTGTGTTATCAATGAAGAAAATAATTAGGATAATTTAATATTATTATTTTTTTAGTTCGAAACAAAATGTTGTCAAGTGTTGTCTATCTCACTATCTCGACGACGGAGGCCAATTCAGAGGTATGTAATACTGTTTTGTGATCGCGTTAATTGCCGTGGAAACAATGGCGGATTTACCAGTAGGCTGAGAAGGCTGGAGCCTAGGACGTCAGATTTCAGGGCCGGCAAATTTGGGGCCAACATTTTATTTTGTCTTACAAATATTAAAAAGATTCACTTTTGCATATTACAGAGTGTAGAGTGTACTAGAGTGCCCTTCTAGAGCCCTTTCCGTGATTTAAGTAATTGTTCCATTGTCATTTACACCCTATATATCTACCAAAATGTTAAGGTAGTACAGAACTAAAGTACTACCTAAATTAGACACGCTAGCGTGTCTAATTTAGGTAGTACTTTAGTTCTGTCATCTTCAAGGTTTAACACCTAAGGCATGGAGCGGGAGTGCAGGCTATGTGACTTTTCTTCAAAGAGGAGACAACATCTTGTTGAAGAACTCCAGACCCATCTCACTCCTGAGCCATATCTACAAGTCAAAGGAACAAGTCGGGTTTCGAAAATGCTACAGTACCGTGAAGCCTATCCATACTGTTTGACAGATTGTGCAATAAACTGAAGAGTATTTTTAGCCCTTCTGGCTTTGTGAACTACGAGAAAACCTTCAACTCTATTCAGACCTGGGCAGTTTTGAATGCTTTGCCACGATGTCGCGTCGACTGGCGATATCTTCAGGTGCTGCAAAGCTGATATCACACAATCACGATGACCGTCCAGTTCCAAGACCAGAGGACAAATCAGATAAACTAGCAGCATGGAGCTAACTCCATGCTGCTAGTTTATCTGATTTGTCATCTTGTCTAAACAAGGGTATGTTATCCCCCAAACTATTCACCGATGCGCTTGAGGCTGTCTTCAAGACACTGGATTGGACTAGACGGGGAATCAAAATAAACGGCGAGTACCTCACACCTTATAATTTGTTAACTGGGGTATCGAATCGAAGAGGTCGGTAGAAGCGGCAAAATTTAAATAGCCTACAGGCGGCAAATGTGTAAATCCGCCACTGTGTGGTAATACATAATTATATCATGGAACGCGAAAGTTTAAAAGTTAATCAGTGTTGTGTTACGGACCAATACAGTTATAGTAATTTATCTGGATACAGTGGAGAATTTTAAAAACTTGACTACACGTTGGTGGCTGCGGTTACCACAGTTGATAATTGATGGTAGCTCATTCAATAGTACATCAAGCAGCCAACACAATAGCGAAAAAGAATAAAGAGGTGTTAAGTATTACAAAATCAACTTTCAAGTAAATAAAAATATGCTTACTTCGCCCATACTTCTCAATGATCAAAATGTAAGCTTGTTTCTTTAAAAAACGTGAAAAATAATCATTGAAATAAAATTGACAATCGAAGAATGTAGAAAAATTTATTTCATATTTTTTTTATTTTTACTTTTTACTTATTCCACTTAGGGGTTATGCTATCTGTTAAAGATATATCAACAAATATAAGAAAACCAATGAAATTAAATGGAGCAATTTTCTATATTTACTGTAATCATTCCTTAATATACTTGACGAAGTTTCACATCTAAGGATGTATTTTCAACACAATTTGTCTGCACGCAGGCATTATTAATATAGACGCATTTTCTCCAATATAGGAACAAGTTTACTAACTACCTACTACTATCGTTCGATTGTACTTACCAAGTTTTCGCTCTTGGTTAGAAGTGCCAGATTAAGTTACCAAAGTTAGTTTCCAAAGACGAATTTTACGTAAATTCATGATGGGTTTATATGGATGATTAATTTCTGGTCTGGACAGCCAATAGATGACTGATCTTGATTTTATGAGAGGACTTTCAAATCAGTTAGGCTTGAACTGTCCGCCTGAGAGGAAATTCGTCCAGTTAAGGTCCATCATGGCTATCAAGAAATACGTGTTAAGGTTCTTTATTAACTAGAATTAACATTGATGTTCAATAAATGTTTAGTGGTCCTTTCCTTGCAACGGACTGAAAGCTTGCCCGCTTTTGGTGTGCACGGCTGAAGTGAGCCATCATTTAAGTATCATTTGTGCAACCTAAGCCTAATAACCAATTTTGTATGCATTTAGGCTTGGTGTTCTACCATGTTTCGTCACGCTTTCAGTCCGTAAATTGTATTCTACAATATATTTTAAATTAGTAACAATAAACTGAATCGAATTGAAGCTCTGTAACTTTCTCGAATGTGATTTCTACGCTATTCTGGAAAAAATCTCTTATTTTCTCTGCAGTCTACTATGAATAGTGCTCACTTAGTTTTTAAATACATTGGTTTGAATGTAGAACCTAGTCCAGCACGAATATTTTTTCTCGGATATTTGACTTTATGGAACTAAGTATGATTTACAAAAACTTTTTATTATTTAAGTAAGGTTAGTGTAAGTTTATCGATAGGTTTTTTGTTTTAGCTGGCCTAAAACTATATTTTATAGTTGATTGGTTTTATTTTAAACGAAATACATATTTTATTAAGTTGACATGAATATTATTTCGTTTACAAGGTGATATGTATTATATATCGTCATACGGAAATCTAAACATATTATAGTTTGTTCACGACGTTGGCGTTTTGCGTCTTTATTAGCATTTGTACCCTATTTTTGTACAGAAAATATCGTATTTTTACAACATATTTTTTGCTAAATGGGTCGCGATTGCGTCTCAGAATAACAGATACAGAATAAAATTTACCGCAGTTTTTGGTCAATCGTGAATTTCATACAGCAATATTTAATAAGAAAGTCGTATGTCCAATGTATTCCTCAGATTAATATTTTTTATGTTAACTATACAAAATCACTGTCTTGTATGCCCCCTATACATTTATTACTGCACCTGCATGTGTTATTCTGAACGAGTTTTGCGATAAGTTTTAAAATTAAAACTTTAGCTTTGAATTCAATATAAAAAATTAAATAAATTTATCTTTAAAGAGAGTGTATCACTCTTCTGTTAAAATAGCAAAGCGGTCAGATATACATCGCGGATTCACCCGGCGACAATTGCCTCACTACATCATACAGGCTCATTCCGCACTTAATCAAAATCGATTTAGCAACTTCCACTCTCTAAAGAAAAAAACTTTGTCTACTGATTGCAACCAAACATCAATAAGTATAAACTACACACTCATCGTGTTGATAATGCTTTTGTACCCTGTATAAATATAAGTCCTAAATTACTAGAAGTGGAAATGGAATTTATTAAAGTTTAATCAAAAAAGTGTTAGCTTTTTTGTCAGCAAAGAATAAACCCGCTTTCTCGTTGATCTTAGTAATCTTCGAAGGAGTGAATTGAGTACACGAACTCATGTTTTTCTCACTGTTTGATAAGCAGTAACTTTGCAACAAGTATTGGCCAGACGAGAGTGAGCCTAATGCCGCGCAAAATGTTTTAGCGTATGAAAATTACAAATGAATTAACGCAAAACATTTTGCCTGCTCATTTCCAAATTCAAAAGGAGTAAGCGTTACATACCTGTAACGCTTACATACACATATACATTACACAATAAAAATCGTGAGTTGTGTATTGTCTTGCCAAAGCAAAAAATATGTTACCATATGAGACATAATTTTTATTTTTCAACATTAATCTTTTATACTGTGATCTTTTTTTTTTAATAGTTAAGGCTCCGTACCTTTAGTATTTTTTTAAAAGATACTTTATTTTTAATTATTAAGGAGTATAAGGGTCCAAAATTAGATATTACATTTCATTAGGAGTGTTATTGATCTCATTTGTGGATGAATCTATTTGCTTCTGAGATTTTTTATCATTTTGTGATTAGTACGGGGTCCTTGTGTGAGTTAAACTCATAAACCTAAGCGGGTCTATTTATTTATTTGGATATCGTGTTCATTGTCAGACTTTTAGCGATCCAGTGACTATAATTTAACTTTTTTTTGGCTTGTTCTAAGTCTGAATGTTCTATTACCATTATGTTTGTGTGTCTGTATACTCTACAATGAAACAATTCGCTTAAGTGTGGCTGAAAAATTCAATTAAGCCTAATATTATTATTTTCTCGGATAATTACAGTAGAGTCGTGTAACTTTATTTCGATGCCTTGTAAATTGTAATAGTTTCTAAAGAATAGAAGCAGGTTTATGTACCTTGTTCAGGATTTGTTTTATATTCATTGTCATTGATAGAGAAAATTGATAATGATTTGTTTCAAGTGTACCTTTTCTGTAATAACTCTCAGTGTATTTCTAGTACAATCTGAACATCGATTATTACGAAAGTCGACTTGACATTCTGATGCCAGTTGTATCTAAACTGGATTGTTCACCGTGCTACTGGATCAGCTAGAGGTCTGGTACTCAACATTATACTGGCGAAGGCGACTGTATACTTACGACTTTACGAACAAAACATTGAATAGACTGCACTTTGTCTTATCTTGTATACACTCTTACATGGTGCCGTGGCACTGTTTCCTCATATACAATTTTTGAAGGATTATTTTTTATATTATATATATTTTATAGGATATTATAAACTGTTTTATATGATATATAACTTAAAATTTAATACTATAATATGGTAGTTTCTTGTTTGATCAAAAATCGAATATTAAAACCCACCACCGCTTGCCACAAGGCGAGCCATTGCTTCAGCTATGTGTGTTTATTTGTATGAGAATATCATAATTGATGTTTCTGGAAAGTCTTAAGACTATTTCTTGGCATTTTTTTCGGAAACTACCCTATTTACGAAGACATTTGTACAATATTAGTACAAAATTATATATAAATGTGTTTACAATTATAAAATACTTCGCAATTTTACTGTAAGAGTCACGGTATAACTTTTGTGTTCCTATTAATTTGTTCAACAGTGCCACAACACTAGATCTACTGAATCTCTTCGAAATAGCTTATTGTACACGTAAGGCCCTGCAGCCGCTGTAAATATTGTTCCCTTGATGCAAATCCCACAACTCTATTTAGTTAGGGAGGAAGAGATTAACACAGTTTTCTACTTCTTCTCCCGACTCAAAACACCTTGGTGAACAATGTTTAAAACGGGATGCAGTTTGTGTTAACTGTAACGGAAGAGTACCTTACGTAGTTACCCGTAATATATAGCCAAGTTTTGATGAGACGCAACGACTAGCGTTGTAGAATGCAAAGTGATAGCTGGCAACACTTGCATAGTGTTGCCATTTTTGAGCAGGTTAGATATAATTTAACAGGTACTCTTCTTTAAATTATTACGAATTTTCAGCCATAGACCGGGTTGCAATTGATATTGGATTTTTAGGTTTTTAAATGGCTTTTACCAGAATTAATGTTAGAAAATTGTTTTTATACACCCGGTCTGGCTCTAAGGTACTTAAATCTAGTCTTGACTTAATCTAAGTGTATTCAACAATGAAATATGAAATTACTGAATAAATAAATAATCTTCAAAAGCAAGTTGTTTTCTTTAACGATGACATATCACAAACTCAATCCTGAGTACACCATAATATAATCTTCTACATATATAAAAATGAATTGCTGTTCGTTAGTCTCGCTAAAACTTGAGAACGGCTGGACCGATTTGGCTTGGTCTTGAATTATTTGTGGAACTCCAGAGAAGGTTTAAAAGGTGAATAAATATGAAAATGCTCTGAACTGAATTAATAATATATATAAGGTTGGCAACCCTGCCCCATAGTCACACACTCGCACATACCTGTCCTTCCACAACTGTACATCCCACATCTATATTTATAAAAAACAATTTTTTTAATCGGTTCACAATTGGCGAAAATATCGATGAACATACACAAAAAAAATACATACCTACAGACTTTTTTTGTGTTTGTTATTGTCAGGTTCTTAAGAAACAAAAAATTAAGAAAGTTGCAAGGAAAATTAGAAAACTTAACGAGGGAATTACGCGGGTGAAACCGCGGGGCGCAGCTAGTAGGTAATAAATATACAGTTCAGAACTCCTTTATTAGGCAGAGTAGTTCCTCCAAGATACCAGGATTTGTCCTTGCCCACAGTTTATGGCATAGAAAGATATTAATGGCCGCGTCAAACTAAATAGACAGAGCTAGCGATCGTCAGACTTACGGTATGTTAGTAAACTCCATATTGATGCTAGGTATACTATTTCACCTGCCGTAGGTGAAATGGGGATTCACTATCCCCGTCGATGGTTCCTTTGCGTGTCCTTTGGGTCGTAAATTATAACATTTATAAAATTTATTCACAACAATGTATGACTACTGATTCGCTCTCATTCCCTGTAAGAGTGAGCGAGTCAATCACTAACGTAAGTTTATGGTTGGAACAGACCTGTATCTGCTTCAAATATATGTGTATAATAATAATATAAATAACATATTTAAATTTCAGCTTTGCTGCAATAACGCATTTTTTTATTAAATTTTCGAACTTTAGAAATTATATAAAACATTAGGAACCGGAATAAGTGTCTGCCATTAAATTTTTTAATAAAAAAAAGGCAGACAACCTGCGATCACGGTTTAAAAGTCAATTTTGACGTTTTTTGACTTCTGGATATGCCCAAAGGAACCATCAACGGGGATAGTGAATCCCTATTACACCTACGGCAGGTGCAATAGTATACCTAGCATCAATGTGGAGTTTGCTAACATACCGTAAGTCTGCCGACCGCTGGCTCTTAGACTAAAAAGCACGCCCTACTAAAGAGATCTCGCAATAATCGTAGCACCGATAGAAGATTTCATTAGGTACTTCAAGAATGTTGCCAGTGGCGTAGCTAGGTAACCAAAGGCCCTGGGGCAAAAAATAAATTAGGGCCCCAACTAAACTATTTAAAATCGTTTGTTCCCTATTCGTGTTCCGAATTCAACGTAGTCCAGATTTGTCGTAATCTAGATTCGTCATACAGTACAACATACAAAAATGCTTTAAACGGGGAAATCTCAATAACCGATGTAGGATGTTGCCAACTTTTGGGCGCACGCTTAACCCGGGAAAAAACCGGACAAGTGCGAGTCTGACTCGCGCACCGAGGCAGTGCCGGATCTAGGGGGGGCGAGCACGGGCCAGTGCCCCGGGCGGCAGACTCAGAGGGCAGGAAATACAAGTTTGGCAGATGAATATACTACTCAGCATTATCGCAACTTTACGATGACTGAAAGTGCAGTTTAGTAAAATAATAAATAAATAAAAATTGTTCATTTCGGACAAGTAAAGGATGTACTTAGTGTATTAGACTTTTTCAACCCAATAACATTCATCATAGTTGAGTATCGATAAGTAAGTAGGTACAAGACATCTAACTCGACGTTTACGTCTGTAGTTAAAGTTTACATTATTTGAACTGACCCAATGTTTACGTCTCGAGTTTAAGCTCATAATTAACCTAAGTTAATTATGAGCTTTGGGTTAAAATCAAAAGAACCGCGGCTGTCGCTGTGTAGCTTATCGTCGGGTGGAAGGTGCGTCCAGGAATTCAGTATTCAGTGAAATTTATTTTAGCCATCGAAAGCCATCAAAATTTTAATTATAAAAAATAATATTTTAATTATAGTTTAATTATAAAAATAATTATATATATTATATTTATATTAATTATTTTTATAATTATAAATATTTGCCAAAATTATATTTTATTACAAACTTTAAAAGTATTCAATGTTCATAGTTCTGTGTTAGGACTGCATCATCAATTCTGTCACAGCTTAATAGGTAAGTATTTTATCGTATCTTGGCAATTTTGTTACACCGCGTCAATTCAACGTCGCCTCGACAAATCACCGTCGCGGCGTCAATTCATGGTCGCGGCGCCAAATCGCCCTTGCAGCGCCAAGTAAACGTCGCAGCGTCTGTTAACCGTCGCGGCGCTATTCCGCAATCACGGCGCCTTGTTACCGTCGCGGCTATGTGTGAACGTCGTTGCGCCTAGTAAACGTCGCGGCGGAAATTCATCGCCGCGGTGTTCAATCGCCGTCGCGGCAAGCAGTAAACGTCGCGGCATCAATTCATCGTCGAGGCGTTAAATCGCGGTCGCTGCGATGAATAGCCGTCGCGGCGCTGAAACAACGAAAATGCGCCCTGAACACGCAGCGGCGCCAATTTAACGTCGCGTAACGACTTATATACGTCGCGGCGACAATTCGTCGTAGCAGCGTCAATTCATCGACGCAGCTCCTAGTAGACGTCGCTGCGCGGGATCAACGTCGACGTCAATTGTATACGCGGCGCCATGTAGCAGCCGCTTAGACAATTCCACGTCGCGGCGCTTATTGGCGACTGTCTCCATTAATTGTCGCCGCGACGTAAACGCGGCGCACAGCAAACCGGGCGCCGCAGTGTTGAGTCGGGACCGCGACAATTTCTTGGCGCCGCGGCGGAGATGTAGACCCGCGACGGGTACATGGCGCCGCTACGGTTACTAAGCCCCGTGACTGTTACTTGGCGCCGCGACGAAGAATTGACGCCGCGATTGTACTACAGTGTTTATTAATTGGAAAAAGCTTCAGAGAGACTAAACGAGCACGAGGCATTTCAAATGCACAAAGAGTGTATGATTGAGTGGAAAACTCGAGTACAACAAATTAAATGATGCCAGGGTTTTGATCAAGAGATTGAGCGAGTAGGTAATTCAAACATAATTATATATATAAAAGAAAAATGGAGACAGATCCTGCGTATTGTTATGGATGCTGTACTGTATCTATCGACAAACTGTCGTTCTTTTCGTGGGGGCCACGAAGCCCCTAGCGAGCTCATCACACAATGTCCTCAGTCTGGTCAAGGAAACTTCTGGAATTAAATTTACCTGCTCTTCAAACATAATTCAACCAAAGTTTCAATTAGAAAACTTAAAGAAGGGACAAGTATCATATTTACCAAAGACAATACAGAATTAAATTATTGATATAATGGCAAAAACAGTTAAAAATAGCATTCTAAACATAAACTTACTAGTAATATTAAGTTTATGATTCTAAACGACATCAAAGAAGCTAAGCACTACACAATATTGTTCAACTGCACTCCAAATGTGTTGCATACAGAACAAATGAGTAAGGTCATTCACTATTTAGAAGAAAGTTTCATTGATTTCATAGAAGTTGCTGGTAAGACAGGAAAGTTTATTTGTCAAAAGATTGTGGAAAAATTGAAATTTGATGATTTAGATATTAGACAATGCAGTGACCAATCTTATGATAATGGGTCCAATATGGCTGGCACCTATAACGGAGTGCAAGCCAGGATTGCAGAAAGAATTTTAAATTTATTCTGAACTTAACGATTTAAGAAAATATTCTCCGTGAAATCAATCGAGTTAATTTTGAAATTCAAAAGGAAGATATAATCCTTCCGCGTTCCGTCTCCTTAATGGACGGCTTGATGAAAACATTGCAAAAAAAAAATAGATAAAAATTCAATTGAGTATTGGATAAAAGAGGTTAAGGAAGTTGCAGGAAAAATTGGTGTTGAGCCTATTCTAGCAAATAAACGCATTTCGAGGTGCAAAAAAACAATTTAATGAAATGTGTGATAGCGACCTACCAACACTTCAACCTGTTCAACTCTTTTCTAAGGCAACAACGATGGTATTTGATAGAATCTTTTCAGAAATTAAAAAGAGACTTGATAGTGCTACCACATTGGATTAGAATTTTGTATTTTTCAATGGTACTGAAATCTTAAATATGTCAACTGAAGAACTGCAGAAGCATGGAGGAGATCTGGGACGAAAGTACGAGCGAGATTTAAGCACAGTTGAATTCTGCAGAGGACTATATGTTTTTAAAGAGCAAGCTCCACTTTTATTTGAAGATATAAAAAATGGTAGCGCTTTCAATCTCTTGCAACAAATCTTTAAACATGATTTGCAGGATGCTTTTTCTAATATTTGTATTGCTCTGCGAATATACTGTACGCTTCCTACTTCATTCGCATGCTGCGAGCGAAGTTTTAGAAACTAAAACTTTTAAAAAAATTATCTACGATCGTCGATGAGCGAGGAACGTTTATAGGGTCTCGCAATATTGGCAGTAGAAAATCAAACTGCTTATTATTATAGAGATTAATTATGCCAAAGTCCTAGATTTGTTTGCAAAACAAAAGGCCCGAAAAGTAAAATTGTGATTGTAATGTGCTATACAATAATTATTTTTAATCTAACGTTTTATTTCAGACCCAACCCTGTCCTATCTTTTTTTAAATATTAGAAAAAATATGTATGCATGTATTTTTAGAAAAAATGTAGGCGGGTAAGTAAGGGCGGCATTTTTAAGTTTTTGCCCTGCCTCGAAAAAATTCAAGATCCGGGGCTGCACCGAGGGTTCTGTAAGCAAACAAACTTGTATACGTGGACGTATACAAGTTTGTCTCGCGAATCAATTCTCAAAGACTTTTGCCCGTCCTTTTCGAAAGACAAACTTAACTTTGCGGTTGCGAAGTACGACAAAGTGAACAATGTTATGGCAACATATAAATTTGTAATCACAAAAACTTTTTGTTTATGTGATATAACAACAAATTAACGACTTTCGATTTTTTCCTTCACTTGTGCTGTCAGACCTTGCTTCTTACCAAATTTCATGATTCTAGGTAAATGGGAAGTACCCTATTGGTTTTCGACCCAAAACCTATAGTGTACTTCCGGTTGACCTAGAATTGTCAATTTTGGTTAAAAGCAAGGTCTTATAGCACAAGTAAAGTTGAAATTCCGAAAAATAAAAATAATTGAAAATTTAGGTAAATTTTGGTACTTACAAGTTCGAAAGTCTAAATTTGCCCATATTTTTTTATCGTGTTGACTCAGGACCTTGATTTTTATACACCTAATAGGGGCTATAGACCTCAGTATCTGGTATAAATATCAACTTGCTAGGTCCACCCGTTCCTGAGAAAATCGGTGGTGACACACGGACAGACGGACAAGAGAGTGATCTAATAAGGGTTCTTTTTTACCTTTTGAGGTACGCAACCTTAAAAAGAGATTGCTTTTTTGACTTTTGTCATTTCTGAAGTGAAAACTCTCTATAGCACGTATGACAGTTTTTTTCCCGGGAAGCACGAGATTAAGTGACATTGTGGATAACATTTTACTAAAATTTACTTACACACGTTAGGGGCCCCTGTAGCCCGGGGGCCCCGTATCATTGATACGGCTGATACGGTGGTAGCTACGCCCCTGGTCGTACTCCATATTCAAGTTATCAAGTACGCAATTTTATATAAATAGTGGTTTAGTTACAACTCTAGTACAAACCTGATAACTTCTGGTTCTAAAAAATCTGGTTTATTTATATTCCGAATGTGGGCGAAATTTTCACTACCTAGTTCAATTTATAATTTGTAAGTCAGAGTCCGAGGGGCCCCCTGAGCTTGGGGGCCCCGGGGCACTGCCCCGTCTAGCCCTCCGATAGCTACGCCACTGAATGTTGCCCGATATACCTTTTTTATTAGTAAGTTAACTTCTTAACTTTCTAACTGATATTTACTTCTGATATAACAGTATAAATAGAGACCTGAAGTAAAACTGATCCCAATTAGACGGAAAATGTGTTAAAAAGTATAACTATTTTTTTTTAATACTTCATATTTTACGACACTGATATCTTGGGCTACTGACACATAGAAGGTCCTCAGGTGATTTTGCGCAGACCGGCTCTAGCGTAAGTACATCATTAACGTAATTAAACTAAGAGACACTTTTTCAGATATATGAATTCGGCCTCGCTAAATGAAAGATGTTGCCATCACTGCATAGGAGCATAAACTTAGTATAGGTATGTACTAGCGTAATAGACGAACAATGTGAGCGAGCGAGATACCTAGCCTTGGTGTGAAATAGAGACAAAATAAACAGGACCGTGAAACCCGTTTAAAAAAATTGTCTTCAATAGTCTCTTGTCAAAAAAACGACCATTTTAATTCTTTCGTCGTAATTTTTCTACATTATAACGCTTAAATATAAAAACAAATAATAGTGCCGTGTCCTGTGTTAGATTGTGGTGTTACATACAGCAAAAATCCAGATAAAGAAACAGTTTATAGCTAAATACCGAAGAATATACTATACACATAACATTATTAGAAATGTATTGCACTTAATATATGCAGTAAATACTCAAATCATGGCACAAGGAATGATTAAAGCAAAACACAATCTATCGATAGATATGTCGATATTTTTTGGTGTTGTTTAAAAAAAGTACTTATTATAGCTGCGTACATTTCACAACTTCATTATTTTGTTAACCGACTTCAAAAAAAAAAGAGGAAGGAAGTTCTCAGTTCGACATAATTTTTTTTTTAATATGTTTATTTGTATATTTGAAAAAATATTTTTTTTGTTTGAAAGGGTATACATCCTAATAGTTGGTACCATTATTAGGTATCTGGTCAGGACTCAATTAGGTAAGGGGTAATGGAGACATCAAAACAAACCTTTACGGGAAGAAGGAAACACTTGCAGCTATTTTGGTATTTTTGTGCAATTGCTCTCGGAAAGCACGAATTAGTGAATTGGAACTGATGATGCAGGCACCCACAGATGTCTACCGGAACTACTCAATAATAAGTATTGCACGGGTAGCGATTCGATTACTTTAATGTTGCTAACTTTAATACTAAGTAATTTATTCGCGTGACAATGCACATGGCGAAGTGGAGCTGATGGTGAAGCACCAGGAGAACTCTTCAACAATTAATGCTCCTGCTTTTTTTTTTGGATTTTTTTGTAATTGTAAAAAAATCTTACTTTTACTTATCTTGACCTATGTTACTTACTCGTATATAATTGAATACATTTTAATTAGTGTGTAGATCAAGGAGTTCTCTTTGATCTTATGAAACAAATTAAAACCATACTTCTTGTTAAATCCTTAGATAGTTAAGATTAAAAATAATTATAGGGCTGTAAACGAGCACACCTACTGGTATTATAAACTAGATGTTTATGTAGCTGATAAAAATGCTGGTCCTGCTCCACAGTCACACTGTAAGTGAGTAGGTATTCGTAAAGGTCTTTAGATTCCGTTTCTCCTTTAAAATTTTCACTTGCGTATTCGCTTTAGTTGTCTTCTGACATATATGTGCAGGTATATTGATTTTTGATTAATATTATAAGTAACATTGTTAATTTTTACACGTATAAGGTAATGTCATTGTAGGAATGGCATGAATTTTAATGTTTAATTTAGAAAATATTGAATTGTAAATGTGAGAACTGTGTAGTCAATATTTTTCAGTTATTTTTCTATGTTGCATGGAAGTTCTGAATATGTCATGCTCGTCTACAAGTCCTACTAATAGTGGCGAGTGACTCGAGTCTTCCAACTCCCTGGTTGACTTGGATGATGGCTCACGCGTTATAAGCAACTTCCATACAATTAAGAAAAAAAGATGTTGAAAAAGAATGTTCTTGGAGTTTCTTTACCTGTTCTTCTTCATAGGATCCACGTATTGGAACTAGCAACACTAGCTTCACGATTGACTTATTCTGCTTGTTTGTTCAATCCACCATTGGTAACATTTTACTTTAGAGATTTTTTCTTCCATTTAAAAAAAAAACTTTAAATCTAACTCTAAGACTTTCTTAACTATTGTTACGAGCTGAGGTTCGGGATTTGAAAATTATACCAATTTATAACCAAAATAGACACTATTTATTTTAATAAATCACAAAATGCCCAGGGAAACTAACAATAGCACAATTACAATTAATTATCATTATTACTCTTCTAGATTCACTTGCACTTCACACTTTACTCGCTTGTTACTCAACTTAAAAACTAAACTAACACCGTAATGCAACGTCTTCAAATTCAAATTCAAATTCAAAATCATTTATTCAATTAAGACACTAAGTGACATTTATGAACGTTAAATTGAAGCTACTGTTAAAAATCATAGATCGACGCAAATAGACGCCACAGCATGTACTGGATTGTCGAGGTAAATAAGGTGAAAACACCAAAATCTACTGCCTGCTTGTGTCGATCTATAACTTCCAGTTTCCAAAATGCGTAGAGCCTTATGAGAAGAATACTGGCAAAGAAACTCATGGCCACTCTTTTTAAAAGTCAGATCTTCAGGTACAATGGTATTAGTGTTACATAAAAGATAAGCATGATGCAAGCTGTTGCCACCTGAATTGCATTTTATTGAAATGCTCCAAAAGCTAACGTACAAACAAAAAATATCACTCAGTGATACCGTTGAAGGTTCGAACCTATTAAACATAGAAATCATTCAAGGTGCACATCAGTTACAAAGTCTACTGTTAAAACTAATTCGTGACTGGATTAAGAGGCTAGAGTTGCAGTTGAACGAACCAAAATAATAGTATAGGCTAAAGCATCGCTGACTAGGCCGACCAGTCACCCCAAGCAGCACCCGTTCACGAGTATGACGCATGAACCAGCCATCGTCTCCTTCGCCATATCAAAGGGAAAGAAACGACCCGCCCCATGACGACGCCGCAAGCAATGACATTTTAGTGAGCATGACGAGCCATAGTCGAGATACTGATAAAAATCACTACTAGTCAAAATTACCATAATAATCGTCACGCATTACTTTCAACTAACAATGGTTTATTAATAATTAAATCGCCGCATATTAATAATTTAATCTTATATAGCCGAAACGTTATTTTCAGAAAAATCGCGACATCTCTACGAGAGATGTCGCGATTTTTCTGGAAATAACGTTAACGTTAACTTTCCAATACATCGTAGCACATTCCATTAAAGGGTTACTAGTTCCGTGCTGTATCAACAGATGGCGTGCATCTTACTCTAATTGTCGCTCTCTACAACTTCCCACAGTCGCCAATAGATGGCGCGGGTTATTCGTAACACTATCATTAAACATTAATGTGTTATGGACGTAGGTCGGAACAGGTAAAATTATTTATGGTGAATGAACTCGTACGTACATTTTTAATATGGACATGTCTTTGAGATTTCGGTATTTTAAAATAACTAAGACATGTTTTCGGAATGTATAAATTACTATCTGCACTCCGCGGTTACACCCGCGTAAGTCGTAATGCCGTATGAATATCGGGATAAAAATATGTGTTATGTGTGCCTATGTGTTAATCCAGGTGTCCACCTATCTATATACCGAGTTTAATCGCAAACGGTTCAGTAATTTTAGCGTGAAAGAGCATCAAACTTCCATCCATCCTCACAAACTTTAACGTTTATAACATTAGTAGGATTACATATAATATATATATAATCACCATGTCACCCGGGATTATGTGACCAACTATAGCCAGTTAAACTAAATTTAATAAATATGATGTTAATTTTTTGTTTTTTTTTCGTATACTCTGAATGCCCAACGCTTGGAACCAGTCAGAAAGAGTACCTCCGATGACTCATTAAACGTTACTGTATGTAAGAACAATGCATGCTCTTATATCAGGTAGCACACTTACTTACCTTAACCTACGTAGTATAACTTTGAACAAACACACACACACACACACGCGCACTCGCACACGCACCCCCCCCCCACACACACACAAACGCACACACGTACCAATGTTTCATTATTTCATCATTTATTATCACCATATTTCAAATTTCGAGTCGAAACACTTCCACCAACAGGAACTGTGTAATATAAGACAAATAAGTTAATAAAATCTTGGTCGAATACTGCCTTTACGATACAGGCTTTGCCTAGTTTAAGAGACAGGGTTCACAATCTTTATTTGAGACCTATATATAACTAATGTGTATGAATAATGTAATAATACCTTTGTAACTACTGTTATTAGTTGTGATAATAAATAAATAAATAAAAAAAAAAATACCGTTTCATCACAATCTGATTAATGGTTTCGGAACGCATAGAGGATAAACTTACAAACATTGATTTTTATATATAGATGGGGTGGTTGAACATAGATTCACAATTGTAATTATTAGGAACATGGAGTTTGAACATTGAGTACCACAACGAAGATAGCACGATAGCACAGAGGTGGGTAGGTACATTTCATTATGCGTGCTTATTTGTTCATTGTACCAAATTTCAGATATAGGATATACTAAACCAATTATGAGAATAAAATTTATATAATTATTAGTTGTTAAAATGATTAGCATTATTAGCAGTTATGAAAGGGTTTTTAATTTGTTGTAAATAAACAACGGCGCGCATTGTTGGATTAAATAAAACTTTTATTTATTATTTACTGTATGGCTTACTGTAGGTAAGGACTAGGGATGTTACGGAAGTGAGTTTACCGGAACCGGAGTCGGAGTCAGCTGAATACAAAAGAGATATGAATGATATGATCCTTGTGACCGGCCTGGCTACTGGTGGTAGATAAATATTGAGTGCAATATTTTAAATTTGTATTTACTTTACATCATAACTAGAGATCATCAGAGACTGGGCTACGTTTCTCTTTCTTGTACTCATTTAGTAAACTCTTCGAAACGATAAATTGTTCAATAGCTTGGCTGTTTGTTTTTTGTCATCATCATCATCATTAGGGCTACTCATAAATATGTTTGATGAAATGGACTGAACATTATTGTCAGATACATCAATCATAACAATTCGAACCTTGCTTGTTTTTCTGCTTGGGTCTGCATTATTGTCTATTATTTGATTTTCTACAGAGTCATCAAGTCAGTGGCGTAACGTCAGTGGTGGCAGAGCGGGCAAAATGCCAGGCGCCCATGGCCCTAGAGGGCCCCGACCCGGCCGGCCCCGACCCAAAGGTCCTAAGCACACGAGACACCAAGAGTGAACTTGTGCCTCATCAGATGAATTAGCCACGGGCCTCAGATGGTGAAGTTACGCCACTGCATCAAGTAAGTCCCTACAGGTATTTTCTAAACTTTGAATTCTATTACTTTAGTACCTCACCTACATTCATGCTTTCTTTGCCTCGCCTACAAAGGGTACATGTAAGTGAGTATTTTTATATTATCTATCTAAACAATCAACAACAGGGAAATTTGTTGTTTGATGACCGCCAATAACATCTATCCCGTCATATTAACTGAGCTTAAACGCACAAAAAAGGACACAAAAAGTAAAGATTCCAGCCACACTCGATCAGCTGATTCCCCACAAATACTGAACGTAACAGCGATATTGGCAAAATATTCGCGTCATACGAATTTCAGTGGCGCGCGCGCGTAACATATTTCCGTATTATTTTTAGATAGCCGGCGGGCGGGCGGCGTTGGACGCACACGGCAAGTCGCGCGCGGCCCGAGAGGACTGGAGCCCTATGGAGCCCCCGTCGTTCCCCCCCAGCGGGTTGCATACCGTACGGGCGGCGCCGGGGAGCCCCGCAAACCTTGTCTTGCCGCTTCCCGCCGGCTCGCCGCCCTTCGTTTACACATGGTACGTCCATTTTCTCATCTTACAAAATTAGGTTATAATTTAAGATCACAATAGAACGTGCGACGACGAGAGCATATAGGTTAGGTGGGCCTGCGCCTGCGCCGGCTACCGTTGTTTGTTTTTCATCTGTCGATTATAAATACAGCATCAGGAAGTTAACTACGACATGCGACACGTACACACTCAATGTTATTATGAATTGGAGCAGTTGAGAAATATATATATTTATATTGTGCCGTGGTATCATTATTATTATAAATAAAAGTTTTAATTTCTCTTTTCACTTTTTCACAAATATATTTTTAAAAACTTTTATGTAGCTATAAAACTTGTTTGGAAGGTGTTAGAATTTTTGCGTTCGCGATGACTTCTATCGGTGGATATGTCTGCGTATACCTAGTGTGGTGTATGTATTGATCGGTACATATACAAGTGTGTACACGTCCATGAGTAATGCCACCGTTTGCCAAACGTTTGCTGGACATAAACACTTTCTTATTTTCTTATGCGTCGTGGTTCATTTTAGTTATACATACATACCGATATGTAATGTCTGTATGTATAGGTACATCTAAATCTGTTCATCGGGCAAAAGTGAGTGATAGGTACATAAAGAATGCTCAGAAATCTAAATTAGAATACCTAAGTAGGTACTCTACAGAACTTTGAACTTTATTTTAAATTTTGCTGTTTTGTCGGTAGTGTCGCTAATATAAAAAAAAAAATTAAAAATTAAAAACTTTAAACGTAGTACAAACCAAAAATGCTGTCAAATCTTATTAATAACTAGCAACCCGCCCCGGCTTCGCACGGGTACAAATTATACACCTAAACCTTCCTCGTGAATCACTCTGTCTATTGGTGAAAACCGCATGAAAATCCGTTCAGTAGTTTTTCAGTTTATCACGAACAGACAGACAGACGCGGCGGGGGACTTTGTTTTATAATATGTAGTGATTTATTAAATTGTTACACTATTCTTGTTATTTTTACTTATATTGTGGTATTGATTCTGATAATTGCTATTTTAATTTGTTTATGACCTATGTCAAAACAACACATTGGCTTAATATAAATCTAATCTTAATATCCAACATGGATTTCTTTAATTTCCTTCTTCAATAAAACATGAAACGTTGCAGTCATTCCATATAATATAATGGAATAGAATGTTTAGCGCCTTATTCAGATGTTTTCGCCCGCGTCATCGGCGTGGCAGCGCGCGGCGTCATCGCAAGCTCATACTATGGGCGCCGGGAAAGAGGTGCAAGGGGGTGCACTTGCAACCCCTGCCATAAAAGAAAATACACAAAAAACGTAAAATATTTTTTTTTTATTCGTCACTATTTAAATAAAACGTTAAGGCATCTAAGTTGTACAAATTTGTCCATCACTTTCTCAATCAGTCTCAAGTGTCATTTCCCATCGTTGACTGACTCTACGTTCTTTTTTTTAATCGTGTGGAAACACCCTAGGGTCATTACCTCACCGGGCTGCCAGTGAAGTAGTATGTCGGAATCGAACCGACTAAAACCACACGGTGTTCCGTCATAAATGAGTCTCTTGCAAGGGACTCGGGTATACCCTATTAAGGAAGTCCCCGAGAACCCCGGCAGACCTTGGCCTAACACGTCCTAAAACTTTAATTTCAACTCTCGCGTGATATGAATTTTGATACAAAGCTTATTTTTTTCTCTTTGGTTAATTCAGCTTGTTTTAAAAAATGTATTTTTAATTATTTATTTAATATTTTAATGTCCGCTAAAAAGACTGAAAAAAATATTCCTTACAAATATTACTGTTAATATTTAAAAAAAAATTGAAAGCGTTCGTAATACAATTTTGAGAAAGTTTCGAATTTTGAATAATTATTTTTATAATTTTCTATTCATTTTATTGAATAAACTAACAATCTAAAGACATTTAACTTTATTTTGATTGAGAGAGACTAAGAAAACAAATTGTTATTTCGTCTTATCTTTTGAACGAAGGGACCGATTTTGATGTTATTAACCTTTTTTATGCTGGATAAAGATTGTGAAATCAGATTATGTCATTTGTAAGATTTAAATTACACAAAATTATTCGATTTTGATGGTTCAGGTGGTATTCCACGTGTCTTATAAAGGTTTACAGCTGTTTAGATTTTGGTATCAATCCGTTGAGAACAATAAAAGCTATGTGCACAAGACATAAAAAAATATTTTTTTGCAATTAATTATCGGATTGTTGGAATTAATGAGCCGGTTTAAATGACACCTCGAGATCCAAATTGGTCAATCTGTTCAAAAGTATATAAATTATTTACATACAAACGTACGTACCACACACATACACAAAGACATTAAAGCGTCAAGATTTGAAGAAAAATCGGCTTTTGACAATTGGACCTTTGAAAATTTTCGATGTTCTTGGCGGGAAGTTAAAAAACACAAAGATAATTACAATGGAATGTTTGCTCTATTCGACTAGGAGAAGTTTCAGAATCCTTAATTATTAAAATTAATTATTAAAAATTCACGAGGTCAAGTTTTATCCTAGGCCTTTCCGGTTCCATCGATTCGTCTTAGATGCCTGCAAATGTACCAAACCACGCACCTTTGCATGCGATGTTGTTTTAATTAATTAGGATTTAAATTAATGAACTCTCTAACAACACACAATGTTACTAATTATTTACGAAAACATTTAAAAAATATGTTAGGAAATATTTTCAAAAATATTTCCAAAATATTTAGTCATATTGATTATAATTAATATTATAAATAATATTTTATTATTTAATAGTTCAATGTGTACCTCCGTGAAAATAATTTTACCGGCGTCCATGGCTCATACGATAACAAAATACTTGTATCTGTAATTACATAGGCAACATTGAAAATTCTCGTTCAGACTCTATAATCAGGTCGCGTCATGATAATAGTAATGATAGATAA
This sequence comes from Euplagia quadripunctaria, assembly GCA_963859945.1. Lineage (NCBI taxonomy): Eukaryota > Metazoa > Arthropoda > Insecta > Lepidoptera > Erebidae > Euplagia > Euplagia quadripunctaria. Next base: position 3,744,459 of record OY982559.1, read on the forward strand.
TTATGTCGTCACGGATAGGACTATTCTTGCGAATAAACTTGACATCGTGCTGATGGACCGGGCAGAGGTACGGGAATTTCTGATGGACATCACCATCCCCTATGACGAGAACCTCGTTCTCGCTGAAGCAGATAAGAAAATCAAGTATCTGGACCTGGCGCACCTGGCGCAGGTTACCGACATGTGGAGGGTAGTGTCCACAGAAATAGTCCCAATTGTTATATCACTCAATGGCTTCATCCCGAGGAGCCTCTCAGTCCATCTTGAGAGGCTCGGGATCAGTGGGAAATGGGTGGTGGCCTAGATGCAGAGAACAGTCTTGCTCGACAATACCCGAATAGTCCACCGATTCCTCCCCCAATCGCCCTGACGCACCGGCCGACTGTTGCACTGGCAGTGTTTGATACATAATAATAATAATTTAACACATTTCACACACCGCCGTTTGATCCCAAACTAGGCAGAGCCTGCACTATGGTAACCAGACTGCTGATAAACATTCTTATATATTTCTAAATACATACATATTATAGATAAATTACACCCAGACCCAGAACAAATGATGATTCATCACACAATTATTTCAAATCAAATCAAAATCATTTATTTCAATTGAACCCATTTGGTATTTTTGAATTGTCAGGAGTAGTAGTCAGTCAGAGTAAGTTAGTCATGAAGTTAGTTGCCTGTTCCAATTCGTAGATCCTGTGGAGAAGAACAGGCAAGAAAGTCCAAGGACACTCTTTTTCAACATGTTTTTTACAAGTCTTTGGTTACATTGCTTATATACGCAAATGAAATGTAACGTATTGTTCTAAACTAACATCGGCAGGACTTTTAAGCGAGCATGACGTACTCAGAACTGTCAGGCAATATAACATATTGTCCTGGGTGGTAATCAAACCCACGACCTCTGGCTAACAGTCCGGATCACTAGATCACTAGACCAACAGGCCAGTCGACTTTCGACGAATTTCGCGTGCCGGCGTTCTCGAGATTGTCTTAAAAATGCGTCAACAAAATGCGTTCCAATAATCGCTTTGCCATCACCGCACATCGTAGTTTTCTACCACTAGCCTTACTGTATGGTGGTAGAATTTATATAATGTTGAAAAGCACAAATTTAGGTATAGCAAGTATACGTGGATCACCCTGGGATCAACTAGTGAGTTGATCCTAATTTTTACATATTTAACATCACATTTTGGTAATTTCTATTCCACTCATTACTAAAAGTTGTGGCCTAGGGTCCTAATGTTAGCTATACTTGATAAATTGTTGAGCCAATCTAAGAAAACTCTGGATTGGGAAAGACAACGTACACGTACAGTTTTACATTTTTTACGCATTTTCTCATAAGGAACATTAGATTTACCTATCAATAAATTTTGAAATTTCATAGTTTTAGTTCCAAAATAAAGTTTATTACATTTTAGGGATTTTCTTAAAATACCGCCTTTAGTTATTCACGGGATCTACACGACCTTAATATACGAAAACACCCTTGTGAAAAACTTTGTAAAGCAACAATAAATTTTCATAAAAATACAAAAGGTTTTACAAACCTAGAAAAGTATATATCAATATTTATCAAATAGCATTACAGCAATGATAGTGAAAGCGTGTTAACTAGTTACGAGTTCAATATATTGTTGAAACTATAATCCTTCGTCACTACCTAAAATTATTGTTTAACAATTCCTTTACCGTGACACGTTTACGTTCTCAAAGCCATGCAATGGTTTAAAGTAGTGGCTTTGAGAGAGTGTATGGTGTGTGTGGGTGCTAGTACGGTTCCTTATTTCGACTGGCAATGCATTCCAGGAATGTGCCACAGTAAAGGATTTAAGTTGTGTATATTTCTTTGTAAAGTTACCTTCACCAACGCCTATATCTACAGGCTTAAATCCATATGATATTCTATATAGTTTTTTATTTGAACATAGACCTCATTAATTTATCATTCTCGACAAAAGAAATTACTACATGTGAGAACAGGAGACTGCTGCAAACAGATTCGGGTCCAGGTATACTAAAATAATGACGACATTAAATGTTCTCATTCATCTCAAGTAAGTCAAGTAATGTTATTACTTCGTATAGCAGTCGATATGAAGAAATCAAGTAGGTACGCTTTTGAAGTGAAAACTTCATTAGCCGCGTTGAACGATTTTTGGTAGGGTAAAACTTATGGGTTCACTTCACAACAACATAATTATATATATACACATATACATAATATATTGAATACAACGTACAAGCGTAAAAAAACTAACCCACGCGCCTGTAATAAAATTTTCAAGACGCAATAAAATCGCCGGATGCGCCATCTGTCGCGATAAACGAAAACTTTTCTAGCATAAACAGATACACATCAGAAAATGTTTCTTCTTCACGTAGCTCTGGAAAGTAATGAACGAAACTAAATCACGTAATTTCCTGAAAGGACTGCAGCAACAGTAGCACCATTTCGCTAGCCATTGTTTAATTCGAATTCATTGTCCCAGGAAAGACAAGCTGACCTTCTGCTGTTCCTATTAATTCCTTCGCACCGAGCCCTCTCCTATACCTTTAAAACTTTGGACACTAGTACACACGTCTATGATACGTATATGTATATAAAATCAATTGCCACTTGTATCACGGAGCATCACTTGAGTACGGCTCGACCGTTGAAATTTTTTGTTGTGTTCGTAATTGCCAGGACAAGGTTTGTATGAAAGAAAATTTTAAGAAAATCAACGGACTATCAACATCAAAAACACATCTTTAGGTTCGCCATTTGTAAATCAATTTCAATCATTCTTTTTGAAAAGAGTTTGTTGTACTCAAAGTTGGTCCCATTTAAATTTTTTGGAAATTTTCCTGTAAAGATGGAAAATTAAAGGCAAATGAATACAGCTTATTTATAATGATTTAAACGCATTAAAGTCTTTTTAAAATTTATTCAGAAAATACTTGATAAAATAATTTTTAATAAACTGGGCCGCATTATTTATTAGTTATTATCTTGTTAATAAGGTAAACAATATCCTAATATAAATTTTCTAGTGGTTTCTATTGCAACGCTCCGATCGCAGCCAAAAAATTAAGAAAGTTAACAAAGAGCTACTTACTAACAGAACAATTTTGTCCCAACTTAGAGTCAGATAGAAGAAAAAAATATCAGATAAAAAACGTCATTTGTTACAAATTATTTACACAGCATCGTCCTGCTAACGCGAGTTCAATTCGAGTTGAATTTTAACCCGAGCTAACTCAAGTCGTGTTTTTTCCGAGTTGGCACATGTCATCTGTAATTGAATTTCATTACGTGAAACACACCTGGACAGTTCTGCTGACACGTTTTCATAACAAAAAATGTGGTTGGCTTAAAGGTTTTGTTTAAACAAAGCTATTAAAATCCATTAAAAATAGAAGTGACATTTTGCGTATTATATGACTTAGAGATCGCCTGTTGATCAATATTTCACCATTTTGGTCGACGATAATAAAATTCATTAAACTTTAAACCCATTTGTAACATAAATAGAGTTATTCATTTACAGTATAAGCACAGAATACAATAGGACAGGTATGAGTTGAATCATATTTGTAAGGCGCCCACTACACGGTAGGTTTTGCTGTCAGTTTTGCCACAATCAAAACGGTGATTGACGAATAACTTATAGTCTAATGCAGTGATTGACGGTTGCATATTGACATTTTGATGTCGATATTATTTCATCAATCACCAACGAACATCCGTCAATCATGACTTTTGGTAATGATTGTCAACATCGATATAAAACTCAATACCTATAGCTTTCCTTTTTAACATCAGCTCACAAATTTTGCACAGTGGTTCTTTGGTCCCAGGTATGCTAAGTACCTAAGGTACACTTAGCGTTATCACTGAGAATTTCTTACGGATAAACCCAATAACAATTTGTCCGCCCTGGCAATCGAACATGGAACCTCACAACCAGATGCAAACGTTACTATAAACTTGTGCGGTGGGGCCAACGAGCGTGAGTAAGTTGTGAGTAAGATAGGGAGCATGCGGGCAGACGGGTCACCTGATAGTAAGTGACCACCGCCGTCCATGGACACCTGCAACTCAAGAGTCACAAGTGCGTTGCCGGCCTTTAAGGTGGGAGCAGGGGAAGGGATGAGGGGTTAGGGCTTCCGGTAACCCCACTCACTCGGCGAAACACAACATTAACAAAGCTTTGCTTCACGCCGGTTTTCTGTGGTATTACTCATGTTTATGGTCACTGCTCCGCTCCTAAGGGTCGTAGCGTGACGTTAGGGCTGCCATCCGTCCGGGTTTCCCCGGATTTGTCCTAGTTTAGAGGGCGTCCGGGGAGCGTCCGGGCGGGGTTTTCAAAGAGTGTCCGGGTAAAACGCGGACACTCTGTGCCAAGGGACCCTTATAGTTGTTAGATGAATCGTTAACAAGCTAAAAATTTAAATGGAATCGGCGTTTTATTAAAGAATCTCCATTTCACCCATGTGTCCGGGTTTTTTTAAGTTTTTGTCCGGCGTTGGCAATTTAAGTTATGGCAGCCCTACGTGATGTTAAATAGCCTATGACCTTCCTCGAGAATTGAGCAAATGCAAAAAGATTTTTCCAAATCTGTCTTACAGTTCTAGAGATTAGCGCGTTCAATCAGAAAAACAAATTCATCAGCTTTAATACGCGAAGAGAATTGTTTGTGTGTACTCCTTTTTAAGAACATATCGCGCGCGGAGGCATGTTGTAGGTATTTGGAGTACATAAAGTTGATATACAGAAAAAGCGCAGAAAATACAATTTTGAATAAATAAATTTGTGTAATAAATTAAAAAAATATGTGAAAACGGCTGCAAAAAGGTACAGGGGCCCGGTATAATGCTGACCTGTCATGGTACGCAATGATATAAAACAAAACATTCCGAACTTAAAGAGGCTATCACTAGGGGTATGGATATACCAAGAAGTGACCTGAAACAGTTGAAACAGTGATGGGCTAGTGGTATTGGCAGAGGAATACATTAATGTAACTACGAACGGTTCGAGTTCAATATTCCGTCAACCACCTTTGACTTTTTGAAGTTTATGAGCGTATTAAAAACTAATTACTATCTTAGTTTTACCTTTTGAAACCCCCTCCGATACCACCTCCATAAAAAGGTAACAATATCGGACTCTAACATTTATTTTTAACTAACAACCCGCCCCGGCTTCGCACGAGTACAAATTATACACCAAAACCTTCCTCATGAATCACTCTGTATATTAGTGAAAACCGCATGAAAATCCGTTCAGTAGTTTTTCAGTTTATCGCGAACAGACAAACAGACGCGGTGAGGTACTTTGTTTTATAATATGTAGTGATTGTGCGTGTACGAAGTGAGAGCACGAAGGGTGTTCGTGCTGTCACCCCACCGGGGTTTTCAGTGGGGCAGTGTGTCGGAATCGAACCGACTAAAACCACACGGTGTGCCGTAGGTACTGCGCCTGAAATAGGAGGTATATGGGAACAGCTTTTATTAAGACATCCGGACCCCCCTAGCGCTTGCCCCCGCGAGGCTCCACCTTCGGGTAAAATCCTCTCAATTAGGCGACGTCCAGGCACACGCGGATGCCGCCTCCTGTCGCTACCGGCCATGGAGTGTATGACGGCCGGTAGCGACAGATCCTCTCCGATGACTGCATAGAGGGTTCGACGCTGCGCCGCTCAGTGGTTACAGGCGGGACTCAATTCCCTCCTAGCGACCGAGTGCAGGTACTTCCCGAAGCAGCCGTGCCCGTTCATATCCTGACTGCTAGATGTCGTGGATTCGATTCCCACCCAGGACAAATAATTGTGTGAGGAGTATGATCATTTGTTCTGTGTCGGGGTGTAATCCTTACTTCCTTACTAATATTATAAATGCGAAAGTAACTCTGTCTGTCTGTCTGTCTGTCGCCCTTTCACGCCAAAACTACTGAACCGATTTAAATGAAATTTCGTACACAGATAGTCTAGAGCCTGAGAAAGGACATAGGCTACTTTTTAATGCGAAAAAATGGGTGTAAGGGGTTGAAAGGTTGGGATGAAAAGTTGTATGGAAGTATCGTCATATTTAGAGCTAGAAGCTTGAAACTTATTTTTTAGGCTGTTGATTCGATATAAATAAATATGACATTCAAAGTTTGTAAAAGTTTTATCCTCAAGGGTGTAAAATAACAATAGAGAATAGGGGATGAAAATTTGTATGGCAATATGTAAGATTTATGTGAATCCTTACTTAATATTGTAAATGCGAAAGTAACTCTGTCTGTTCGTCTGTCTGTCGCCCTTTCACGCCAAAACTACTAAACCGATTTAAATGAAATTTGGTACACAGATAGTCTACAGCCTAAGAAAGGACATAGGTTACTTTTTAATGTGAAAAAAGGGGTGTAAGTGGTTGAAAGGTGGGGATGAAAAGTTGTATGGAAGTATCGTCATATTTAGAGCTAGAAGCTTGAAACTTATTTTTTAGGCTGTTGATTCGATATAAATAAGTATATGACATTCAATGTTTGTAAAAGTTTTACCTTCAAGGGTGTAAAATAACAATAGGGAATAGGGGATGAAAGTTTGTATGGAAATATGTAAGATTCATGTGAATGTGTTATAAGTTTGCGACAAGAGACAAAATATTAGAGCTATTTTGATGTAACATTTACGGAGTCATTACAAAATGTGAATATGTGCAACTTATTTGGATGCATTGTCGAGGAGACAATGAAAAAAAAATATATAGTTGTTGATACGTATAAAAACAGAGTGGCCGGGTCCCTGTGCCGAGATCGCGGTACTGGAGGGAAGTTGACGTCTACGTATAAGGTAGTCGCACGGCTCACTCACGCGGCCTGCTCCTTACGCAATGCACCAGAGCTAAATAGTAATTTTCCTTAAGAAAAATTGAACATTCGATTGAAAATGTTCTTTTGAGAGCTAAAACTATCTGAAAAAGTTTTTTTAGAGCTACATTTATTTTAAAGAGTTTTTATCAGAACTACAACTTGCACATACGAATTTATTCAATTTAGAAAGTTCATTTGAGAGCTACAAATATTTTGAAAATTTCTTTTTATAAATATTTATGTTAAAAAGTTCTTCTCAGAATCCTTTACAATAGATAGCTACTAATATATCTAGAAGAAGGTTACAACTTTCTAAACAGAACTTCCAGTGTAGGGCAGCCAAAATGCGTCGTATTGGAGAGTCTTCCTCTGAGAGAGAGGATCGTCTTACAAGTCGGAGCGAGTTTGCAACGCAGTAGCGTGATAGAGAGTTTAGCGTGGAACGTTCGCAACGAATAAGCGAACAAAATGTTAGAACGTCACAGGTTCGAGGGAATCGAGCATTGAGCGCTCGCAACGACTCCCTGCACAACAAATTAGGACTTCGCAAACACGCGTGAGGAGATCCAGCATTGAGCGGTCACAATGTTCCACTTCTCAACATTTTACGACGCCGACGTTGCGAATCAAGCACCGGCCGCCCGTTCACAGCGGCTTACGGTACAAAGAGAAAGACAACGAGCGCGCAATAGAATATTAGCTCACAGTAATAGGTCGGCTTTCAGTTACGATCCAAAATACTGTAAATTTGGAGGAATGAGTAAGATTTACCCTAAGCGCCATACAAAAAATAAATAGATGAAGGGAGCGATGTGTGCTGTGCATCCGGCAAAGTGATTCTTCTCAATATATAGGAACTACCACAACCGATATAAAATCTTTTGACGGATATTCGTCCATTGTCCACACATTTTTTTGGAAAAATGTAATAGTCTCTTTAATATGACTTCGTTTGGGAATAAAATAAGTTAAGAAATGAAGGAAGGAAACTTCATGCCCACTTTTAAGGCCGGAAGGGCAGGTTTACCGCCTCATAGGCAGTCTTTTCCCGCAATCAAACTTTTAGTCACAAATAGATTTCCACGCGGGGGAAGCCGCGGGCACAGCTAGTTTATCTATAACTAGCAACCTGCCCCGGCTTCGCACGGGTAGACATCTTAAACAAACATCAACATATTTCAATCAATTTACACAAAATCTTAACAAATTATACACCTAAAGCTTCCTCATGATGCACTCTGTCTATTAGTGAAAACCGCATGAAAATCCGTTCAGTTGTTTTTCAGTTTATCGCGAACAGACAGACAGACGCGGCGGGGGACTTTGTTTTGTAGAAGACGCACCAGGCCCGAGAGCAAGTCGATCTCCGCCCTCCATGAAGGCGACGGACAGGGTAATCCGACGCCCTAGCAGCAGCAGGTCCGAGACGGCGGGGATAAAATCCGTCATAACCCAGCGGGGTCGCCTGTTGTTTAACAGACGGCCAAGTCTGCCAGGGTTCACAGGCATTTCCTTTCAAGGGTACACTTGAAGCCCTGGCAATATGGACTGTGACGGAACACCGTGTGGTTTTAGTCGGTTCGAGGTCCGATATACCACCCTACTGTTTAGCCCCGGTGGGGTAACGACCCGTGGACACCCACGGGTCGTCATCCATATGTAATATAAAAAAAAACAACTTAAATACTTCAATAAATAATATGGTTATGTTTCACAAGACGTTTTCATAGGATAAGTTACAGTTGTTTTAAATTACCTTAATCTTTTGTATGAGATCAACTTATCTAATACCTATAAACGAGCAATCTTGTATCCCACTAATTCCACTAATATTATAAATGTGAAAGTTTGGATGGATGGATGGATGGATGTTTGTTACTCTTTCACGCAAAAACCACTGAACCGATTGCGATGAAACTTGGTATGTAGATAGCTGGAGACCTAGATTAACGCATAGGCTACTTTTTATCCCGATATTCCCACGGGATCGGGACTTACGCGGATGAAACCGCGGGGCACTGCCAGTATATGTATATATATATAATCTGAATCTCGGAAACGGCTCCAACGATTTCGATGAAATTTTGCATACAGATACAGTTTTGCATTTTAAGTTTAACTGCATAGTTGTATTTCCTGTAAAAATGCAATTTTACAAAAAAAAAATACGGTTTTACAAAAAGCTACCGAGCAAAGCTCGGTCTCCCAGGTACTATGTACCTATGCCATAAATAATATCTTACAGCATGTTTCATGTATTGCATTCCCGGGAAATTGACATAACTAATGTAAATTTCGAATTAGATAGCAGGTATTCTTAATTTATATCGAAGTATTGTGTTTACACTTATAGCTAATGCTCCGCTTCTTTTAAAAGGACATTTTTGTGTCAGTTCATATATTACTGATGCGGTGGTATCGGTATTAGCCGAGCTTATGCTAACTGTGGTCATGTCAGTGACTTACGTACCGTGAATGCTTGTATTTTAACTGGCTGCTTATAAACTGTACTTTACTAGGCTGAACTGTAGACTCTGGTCCCAAGTCAGTAGGTAAATGTAATGTTTCTTACGTCCGATCACTCTAATACTATATTTCAGGTAATGTAGTCCCAATGTAGCTGTAAATTACCGTCTAACGTATATAGCTAGCGAACGAACGTTTCTAATCTGCCTCGATTCGTACTAATATAAAACAACTAATTTAGAATGATGCCTGCCAACCCAAGGTTTCCCTTTAAATACCAAAAATAAATATGAGCTGAAAGTTTGCGATTGGTTGGTACAGTGCCATCTACGTTGTAAAATTAGAAGCTCATCTAAGCATATCGTAGGTCTGGCAAACGTTACCGTGCCATCTGTTGATAAAAGTGTGAATTATTTTTGTTTCAAGTTACATACGAACAGGAAAGTGATCTAGGATGCGAAGACTTAGGCAGGTGGCAGGTGTGTCTAATGTCAGACTTGGTCAAGTCAAGATATTTCTGGAAAGCTTACAATACTTTTCAGTTAATAAAAAGTTTTATGCCTACAGAAACGTTCGGAATAAGCTAAGAGAGTGCACACAAGAATACGCTAACCCGAAGGAATAGAATCCGACCAATTAAACTCGCGACACATCAACTTAATAGTTCTAATACCAAGGGAATGGCAAAGGCTCCCCGTCCTCAGCGTCTAATTTGTCTTAATTACTTCGGGCTTGTTGTTATATGCCGAGGATAGATGTCGTTCCATGTCACTTATAGTCTCAGACCAAAAAAAAAGGTCTATTTTAATTTATTTGATAAATCAATTTTTTTGGTCTGAGCTTATACTAGAGATTATGAATAATAAATTCAGAGGTTTAAAGAAGGCTTATCAGTAAAACGCTTGAAACTAGTCGTTATAGACCACATAGATAGAAAATCGTGGAAAAAAATGTAATTGGTTTCTAAAAATAATTAAGATTTTCTGCATTTTGAAATTTACAATATCTTTATATAATTATATATTTTTTTCGTACGTGTGTATGTCACTGAACTCCTCCTAAATCACTAGACCGATTTTGAAGAAATATTTTGTGTGTGTTGAAGTAGGTCCCTGGATAGTACTGAACTCGCGTGACCGTCACGCTCATATTTGTGTGTTTATATGTATATAACATGTTATGTTTTCACTTCTGACGTGTAGTCCTACGACAGACAGTTTAATTTTGAAGTGTAAACTTCTATAGGCGTGTTTGGCACTTTTGGTGTGGGGAAAGCACAGAACTCGCGTGACCGTCACGCTCAGATACATATATCTGACAGGTAACAAGTTTTCACTTCTGACGTGCATTCTTACAACTGGCAGTTTTTGAAGGGAAAACATCTTTAGGGACGTTGGGCACTTTTGGCATTTTTTTTATGAAGTAACTATTGGCTTATTTCTGCTTTTCGTGGAGAAAACGCATTGAACTCGCGTGACCATCACGTTTAGATACATAATACGTGTACATAGAGATGTGTGTGTGTTTTCACTTCTAACGTGCAGTCCTACGACTCGCATTTTTTGAAGTGAAAACTTCTTTATACACGTTGGGCACTTTTGGTATGGGGAAAAAGCACTGAAGTCGCGTGATAGAAATGTGTGTGTGTGTATTTGTATATCTTTGATGATATACTATGCAGTGGCGGATTTACCAGTAGGCTGAGTAGGCTGAAGCCTAGGGCGGCAGATTTTAGGGGCGGCAAATTTAGGGTCTACATTATTTTTTATGTTTTGTCCTGGGGTATTGCATTAGATAGACCGACCGGTAGGGGCGGCAAATGTGTAAATTCGCCGCTGATACTATGTATATATCATAAACTTTTACATTACCATATTAAGGTTATGGTAAATATATGTTTTCACTTCTGACGCGCAGTCCTACGACTGACAGTTGTTTTCTTTAGTGGCAGTTTATTTACGTGTCTTTGAGTGAGTCCGTAGATGGTTCAGATACACAATTGGACCCGGTAGGTGGCGCTGCAACTGGGTTCAAGGGTTCTTACTTCACTTTTAGACGAATGAATTTTTTTCCTGTGTTAGAGTGGTCTCATGATTAGACTCGGCTGCGCTGCAATCGGGTTCTAGATTTTTTTACCAAGTTTTTATTAATATTAATTTATTTGTTTTGTTGTCGAAATCAATTATGACACCAAAAAGAATATCGGATGTTATGGTAGGACAACGTCTGTCCTAGGAGGGGTCCGGATGTCTTAATAAAAGATGTTTCCGGATCCCTTCTATTTCAGGCGCAGTACGGCACACCGTGTGGTTTTAGTCGGATTCCGACACACCGCCCCACCGAAAACCCCGGTGGGGTGACAGCCCGAGGGGGTTTCCACACGCACAAAAATAAACAAACAAGGTCTGTCCGGTCTGCTAGTATGTATTGTTATGTAAAACTTCGAGGTGTTACTTTAAAATTAATCCAGTTGATAAACCTGTTCAAACTAGATATAGCATGTGATTTCCCTTGGATTGATTGCAATTCTAAGTACTTAAATAAATTTAAAAATAAACTTTTCAATGATGGATTACTCACTTTTTAAAATAAAAAGAAATTATGAATAGCTACTTCCATATCAACAATGTTCATAGTTCCTACCGACTTGCCTTCCGTGGGACTTAATCAAGGGACGGCCTCAAATGTCAGTACTTTAGATGGATTTAAGTAATACATTAGAATTGTGACCTACGTTATACATTTTTATTGTACAAGAAATGCTCGTTTTCAAATATCCGGAAGCTGGAAATAGCTGGAAAATAAGACACCTTACAAAAGAAGCACTGCAGTTTTCTGCAGAGGAGTAGGGTCCTAGTTTGCCACTTGTGTAACGTAGGTATAGTTCATCGCGGACAAATAACGTGACATGTAATTTTGCATTTTAAAGATAAAGATGTCTAAATATAACACTTAGAAATAAAAGACACATGCCAGTCGTAGTGAAGTGTGTGAAGAAGTGAAAACATAACTTACATATTATACACATATTCACACACACAAACACACATTTGTACACATATATGTATCTGAGCGTGACAGTCACGCTAGGTAGCAGCAGTGACTGGCCTGTTGGTCTAGTGGTTAGTGACCCTGACCGCTATGCTTATAGGTCGTGGGTTCGATTCCCACCCGAGTCTGGGTGTTCTTTGTGTCCGTTGTTTGTATGTTTGTAAAGTCCCCCGCGACACAGGAGTAATTCCTAATGCGGGAGTTGTCTTTCTTATACAAAGAAAGAAAAGTTCACTGCTTTTTCCCCATACCAAAAGTGCCCAACGTGCCTAAAGAAGTTTTTACTTCAATCATTTTAAATTTTAATTTTATAATCAAGTGTGTGATGTTTTATGGTAAATACAACACAGATTTTGTATAAAGGTACCTATCTACTTGATAATGTATAATATCTAAGACATAGCATATAAAATAAATTAATAAATTGTCTCTACTGAGAGCCCTAACCCTACTCACAGTGGCGGATTTACAAATTTGCCGCCAGTAGGCAATTTAAATTTTTCCTCTACCTCCGACCTCTACTTTGATTCGATCCCCAGTTCACGATCATATTAATAACAATTTTTTTGGCAATGAATTTTTAAGTTTATGATGTGCACTATCGTCCTAATTACACCACATTTTTCCGGATAAAAATCCCCTAAATTTGCCGCCCCTATAATCTGCCGCCCTAGGCTTCAGCCTCCTCAGCCTACTGGTAAATCCGTCACTGCCTACTCACCTCAGAAATATTCCGTTAGATCATAATAGTTATGAGAATGCTTTTCATGAACGTGTAAACATCTTTACATGTACTCATACGCATCAATGATGTGACATCGGAGGTGAAACTCGCTCAGTGTTTTGTAAAGACGATGTTTTAGGTTTCTAAGATATAGTTAGATACAGATAAGGTCACTCTAAAAGTCATAGGAGCAATAACTTCAGCGCTGGTGAAACATACATATCTATTGACTAGCTGTTGTCAACCGTCTAGAAGTTATTGATGTGAAAACTTCTTTATACACGTTGTGTACTTCTGAGATGGGGAAAAAGCTCTGAACTCGCGTGACCGTCACTCTCAAATACACATATATTATACAGATGTGTGTGAAAACTTCTTTAGGTACGTTGAGCACTTTTGTTATAGAGATAAAACACTCTAATCGCGTGATCGTCACGCTCAGATACTTAATCAAATGTGTGTGTATGTGTGTATGTGTATATATACGATATATCTCGTAAATCTGTAAGTTATGTTTTCACTTCTGACGTGCAATCCTACGAAGTTTTTTTTCTATCCTTCACGAACAGTACTTTTTTCATCATGAAAGTACCCTATGAACTTTTTGTAGCTCTTATGTGTGCGTATGCGAAATTTGACGATGATTGGATGATTACTTGATTAGTTAATGCGTGAAAGCGTAACAAACAAACTCACATTAATTAGCGTTTATAAGGTCATAAGCTTTTGCCAGCGGCTTCGCTCGTTGTCACGATGTTGGTCAAAAGTTAATTTTCAAACCCTCGAGCACAGTAGGTACTTATATTTTCCGAATGACTCATGTACTATTTCATTTCCTGTACCCCTGACAATGTGTGTACTATCATAATGATTTGTGGAGAAGTCACTGTTTCAAAACATTTTTTGATTTATTTATTTTTTGACTGGCCTGTTGGTCTAGTGGTTAGTGACCCTGACTGCTAAGCCAGAGGTCGTGGGTTCGATTCCCACCCAGGACAAATAATTGTGTGATGAGCACGATAATTTGTTCTGTGTCTGGGCACAGATAACATAATACTATACTAGTACAGATACCTCATCCCATACAACGAAATGCGACCCTCCTAACTCGGGCAATTCCGCGGGCTACTATTTTTTAGCCTACAAAGGCGCTGGATGCCGCTAGCAGCGCGATAGATAGCTAGAGCCACCTAGCGATGAATGGAAAAAAATATTTACTTACCAATAAACACGCAACCAATAGATGGCGATAATTAGTATGTAATTAGCAGGTAGGACTGTTCGTTTTATTAGATAACCGATAAAATAACTTATTACTTATAAATAATCAAACGGCCTATTATTTATTACATCCGGTAAGCGACATACGACCAGATCTAAGTACGTGCAACATCTCACCATTGAAGGTCAATTTCACTTCGATCATCGTTGTGTAATATTTGTATCCCATGCCAAATTATGCTCTAGTACAACCTCATAACAACTATATTCCCAGCAATGTACAAAAATATTAGTAATAATAATAGTCAAACAACAGATTTGATTATTTTTTCGTCAAACTAATATCTTTGTTTGTCTTAAACCTTAGATTAGAATATTGTTTGAAGAAAATCAATGCGGATAACTCGTTTGACATCGTTGCGAACACTCTTAGCAGTAAGTAGATAATCTACCTACCTACCATTGCAGCATTGACGCTGCGACACGCGACGATCACGAGCAAGCCGGGCTGCCAGTAAGGACAACTTATTTTCAAATATCAAATTAATCAATTCAACATCTCGTACTATTATACACAAAATCAGTGTTGTCATGGGGTCCCATCTCTAACAAAAGAAAAATGGTTCAAACAAATATCAATAGATGGCGTTACGGGTATCGATTTGTTATTGAAGTTTATGGAAAATCAATATTAGGTCCTGATAAAAGTATTTTCTAATTTCATAAAATACCCTAAACACGGGAAAATTTAATAAAAGCTTCTTAAATCCAGTTTTCTTATTTTGACAAAATTCAATATTGCCGTCGGTCCTCTGGCGGCAATTTCTGGTACTACGTTGAAGTAACACTATAACAAAACCGTACCTATCGGTTTTGTTATTGAGTTTGTAGATATTGACTATTGATAGTTGGCCAAATTTTAATGAAACTGTATTGTTGCGTTATGTTTTTGCATTTTCTATTGTAGGTAAATTATTAATTCGAATTTCAAAGATACTATAAAAAATTTAGAATTAATTTTTCTCATTGTGTTTTACATATTTTTTTCATATTGTCAGGACAATTAATAGTGAACAGCGAAACGTATGCTATGTGTCAACTTTGTTATGTAGGCAGGTTAGGTATTTAAGTAACAGACATTATGATTTAGCAAAGTAATTACTTACTTAACTAAGTACTTACACGTACTATCTATTTACACATTGCTAATAGGAATCTTTCACCTCAGACCTCACTCGATTGCAGGGCTGCCAGATTGTATAATTGGATACAAAATTTGTATAATTCGGTAACCATAAGTATGCTTAGGGCTGCCATCCGTCCGGGTTTCCCCGGATTTGTCCTAGTTTAGAGGGAGTCCGGGGAGCGTCCGGGCGGGGTTTCCAAAAAGTGTCCGGGTAAAACCCGGACACTCTGTGCCAAGGGACAATTACAATTGTTAGATGAATCTTTAACAAGATAAAAATTTAAATGGAATCGGCGGTTTTTTTAAGGTGTCTGGAAAAGAATCTCGATTTCACCCATGTGTCCGGATTTTTTTAAGTTTTTGTCCGGCGTCGGCAATTTAAGTAATGGCAGGCCTAAGTATGCTGTTTGTTTAGTAGATGCATTGTATAATCGGATACAATGTCATTACTGATGTTATTGTGTAATAAGTACCAACATACACATAGAGATACCTAAAACAAATCATGTCTGTGATAACCTGTTAAGTAATTATACGTTAAGAGCTATAACACATAATTGCATTTTACAAAATTAGGTATTTACGCACGACATCGACTAGGTTGGACTCGCGAGTTCCTGACACTGTGTTACCGCAGTGACTAAGCAATCATGATCCTTTTTCTACTATTAAATTATTTGTTTTACTTCCTGTCTTAAAATATTATTAATAATGCGTAATGTTCCAGCCACTAGCTATGCGCCTGCCGCTTTGCTCGTATAGATTATGATAGTATGAAGTTTCTTATTTTTAAAAACATTAAGTAGGTATTTTAAATAAAATTATTTCCATAATAAAAATGTGATTTAAATTAATAAAAAACTATATAAATATTTCAATTTAAAAATACCTATTGGTAATTAATCCAATAAGTATTTTTGAATTGTCAACGTTTTGAGTCAGTCAGAATAAGTCAGTCGTGAAGATAGTCTGTTCCAGTACGCAGATCCTATGGAGGAGAACAGGCAAGAAACTCCAAAGACACTCTCTTTCAACATGTTTTTTTACAATTTCCTGTTCATCATCGTCAATCTTTTCGCTAATCCTCACTGTGCGAAGGTTGTGTGTTACCAGGGCCAGTTGCCGTTTAAAGGGTTGTTAGCCGAACGTTTGATCAGATACAATAATGGCAAATCTTACGGCACCCACAGTAAGAGAAAGAGCGGAGGGGGGGGGGGGGGGGTAACATTCTTGGTGTAATATTCTTGGTCAGCACCCCAACAGCATTTTAACAGGTATTGAACTATCAAATCTCATTCACATAGACTATGAATCTTCCTTTCTTAGCCGCGCCTTGCAACTCTTCGGCAGTTATTGCTTGTCAAAAAATTTATTTAAAAAGAAATCAAAAGAGAAAGAGAAAAAAGAGATTCTTTCTTACGAGACTGTTTTCGGGTTCCCTATGTCGTCGTGTCGTGAAACATTCCTATAAACTTCTAAGTACGAAAATTAATATGTTGTTTTTTGAAGTGAAAACTTCTTTAGCGGCGTTGTGCACTTTTTGGGATGGTTAAAAATTTTAAACTCGCGTCACGACACGTGATGACCTGATCGAAAATTCGTAAGGCGGAGCCGAGTTTCTTATATTTAAAAAAAATAACATTCGAAATTCAAATATTTATGAGCAGCCAGGAGCGCAGAACTTCCAGTATACCCTGTGTATACATTTAGATATGTTATTACCTACTTTTTATTTTAAACCTAATTATATATATACAGATGTGTATGTATATGCAAATACATTGTGAAGTTGTTTTCACTTCTGACATACAGTCCTACTACTGACTGTTTTTTTTTATAATCATATTTCGTTTCCTTTATTATACTCGTATGTCGATTGCGACAAAATAACATAAGATAATGATATTATAATTTTATTTAAGGCAGGTGTACCTTGCTTCATTTGCTTTTATTAATGTGGATGTATGTAATGTCTTTCCAAAACATTTGTACACGGAGCGTTTTCGACTCATGCCAGATACAAATCAGAGTCATCATTATTAAAAAACTAGCAACCCGCTCCGGCTTCGCACGGGTACAAACTATACACCTAAACCTTCCTCATGAATCACTCTGTCTATTAGTGAAAGTCGCATGAAAATCCGTTCAGTAGTTTTTCAGTTTATCGCGAACAGACAGACAGACGCGGCGGGGGACTTTGTTTTATAATATGTAGTGATATGTAGTGAAGATTTTTATAATATGATTTTTTTTTCATCATTAGCTCAGCTACATGATATGATGATGATTCTAAACGCAAAAACCTCATAAAGTAATGAAAAGTAAACAGAAACACTATTCGTTCCTACAATTTTCGAGGGTTTATCACAATTTTATCAGGATCCCATCAACAGATCCTGACTTCCTTGACATGGGACCACCCTTGAGGTACCCTATCTAACAAAAAAGAATAATCAAAAACAGTTCAGCCCGTCAGCCGCTCTGCCCCCGCTTTTTAAATCTCTGATATCTTCTAAGATATTCATTTTTATTATAAGTATGCTGTAAAGAACTATTTTGATCTACATGAAATGCACAACGTATCTAATGTATTTAATTGGATAAGGAATAATACTGTATTGTTTAAAATAGTTTGATAAATAACCCATAATTTTTTGTAATATGTAAAAGATAAAAATGGTTACTGTGGGTTATCCTTAGGAGATAAATATACACCATTGCAGACTTTTTTATTGATCTTTTTAAGATATACAATTCCGTAGTACATTAATTTGATCTATCTCATAAGGTTTAGCCACCGTTTGCAATGTAAGCGCACAAAAATATGTTTGTTACGACATGACATTACAAATCTTTGAAATTCTCGACTTTTCTCTACACTAATATACATGTATACTACATATAAACCTTCCTCTTGAATCACTCTATCCATTGGTTAAGACCGCATGAAAATCCGTTCAGTAGTTTTTCCGTTTATCGCGAACAGACAGACAGACAGTCGTGGCGGGGGACTTTGTTTTATAATATGTAGTGATAAAGAAATCTATATATCACAGCTCAAGTTAACTAAACACACTTGGACGTACAGCGTGCCAAACAAATATGTTTGCATACTATTCATACTTAATGCATACAATTGAAACTCTTTCGTACTTACCTATTAGATACATACATCGTTACAAACATACAGACATAATTATTTATACATAACTTAAATTTGCATTTGTTTTCAAATGTATGGCGAGATTGATGTGATGCTTAATATATATTTTTTATATATTTATTTATTTGAAAAACTTCACTATGTTACAGATAATAGTTTGGCAGCTTGGCTATTATCTGTAACATAGTACCAAGTTTTTAAAATAAGTAAATAAATTAAAAAAAAATATGCTGCTACTATTTAACTGTAGTAAAATGTTGTAATTCGAACTGTCATTATAATAATAGTCTATACTATTCATACACTCGAAATACATAACCTAAATTGAGTCAAGATAAGCTCTACATCCTACAAAATAATTGTTCAATATATAGAAAATAACTAAAACATACTTCCGTGATCAAAAATAGGCAGACGTAGTATGCAGTTCACGTTCTGTTGTTTGGCGTTCAAAAAATCGGCACAGGTCTTACCTCTACAAGCGCTGAGTTCTGGGCAGTTAAAGGTTTTTAATTAGTTATTTAAAAAAAAATACAAATACCTAATTACTTATGAACTAACGTTTATTCTGGTATAAATTGTTTGTAAAAATAATAAAGTAGTAAAAAGAAATTTACAGCTATTACGGATGCTATTACGGTTTTAAGTACCTAGGTTTATGCTTTTGATTGTGTTTTATTTTTTCTACGTAATCCATACTACACGTATCAAATTTTGAGGCCACTATGAACTATATTACTATTTCAGATCAGATACATTATTATACTTTTTTCATTTTATTTGCTTAGTCGCTCAAAAAAGTGTCGTCGTGCAAATTATGTAAAACTTGCTTCGGCATTTTGACTTTGTCTATAAAATTAACACTATAACAAAACCGATAGGTACGGTTTTGTTATAGTGTTACTTCAACGTAGTACCATAAATTGCCGCCAGAGGACCAAGAGGACAATATTGAATTTTGTCAAAATAAGAAAACTGCATTTAAGAAGCTTTTATTCAATTTTGCCGTGTTTAGGGTATTTTATGAAATTAGAAAATGCTTTTATCAGGACTTAATATTGATTTTCCATAAACTTCAATAACAAATCGATACCCGTAACGCCATCTTTTGATATTTGTTTGAACCATTTTTCTTTTGTTAGAGATGGGACCCCATGGTCTGGGTGTAATTTATCTATAATATGTATGTATTTAGAAATATATAAGTATGTTTATCAGCAGTCTGGTTACCATAGTACAGGCTCTGCCTAGTTTGGGATCAGGCGGCCGTGTGTGAGATGTGTAAAGTTATTATTATTATTTTACTTTGTAAACCAGAATAACTCAACCTTATGTATATATTAATGCAGGTCTGTCGTAACATCCGTACTTAGCTGACGTGTCCTATGTAATAAACTGTGTCAATACCAAATCGTAGGTCTATAGTACAAAAAACTACCTTTTCATCATGGGAGAGCCCACGCTTCGGCACGTATGGGCCGGCTCGACCGGAGTGATACCACGGCCTCACAGAAAACCGGCAGTGAAGCAATGTTTGGTTAGTGAGGTTACCGGAGGCCTTAACCCTTCCCCCCTCTACCCCCTTCCCACCACCCTAAAGGCCCACCTTAAAGGCTGGCAACGCACTTGTGACTCTTGAGTTGCAGGTGCCATGGGCCGCGGTAGTCACCATTAGGTGACCCGTCTGCTCGTTTGCCTCTATATCATAAAACAAAAAACCTTTAGACTGCCTTAATCCGGTTCTTGGCTGACGTTCTCTTGCTCATAAATTACCTTTCTGCCAAATTTCATCTTCATAGGTCAAGTACTTTCTTTTCGTTTTTATATTTGTAATCACTACATATTATAAAGTCGCTTCCCGCTGTCCGTCTGTCCCTATGTATGCTTAGATTTTTAAAACTACGCAACGGATTTTGATGCGGTTTTTTTTAATAGATAGAGTGATTCAAGGCGAAGGTTTATATGTATAATATACGCATAATATAGTAGAGAAACACTGACAATTTTAGAGGTTTCTAATGTGAAGTCGTAAATAAACAAATTTTTTTGCGCTTACATTGCAAACGCTGGCTGAACCCTACGAGATAGATCTAAATAATGTACTACAGCATTGTACACCTTAAAAAGGTCTACAAAAAAATCCGCGATGGTATATGTGTATCTCTTAGGGATAACCCACAATAACCATTTTATATCCTTTACTTTTTACGAGAAATAATGGCTTATTCACGAAGCGATTTTAAGCAATACTGCATTAATCCTTATCCAATTAAGTACCTTAAATACATTGTACATTTAATATAGATCAATATGGGCCTTTACAGCATGCAATTTAAATTAATATTTTCGAAGATATCACAGATTTAATCTAGGGAGGCAAATAACAATTATCACTACATATTACAAACAAAGTCCCTGCCGCGTCTGTCTGCCTGTCTGTTCGCGATAAACGGAAAAACTACTGAACGGATTTTCATGCGGTTTTCACCAATGGACATAGTATACATACATGCATATTACTTTAGAGAAAAGTCGTGAAATTTAAAGATTTCTAATGTCATGTCGTATAAAACATATTTTTGTGCGCTTACGTTGCAAACGCTGGCTAAACCTTACGAGATAGATCAAATTAATGTACTACGGAATTGTATATCTTTAAAAGATCAATAAAAAAGTCCGTGGTGTTTATCACCTAAGGATAACCCACAGTAACCATTTTTTATCTTTTACATATTACAAAAAAATTATGGGTTATTTATCAAACTATTTTAAATAATACAGTATTATTCCTTATCCAGTTAAATACATTAGATACATTGTACATTTCATGTAGATCAAAATTGCCCTTTACAGCATATATGAGAGATGAATATCTTAGAAGATATCAGAGATTTAAAGAGCGGGGGCAGAGCGGCTGGCGGGCCGAACCGATTTTGATTATACTTTTTTGTTAGGTAGGGTACCTCAAGGGAAGTCAGAATCTGATGATGGGATCCTGATAAAATTGAGAGAAACCCTCGAAAATTGTAGAAACGATTAGTGTTTCTGTTTACTTTTCATTACTTTATGAGGTTTTTGCGTTTAGAATCATCATCATATCATGTAGCTGAGCTACTGATGAAAAAAAATCATATTATAAAAATCTTCACTACATATCACTACATATACAAAGTCCCCCGCCGCGTCTGTCTCTCTGTTCGCGATAAACTGAAAAACTACTGAACGGATTTTCATGCGGTTTTCACTAATAGACAGAGTGATTCATAAGGAAGGTTTAGGTGTATAATTTGTACCCGTGCGAAGCCGGGGCGGGTTGCTAGTCTGTATATAAATAGGCAAGGTAAAACAGTTAAGAACCTTTTACTCCTATGCTTGTCAATCGATTTTCTTTATTTTTGTTTTGTTTATTAGCCATTGAAAACAATGTATAATCCCACTAATATTATAAACGTGAAAGTTTGGATGGATGTATAGATGGATGAATGGATAGACGGATATTTGTTACTCTTTCACCCAAAAACCACTGAACCGATTGCGGTGAAACTTGGTATGTAGATAGTTGGAGACCTGGATTAACACATAGGCTATTTTGTATCCCGATATTTCCACGGGATCGGGACTTACACGGGTGAAACCGCGAGGCGCTGCTAGTGTAGTATAAAGCGTAAAAATAACAAGTCACGTGTATTTGTGCTTAAATTAACGTTTTTATATTAAGTAATTTTCTTTTTTAAATGAACAGAAGGTTATTTGGTTTTGCATATTCAATATGCCTCGGCATCGTACATTTTCTGGTCGAACGGAAAGACAACAAAGTAGAAATAATTATACACGTGGAAACAATGTTCATAACGAAAATAATTTAGACATTTTTTGACTATTTGAGGTTAAGTGAAAATGCAAATATACGTTGTAATACAATAAAAGCTGTTCCCGGATCCCTCCTACTTAAGGCGCAGTACGGCAGACCGTGTGGTTTTAGTCGCTTCGATTCCGACACACCGCCCCACCGAAAACCCCGGTGGGGTGACGGCCCGAGGGGGTTTCCAAAAAAAAAAACGGGTTGTAATAATCAATTGATGCGAGAAATTGGAATTGAATGAGATAGAGTTAATCGATTCGTTCGATCTTTTACATCGATACATAAATTTTGCAATAGACCTGTTAAAATTTGTAGGGAGTTGTGTATGGTTAATAAGGTTAACAGAGATTTAGATATTAGAAGATTTAATGATGCTATTCAAATAGATGTTGTGGTTATTTTTAATACCTCGAAGCTCAGATGGAGAACTACCTTTAGAAAGAAATATTGTTGCGTGCAAGTTAATTCTACCGTCCGTAACATTTCTGTTTTAGATAGTTAATTGAATCCTTTGGCATATCCTATTTTATTCCCTAACTAGCTGTGTGGCTTCGCCCGCGTGAAAATTTGTTTGTGACTATAAGTTTGATAGCGGGAAAACACTGCCTATGAGGCGGTAATCCTGCCCTTCCGACCTTAAAAGTGAGCATGAAGTTTCTTTCCTTAATTTCTTAACTTATTTTATTCCTAAACGAAGTCATATGAAAGAGTCTATTGCACGTTTTCAAAAAATGTGCGGACAATAGACGAATGTCCGTCAAAATATTTTGAATCGGTTGTGATAGTTCCTATATATTGGGAAGAATTCATTTATCCATGTTTTGTATGGCACTTAGGGCAAATCTTGCTCATTTCTTCAAATTTACAGTAGTTTGGATCTCCTAGTACCTGCATTGGCTATAACCATAAAAAATCGAAAGGTCAAACTTTTGATAAAATTGTTGTATGATTACGACGTCCAGTGTTTTCGCATGAACAATATGTTGCTGCAAGTAGAGTTCGTTCACTTTTGAAATTTTATATTTTTAACTGCAATGGTCTTATTCAATAATAATAGAATTTTTACAAAGAATATTGTTTACGGAGAAGTTTTAGTCTTTTTCTTTCTTGTTCTTTATTTGAATTGTATTGAAATTTTAAATTTAGTTTTTAATTATTAATCATTTCATTTATTCATTTTGAGAACAATATTTTATTTTAATGAGTTCCTTTTTTTCTGTATTGTAATTTACTGCTATTTTTTTGTAATTATGAATATTAATTATACTGTAGGTATTATGTATAATGAGCTTACACTCTGTATATTTTTCTCAAATTTTCAGTAATGATTATGGTCGAATTTCGACTTCTGGGCGAACACTAGTATAGATAAGTAAGTAAAGACAAAACAGTACAGTACATTTTCCCTATCAGGTTTTCAATCGTTTTTCTTTCTAAGGTTTCGTTCCTCAAAAGAAAAAAAAGGAACCCTTATAAGTAGCCCTTATTGTCCGTCTGTCTGTCTGTCAAAACCCTTTTCCACAGGAACCCGTGGTTGCATCAAGTTGAAATTAATACCAAATACATAAGTCTGCGGTCCCTTGAAGTTGTAAAAATCAAGCTTCTAAGTCAACGCAATCAAAAGATAGGGCCACTTAAGCCTTGGATTTGACCAAATTAGAACATTTCGCAGGGAAATAAAAACTTACAGGGTACTTCCCATTGACCTAGAATCATGATATTTGGTAAGAAGTAAGGTCTCACTTCACAATATTAAGGAAAAAATCCGAAAGTCGTCAATTTGTTGTTATATCTGTCTGTCTGCGTGTCTGTCAAGACCCCTTTCCTCAGGAACCCCAGAAGGCATCAAGTTGAAATTAACAACAAATACTTATATCAGTGGTTCTTTGAAGCTGTAGTAAATTCAAGCTTTTAAGTCAACGCAATCAAAAGATACGGCAATTAAGCCTTAAATTTTAACAAATTTGAACATTTAGCAGGTACCTAAATCAAAACCTACAGGGACTCATTGACCTAAAATCGTGAAATATGGTAAGAAGCAAGGTCTGACAGCACAAGTAAAGGAAAAAACCAAAAGTAGTTAATTTGTTGTTTTACTTATCAGTCTTATCACATAAAAATATAGTGTTTGTGATCAGAAACTTTTATTTTTCAAGTTTGTTTGCTCATAAACATCAAGATACGAGTAGCTTACTTATACTTACGGAACCTCGGAGCGCGAGTCAGACTCGTATTTGTCCGTCCGGTTTTGTTTTTGTTTAGTAGCTGACGAGCTTTTGTGTTAATAACTAAAATATTGGAAACTGTTTATTTTCAACTGTTAAAAAACTACAATGTATGTATACATATATATATCTGTAAAATTATACGTGAAGTAAACTCTTTGTACTTTTTTTAAAGCAAATTTCACACATTTGGAATACACGATGTCCGGCTCTTAGCCAAGTTTAAGCATCAATGGCAACATTTTAGAACAATATATACACACTATATACATATACATACTACACATAAAACACAATATCTATTAGTACATTAAGTCCTACTTAACATAGATTATTTTATATTTATTAATAAAACATTTCACAAATTGCACAAATTTCAGATTTTTCTATAAATTAACACTTTATTATACCTATTACTTAAATATGTTTAGTTAAATCACCGATAGTATTCGTGCGTGTAGTATTTATTTCAAAGCTTGATTAAAAATACATAAAGATGATTGCGTCTAGGGCTCGCCAGGTGACCGGGTAGCAGCACGCCAGCAAGCGCAGCCCTAAATCGAAACTCCTGGCCCGCTCATCCGGCGCGCCGTTACATCACGCAGTCAGTCGCTCCCGCGCAACCGGCCTATATTCCTGTGTAAACAAAGTGCGGCGCTGGCGTCGATCTAACGAAAATATACGCGTCTCAGTCAGCGCCCAGCGCCCGCGCACGAACGAAATGAGCCCGCGCAATGGGCAGCAACTGTTGCAAGGGTGACGCGGCCGGTAGACCTATCAGGTCTACCTCGTCTATCTACAGCAGGTATTTCTTGCTGGCTATCTCAATTCTCCAGGAGTTCTTCAGCGTACCTTGGGTTCTTAGGCCCTATACGTTCATTAGCCCGTACGTTACCACAGTGCATCTAGTGAAGTGTTTTGTGGTTCAGTGTAATTAGTTATGTAATTAACATAAGGTCGGGTACGCATGGTTCATTTCATTCACTGAATATGATCATTCAAAGTTCACTGTGCGATCACATTCTTAGAGTTGTATATGCAAACTTTCGGCGATCCTTTTTGATAGTTAATCCTTCATTACGATTGCGATGGCGAATTTATGAGCCTGACTTTCGGCCGCTGCGTAGTTTTGATAGGACGTAAATATGATTCTACGTTATTTTTACCGGGTGACGTCTATTTATTTGATATATGTATATCTATGTATTACAAACTCGTATCGTAGCTTTTTATCGAAAGTGATTTAGCGATATATTTATGTAAGAATAGAAAACGTGTTCCAGGTTGAATTAATGCGTGTATGTGTTGCGGTTAGACATTAAATATTGGTAATTAAGAATGTTTAGTCATTACTTCAGATAAACTATTACAGTCACAGTGCTAGGAATATGTAAGTACGTACCTACTTAAACAAAAAATTCTTGATAGTTGACTAAATTATTAATTATTTAACTTTTAAACTTTCGCGTTCCATGATTTAATTATGTATGTATTCGTCAGGCAAATCAGAGGTATGTAATACCTATTTTGTGATCGCGTTACTACAAATAATTAAGAATTATGTATATAGGTATACATAATTCTTATCTTATCTTAAAATTAAATATAGATAATTAAGAATTATGTAAATATACATAATTCTTAATTATCTATTTTTATTGTATGGACTAAGGATATTTAAATAAATGATAATCTTGACCCTTGACATAATAACAATAACTTGAGACACCTCATACACAGCTAATAAATGGTATGCAGTATGGCTATGGTAAACAGACTGCTGATAAACATACTTATATATTACTAAATACATACATATTGTAGATAAATTACACAAAGACATAGAACAAATGGTCGTGCTCATCACACAATTATTTGGCCTGGGTGGGAATCGATCCATGTATTACAACACGGCTTGCGGTGTTGCAAAACGTGCAGCTACGGTAACCATTTATTGGTACGGTACCTGCTGTGGTTATACTTTTTTGCCATCTTAGCGGTAAAAAAATAAATAAAACACATTAGCTGATTGATCTTAAGACGTGTACTTAAAGAATTCTAAAGATTTTACTTCATTAACCACGATTTGAATTTCAAACATTGTTCTTGGGTTGGATATAGATAGTTCGTTTATTTAGGAAGTCTATACAACATCACGACTTTACCTACAGGGGTAAAGTAGTAAACCAGAATACAACTTATCTTTTAACAATAGTTTCTAATGAGTGCCTGCACACAAACCAGTTCTTGGTCCTCTTCACAAACTACGTTTAATTTCAAGAATAAAGCAGTTTGTATTCACAACGACTACTATAGTTAGATAGAGGACAGTAAACTTCTGGCCAGATTTCTTTTGTTGGTGTCATCTTTGTCGATGATCGTATCCTTTTGTTTTAAATTTCGATAGAGAGGAGTGATTGCTCCTTGTAATGATTGGTTGGCCTTTTCCCTGGTCGTTCTCACTTCAATCAATCAATCAATCAGCTTATCGAAATTTACTGCTGGACATAGGCCTCTCCAAATGTGCACCATAGCATTCCAGTTCAGCCTATAGTCATATTTCTAACTTATGTGTTTTTCTTATTTAAGCCCAGAAATGGCTCAAGCAGTACTTCTATATGTATATGTTAGACTTCTTTTAAATACATGCTCTTATGTAGATGCTACCTGATATAGACTCAAAAGATTTTATAAAATAATTTCATTAATTACTTTTCCTAAAAGATATTTTTGGTTTTTAAAATCTGGATAGAAGAGTGTAGTACTATAATGTGGTATAGTTAGGTTACCCCGCAAACAAAATGTCAAACCTTAAAATATTAGATTTTTTTTTAAAAGGAATATTATGGACTGAAATTTACTGATAACGCTAATATTTTGTAAGAGACAGATGGTTGATTTAATGTAATGATAGGAAATACCAAGGGTAAAAACAAAATGTTTAAATTTGTTAGGAAATCATTGAAATTTGTGTTAAAGTATGATGCCGTTTAGAAATATAGGTACATTTAACAATTAGTACCTGGGAGGACCGAGCTTTGCTTGGTAGCTTTTTGTAAAATCGTATTTTTTTTTTTGTAAAATTGCATTTTTACAGGAAATAAAACTATGCAGTTGAACTTAAAATGCAAAACTATATCTGTATCTATACAAAATTTCTTCAAAATCATTTGAGCCGTTTCCAATATTCAGATTATATATATATATACACATAAACAAGAATTGCTCGCTTAAAGGTATTAGATAAATAGATAGATAAGTACGTTGAAATACACAAACACTTTTTTATAATTTTTTCTTGTGTAATATATTCTTATAGGAATAGGTGTAATTCACCCATATTATGCCATATATATTATTCGTCCCATATTACCAAGGCCACCCGTAAAAAAGCATCTTTTGGGTTATTTACGGCAAAATTTCAAAGCAAAGATACCCAAAAACCATTTGCCAGATTCCGTAATTGAACGTAGGACTTCACGATCACTTCCATGCCGTGCACGAACGCAAACTTTTGCATCGGGACACACGAGGGTCTGTCAGTACAGATTATTATTAATAATACAAATATGCGATTTCTTCACATAAAGAAATAATAAACGACATGCCACTTATAAATAAACTTATTACGAACTTATCAAACTTATTGATAATAACATTACTAACGAGTAGGACAATCACTCAGTTATTATAAGCTGAAGCATATCATCATACCTTTAATATTAAATTATACTGGCCTTGTCTCGTGTATTTAGGTCACTGTGTCAGTTTGTTCCCCAAGGCCGCCTCTAGCTTTTTAAAATAATCTTTTAAACAGCAATGTCAAATGCTTTTCACGTGGGATTGAGCATGACAATAAAAAAATTACTAATTTTATTAGGAACTAGCTGCGCCCCGCGGTTTCACCCGCCTATGTCGTGGGAATATCGGGATAAAAAGTAGCCTATGTGTTAATCCAGATCTCCAGCTATCCACATACCAAGTTTCATCGCAATCAGTTCAGTAGTTTTTCCTTGAAAGAGTAACAAACATCCAGCCATCTATACTCACAAACTTTCACCTTTATAATATTAGTAAGATTGTTATTTTCAATGCCTACGGTGTAAGGGGACTTAAGTGTTATATTTTGGATTTTCCTTCATTTGAAATTGCCGATCTATAATACTTGCTAGTGTGAAGATTTAGGTACTTATTCCGTACTAATAAACTTTCAAAATTCAATTCATTTTATAATTTTCTTTTAATCGTGCATCGAATTGTTTACAACCACACGGTGTTCCATCAGAAATGAGTCTATTGCAAGGGACTCGGGTATACCCTAGGAAGGAAGTCCTCGAGAACCTCGGCAGGCCTTGGCCGCTTCTTAAACTGTTACGAGTGGAGCGCAGCCACCATCTCAGGCCTGCTTCTGCTAGGATAACGGGCAGCCTCACCTGTTACCCCAGGCCAGTGCTGATGGAGGTCGGAGACTATTAACTTGTTTAATAATATGATTTTATTGCCTTATATACTGTTTCAGTGACCTTGTTATAATCAGGTGGCCACTTTTATACGTAATTTTAGAACATTTGTTACGTCTTGTCTCGAAAAAAAGCACAGACGGCAAGTAATATCAATTATATGTTTGGAGTAATACAAGAGAAGGCACGGAGCATTTTTGGTTCGATGATTTCTTTTATGGATTTTTTTTCTCACCAATAATATTCATGAGACGGAAATTGTTGTCGATGAATTGATAGCCTCAGTGGAAGCAGACTCTTCTCAAATTACATTGGAATTAGCAGAAGCCTAGAAGGTAAGTGATAAAGTCATAATTACTGCTTTATTTGAATCCGATTGGAAAGTTAAGGTAAAATGAGAATGTATAAACCGTAGGAAGTCAACTTCGTACTTTGCAGTTACTTGAGACCTCGAAATGCTTGAAAATTTTTAATCCCACGAGGCGGTGAAAATTTCAAAAGTATCGATGAACTACATTCATAAACCCCTTTAAAAAGAGTTAAACCGACTTCAAAACAAAGTGCACTGAAAGGTGAAAATTAATCGACTATGTTCACACGTTTGGAGCCCCTCACAGCCGCCGCGGTAGACCTAGCCTATCTATCGATACATATTTGGCTTGCCATCGACTTCAGACAGACCAGTAGGTTAGGTAGAATTTTTCCGATGACTCAATAAACATTCATTTTAAATAAAAAATGCGTAGTAAACTGATATTCACGACTTTAAGTTAAAAAATCTCGGTCGAATATATTTTGTAGAAATAAATAAATATATTACAATTATCTACAGCAAGGACAATAAAAATAAATGATAAAGCCAGTATTAAAATAGGTAAACAGCTTAAATAGAAGAAAAATATTGTTTTATTACAATTTTAACCATCTTTTACCACTGTTGTAACTATGACTACTTTATGTAATTACTCTTATCAGAGTCCTCTAAATTTGAGTCCATCGTTGACGCACTAACATCGACAAATGCAACCTGGTCGAAACGTCAGGCAATTCAGAGGTATGTAATACCTTTTCGAAATCACGTTAATTCCCGTATAAATACATAGGTAATCTGATGATACAAGGAGACCATTGAAAATGACTTGACAAAATTTGCGTGCATGGTGTTCTTGGATTTTTTTGAAGTCTTTGTTTCTGGCTTCGGTTGCCTCTTCAGATAATTTGCCAATGGGCATAATATATTGAAGTGTTTGATAACTTCAGCACCAGCAGCAGTCAAAGATTGTGGACACTCGCAAGCATGTAATACCAGCCATAGAGATCCACATACATTTCTGCAGGAAGGCGTGCAAAGTTTGCAAACGCGTCAATGTTTATAGGTTCTCCACTGGCTACTACGCGAAAAAGTGTTATGATATATATATATATATATATCCTGTGATAGCTGCAGGTTTTGCAAGTTCACTAAAAAAATCCTAGCTGTGTTCACATCATTTGTAGTTCTCGAACCTGAAACAAAAACAAAAATACTTGATTTTGTGCAGAAATATGTTACCTACTTGAAAATAATGTAGATTAAAAAATTCTGACTGTTATTTTATCTCACCTCGTTTGACGATGTCTACCCATCAGACCCACTTAGTCACAAAAATTCTGCAGTATGACTCTCTACTGCTTGCATCTCTGGCTTGCCATGTTTTAGCTTCCAGTCTATATGAAATACGGAGTAGCCACTCCATACACCTGATCCAAGTATGAAGAGTAGACGAGCCATATTGGTATATTTCTGTTGAACTGTCTGTCGACTGATTTTCTGGTAAGAAAGTGGTAGAATTATGTGGCTACGATTTGAGCACGGCTATATTGCATCCTACTTCCTCCATTAAATCAAATCAGAAGTATCAGTTTCCATAGAATAATCAATTAGAACACATAATATATGTACCTATGTACATATATAGTTGCTACTTGCCTATTTAAATTCTTTTGTTAAGCCGGTCTTTTGTTGTCGTTCGGAACACGGTTTATTCCGAACGACATAAAAATTCAATGATGAAAAATAACAGGCTTGACACTAACAAGCTTGTTAGTAATAACGTATTTTTGACGAAAGATAGACATTATTTTTCAATTTATTATAAGAGAGCTGTATCGCTATCATATTATTTTACAATAACGGCAGGTACTTGGCCAAAAATATTGCTTTTATTGAGAAAATGGGCGTTAATTATAATTATGATGTATGTACAAATAACTAGTTAAAAAAAACATCATTTGTGGCACCTTTAATATTAACTTACTAGAAAATTGAACACTGTTTCAATCGTGTAGGCTCCAAAATAAGTTTTTCAGATTATATATCTGAAAAACTTATTTTGGAGCCTACACGAATAACAGCCACATTAGTCACATGACAGAGAATACATGTACAGTTATTGTAATTAAAAGTTCAAGTTTCAAAATAAAAAGATATTAAAATCACCAAACGTTTGAAAATAAACTAAAAATTGCTTTCTGCATACCATTTTTAGATATAGACTGTAACCCTTATACTTGCTCTAATACTAATTAAACATTTTAATAAGCTGTGTATTTTTTATTTTAACTGGCATCAAATTCTATCTATTGTCTACTGACGTTGTAATGCGAAAACTTGTAATTGGCCTTATTATACTTTAGCTGTAAGTTTTCTTGAAATTAGAAAATAAATAAAATAGAAAAGGTTATTTTTAAACATTTTGTTCAGAATATAGTTCAGTAGCTACTTTATCAGTAGGCAGGATCTGATGATGAGATCCTGATAAAATTGAGAGGAACTCTCTTTGAGATAATTGAGAGAAGAAATTATGGGCACGAATAGTGTTTCTGTTTACTTTTCATAACTTAATCAGGTATTTGCGTTTACGAATCATCACATCAAGCTGAACTGATGATGGAAACCATACGTTTTCTACGCAATTACAAGTTAGATATAATAAAAAAAAAATTAACAAAAAATTAAACCGACGAAAAGGACTAAAAGCAAAAAATAAATAAACCTTTTAAGTCTTAAGTATTGAGCTTATTTACATAAACTATCAAATTTTATATAAATCAATTTTGAGTCGACGCCAAACAACAAACTGATTAATTATCTAAACCTGTGTTCCTATACCTACGTAGAAATGGACATAGCTATATGTAGGTCATTAATCATTTTATTATATGGCGCCGACTCAAAATAAGTTTATATAAAATTTGATAGTTTATGTAAATAAGCTCAATACAGAAGAGGGCTATCCGATCAATTTATAACTAAGGCAATCGTGACTCACTGTGCTAGAAATTTAAAGAAATAAACAATTTGACGGTGGCATGTCAATATATTTATGAAAACTAGATATATATTTATAAAAATAAAAATTAGTTCTGTAAAAAAAGTGATATATATATCCTTTTGTTGATGTTGATGTAAGATGTTGTCTAATCTCCTCATAGGTGATACGCTGGTTTTCTTCAATTAATGGCCTGAAAAAATCATCGCCGTGAAATCTTTTCGCGTCAATTCCATTTTTGCTACGGACGACGAACTTCAACTTGTGATAAAAAACAATTGACCCTGCGCCCTATGTATTACTCAGTAGTGGATTATAGACAGGAAAACGCTTAGGATAAAACTATTTTACACAGCAGGTTATTTCAAATCCTACTGATATGATATGTATGGATGTTTGATACTCGTTCAAAAACTACTGAACCTATTGCAATGTAGGTATCTAGGTAGGTAGGTAGGTAGGTAAGTAGGTAGGTATGTAGGTAGCTGAACACCTGGATTAACACATAGATTAACAATAGAAATGTAATGTGACTAATATTCCTTTTTTGATTGTCTATCTCTTATGATTTCTTTTTATGTGTAAAAATGTGTTTTAAAAAGTAGGTACTTCAGGTTTATAACATGTATTCTATACCGTGTAACTTAAAAAAAAAGAAAAAACAACGTCATTTTTTTAAACTATTTTTTTTAGATTGATTAAAAATGTAATAAAAATGAGGTTAAAACAGAAATCAAAGGTCACTAGCGAAGGAATACCTAAAAATTGCCAAAATTGTGAAATTGACTGTTAACAGAAATGATTCATATGTTCACAGAAATGATGAATCTTTATGTATTTAAAAAAATAATAATAATTCTCTTATTATAATGTGTACGTCTTATTAAGCTAATTGTTCACATAACATAATAAAAAAAAACGTTTACATAGTATTACTCAATAAACGAACAAAAAATAAAATTCTATAGTTCACAGAAATGATCCATCATTTCTGTGAATATTTTTCATAATTAAATAAGAATCAAAATAATTGTTCTTCTTCTAATGAACTATTATCAGATGAAGAACAAATATTTTGACTGACGATGTATATCTTTTTCTTGCGGTTGGCGGGAATATCCAAAAAGGTTTTTAACTTTGCAGTTAATAGACGTTTTGAATTTTTCATAGAAATTCATTCATATTCATTGTTTTCTGCCACTCAGTTCTGCATAAGTTATTTTTATTTATTTCTATTCTTTCTTGTTTGCTCTATTCATATTATAAAGCCTAAGTCGTTTTTTTTTCCATTGCATTAAAAGAGATTTCAGAAAATCATTCTCCACTTGCAATGTTCTTTTATTTTTTCGAATAACTTTTTTTCCAGATTCTGCTCTTGATTTTCCACTATTAGTGGTAACTATATCCTGGACTCATGGGTGGAGTATTATTTTTAAGAATTGCTTTAGATTCCTTACGTAACTTTTGCTTTTCTCTTTTCTCCTCCCATTTTTCTTCAGCCATATTCCGGCGCATTCGTCTCATCGTTTTTTTATCTGAATACGTCGTTTGTGGCGTTTTTATTCATCGCTTGCAGCGTTTTTGTTTCCGGGCCATCATTAATATTTCCTTAAAAAAACAGGAACCTTTTTTTAAATCACACTAACATAGTTACGACATCAACTAAAAGGTGATAATCATTTCCATGAATTTTCGTCATTTCTGTAATCATAAGTTCATTAAGGTACGATTAAATTATACTATTTAAAAATACAAATTAAAATATTCGAAACATGTCGACAATTTATTTATTATTATCAGCAATTTATTACATAAAGAAAGTTCTATATTGTTTGTTAACATTTTTGTTCATTACAGTGAACATAGTAATATTTTATAATTTAAATTTAAAAACATCATATTTCATTAATAAACGTAAAATATACTACTTCTATCCATAATAAATACACTAAATTATATTCCAGTGTTTTTCTTCAAACATTTGCTATATAACTTACAAAAACATTAAATTCGTCATTCCTGCTATCAATAACCATTTCTGTGATCGTAATGTTCACAGGAATGATGTTCACAGATTTGACGAACAAGTGGTTACAATAATGACGCTCGACAGTTTTTATGTTTATAACAGGTTAGGTTATGTCTTCCAAAAGATATCAATGTTAAGCTCTCAAACCAAATGGTTAACGAATTTTTCAATGTATACTTACTTTTTGTGATGTTAACAGGATTGACGCACGAACTTTTACAAACCTAAAATTATTCCCTCAAAACATTTTTTAAATAAAACAAAACAAAAACGGACGCGGGACTCATTCCAATCGAAGTGACAGCTGAACATTGTAATCATGGTAAAAAATAATTTCAATAAAATCGTTTCACGGAGAATTTATTACCAAAATTAACATTGTTCACAGAAATGACGATTTTTTAGATACTCGGGTAGAATCCACAGTAACTAGACAAAAAGTCATTATGTGAGCCCTTTTAATAGACTAATAATTAGTGATGTTCATATTTATAATAGGTAAATTTTATTGATTTATCAATTTTTTTACGAGGTTCAAACTTGACAACCCCCGTTGGATACGTGTTCACAGGATATGACATTGACTGTTTAAATATTTTCTAAATTGGCGAAAATTAAGAAATTATATTGTTTTTTTTATAGTAGTAAGTAAAACATACTTAATTTTATTTGGCAAGTTCAGAGATTAATGCCTAAAGCACAAATTATATTATTTTTAAGCCAAGTTACAATAAATTTACTGTAGAATAGAATGACCCATTAATGAACGTGTAACGTATTATTGTCATAAACGCATAAAGAACATTAGTTGGTGATGTGGAATTTGGTATAAAAAAAATCCATTACCTTACCTATTTTTTAAACAAATTAGTGCAATAATAACTGGAGAAATCAAAGAAGTGTATAAAACGTTTGGACAATGTTTTAAAACATTTTATGCGTGATCTTTGTAATCTTTTGATAATAACAATATACTTAGTAAGAAAACTTAAAGTAAGGCTTGTTTTTGCGAACAATAATAGTCATAATAATAGTAATAATAGAGGCTCACGTTAGGCAGCTGGATTAAGGGCCTAATGCAGAAGGCAGTCATTCTTGACACGGCACGTATTGTGAGGAGGTTTCTATCTCTGGAACCCTAACCACCGATAGCTTGGTCCCTGTACTCGATACCGGTGGGACACTATTTTTTTATATTTTTAAATGTTTTTTTTTTATAATAATGTATTTAAAAATGTAATTTATATGTTTTATAGATGTTAATAAAGAGAGTAATAATAGTCATAACAGTAATTTATTGGTAAGGGTCACTTACAGGTCAAAATACATATGAATATAAGTGCATGACATAACAATGAAACTATAAGTATAATACCTACTACCAATTTCACAATTACTCATAATATTAATAATTATTTAAAGTAGGTTGAAACGAAGATTACATTAAATTGTATTACTGAGGAACTATGTTGGAAAATTATAGAAAAATTACAAAAGGCCATAGACAAGTAGATATTAGTTGAATTAAATATTAATAGATAAAATAATAATGGATAAATTACAACAGTATAAAAATGTAAGTGGATAACACTCCCATCGGATGTGAATAAAATGATATTAGCATAATGTCAAAAATAATTCATAATTTTCGTAAATCTTATCTCGTTAATTAAAAATATTAGTATTCAATAATTCGTCGAAGGAATAAAACGTTTGCTCGGCAAGTCAGCGTTTTAGCCGACTTTTGAAAATATTAATACTACTGGCATTGATGATATGCATAGGTAGCTTATTATACACTGCCGGGCCCATGACATGAGTCGTCTTAGATGTCTTAGCGAGAGTTCTCTGCACTGTCGACAATTTTCCCCTACCTCTAGTGTAGTAACAATGCACGTCTCCGCGTCTAGAGTATTGCTCTGGATTCAATCTCACGTATACTGCTACCTGATATATAATTATTGAAGGTAATGCGAGTATGCCCAGTTCTTTAAAATATGGCCTTGCGGACGTATCTTGTGGTATTCGTAGAATAGCACGAATGGCGCGCTTTTGCATCCGGAATGCACATAATGTTTACTTAACGGAACGGGAACGGAACTACATCAGTTATACAATAAAGCCAACACTCAACTCGTTAATGTGAAAAGTTGAAAATTTTCTGTGGTCATAAATCTCTATTAACCGGTTCAAAACTCCGTAGCTCTATTTTCCAAAGTTGGTACTTTAAAAATGTTATTTGTCGCGAGATTGGCACCGGTGCCTCAAGCCGTACTAAGGCTACGATGATTGGAAAATACTTTGACGATGAATCCTTAAGAAATCTTTCCACACTGAAAATATATTTTTTAAATGTTTATGCTAACATTTCAATGGACGATGTAAGGAGGCAATATACTCGCATCCTTGTAGAATATAAATTGTGTTGGAATATTCTGAGATTTGCGGTTTCATATTACTAAAGGCAAGTTCCGTTTTCGGAAAAGACTGTCCTCGTGCACCTAGTGCCAAAAAAGGTGATAGATCAGACCCATCGAATTACAGGCCTGTAGCTATCACCTTCCTTTTCTCCACGGTGATGGAGCGTGTAATTAACACGAAGCTACTAAGATACCTAGAAGAACACGATTTGATCAGCGACCATCAGTATGGTTTTCGCCACGATTGCTCAACTGGTGATCTTCTAGCGTATCTCACACACCGGTGGGCTTTAGCCATTGAGAGTCAAGGTGATGTTTTAGCGATTAGTTTGGACATTGCGAAGAAATTCGATCGGGCCTGGCATTGCGGCCTTCTATCGCAACTACCATCTTATGGATTGCCCGAGGGCTTGTGCAGATTGATTGCCAGCTTTCTGTCCGGCAGACGCATAACAGCCGTAGTAGAATGCAGCTGCTCTAAAAGCATGGACATTAACGCTGGCGTCCCACAAAGTTCTGTGCTATCTCCAACGCTGTTTTTGTTGCATAGCAATCCAGGTCTGCAGCTACATACCAAGTTTCATCGCAATCGGTTCAGTAGTTTTGGCGTGAAAGAGTAACAAACATCCATACATACATCTATACATCCTCACAAACTTTCACGTTTATAATATTAGTAGGATTCATACACTTAGAGCTATTTTTTATTTGAATTTTCTAAACGAAGACCGATTAATGACTCTACTACGTTCCGGTTTACAATAATTTACGGTGCATTTCGCGTGCACTACGCGCGGGGAATGAAACTTAGGATTATTATAGTTTTACGCGTAGTGACGAGTTTGATTTCTTTTTTTTCGTGTGGAAGCCCTCGACCTAACGTCGGTGCAGCGATCGTGTGTCCTCAAAAGTCCACTCAGCGCTTGCCCGCGTGGTGGCAAGTGGGTTGCCTCTGCCATGAATTCGACACGTAGTGCACACTGCTACAGTTGAAGAGTCTTCTTAAAAAATGTAATGACAATTCACATTAAGAGTACTTCAGATTTCGCGAAGAAATGTACCTTATCGTCTAATTTGGCATACATTTCGCGGAAAGGGGACTTCTGTTAATCAAATACCTACATCTTAAAACTTTAAAAGGAATGTAAGTCTATCTGTACCTGAATGTTATGATAATAGTTTTGTATTTGGTACTAAATAAACCTTTTCATTAAGTACTTTTCACACAGTCTGATTCAAAGAAAAAGTCTCATTGTACGGCTAAGTTCAACGCATAACAAGTTCTCCATTGAAATAGATTATAGTTTAGTTTTATTTGTAGTTAATCTACGTTAAAAAGATTATTCTCCATATGATATTGTAATCATAGAAACATGCTATTCGTGGCAGTGACATACTAAGGCACCGATGGGCCGGCTCGACCGGAGTCATACCACGGCATCGCAGAAAACCGGCTGTGAAGCATTGCTTTTCGCCACGTGAGTCCCTTCCTTCTCCCCTATTCCCGCCCTTACCCCCTCCCCCCTCTCCCCCTACTCCTACCTTAAAGGGCGGCAATGGACTTGTGACTCTTGAGTTACAGGTGCCCATGGGCGACGGTAGTCATTTACCATCAGGTGACTCGTCTGCTCGTTTGCCCCTTACGAAAAAAAAATACACTCATAAGCGGCTTGTCCTTGAGATTCGACAACAAAACGATGTAATATTCTTATAACACTCGTATACTAATAAAATTTATTTTACAGTTTAGTAGATGAATCCCATTGAAAAAATATTTAAAAGGAAATTACCGATGCCGATACCGGGTAGCACCGATCAGCTGTGGGTACGGCAGGCATATATCGATTACTCGACAAGGGAATTGAGTGGCAATTTCGTTAAAACAGTGTATATTTGTTATTTTGTGTACTATTTTGTTTTCACTAGAGATGAAACGGATAGCTGTTTAGTCGGAAACCGGATACCGGATAGCCGCTAAACCTCGAAGCCGTATAATCGGATATCTGGCTGAACATTGTTGATTAACACACGATTCTACCTTAAAAAAATAGATAATGATGAAACTGAGCAAAGATTACCAAATTCACCCCGCATGAGAGCTTCGCTGAAACCGTTTTAACTCCTTAAGCCAGTCTAACTAGACGACACAAGATTTAAGACAAACCACGAGGCGTTGTTGAAGCTAAAAGAGCTTGATAGAGGATTCTATTGGAATTTATGAAATTGTTGTAAGAGCGGCAAGTCTTCCAGTATCAGTTATTCTTCAGTAGTAGCTAAAAAACGAGATTCCACGACTTAGAGATGCGGAGACAGAGTCAGATCTATGTCGCGATACTTGTGACACGTTTGGCAGATGTTTTAATGATGTAGCAATTGAAAACAACAGTAATCAGTGGCATCAATCAATTAGCCTATTCTAGTCCACTGCTGGACATAGGCCTCTCCCAATGTGCGCCATAGTACCCGGTCCTCCGCCTTCCGCATCCAGTCCCTCCCAGCTACCTTCCTCAGGTCGTCGGTCCATCTGGCTGGGGATGATCGAGAAAAAAAACAAATTTCATATGACATTGATGGGGGTCTCTTTTCTTTCTATCTTCGGGGTAGGCAGAGGTCTGTTATCTCTTCTATCCTTACATTCCTCAGAAGTTTCCTCTGCTCTGATTTAAACCTCTTATACAAGCCCGCCGGTTATCAGTACCTACTTTTGAACTGCCCTGTCTTCAGAACATGACCAATTTGACCATGGTATATTCTGCGTGGTCAACCCTTACTGGCTTTCCCACGAAAGTGTGCCATTTATACTTGTTTTGTCATTTGTTCCGTACTCATTCCCTCTACGTGCCCACGCCAACTTTTTTAAGCTGTCGTAATAATTGTCCTATTAGCTAATGCAATACAATACAAATAATACTCTACAAAACCAAGTTTATCAGAATTTGTATAATAATAATAATAACTTCACACATCTCATATACGGCTGTCTGATCCCAAACTAGGCAGAGCCTGTACTATGGTAACCAGACTGCTGATAAACATACTTATATATTTCCAAATACATACGTATTATAGATAAATTACACCCAGACACAACAAATGATCATGCTCATCACACAATTATTTGTCCTGGGGGGGAATCGAACCCACGATCTCTGGCTTAGCAGTCAGGATCACTAACCACTAGACCAACAGGCCAGTCTGTATGATAGATAAACATTGCAGCGTGTAGACTTAGACAGCTGAAGACTTTTTCTAAAGCTGGCTTTGTCTGTAAAGACAAGCGAAATCCTTTATTTCTTCTTATTGCAAATAAATTAGTATTAATTCACCATAATAATGTTTGCTATTACTATTATAAATGCTATTAATTTTGCTGTATATTAATACTTGATTATATTTGTTATGGTTCTTAATTATGTACATTATAATATCCTAGAGCATATTACATATTGCTTTCCAAACTAAACCGAGCTTGAACTATGGTTTCTGGAACACGAATAAACTTACATAGTTTTTTTCTTTTGTAAATACATACATATTATATACATAGTAACACCCAGACCAATGCAAATAGACATATTTAAGCATATAAATATTTGCATGGGATCGAACCACATCACTGTCGTGGTAGTAAAATGCACTCCCGCCGCACCACAACTAAAATACGTAAATTTAAAATGTGGTATCCGGCCGGATAGTAAATTTAAGCTGGAATATGCTGACTTACTGGATATCCGTTTCATTTCTAGTTATAATCAAACCGTATTTACACACAATATAATTATGCCTTCCATAATAATTTCAATTCTGTTTATTTATTTATCCCCAAAATCTTTACACCACTTAGCCTCAATTTTTGTCTCTGAGGCACAGCATAGTTAAGTAGGATAGAGAGCAGCAATATTTACTTATGAGATAAAATAATACTGCTCTGTGTCTGCTCGGTCGTTATTGAAAGTGGAGTTCATTGGCATCTTATGCTAGTTATTTACGAGTTCACTTTTGTTAACATTTACTAGGATTTGTGGAGTTATTAGTAGGATTGGCGCTACAAGGCGCATTTTCAATTTCCTTTGCAATGAACGCTTAAAATCTAGCATTAGACACTCAGTGATAATGTACCTCTTTATTAATCTACGTCTTGGTGATTTTATATTTTTCTAGGAGGTATGGCAAAGAAGATTGCTGCTAAAATCAGCACTGCCTTACTCGAGACTTCGAGAAGTACCTCCATCCACTACTATTCTATTGCAATGTTTTTTCCTAGATTTGATCTTGCTGAGATCGAGTCTAGAAAGTCAGTTAAGAAGCAAGACAAGGGCTCTGCTATTTTCATAGATAGATAAATACCTACTTAGCTATAGCTACAGCTCAACTTAACATAAGTCTGCATGTGTAAGAATCTTGAGTAAGTAGCCAGGTAGCAAGTCGTCATAAACAATATTGTTAGGTTTGTTTGTTCGTCCGTTTCCGTAAACCGCAAGGTTTATTGCAAATTTTCTCACACTCTAACGTATGTTTTGTAAACAGGGGATTACAATTAGCTTTCGTAGTCAACATTGCCATTCACAAAGATTGGATAACATGTAGTAGAGCGCTTAGTCATTTGTTATTTATTGATGAGTGTGTGTGTGTGTAAATGTAAGATTAAAGAGCAATAGAAAATCTTCGTACGGACATGTGATGCGGAGGGTTCATCAAAATGTCGTAAAGATAGTTTTAAGCATGGAAGTTGATGGGTAAAAGAGTAGAGGAAGACCAATGATGGCTATCCATCTCTTTCTAGTAAGACCTAGTATTTCCCTTTTGTCCATACAGAAAGGAAATAATAGGTCTTACTAAATACAGAGTAAGCGGTGAAATGACGAATGATAAAGTAGAATGGATGAAGAAAATGCTTTGTAGAAAAGTGTAAGAAAAAGATAATGATGATTAATGTATCAGAAGGTGAATACAAATATGGATAAAATTATCAACATACTCTAATAGAGCTGCTAGATGTCAATGGAAAGAAGAAATATCATTAGTGTTGCAAGTCTTAATAGACTATTGACCAGTACCTTGTTTGAAATCATAGCTGTACAAAATGTCTGTCGACTATCATCCAGAGAAATCACTGACTGTGTGGCGTAATATTTGTAAGATAACCACACTCATTGCAACAAATTGTAAATTAATTAACCAAGCACCTCAAGTAAACCATGTTGGAGTACGCAACTGTAAAAGTCAGTGACTGCTTCTCTCGATGTCGCATATATCGTTATACCAGATAACTCTTACGTGGATGATTTTTCTTACTTTGATTACAATTTCGCAAACGCCCGAAAGACCTTGTAGGATGCCATAGCAAACGTTTGCTTTATATCCCAAGCCACATTAAAGCTGCAAGAAGGGTACTGCCATCTGTATAAGTCCAAAACCCTGAAAATAAATATTTATAACTAGAGATCGCGTGGTGGTCTAATTTCGACCATGGTTTTTTCATTGGTCAGTATAAATTGAGCTGTCATTGTATAGACTTACTTACCATGACAGGTAATCACATATACTGGCCCCGTGTAATTTCATTAAGTCGTTTTCACGTAATTTTTTAAAGTTGTAAGACGTATTGTTTAAAAATTTAAGCTTTCTGCACTTCTTCTATATATAAACTGTAAATATTCAAAAATTCACGTTACTAAGTTAGCAAAATTTTGTTAAAAAGGGTACAAAGAATACTCTTCACGTATTAATATATTTACTAGTGACCGCGTGGTGGTCGAATTTCGACCATGGTTTATTTCATTGGCCAATATTACTTGACCTGTCACTGTATAGACTTTTGTACCATGACAGGCCAAAATATATACTGGACTCTTATAGCTTTATGTACCCGTTTTTGCAATTCTTTTAACTTTACAGCAAATATTGTTTAAAAATTTAAGCTTTTTGCACTTCTTCTATATATAATCTGTAAATATTCTTTACTACGTTTACTAAAATTTTCTTAAAATGGAGTAAAAAGAATTCTCTTCACGTATTAATATAATGATAATAATATTATGACGTCACTGTGTGACTTCATGTGCAGAACTCGATGCCAAATGATGTGTTTATGAGAAAATACCGGATGACGCGAGCACTTGGATTATTATTGTAAAATAGATGAAACGAAAAATTTTAAAAAGAGATTTTCTGTATATTTTTGACTAGATATTGCCCACGACTTCGTTCGTGTGGCATTTTTGGTGAAATCTATTTCACGGGAACAGTACATTTTTCCGCGATAAAAAGAGGCCTATGTGCTATTCCAGACTATAGTAGACTATAGTCTGGAATAGCCGTGGCACAGAGATAGATCTCTGTGCCAAATTTCATGCAGATCCGTTCAGCCGTTTTTTGCATGAAAAGTAACAAACATCCATACATTCTCACAAACTTTCTCCAAATATTAGTAAGATAGAAAAGTCCTTTTTTTCTATTTGTAAATTTCAAATCTCTTGTAATTATTTACATAAATGAGATATTTTACAAAAAAAAACTGCTAAAATCTCACCATCCGTGTTTTGATAATATTTCACCACCGTAAAGTTGAATATCATACACATAATTTATATGTTGTTTTTTATTTATGATATTATATGCACGTATTATTAAATTAAATTATCTTTGTATGTTTCCGTATCCGTATATCCGTATTCTAGAAATCACAGAATGTTAGCTCTGCTTAGTTTGGGTCTAGTCAGCGCTGTGTACCTAATACATATATCCTACAACATTATTTTATTATTATTATTGATATCATGACTATACTTATGGACATATCATATATAGTCATGATATAAAATGCAAAAGCAGTGATGATAGATGATAATAACGACAAGGCTTACAGACTTCCAGTGTGTTCTGACAATTCAAGTTACGACTTGAATATCTCAAGTCTGAGTAATATCACTCGGACGTTAAACAATCTATTGAAACATTAGAAAGCCGACAAATTCCTGGCAAGACGTGATATCATATTATGTTTGTTTTAAAAACAATAGTTGAAACAAAAAGAAGAATTTAAATCCTTTTTAAATAAACCAGAATGAGTCATTCATGTGCGCATGTAAAAAAATCATTGGCGTCCTTTCACCTTGTTTTCATAAGTGTCACAACAATATAAAACTGCGCCGCGTTACCTTTACGTACAGACCAGTTAACGTAATAAGTAGGTATGTAGTATTTTGTGTAGGAATTTGTGAAGAGCTCCGTCTGCGTTTTGGGAACTAAAACTTGTAAGCACAAACGTCTTGCGTTATCTGTCGTGCTTCGAAATTTAAAGTCATGTCTTTGGATAATAAATTTATACTAGAGATCGCGTGGTGGTCGAATTTCGACCATGGTTTATTTCATTGGCCAATATTACTTGACCT
This sequence comes from Euplagia quadripunctaria, assembly GCA_963859945.1. Classification (NCBI taxonomy): domain Eukaryota; kingdom Metazoa; phylum Arthropoda; class Insecta; order Lepidoptera; family Erebidae; genus Euplagia; species Euplagia quadripunctaria. Next base: position 3,788,830 of record OY982559.1, read on the forward strand.
GTCATTGTATAGACTTTTGTACCATGACAGGTCAAAATATATACTGGACACTCATAGCTGTATGTACCCGTTTTTGCATTTTTTTTGACTTTGTAGCAAATATTGTTCAAAAATTTTAGCATTCGTCACTTCTTCTCTGTATAAACTATAAGTGTGCGAAATTTCATACTCCTCCGTCCGCCCAATTTTCGTAAAAAGGGATCGAAAGTTTTCGCTTCACGTATTAATATATAGATAAACCGCCATAGTGCTACTTGATATAAATTACCCTTTTTTTAAGATTACATATAGGTAAGTAAGGGCAATAAAAAATATACTTAGATGATATTTTACTTAGGGTGAGATAGGAAGACTTCGACCTAACATAGCAAGGGATTAGATTATATCGAATGAACCTCTCATTAACTGACAACTAATGTTGGAAACATTTATAGCCCTTTACTGCTAGTCGACTAGTTGAACTACGAACTCATGAGTTCATGACTAGGCGTCTAACTAAAATGTATGCTATCTCATCTCCACTTATCGCGACGATAATGCACGCATTTGAAATGCATGATCATTTGTAGGAAAACTGAGTAAAATGTATCAATTCAAAATAAAAGTACTTAAACTATTGAATATTTAGTTGTCTCCAGCTATCTACATACCAAGTTTCATCGCAATCGGTTCAGTAGTTTTTGTGTGAAAGCGCAACAAACATCCATACATCCTCACAAACTTTCACGTTTATAATATTTGTAGGATGATATAGTAATCGATCAGAGATTAAGAATGATATAGTGCTCTAACAAGCGTCGTGCGGCCGCTGTTACTGCTTAAATTATAATTAAACAAAGCCGTACACGCAAAAGAAGTATTTGGGTTCACCAGTGCCATGTGCTATTAGTGGATTAAAAAAAAATAGATTTAGGAGTTTACTTATAGGTTAATTAATGAGTAGCGTGGTAAAGGTCCAAATGTTATGAAAACTTCTGTCGTATGAAATATGTGAACTATGATTGAATGTAAATTCTGGCATGTCTACGTGTAACACTGTCGCCAACATGATAAAAAGATTATAGTTTGTGTTTGACTTGCATTACATTAATATAGCGAAGTTAATTAGATTAACTTCGCTTTAACCACAAATCGCCTTTTCATGCGAACTAAATCACAAATTGTCACTTTGTTTTCTGAAAATAAACGAATATATTGGACATGAAATTCAAAATAAATTACATATAACAAACCACTACGAAATTGACTGATCTCGGCCTAACATCGCAAAGTATCACGCACAAACATACAACTTCTGTGCTTTGAATACGGTAAGTACCAAGTATTTACTAACATGTCTTCATTAATAACATTCACTAGAAGGCAGAAAATAGACCATACTTAATCTACGATTAAATGTAATCTCAAAGATTCCGGCCGAATAATCGCTCCCAAATAAATTGAGTACCAGTTAAAAATAGTTGCAGGAGCGCGCTTATATATAGAAATGCTACGTAGTGCACGTCTAAAGGCCGCCTGCATATCTATGTCATTGGATGATAAACAGATCCTAAGCATCTCTAGAGGTGACTGAATGAAACCAGTTAATCTAAAGTTTCACTGGTCGATTTGTTTTACCACCATGCAAACTTTTGGGGTAGTTGACTCTCATATTTGTGCGTTGCGATATACACTGAGAGCACTGTAAGGTATGATGTCAATTCAGTATACTGCGAAGTCGTTCCTTTATCGTTAGCTATACTGGTTACTGTTTATAATGGAACGCAGTCCAGTATACTGTCAGTGGTCAATTCAAGTCCATTGTCAAATCGCATAATAAAAGTGACAGTGTGACAGCCATGTGACAGCACTGAGAGCACCTTACCTCGAACTCCAGTGCTCACAGTACACATATGACGATGTTTATGACGTCATATGTGATGTTATATATTTCCCTACGATACTGCGGCAGTATACTGTCAGTCTATAACGGAACGAATTTCTTCTCAATACCACAGATAAGATAAAATAGTTACTCCAGTACGAGCAGTGAACAGTGCTCTCAGTGTATATCGGAACATACCCCAGATCAGTTTCTCTTTATTACTTAAACTTCAAAACAGTGCGTTCTTTAAAAACTTACAAATAAAATAACAACTAGTGACGTCAATCTTGCTTTTCTCAAATCGTTTACGTACTTTTAATATCTGAGCTTACCACAGATCATAAAAACGAACCTTGTTATGATGTGAGGAGCTTACAATAAAAAAAACCGGACAAGTGCGAGTCTTCCTTGCGCACCAAGGGTTCCGTAAGCAATCAAATTGGTACGTAGATACTAGGTACGTCCATTTCGGGAAACAATTCTTGAAGATTTTAACCCGTTCTTTCCGAAAGACAAACTTAACTTTCCATTTCTAAAATTACTATCCCATACATCGATATATGACAAAGTCAAATTTCCAACCGCAAAATATAAGTTTATAATCACGAAACGACAAATTTAATCGAACAGTCAAAGACAACTTGCGTCTTCGTTTATGACGAAAGTATTTTACCTTGTCTGCCATGAAATACTCATAAAAAACTCAACTGCTATGGAAATCGTGGAAATGCCAACAATTGGATAAAAAGCTACCTTACAGGGTGACGTCAACGGGTTGAAATTACTAAAATCTATAAACTTATACAAAAAAAAAAACACATCTGACTACAAACAAAATAATTACGGTACGGTAAGTTGTTTTTTTTATGTAAATCTAAATATATTATGTATTTGGTGTACAATAAAGAGTACCGGAACCTCGAGCTCGTTTGCCAACGTGCTCTATAAAGAAATATTATCAGCTAGTGCATTGCTTTAAGGTAATAATTATAATAGTTAAAAAAACGACCAAGTGAGGGTCGCGGTTCCGTATCATCGTACAATATTTAATACGATAAGCAAAAAAAAATACATTTCTAGTAGGGCAGCACCCTTTCATTTTTAATTTATTTTATTTTTATTATTTGTTGTTATGGCGGCAACAGAAATACATCATCTGTGAAAATTTCAACTGTCTAGCTATCACGGTTCATGAGATACAGCCTGGTGACAGACAAACGGACAGTGGAGTCTTAGTAAAAGGCTCCCGTTTTTACCCTTTGGGTACGGAACTCTAAAAAAAGACCCTCATCACCAAGCGTAATGTATTCTACTCGCTAAAAGAAACCAAATGAGCCCAAACTCCGAAGGGTTACTCGTAACCATTGAAGAGTTCTACTTTCACTCTCCTCATTTCATCATCAGATCAGTTCGATGGAACTTTATCATCGGTAAAGTTTCAAATTGGTACGACAATTAAAAGTTGATTAAATTCTAATTTCAAGATTTATTAATTGAGTTAAAATGATCTGAACCTGTGGTGAGTTTTATATCAATAAAGAGATGGCAATCGAACGGTCTACTTGTGTATACTTCTCATAACAATCAAAGTAAGTGTGAGATCTTTAAAGACAATGGAATATTCCAGAACTATGTCACAATAACTTCTTTATAATATTAACATGAGTTATGTGTGGGGAGAGGTATCAACCAATAGTTATAAAATACCCTGGTTAATATTTCTTACATTTTTTTTTTTCGTGTGGAAACCCCCACGGGCCATCACCTCACCATGGCTATTGGTGAAGTGGTATGTCGGAATCAAATCGACTAAAACCACACGGTGTTCCGCAACAAGTGAGTCTATCGCAAGGGGCTCGGGTATACCCTAGGAAGGAAGTCCCCGAGATAATATTTCTTCCATATAAATACTCCTATTAGGACGTACTGTTACGATCTGAGCTTCGGGATTAGAAGAAAGTTACACCAATTTATTACCAAAATAGACAAAATTTATTTCAACAATTCGCGATTAACAGAGTTATGACTAATTCTCACTATTAAAATAATCAGAAATAATAGTACTTGTAATAATAACACTAGCTAGTTGAGTTCTGCAGCATATGCTGTAAGGAAAGTGCATGCTACATGCTACAGTCTATAATTATTTATATTATTTTAATTTGTATTCTAAACATAACATTTCCAGTAATTGATTTGGCATAAGTAGGTATGTTTCAATGTTTACTGCAATAATAATAATATATAGTATGCATGTATAATATTTTTTTTTAGCATAAGTCATAAGAATATTGCATATCCGATCCGGATAAATTGTTGATACCCAAATTAATAATTTTATGAGCTTATGTACACAATGTTTGCAATAAATAGCTATTCTATTCTATTCTAAAGTCCGCCAATTAACAGACATAGATACTGCACGATTATTTTACTATTGTTATTTCCAGTGTCATGTCCTACGGTACTTTATTGTAGGGCGTGCTGCAGATACGAGTATATAGAATCTACATTCATGCTGCGGAAAAGAGCTATCAGAGCCATTTATACTCTACGTAGTCGCGAATCCCTTAGGGATCTATTTAAGGAAATTAGCATCCTGACGGTGCCTTGTCTTGTCAGTATATTTATGAAAACATTATGTATGTCAGAAAAAAAAATCATCTATTTACAAAACGATGTGAAAGACAATTTCATTACAAAAGAACGAAATAAATTAGGGTAACCAACATTGATATTAACAAAAGTGGAAACATCTTTCGTGGGGTGCTGTAAACGCAAATCACTACATATTATAAAACAAAGTATAAAAAAAGATGTCTAATGTCATGTTGTAACAAACATATTATTGTGCGCTTAAATTGCAAACGCTGGCTAAACCTTACGAGATAGATCAAATTAATGTACTACGGAATTGTATATCTTAAAAAGATCAATAAAAAGTCCGCGGCGGTATATGTTTATCACCTAAGGATAACCCACAGTAACCATTTTTATCTTTTACATATTACAAAAAAATTATGGGTTATTTATCAAACTATTTTAAATAATACAGTATTATTCCTTATCCAATTAAATACATTAGATACGTTGTGCATTTCATGTAGATCAAAATTGCTCTTTACAGCATATATTAGAGATGAATATCTTAGAAGATATCAGAGATTTAAAGAGCGGGGGCAGAGCGGCTGGCGGGCCGAACCGATTTTGATTATACTTTTTTGTTAGATAGGGTACCTCAAGGGAAGTCAGAATCTGATGATGGGATCCTGATAAAATTGAGAGAAACCCTCGAAAATTGTAGAAACGATTAGTGTTTCTGTTTACTTTTCATTACTTTATGAGGTTTTTGCGTTTAGAATCATCATCATATCATGAAATGATGAAAATAAAATCATATTATAAAAATCTTCACTAAATATTATAAAACAAAGTCCCCCGCCGCGTCTGTCTTTCTGTTCGCGATAAACTGAAAAACTACTGAACGGATTTTCATGCGGTTTTCACTAATAGACCGAGTGGAGATGGAATGGATTCATGAGGAATGGTGATAGAAATTATACACTTAAACCTGGTGTATAATTTGTACCCGTGCGAAGCCGGGGCGGGTTGCTAGTTCTATAATAAAATATCTCCTAATATTATTCAGCTAAAGGAGAAGTAATTTAAAACTTGTATAAGAAGCACACTATGTAAACGAGCGTATTATACATTAGACGATTATTTAGCTAATAAAAATGCTTGGTAAAATGCTGGTCTTGCTCCACAGCCACAGCCATACTGTAAATGAATGGTTCACTCGTATTTAATATTAGTTTTTAACTGACATGTCTTTTATTATTTTGTATGAATTTGATATCAATTTTCATGTTACATTTAGAAATGTTGGCATTGTACATGTGAAAACTGTGTAGTCACTTACATATCAAATTAATTTTCTATGTTGCCGGGCAATTCTGAGTATGTCATGCTCGCCTAGAAATCCTGCCGATGGTGGCGTATGTGTCGGGTCGTTCGGCTCCCTTTAATATGGTTGAGGTGGACGATGGTCGAGAGTGCTCATCTCCCAACTGCTATTACTTACTTGGTGTTAGGTCTAAGCCATGTGCAAGAATCGACAGCCTGTAAACTTTGGAAAAAGGTTTTAATGGTGCATACAGAGGTCACCCGGGTATTCTAGCTATCAAGAGACGCCTAACGAATAAGGTTTGGTGGCCAAGAATAGATAAGAATGCGGAAACTTTGGCAATGGAAGAGGATGTACTTTGGTTTGGTTACCAAGTGTGGGTGTAGTGACTGTATGAGTTATTGGAACCGTACCCAATGGCGACTCGATTATTGACTTATATTTATTATTTTTCTACCCAGTCGTTCACTCCTGACGGAGTGGTCATAGTAATGGATCGTCTTGGTTTCAGCTAAATACAGGAAATAATTCAGATTAAGCATCTTATTAGGCGTTCCTTGATATTGACGTGATAACGTCTTATAAATCGATGAACGCCGGCTGCTCGCACGAAAAACATAACTCATTGTCACGTTCCGCCTGAGCCGAGCGTGCAAGCGAGAGCACGGAACAAGCGATAATAATTTAATTCAATTCATAAAATCATTTTTTTTAGTTATGCGACGCTCTCCACATTTTCGAGAGCATTTCAGTGGCTCATCGAAACACGGTACTCAGTCTTTTTAGTTTTTTTGCTACTTCTATTATTTGTGATTTTGGATTAAGCTGATTGTTCGTCTTACGATCCACCATCGTCATTTTGGATTTATCACGGTTTATGCCGACGTCTAAATCGGAATTGGCTATTTCCAGAAACTGAAAAAACGGGTTTTGTCACTATAAAGAAATAAAAAAATCTTCTCATATCGTAAAAGAAAGTGTATAAAGGAAAACACTATAGGCCCTTCAGAAAATTAGGCTTTTAGAGTATTAGCCATTCAGAGAATTTGGCTTTCAGAGAATTGGCTAATCAGAGAATTAGGCTTTTAGAGAATTTGCCATTTTGAGAATCAATCCTTTTGCGACTCTATTGAGAATAAGGCCTTCTGCGTCTAAACCATTTTTATGTGTTTGGGTGTTTTTTGTGTTCGTTAATTATAAACTCCTTCCTTTTTACATATATTTTACACTTATTTCAATCACATTATTTCAGGTTTTAGGTTCGCGGTGGTTATTTGTACAGAACTCAGAATTTCGCATCTTTTTCTGTCTGTCTTGTCTATAACTTCTAGTTTACTAGTTACATACTCTAGCTTTTATTGTAATATAAAGAACTTAGGTGTAAATTGTTAACAAAACGTTACGTAACAAACGTTGTTAACAAACACTTTTCAATACATTAATTGTAAGTAAATTAATAGCTTACCTGATTTAAATTGATCAGTTCCTCATTGTAATCTGCGTTGTGCAGAAGGCTTTTGTTTTCGTTTCTGAATGAATGTTTAGCTGACATTCTCATTTGGGTCATCGCGCGTGCACACATTCTGAACAGTTGTTCATTCAGGCGGCTCACACTGGGCGCCATTGTTGTCGGTGCACCGAAACACCTGTACACCTGGTTACATGGACATCGGTACACCTGGCTACGCTAGACAAAACTACTGCATTAAAGGCTCATTTTTATATTGCCGAATACGACAAATTAATTGCGTTGGAAACTTCATCAAAGACTTTAAATATTATTCGCATTCTGATTGAAGAGATTGATTACAGTATTATATTATACTAGCAGTGCCCCGCGGTTTCACCCGCGTAAGTTCCGATCCTGTGGGAATATCGGGATAAAAAGTAGCCTATGCGTTAATACAGGTCTCCAGCTATCTACATACCAAGTTTCATCGCAATTGGTTCTATGGTTTTTGTGTGAAAGAGTAACAAACATCCATCCATCCATCCATCCATCCAAACTTTCACATTTATAATATTTGTGGGATTTGTTACAATAAGAGGGGAGTGTTGATATCCGTATGTTAGATGATTAGGGTTCCTTAAAGCAAATGCCAGGTGACTGGGGTTCCTTAACTCCTCCCTCCCCAGGAGAAAAAATATTCGGGGTTGTCAAAGACGGCTTCGGAGAATTTCGGCATAGGAAAACAATTCTAAATTTCCAGAAAATAAAAATAAATACAATTATAATCATAATGGACAAACATGGTCCAGACGTTAACTTTAATAAATTTAGCACGCATCTCGCATTCAAGCATTAGCGCCGCGGTTAGTGGAGTTAAAGTAGTCTACACTGTCAGTTTACATCTGTCTCGTCTCATCCTGAGAATGAAAACTATTAATTTTCATAAAAAAATAATAAACGTTGAGTTGGAGATGGACGTTTTCGTTTCGATGCCATGTTACAGTTCACACAAAACTATGCTAGAGATTTTATATCGCCTTGCCGTAAAGTATATCATCCCTAGGCATCGTAAGTAATTAGCTATATTGTTTTATGAAAAATAAATTCTGCATGAAAATAATATGTTAGCTTGTGGCAGCTTTCGAGTTAAGGTCACTTAAATATTTTATCAATACAAATAAATAAAATTGAAGTGTCTGTTTGTAATGTCACTATTCCTATAGGCATAGGAATAGTGACATTACCGAAAATTTAAAAAAGCATTTTTAGTTTTCGATTATTAGATTGAAACTTTGCCCAGCCCAAGAAATATGGTGTTGTGTCTTATATATGGCCTCTATACCACTTTCATTGTTATTTAATTAAAATACAGTTATTTGGTTAAGGAAACCATTCCAGAATATTAATTCTTTTCCGGCACACTTCAACGGCATACGAACTTTGCGCTCTCATATCGCGGTATAAGAACCAGATGAACGTATCTACATTTTCTTACCTATATTTTACAGGAGAGCAAAAATACTCCGAGAATTTACCTAGTCCTTGTGGTTCCTTAGCTATTTTGTTATTTTGGAATTTGTGAAATGGAAAACGTAATTAATTAATAGTTATAAAAGGAAAAAAACAAACACAAATTTACAGAACTGTTAGACTATAAAATAAAAAATGAAAAGAGATATTTACACTTAAAGATCAAGCAAACAAACACTTGCCAATGCCACTCAATTTCATTATTTCCAAAAAAATAAAGAAGTTAATATTCAGCGTACAGTGCTTGTGCCAGTGCAAAAAACCATATCCGAATGCATCACTATGCGTTCAGATATGGCTGGCTTTTTTTGGCTGACCATTTTAGAGTCTAAATGCGGAAACAGAGCCCTTAACCAATAACCACCTGTGACGGAACACCGTGTTAGTCGGTTCTATGCCAACATATCACTTCCTCGGTGGCTCTGGTGATGACCCGTGTTGGTTTCTACATGATAAACATTGCACTGATGGCGACTGATTCCAAATTTCAATATTCCAAGTTCATTATCAGATTGTTGCGTCTTCGCTTCGTCATCAATGCGGGGCGCGGGGGCGCTCCTTGCCATTCCCCGGTCGCCCACTCAATCAATTGCAAATCGCTTCACTGGTTGTCACGGATCGTGTGAGCGATTAATTGCCGTATAAATTTATAGTTCATGATACAATAGTAACAGATCAGTAACATTAGATCGTTACCACCTCTGAGTCTGAACCAGTTATCGAATCCACTACAGATCTTTTCACAATTGATTTACTTTACAATACATTTTTTCAATAAAATAAGAATCAACCAATTCCGTCAATAATTGACGGAGATATATGAACACAAAAAAAACTGGCCATGTTAAATACAGTTAAGACAATGAATTGTTCCTATCTTCTTTTATGAATCGAATGAAACGAAACTACCCCATATGTATTTCAAACGACAAACCAAAGCAAACCAACTAATTGATAACTCAAAGACAACTAATGTTAGTTTGGCGATTAGGGGGTCATGATTTGCTATTAAATCTTAACACCGCGAAGTTTTTCTGCATTCGGTACCGCGACTCTAGCAGAATTTCCACGAAAAGAAACTGCTGGGTTTATGAGCACGTAACTTTGCATATTTGGAGAAATATCAGAAAACTAGCAGCGCCCCGCGGTTTCACCCGCGTAAGTCCCGATCCTGTGGGAACATCGGGATAAAAAGTAGCCTATGCGTTAATCCAGGTCTCTAGCTACCTACATACCAAGTTTTATCGCAATCGGTTCAGTGGTTTTTGCGTGAAAGAGTAACAAACATCCATCCATACATCTATCCATCCATCCATCCAAACTTTCACATTTATAATATTAGTGGGATTCATTCCGAGAGGGTTAAAAGAGGGGTGAAAGTTTATATAAACATTCGTTATTTTTAAAACTAGCATTGTAATAATTAGTAGATAAGCTCATAGTTAAAAGTAACGATTTACTCATTCACTTATTGACAAGCCTAATTTTGAAATTCGTACTAACTAAAACCACACTTAACTGTTAACCGCGGAGATTAATGTGTGTGATGTGATGTGTGATGACACGTCGTTATCACTTTGAAGGCATTTTAGGTTGCACAGTTTTTTTAAATAACTTTCTTGAACTTAGTTAAATAACTATATCTGTCAAACATACACTACATTGACTGGCCTGTTGGTCTAGTGGTTAGTGACCCTGACTGCTAGGGCAGAGGTCGTGGGTTCGATTCCCACCCAGAACAACTCATTGTGTTATGAGCACGATCCTTTGTTCTGTGTCTGGGTGTTATTTATCTATAATATGTATGTATTTAGAAATATATAAGTATGTTTCTCAGCAGTCTGGTTACCATAGTACAGGCTCTGCCGAGTTTGCGATTAAACGGCCGTGTGTGAGATGTGTCAAGTTATTATTATTACAACCACATCAACTGTATTCTAGGCGCCTTTCTCCCGACTCCATTGTAACTTATAACACGCTTTTATAATGGTCATATAAATACATAGGTATCAAAATTTTTAAAGTGTTTACCTAACTATAACACTTCACCGAAGTTTCGTATTAGGTTTTAATTCGAGATATAAACAGTAGAATACCAACTTAGCTTTAAATTTTAAACTAATTAGAAAACAACTGTGCTCTGTATCATGGTTTTTCTATTTCTGTTCTTGGTCCTAACAGCGTGCCTAAAGTACCTTAATTAGCTTAATAAGCAACTTGCCCAACAGTTATGTAGCAATATTCATCATGGTCAGTCAATGTGATAAATAAGTATATAACTATGTACATAAATATATATAAATCTATATACATATTGTCCGGGCATTATAAACAGTGCAATGTTTACTCACTAGGTCCATAAAATATGTAATGTATGCCAAGGAGGCGGCAGAAAGGGAACGGGAGAGAACTAGTACTCTCCCATCCCGCTGAAGACTTCTGCGGGATGAGAGAGACTTCTTTCTTGCAGAAATTCCCCACAACACAGTGGGGTCGCCTATCGTTTAACAGGCGGTCAAGTCTGCCAGGGTTGAGAGGAATGTCCTTGTAAGGGTACACCTTAGGCTCTGGTAATATGGAGTGTGACGGACCACCGTGTGGTTTTAGTCGGTTCGAGTCCGACATACCACGCAGCCGCTTAGCCCAGTTTGGGTGAGGACCCGTGAGGGATTACACACGTTAAAAAAAATTATATATGTAATATGGAAGAGATAAATGTGTAATACTGTGACAAATACTGTGATTAAAGGCGTTAATGTTGTCTTTGGCTAACGCTTTCAATGATTTTTGCACCGAACCCAATACTCTATCATGTACATATGTATGGAATGTATTAAATTACAAAAGACCATAAAACTAGCCTAAATATTATAAAATTTAACGTGCAGCAGTTTAAAACAATCGACACACATTAAACGCGATACTTTCTTTTTTTAGACTAAAAGCATATGCATGAACAGGAAGTATTTCTCGTCCGGCAACATTGTTTACGTTGATCTACATCCTATAAATAGGCTAGCAACATTGTCTATGGTACGCAAACCGAATTAGACGGTGAATGATTGTAACTGTAGAATGTCAGCTTTCTGAACGAAACTAAGATAAATTTATTTACAAAAGAGCTGAATAAAGAATATAATATTTTGAGTTTTATTAAAACTAGTTCCGTTTTTTTGCTCACGGGAGACAAGCAGTTGTGATATGAGAACTATATTAATATCCTGGGACATAATTATATGGAATACTATCTGTGCCTTGCGGTTTCCCCGCGTATAATTTAATAGAAATCAGTGATTGGTGATTTATAATACTTCAGTAAAGTCAATATTTTAGGAACATTTTCTTGGCATTAAGGCGGTCACAGTTCGTCTCTTCTGGGCAATGTTCGTGTCTCGTCGGTCGGCCAAGATTATACCCCGCCTGCCCGTTACCCTAGCAGAAGGAGGCCTGAGATGGTCGCGCGATGTGTTCTGCGAAGCCTCTCTTAACTGGACTTCGCTCTCTGCACCTCCGCACGCAATGGTGAGCCGGCTAAGGTCAGCTCAGTTCTCGGGGCCTTTTTTCTTATGAAGTACTCCTTGCAAGACTCGCTTGTGACAGAACACCGCGTGGTTCACCGCTAGCTCCGGTGAGGTGATGACCCGTGGCGTTTTCCACACGATAAAAAAGGGTTATGCATCACACGGCTCGTTCGCGCCACTACTACTGAAGTACCTTTCGCTCGTCAGGATTAATATGCCATACCTAATACTAATGCTTAAAAATACCTTATTGTGGCTTATGTATAAGAGATAGACATATGGTATCGTGGATTTTTTTTTAGACATACTAAAGACCAATTTCTTTGTAGAACATTAAGCTTGAGCGGTTCGGGAGCACTTCTTCTTCCGACTTACTTAACAATAAAACAATTTTAACAAAACCATACACCCATTTTTTTTTAAATATTACTAGAGCTTATCACACGCTGCTCCTTCAGCTTTATTTAGTTAATCAACGCCTAGTTATAAAAAAAGTTACACGAATGTCATAACACGCTAGCTCATTTTGAGGTTAACATCTGGCGGTTTTAGTGCCAGCTCCTGCGGCTTACTAACTCATGGTAGAGTAGACACGGAAATTGGCAATTGCAGTGGTTAAATTGAATGTGGAACTACCTAGCAGGATACATGTATGAACAATATTTCACAAAGGCTAACTGAAAGTCATTTCTCTGAGTCCCTCTATTTAATTTGCATGGCATTTATAGGGAATTCATCTACCAGTCCACACAAAGGTATTTCCATAATATCGGATAGCCACACTAAAGATTTTGTTTTAAATTCATTTTGTATTTACGATCAAATCTATACAAATAGGTATTATGAAGCCGAAGAGTTTGTTTATTTGGTTGAACGCCCTAATCGCTGGAACTACTGGTTCGAATTGAAATTTTTTTTAAGTGTTGGATAGCCCATTTATCGAGCTTCCTCGATAAATGGGCTATCCAACACTAAAAGGCTATAAAAGGCTACGACCAACAGGAGCGGAGCATCAATGACAAAAGTTGCAAAAATGGGGATAAATTTACATACGCAGACGAAGTTGCGCGGGTCCGTTAGTCATATTTAAAAGTTTAATCTATTCATTACGGAAAACTACAACGAGCCTGTAAAAGCGTATTTCTTTAGTACACACAACTGTTCTGATAAATAAAAATAAATTTTCCAGGCGGTGAAAGTTGATTTGCTAGTGTGATGTCATTTTTCTGTCAACTTTCACAACCAGTATTCTAGACTGCGTCTTAAAAATATAACATTCGTAAAGGAATAACAAACTGTGTTAACAAATAAACAAGCGCAAAATCTTTTAAAGTCCATAAAATACAAAGGAATATTTATAAATACAATGTAATCCTAATTAATTGAAGTATACACGAGCACGGTTGATGTCTATAAAAACCCCTAAACTTTAGTCAATTAGCGATATTAAACATGGCCGATGTTTGAGCTTCGAATGAAATCATTTCACATTAGTTCTTTAGAATTTTGTAACAATATAATAAAACTGGCGAATAGAAAACGAATGGCTTAATTTATTAGCTCTCAGAATATTAACGACTGGAGTGGTGCGGCGGCAGTGAATTCCGCTGCAATGTCTAAATTCGGGTTTGATACCGTACAGTGCAAATAGGTACATATCTATTTGTATGCATGATTATGATATGTTTTTGGATTCGTCTGGGTGTCTATGTATGATATTATATAAGTATGTTTAGTTTGTGTTTAAATAGCGCTGTGTTAGGTATAGTTCAAAGAAAAAAAAAGTTTTGTGTGTGTACTTATGTACGCACGTAAGAAGTTATTCTTTTATCTAGTTAAATAAATTTTATTTAAATATCATAATAAATAATACATACCGTCAACAAACCTAAAATTCTACAAACGTACTCAAAGTAATATGTAAAAACCATTTTTATCACTATCGTGAAGTTGGTGACTTTTTTTGAGAAACTAAAATGTTGACTAGCTAACTTCAGGGTGTCGGTTTTTCGTGACATTGTACGCGCGCATCGTAAAAATTTACTCGCATCATTTTTCCATAACGCGCCAAAAGAAGTATTACTTCAAAAAACAACGAAGAATTTAAGTAGTAGCAAGTAGTATTAAGGATTATTATTAATAATATAACAGACTATTAAGTAGTTTCATTGATTCACAAATACAAAATAGTCTATCCTAATATCCCTTGGAACCTTATAATCCTTTTAATTTACTAAATGCTAATTACGTAATTTAGTTAAATAATCGTCAAAGACAAAAACTTTATAGCCGTCAGACGAGCCTATAACACCGCGAAGAAACGCAACGCAATCCAATGAGTACTATGTATCTATAAGTCTATGATAATTATCTAGTCTATAGTATCGGATCACCAGTTGAGCGGATGACGCGACGTGTAGTTTCATCACTTCCCGAAAAGCGGCCGATTCTGACAAGCGTTACCAGCCATTCGATTCATTTAAGCAACAGTCTGAAGCACGCATGTCGAGGAACTTCCGAGAAAAACTATTGTAAGTCGCCCCAAGATATTTTGGATTGAATACCCCCTAAGATATTTTGGATTGAATATTACTATATTAAAGTATATTTATTTTAAAATATTTCTTTCATTAAATAGGTGCATTTAATGAGTATAAAAATGCAAAATAACTTTTTGTATTTTATTTTGTACTAGCAGCGCCCCGCGGTTTCACCCACGCAAGTCCCGATCCCGGTAGAATATCGGGATAAAAAGTAGCCTATGCGCTAATCCGGGTCTCCAGCTACCTACATACCAAGTTCATCGCAATCGATGCGGTGGTTTTTGCGTGAAAGAGTAACAAACATCCATCCATCCATCCATCCATCTAAACTTTCACATTTATAATATTAGTGTGATTAATTTAAATTAAACTATTTGTTTATAGATATACAATAATATAAATTAATAAAATAAATGACATACATAAAAATATAAATAATAATAAATGTCCAAATTACATTTGAATTATTTAAACTAATCAAAAAACCCGCTCCTGACCGTTCCCGGTACAAAAGTGCCCATCACACTCACCGCGTTTCCACGCTGGATTGCGATGGCCAGCCTCTGCACCAGGATCGATCCGGATCGAGAGTCACCAGTCGTCTTTATGAGACTTTGCCCAATCTCCTTTATAACGATTTTAGCCTCCTTGCCCCAGCTCCCCAGGGTCTCCACTGCTACTGGCACGAAGTGGTACAGCGGCTCCAAATCGGCGTACTTAAGCCTCTTCTTGAAGCTGGCGTCTCAATATATTCTTTATCATCATTATCATTTCAGCCATAGACTTCCAGTGCTGGAGAAAGGCCTCCTTCAATTCCCGTTTAGAACGAAAGAAGAAAGAAAATATTTATTATATTTATTTATAGGAAATTACATTACTATTTACAAGTTAAAATCATAAATGTTTACTTTTCTTCCATGTATTGGGTTCTAACCTAAGATACTGCCATTTTATAAGGCACGTTATTTCATGAAAATGTATGACAAATTAGAGTGACTGGCCTGTTGGCCTAGTGACTGGCCTGTTGGCCTAGTGGTTAGTGACCCTGACTGCTATGCCATAGGTCGTGGGTTCGATTCCCACCAAAGTCTGGGTGTTCTTTGTGTCCATTGTTTGTATGTTTGTAAAGTCCCCCGCGACACAGGAGTGATTTCTAATGCGGGAGTTGTCTTTAAAAAAAAAAAAGAGTGCCTGCGGTTGGGCTCACGTTTAGTAATAAACACAATATGTCCTTACAATAAAAATAATTTTATATGTATATTTACAAAGATACATAAAGCTTTAAATAACAATTATTATTTTATTTGTATGTTTGGCGCCCACTCAACATTATTTAACTAACCAACAAGTTTATTTTTTAATATTAATATAGCTATATTTTTTAATATTAATAAGCTTTTGAGTTTCTTTCTTCTTTCGTCGGTTGAATTCTTTAGTTTTAGGTCTTGTATTGTACGTAGCAAGTTTGTAGTCAGTTAAATTAAATAAAGACGCAGATGTATTTAAAAAAAAATGCTCTGTAATACAAATATAGTCTAACTTAAGTGCTAATGATTGTGTATAAAGGTCTAACTGGTCTTTTTGGTTAAGTAACGCCATATAAATTTTGATGAAAAACGCATATACCAGTTGTATCACTTACTATAATTTTATTGCGATTGTCAAATTGTTGTGAATTTAAAACACTTCTCACTTCTCAAAGATTTGTGTCTGTGAGTTGTAAACTAAACAACTCACAAAAGACACAAACTATAAATAAATAAAATTATTACTATTCACTGGTATGCAGCTAGACTAACTGCTCTAACAATCTCGCTAGTGAATTATCATCCTAATCTTATTGATTCTTTGTATTTGTTTAGACGTCATTGCCCTTTTAATACGATCTATAAATAACTGAAATACATACTCTATTAATTATGCTGATGGATTTACCGACCGTTCAGTGTAGAAGATTTAAAACGACAGATGAACAAAAATATTTGTGACAGTAATGCGGGCTTTGATATTCTAAAAACGTTTATCAAAACGGAACACGGTTTTCAAACGCGCGATGTAATATCTATTTACGTTAAGTTAGTCGATTTCATTTTCAACACACGTCATTAGACAATTAGTTTCCCGTGGCATTGTACTATACCACAGATTACTAAATAGTTATTACGTACTATACATCCAAAGTGGGGTGGATGAGTGTCAAGTCAAATCAGTATCTTTTTAATAAACGTCAAAATGTAAGGTTCGGTACATTCTTGTATGAAATACTAAGACATGACGTCACGCCTAGTGTTGTCAAATCATGCACTTTTAATGTTGATTTCACAATTTAAAAAAATATTGAAAATGTTAAATTAAATTGGAAGACAATTTTTTGCAGTATTTTAAGATTTTGCATTGATCGTCTTAGACTAAATAATTTATTTTGAACATCTACCTAATTGAGGATGATATTTTTTCTGGTCGTTACGTAGAAATCGTTGAAAAGTTTTAAGCATGTAGATTTGAACTTGGGATGTTAATAACTAATAAAAGTTGCGTCAAATTTCCAATAGAGTACTAGAACATAGTAAATTGCATTATTTAATAGCATTAGGAGTATTATTATTCGTTTCATGATCATAAAAAGCAAGTGATCAAAGTGTTTTAAATAATTTGTCTGATAGTATTTTCTTTTACACATATATTTATTGTGGCTTTTTATTTTAAACATCGCCGATGGTCCTACATCAAAAGTTAATTAGAAGTTTTGTTAATTGAACCAGGCTGAAGTTACTTACACACTGACCATATTGTTACGGAAGTTGGTATCGGATTGGAAGGAAACAACATTCTCTCTATGACGATGCTACATTGTCTCACACTCTCACACACATAAATACAAACAACGAAAAAAGCTAGGAATTTTTAAAATCAATTGCATTGTAATCGTTTTCTTGATTTCTTAGTTACCCAATAAAAATTAAACCAAGACAATAAGATAATTTTGCTCTGCACCCAAGTAAGCCGAAACTTGTAAAATATTTTGGTGATCAACATAAACGGTTTTTTTGGGAAAGGACTTTTAAACTCAGATCAAAACCGTTAATACCAGTGATTTTTAATACACAACACATATTGTGCTACCTAATTTGTTTGCATAAAGGTCGTAGCTCACTTATAATACACCGCTCTCACACGGTAAAAGAATGAACATTCAAAAGAGAGACAAAATGCTCTGTTCACTTAATCATAGAGAAATGAACACACTTGAATTTCTAAGTAATATTTAAAATATAATATACCTTTGTTTAAAGTTTAACGTATGAATTCTAATAAAAAAAGTAAAAAAAACCATTAATGATATACAAAAAAACATTTTAGTTCTATTAAACCTTTATTATTATTCTAATATTAATAACCGATAATTATTTTTAATGATTTTTATTTTTTAACTTGAGGGTACAGGCAATTTTGGCTATCCGTTGATTTTGCGATGTGGTTGTTTCACGATGTAGTCGTTTCAATACCAGACATTTTGCTACCTAGTGAATTCAGTAGTGTGAAACTCTATCTAATACATCGAGATATTACGCGAGTAATAACAACTCAGTGATCTAATAGAGTTAGATATTTTGCAAATAGATCCAATCTTTATTCTGATTAGATCAATTTGCAAACAAAGTCATCATGATACTACCCCAAATTTGCTGCACTTTAAAACATGTATAAGAATGTTACCACAGAATCAACACCGTCGTGAGTAGGAGGTGATAGGGTAACATCTTATGTGCTATGATATCTTTGTGTTCTCCGTAGCCGTTGAGTGTAACAAGTAAAAGGCCACCCACAACTGTACTTGTATGATGTATCCGACCGCCCGCATACGACGTCAAATAGGTTCTAGTGATTTTACGGCCGTTTCCAATAACCTATCTGCAATTCTACCTACAAAAGATAGGCAAAGCTATCCTTTGGTCCTGACTTGCTTTTCAATATCCTACTGGGGTATAGCATGTTCTATTGATGTTGTCAATCCATCGTCGAGAGGTCAGATAGCCTACTAGAGAGAGGAAACCCATACAAATGGTTCTCACTTTCATGCAATAAAAGTTTTAAGATACTTTTCGATAGACGGAGCTAACTCAAGTTACATATCTGTCAACATCGACCGTTTTGATGAGGATAACTTTTAAAAATCAATAGTTAAAGTACGAAAAATATACTAATAATATTATACAATGGAACATTTTAGTAGTGATAAGGATATGGAATTATTTAAAATTATAATTAATTGTGATGAAATTAAATGACTATGAATTTGCATATAGATGTATACTGAGTCTGCTGTCCAAACCAGTTAAATCAATAATTCAATTAATTTTCTGTAGGTATATTTAGTGTAATACCTATTTAAAAAGTAAATTCGTTTCTACAGAATATGTACTACTATAGATGCTTCTGGATAGATTTTAATAAGGCTTTATTTTTATTCGAATCGATACATAAATTGAAGAAATAAAATCATTTGATAACAAGCCTGTACTTTGATTAATTGCTTTGTTATTTGAGACAACATTTGCCGCCACATGTTACACAAGCAGCATTGTCTCATATATTGTCATGGGTGCCGCTTTCATCGACTAAAAAAAAATTAATCTATAAAAACTTGAACGGTTTAAGGGTTGTTATTGTTAAGTGGTTAGCAAAAAACGACATTTTTCAAGAGGTGTGGATAGATGAGAGGAAAAGCGCTACCTTCGTTGGATAAAGATGGATAGCACTTATCTTTTATTGTGAAACGCAGACTATAGATAGATAAGACCTCTTTTTTTTGGAGATGCGATCTATCTGAAACTATAGCTTGGTTATTGGGAACGGCCGTTAGCCACGATAGATCTACGAAAGTTAGGGCAAAAAATAATCGCCCCATTTAATTACTTTTCGACTTTTAGTAGCGACACTCTATTTTATTTTTATTTTTAAGTTTCATTAAAAAATTACAGAAAAAGAAGAAGATTAGTAAAATAAAATCTATTATAAAGGAGAGAGGGATGAAGATACATAAAAAAAATAGATACGGTCGAATTGAGAACCTCCTTTTTTTTCGTCGGTTAAAAAAACGAAAGAAAGTTCTTCAACAGTCTTCAGAATGATGATGATGATGACAGTTTCCTAAAAACGATGTGTTAAGAGAAAAGTTATTAAATTATCTACTAAATTATAAAAGTTATATAAAAAACGTTTGGTAATTAGGTGATAAAAGTTTTCTCTTAGTGAAATCAACAAAATTTTAGAAATTAATGTTATTATGTGTTATGAATTGATTTTTGATATCCAGTGGTATTATGAGGTGGCAAACGAGTATACGGTCAGCCTGAAAGTAAGCCACCACCGTAGCCTTTGGATATTTGCCAAAACAGGAGTGTGAGGAAAGCAAGCTTTGGAGACTCTGTAAATCCTTTTAATATCAGTTTTCAATAACTCTATATTGGTTACGCCACAGCTATACGGCATTATAATCATGTCCTTAGATTCCAAATTAGTCACATATATCTAATAGTTAATAATTCTTTCAAAAAACCGACTTCAACAAAAAAAAAAACTATTCCATAAAATACTTATATATGGTTTTCTCATAAATGCCATTGTCAAAACTGGACCAAATTGAAAGGTGACCACACGGGAAGCACCAGCTTTCAAATAAAAAAAGAATCATCAAAATCGGTTCACCCAGTCGAAAGTTCTGAGGTAACAAACATAAAAAAAAACACAGTCGAATTGAGAACCTCCTCCTTTTTTGAAGTCGGTTAAAAAAGGTTTAGGTTGACTGGTTTGCTCGTTTGCAACTATTCCATTAAAAAAAGTTATATTCATTGCCAAGAGTGGCTGATATGTATGTACTGGTGTGTGTGATGTTGGTCTATCCTTTAGTGATCCAGACTGCTAAGCCAGAGGTCGTGGGTTCCATTCCCACCCAGGACAAATAATTGTGTGATGAGCATGATATTTGTTCTGTGTCTGGGTGTAATTTATCTATAATATGTATGTATTTAGAAATATATAAGTATGTTTATCAGCAGTCTGGTTACCATTACACAGTACAGGCTCTGATGCTTTGAGATCAGATGGCGGTGTGAGAGACGTGTGAAGTTATAATTATTATACATGAACATTTGTAAGCACCTGTACGCATCGACATAATATTGTGCAATCTCTTCTGTGCCAAGTGACGTCATCCTTCAAAAGAACCACTATTTTGCAGCCTTTATCTTTTTCGGTGCCTTTCTCGGAGAGTGACCCTGGGGTACTGACTGCCCTCGACGCGTCCTTAGCTAGAGCTGCTTCCTGCTGATCAGGCATGACTTCTAGGGCCGCCCATACTATTTGTTAGCTGAGCATATTAGACTTTCAGTCTATGAGCACCCAGGCGTCTCACCTTGAGCCGCTCCAATGCGGCTCAAAGGCTGAAATTAACAGGTTACTAAAAAACTTATTTTACTGTTACGTCCAAACCGAGCTCACACAGAGAAATGACCTTCGCAGCAAGAACTTGTAAGCGAACCCGTGACCTTGCGTCCCTTGCGACACCTAGTGTGCCACTCTCCCGAAATAAAACTAACGTTGCGTTACACACCACACGACGCCAAAACTGTAGCCCAATTCTATTTGAAATAATCACAGCTAAATCTGTCGATGATATAAGACATTACTACTCCAAGCTACATTTCGTATTGTCATTTATCAATTTACAATAGTCCCTGCATTGTCGGTTCAAACTGATATATAGTGAAATTGGACAGAAGACAGAAAAAAAAGAGTCAGTCGTAGGACTGCACGTCAGAAGTGAAAACATAACTTCACAATGTATTTGCATATACATACACACACACACATCTGTATATATATAATTAGGTTAAAAATAAAAAGTAGGTAATAACATATCTAAATGTATACATAGGGTACACTGGAAGTTCTGCGCTCCTGGCCGCTTATAAATGTTTGAATTTCGAATGTCACATTTTTTTGAATTTAAGAAACTCGGCTCCGTCTTACGAATTTTCACGGTCACGTGTCCTGACGCGAGTTTAACATTTTTTACACATTCCATAAAGTGCACAACGCCGCTAAAGAAGTTTTCACATTTCACAAAAAGATTTTAGAAAATCAAACGCAATACTTTTAAATGCTTTATTTTAACCCAAATGAAAAATATTTTACACTTATATGCGAATATAAACTCACTCTGAATTCCGAACTGAGAGTTGATCGTATTTTAGAAATCAGGTGATTCTCTATCTCTACCCTCGCATTCTGTCCATTTAAATTCCAGTCATCATTCTGTAAAAATGACTCCAAGGATTGCGAACGTACATGGCAAAAGTGTATCGATAATAATGATCAATATTATTAATTACTAGCTGCGCCCCACGGTTTCACCCGCGTAAGTCCCGATTCCGTGGGAATATCGGGATAAAAAGTAGCCTATGTGTTAATCCTGATCTCCAGCTATCTACATACCAAGTTTCATCGCAATCGGTTCAGTAGTTTTTGCGTGAAAGAGTAACAAACATCTATCCATCCATCCAAACTTTCACATTTATAATATTAGTGGGATTATCAATATAAAACCTACTTGCACTAAAGTTTTTTGTCATATAAATTCTATTTCATATTGTAACAATTTTGGTTTATTGTTTTTTCTTAATGTTGAATTCGAATTAAGGAATGCGTTTGTTTGTCTACGAAATATCGATTGATTTCTCGCAAGTATTATTTGACCGCGAACGTTGAATTAAATGATTAAAGTTAGCGTTAAGTATAGTGTTAAAGCAGGTATAGACTTGGATGGTTTAAATGGAGCTGTCAACAAAGAAAAAGTTATTAATATTAGACAAAAGAAGAAAGGGACTGAAAAGCGAAAAAAAACTTGTTAGCCTCTATCTAAATAATTATGAGACGGCGCCAAACGTAGAAACGCGAAACCAACAATAATAATCCTGGAACGTTATAGAGTAGAGTAAATAGGTTTCTCTTGGATGATAATAATAAATAACTGGACACATCTCACACACGGCCGTCTGGTCCCAAACTAGGCAGAGCCTGTACTATAGTAACAAGACACCTGATAAACATACTTATATATGTATTACTAAATACATGTTGTATTGAGAAATATATTAAAAATATTTAAATTCAATATCGTTATTCCATAAAATTGATCATCAATTATTCGAAATCGTCGATTTAATAAATAATTATTAGAATTAAAAATAAAAAAAAAATATAGATCAACACACACAGAGCCACCGCAACAGTAGTTTGCTTTGTCAAATGTAAAATTATTAAAGAAAAAAAAATGGATAACATAATATCATAACTGCCTGTTTCGATCTATAACCGCCCGTTTCCAAATGGTTGAGCCTTATTTTATTGTAGATAAATATTGTAGATAAATTACCTACACCCAGACACAGAACAAATGATCATGCTCATCACACAATAATTTGTGCTTGGTGCGAATCGAACCATTAGACCAGCAGGCCTGTCGATAGGATAGGCCTGTACCATCTTCGTCTTCATCGTCACTTTCCATCAGGTGAGTTTGAAGACAAAGGCCTAATCCATTACACAATATAAACAAAAAAAAACCGTGATGACAAGTCGAGGCGAGGGAAACTATATAAACTAAGCGAAGCTAAACGGACGGGTGATCCGATGAGTGACGAGCGTCGACTAGTAGGAAAAAGATCGACAAAGCGAGAGCGGGCGGGCGCACCGAGTGAGTAGGCGCCAGCTAGCGAGCTGGACGAGCATCGTTATACCTCTTTTCATACTTCGGTTCACACCGCGAACTAATATGAACTAACTTTTTAAAAGTATTTAATCTATGTATATAAAAATTACTCTCTATTTCCCCTGGTCACACCATAACTTGAGCACGACGTAACCGAATTCATTCATCTTTTTTTTAAATATTTTCTAATACTGTGTACAAGATTCTTACGCAACGAAAAATTAATTAATTTGGGTAGATTTCACTGAAATTTCCTCGCAAACGAAGTAGAGAGCAACAGCTAGTAATATTTAAAAATCATAGTATGTTTCTTCGTACTTTACTCGCTGCCGTTCCATTCAACCAATCATTATGAAATTTTTGCATTCACGTTGCCAGGAACAAAAACAAGGTACCTTTCATACAGAAAAAAGTACTGATCCCGTGGACAAATTAGTTTTACACTAGCGAACTAGTAAATGATAAAAAAAAACATTATTAAATGTAAAAAAAAAGCATTACTTGTTTTATATTGTTTTAGAAGTGAAAACCTGTGCACGTTGGGCTTTTTTGGTGTGGGGAAAAAGTACTGAACTCTCGCGACCGTCACGCTCAGATGACATATATGTGTGTATGTGTTTTCACTTCTGACGTGCAGTCCTACGACTGGCATTTTTCTTTTCGCATCGTGTGATGCATATTAGATCTGTAAATTAGGACTTAATCTCGGTAATATTTGTAAGGTTTGTCAGTACTATAATACCTTTTTGTTTACTGTTATGTTTCGATCGAATCGACCACTTTATTCCTGTAATACCTAGCACTTATCAAAATCTGATAGACCAGAGAATCGTTTAATTTTGTAGAAAAATACATTTACCAATTCATGGTAGTACCTAAACCTTTAGAAGAAGAAGAATGTGCTTCCTCACAGGCGGTAAGAAATGTTAGTTAACATTTCGCTGGTTTGCGAGAATATCGACGTAATTCAAAATTCAGTCAAATTGAATTAAGTACGCCAAACGATCATAAATCTTTGATATTTTATCGTGAACACAGATGCAACGCCGATTTCATACTAAACATTAGTTTTAAAGAGACAAGATTGGAGATACATTGGAGACAAAACACTAGCGGAAATCACAAATTCATTTCCATTCTCTAAAATTAAAGTTTTTTAGTTCCGTCGCTATTCTCGCAAATCAACGATTTGTTAGTGAACATTTCAAAGCAAATAAATATTTTCTTGTTGTTAAATGTTTTCTAACATTTGCTACCAAAACAATTTGTAGCAAAATTCAACAATTAGTAACTTTTGTTAGAAAACATTAACTCTTGCTTTTAGAGTTGCGAGTTGTTTCCGCATCCAATTAGGGCACTTTTTCTTTCGTGTCAAACAAACATAAAAAGAGGTGGTGGTTATAAAATGTTCGGAATAGTTCTACACCATGTTTTAGCATGTTTTGTGGAAACTTTGAAAACTAACAATAGTCAACATGGTAGGTTAGTGTGTGTTAAACATTAAAATCTAGGTTTTACCAATAATAGGTATATAGGCTTACATTATAGGTAAACAATGTTTATTACAATAATAATAAATACTCTTTATTTTACTCCAAAAACAAAGAAAAACAAATATACAGGAACAGACTGATATTATATACCTAAAATGCACAGTGGGCGACCTTATCGCAAAAAAGGCATAAGGTGGTTCAGGTGTTAAACGATCAAAGATGATCTTTATAGGGTTTATGCAGTCTGTGACTGGATTGCATTAATATTAATACGTATATCTTTCTGTCAAAGCCAATGTAGAACATAGCGAGCGTTTGAAATATTGAAATTAATCAATTGCTTTAACGTTAATAAAAATATTATAGGAAAACCTACGACATAATCACCCGGCGTGAAAAAGCATCTCTCGAGGCCGTCAAACTGAGGGCCATCATTTTAATATCATCCGTATCTATAATGGTGGTCTTCAGTCTTTGGACCTCACTCTAGCTTTCCATCAGGCGGTTTGAGGTCATTCTGACTTGTCATTACAAAAAAAAAAAAACTATCATATCTGAAATTTTTCCATGATTTTCTCGAAGATTTGTACAGTATGCCAACCGTTGAAGCCTTACCTGTCCCTAGCCCCTTGACCTTAATATCTTTCTATTTGATATTTTTTTGTTAATTAAATTTTTAACTGTGAATCGTATCATTTAAGTTTTACTTATTATATCTGTCGACTGTTGCTAAGTCAGAGTTCCTATCTATACTAATATTATGAAGCTGAAGAGTTTGTTTGTTTGCTTGAACGCGCTAATCTCAGGAACTACTGGTTCGAATTGAAAAATTCTTTTAGTGTTGGATAGCCCATTTATCGAGGAAGGTTATAGGCTATATAACGTCACGCTACGACCATTAGGAGCGGAGCAGTGACCATAAATGCAGCTGAAACTGCGGGAACGGCTAGTATATTATAAAACAAACGTATATAGGTACTAAAGCCAGCCCACCTCAGAAACTAGACACTATTGTTTTACGCTCCTTTGAACTTGCATACGCCACTCGGCTTTAGACTTATCTTGTTTACTCGTTTGTCTAGAATTTAAGGTACATCACCTAACAGGCTAGACAACAAAGTACAAAAAGATATATCAATGTTAGTCGGAGCTATTTAGAGACAGGCCAGTCTTCATCAACTGACAGGCTAGACAAAAAAGTCCAAAAAATAACACATTATGAATGTAAGTCGGAACTATTTACAGACAGTCAGTCCTCATTCCCAGTAAACAGAACAGTAGGTGTCAGAGTAAACAACCTTGGACTGCATCTTGAATAATTCCTTAGATTAAAAGCCATCAAAGGGACGGTATAGAAAACGCTGTACTTTAAAGTGTATTTATTACATATATCTAGTATTAGTGTTATTATTTATTGACACTAAACCTTATCTATCAATAACCGTATTGGTTTGATTAAATGAGTTTTTTTAACACAAGCATTTCAGACAAGTGAATACTAAGTTTATGGGTTAAACCCACATTTATGGAGTTTATAGGCTTAATAGAATATTTTTTTCTTGTAGTAGAAACTCAAACAATGACAATTGAAATGCATTATTTTAATGTTTTTTTTATAAATTTAAAAATTCAATAGGGTAAGATTGTGTTCACATAGCGAGCGTCTCTTGGGCGTTGAACGCGCGTTGTCGCAGTCCAGTTTGAGTTTTGTATTCGTGGAAAAAAGGGGTAAAAACAGAAACATAAAAGTAATTTTTTATTTCTTTATCATTTTTAGTATTATATATTTTTATTTCATACAAAAATAAACTGCGTGAAATGTATGAAATGAAGTGTCACTGAACACATGCTATGTGAAAAATGACATACGGACTTTTATTGAAATGGTCGAATATCTTTATTACAATCGCGTTGAAAAAGGGCACTCTTGTGAATGAATGTACGGCAAATGATCAAAACGCGTGTTAGCGTGTTAGCGTGTTAACGACATGAACAAAGTACGTGCGTGTTAGCAAAACGTGCGTTCAACGTCCGTCATCTCAACGTGGCCTAAAGATTGCTTTCGTAAAAAAGACTAATTCGATCTAAAAGAAAATAATAGCAAAATGTAATACGGCGTAAAATTATGTGTTTTATCCTTCGTTTCTCTATAGCGATTATTATAATTATTATGGCAGTTTATTTAGAGCGATTTTATAAGCATTTGTAGATAGAGAAATTACACAGAGTTTTCATTAAGCTGGCGAACTGGCAAATACAATGTAAAGCCAATTCTATTTACGAATTTCATTCATCATCTCTCGATGTTCCATTTAGATGTCATTGTTCATTGTTGTCTTGTCTTTTGAGTGTTGCAGTGGTATTGATTACCGAATGTCTTAGAGTAGCCTAAGTGTTATATTATAATAGATGTTTCGATTGTATTCATTTAGTAATTTAGTATTTGTTAGTGTTTATCTCACTGCATCTAAGTACACTAGTTATTAAAAATAAGTGTTTATTTTAGGAGTGTGATGTTTTATTAAGATAATGGCCGTATCTTAATAGAATATCACAAGACTAAAATAAAAGTTTAATAAATATTTCTGTGTGTAGGTACACAAGTGTATTTTTTATGAGACATAATTCGAAACAAAGAAATACGTAGAAGAAGAACTTAAGAAACCTCACGCTGCTGCGGGCGCGGAGCGTCTGATAGCTCAACTGTGCTTACAACTGCAGTTATGCACACTTTAGTTTGCCAGATTTTGAGCACCGATCAAATATGTATGGTAGATATTTGATAGAAGTTCCGACCATATGAATTGACTGCTGAAGGCCGCTCTTAATAAGAGACCTGTATTCAGCAGAGGACTATCTGTAGCTGAGATCCTGATGATGATGATTATGATGATATCTTTTCATGTATAATCAGGGCGTTGTGTTACTCATCATCCGTGTACGATAAGGTAGCTTAGTAAAAAGGCTTATATCAATTTGAGTGTATTTTTCTTAAATAAAAAAAAAACAATATATTTTTTTAATATATTCTAAGTAAGGATCATTCTTTCTTCTATCTATGCTCAAAGTTATTATTTTGTCAATTTGAGCGTTCCAAAGATTTTTAGGTGGGTTTCTGTAAAGTGATGAAAAGAAACATTGTGGACTATATTTTATAATTTTGTTAATTGTTTTTTATGTTTGTTATATGGCCAGGAGTCGCGCGGGAGCTTCGTTAGACGAACGGTTCACGACTTCACATGATGCGACTGGCGTCAGGCTGACGGTGTCCGCCGCCCGCACCGGCGACACCGATATTTACACACTGCAAGTGAGTATACTCTTCTTTTCGCTATATTTTACTTACTTACAAAAAATAATATAAAAGGACAACACCTAAATGCATGAAATTCTGTACTGAGTTGCATCAAAAACAAAGTTGGTTTTTCAAGTAAAACCCGGGTTTTTACACGCTTTATATTAGCTTCACTTGTATGTTTGTTTGTATGTTTGTAACCAACTCCTTTGGGCGCGATTTTGACCCACTTTAAACGGCCAGATTTCATTCAAATTTTGCATACGTGTCAAAGACCGATGACAATGCAATATTTCGATTAATTTTTTTATTTTTTTCGTTGAATTTTCTATAAAAGCGTGTTTTTTAGTTTTTTAAACTATAATTATTCATCATTTAATAAAATCGAGAATAACCTAAACCACCATTTTCCTTGATCTAAAAACTACCATCCTCATTGATAAAAACAACCATATAAATAACATACGTTGGATTCTGTGTAGCAAAATATCCGCAACAAAATAATTTACGTTAATACGCAAATGTATGACACAAAGGACGGCCCGTTTCGTATTAATAATCAATAACTATCTGGTCGAAATCAATTAAAGGAACAAGAAAAGTAAATACTTATTTTAAGACAAAACAAAATATTTGGATTTCAAATAATTTTCTATCTCGACTAATTAATTATTTGTTTATTTAGGTATTGTTTAATAACTTTTCCAATGAACTATAAATCATGAATGACAGGAACGGAACGTCAATGCTATTTATATTGTTTTCAAATAATATCTCCTGTTCACAACCATATTCCTGACGCAAATAGTCGTATAAAAATGAAATAAAAAGGAAAATAATTACCTACTACAGTAAATTTGAGCCTGACGCGTGAGAAATATTGGTACCACGTTTGGTCATTGTCCTTTTATTTTATTCTGTTCAATTGAAGCTAGCCATCTAGTCTTATGGTTAAACAGTATTAATATCGTAGTAATGTTTTTCCACTGGTGAGTAGGTTCACCATAGGAGGAGATCATCATCATCCCCATCACCTGAATAATTGGCAATCCACCACTGTGCGGTTCTCTAGAAACTTTTTGCCTCGCACAACCAATTTGTGTAACAAATTATTGCCTGCGGTATTTCCGGACCGATGCGACCTTCAAACCTTCAAGAAAAGAACATTTCTAACGTTTATGATGTCAAAAAAACTGTAAAGTATTTTCTGAACTTGGGTTTTCACGTCAATATTTTGTCTAAATTATTATTTACTAGCAACCCGCCCCGGCTTCGCACGGGTCCAAATTATACACCAAAACCTTCCTCATGCATCACTCTGTCTATTAGTGAAAACCGCACAAAAATCGTTCAGTAGTTTTTCAGTTTATCGCGAACAGACAGACAGACAGACAGACGCGATGGGGGACTTTGTTTTATAATATGTAGTGATGTAGTGATGGAAATTGATTGCAATAGAAATAAGAAAAGTAAATTGCAAATGTAAGGCAGGCTTTTCTTAAATATAGCGCTGCATGTTGTAGAATGTTTAAATGGGAGCCAGTTATTTTGATGTTTACTGAAACAAATTTATTTGAAGTAATGTTTACTTACAAGTTTGCTTGTATTGAATAGTACTACTACATACAACACTTATTTATTTTTACAAATAACATTATTAATAATATCTAAATGTTTCTGAAGCTCATACTTACATATGTTTTTTTACTGCATTCCCATCCACTTATGTCGTTTATCACATAACCATGGAAAATGAGTACTATTCGTGGGAAAGTAATAGAATTTTATACCATATGACTTATTTTATTTATGTATAAAAATATATAATTTCAGCAAAATAATTATATGTTAGAAGGTTAATTTTGTTCGAAATGGTTTTTTATACCTTAACCTTTAAGAAACTTGTACTCCCTTTCTTAAACAATCCTATACTGTAGTCCTTCGGACAGAGTAAAAATAAAATTAAATGGCAAACTAAAAAAAAAAAAAAAAACAGCTTGGCAGGGAGCTCATTCTACAGCCAGAATGCCACCGGCGAGCGGTGCGATGGTAGAATGCGGCAGTGGGCATCATGTTAAACAGTTCCTCGGAGTACAACCTCCAGCCTCAAGGGAGGCAAAGTCTATCTTAAGTTTAAGGGTTCAATATCGCTTGTGAGTTTAGGGTCATCGACGATTCGCACAGCACGCCTTTGAAACGAGTCAAAAGACCCGAGGTGGTATCCAGGTGCTAGAGTTTCCAGCTTATTACGTCCCCGCAGTTTCACCTGCGTTTATTGTCACTGTCGTGATGTTATATAGCCTATAGCCTTCCTTGATAAATGGACTATCAAACATTGAAATAATTTATCAATTCGAACCCGTAGTTCCTGAGATTAGCGCTTTCAACTAAACAAACAAATTCTTCAGCTGTATAATATTAGTATAGATGTGGAGGTTGACTCTTTTTGGCTTAATTGACTGGGTATTTTATTTTTCTATAGAATAAAGTTTAAAAAAGAAAAAGGTAGTAACACTACATAAATACAAACCAACTAGGTAAATATATGTAAATGTAATTAGGTTATTAATTTGATTAGACCTCTCAATTTCTTTTCTATAAAAGATATTATTCAATCAATCAATCAGCCTATCATAGTCCACTGCTGGACGTAGGCCTCTCCCAATGTGAGCCACAGCACCCGGTTCTTCGCCTTCCGCATCCAGTCCATCTCTGCTAGCTTCTTTAGGTCGTCGGTCCATCTGGCTGGGGGGCGTCCTACCTTCCGTTTACGGATTCGCGGATCGTATCGAGCGGAGTCGAGCCGGCCCATACGTGCCGAAGCATGGCTCTTCCACGTTCACTACTACAATTTACTAATTACACTTAGGTATAACACTCCTTAGCTTTGGATTAATTCAGTGTAAATAATGCACAGTAGTGGTTATGTCGGATGGAGACATAAGACTGTAGGCTATAGCAGATAAACAGATTAGCGATTGGCGAGTCGAGTTAAATATCCCGGGTAGCCCGGTTTATTAATCCAAACTCGACTTGATTTTCTCGTCTACCGACTTCATTCGGTCAGTAAACTATGGCACCGAGATCCGGTGAGGGCCCGATAACCGCGCGCCGCCGGACCCTATTGTTACCATAGCTACGCGGGTCGGTCGTCGGGTCGCCGTAGTATTAAATTAGAGAATTTCAACACAATGAGACGCCAGCCGGGCAGCTTTATACAGGTTTTAGGATTCTATAAATGGGCTAGGATAATTTACCATTCTTATTAGACAAGTTACTAGCTCTATTTAGCGACGCTTGCACCATTTGTATTTGGTTTGTGGAAGTTTTTAGAAGAAAGGAATTTTTTTTTTTAATTTTTTTTTTTAAAAAGACAACTCCCGCATTAGGAATTACTCCTGTGTCGCGGGGGACTTTACAAACATAGAAACAACGGACACAAAGAACACCCAGACTCGGGTGGGAATCGAACCCACGACCTATAAGCATAGCGGTCAAGGTCACTAACTACTAGACCAACAGGCCAGTCAGAATAAAAAATAATTTAACATTACAAGAGTGTTATTTGGGAGTTTTATGTAAAAAATTGTGATGGGTCAAGAGGAAAAGGGTCTATTATAAATATAGTGGCAATACTAGATACAATTTTGATTATCATAAAAAAAAAGTATCATATAGTTAAGCTATAAGACAAACCAGTAACACTACGTCTATAAATTTTATTTCTACGATATGTGTGATCAACACAAAAAATATTACTTCTGGGATATTTGGTTACCGGAGGCCCTAACCCTTCCCTCTCCCCTATTCCCGTCCTTCCCCCCTCCCCCTCCCCCTCTTCTCCTACTCCCACCTTAAAGGGCGGCAACGCAACGACTCTCGAGTTACAAGTGCCCATGGGCGGCGGTAGTCATTTACCATCAGATGACCCGTCTGCTCGCTTGCGCCCTATGCCATAAAAAAAAATCCTTGAAGCAATATTTTAAAATTTTGGCACCATCCCAAATATTTAATTTTGACATTTTGAATCTAACAAAGTAACATGCACCGAAAAGACTATTGACTGCACTTTTAAAAATAAATAATTCTTTCAAAAAAACACCGACTTCAACAAAAAAAACTATTCCATACAAGACTTATATATGGTTTTCTCATGGATGCCATTGTCAGAACTGGACCAAATTGAAATGGGACCATACGGAAAGCACCAGCTTTCAAATAAAAAAAGAATCATCAAAATCGGTTCTCCCAGTCGAAAGTTCTGAGGTAACAAACATAAAAAAAAAAAAAAACATACAGTTGAATTGGCAACCTCCTCCTTTTTTGAAGTCGGTTAAAAAGAAATGTTGACGAAGCATTGATAGATATGTTTATTTTAGACATGTAACCGTTGTAAATAGCTGCTAATTAAAATTTCAGTACTAGTATAGTATTATGTTATCTGTGCTATAATGAAATATACACAAAACCGATAAACTAACTGTTCATACTCAACATTAAAAAATGGTTCAGTCTTTATTTTTAAACTAGCTGCGCCCCGCGGTTTCACCCACGTAAGTCCCGATCCCGTGGGAATATCGGGATAAAAGTAGCCTATGCGTTAATCCAGGTCTCCAGCTATCTACATACCAAGTTTCATCGCAATCGGTTCAGTGGTTTTTGCGTGAAAGAGGAACAAACATCCATCCATACATCCATCCATCCATCCAAACTTTCACATTTATAATATTAGTGGGATTATTGGCCACTGTTTGATTGAATAATAATGAACGAACTATTAATCAAATAGGTACTAGTAAAAACGTACTAGTTAGTCGTGAAGCTAGTTGCTTGTTCCAATACGTAGATCCTATGGAGAAGAACAGCCAAGAAACTCCAAGGACACTCTTTTTCAATAGGTTTTTTTTACTTTGTTAAGTTACTTGTAACATTGCTTAGAAGGACATTTAAAATGAGAGGACAATGTAACATATTGTTCTAAAATATATCAATCGCGCAATATTACTTATATATTCAAGTAGTAGCAAACTGGCGATGACCAGCTCCGACCAATGGCACTGGACGAAACAAGGAGATAACATTTTTCTAATAGACAAGGTTAATTTAGTATACAGAATAAGTTATAATTTGAAACAGAAACCAAATTTATGTTTGTCTATATATTTACTATGAGAGTATGTTCAATTTTGTTGACTTGTTTATATACTAGCGGACCCGACAGACGTTGTACTGCTTTAACTTAAAAAACATTATTACTGGAACCCTATCGCAGCGCCATCTACCGGGTCCAATTGTAAATCTAAACCATTCTTGAATCCACCTGAAGACACACAAAAAATTTCATTAAAATCGGTCCAACCGTTTAGGAGGAGTTCAGAAACATACACACGCACAGAAGAAATATATATATATATATAAAGAAGATATTTTCTTTGATAAATAATGCTTTGTGTGTGAAAAACATACACGCTACACATCCTCGCACCTCTCATTTGCGCACCGTTTCACAGCGTCCCTACGCATCCTCGCACCGCTCAGCGGCCTAGCACATCTCTGGTAGAAACGCTCACATCGTTTCACAGCTTCATTACGCATGAGGATGCGTGAACGAGAGATGTGCAAGGTAGCTGAGCGGTGCGAAGGTGCTCAGCTACCTCGCACTCTCTGGTGGAAACGCAGCCTAACACAGCGTTTCGCATTGTGCTTTTTTTTCTGGTGTTTCTGTATTCTCTCCTTCTCTACTCCCTCACTACTCTACTCACGTTCAAGCCCAAAGGAAGTTAACAGAAATGCGTGGACTTGCACCTGTCAGAAATCCAAAATGATAAAAAAATATGTCTTTCACTCAATAATGAACTTGGTACTTGCTGCTGGATCCTAAATGACGTCAGTTTTGATGTATCCTTATAATGCACGACATTTCCTTTAAACAGTCACAAGTAATAGCAGCAGTGACTCTGCTATTGGTGGTTAAATTACTTCTGTACCTTTCCATTGTTGGTTTTGTATTCTACAAATAAATGTCTTAAATCCGTATGTATCTTTTCAGGCTAGCAATGCAGCCGGCACGGACACGAGTCAGGTACGGTTGGAGGTATCTTCAGACGAGGCACCCACTGGAGAGGACCCACCGACCTTCCTGCGTCGCTTGCAAGACCTCACCGTGAAGGTCGGCACCAGAACGAGATTCCTTGTCGAGATCGTCAGCTCTACAGAGTGCAAAGTAAGTAGAATTTTACGAATCTTTCTTATCGGGGAGTCCCAGAAGTAAATTCTATAATTCAAGGAGTATGAAATATTAATTTTAAACGCACGCACCGCCTTAGCAAAACTTTAGAGAATAAAGTTTAGTAGACGGCTTACAGTACAACACTACTAGGTGTTCCGCGAGGTATATCGATAATTACCATGAAATCTGTGAAAAATAATGTAGTGTGGTATTTCTGCCAGTAAGCAGGTTCGCCAGACTCGCTAGTGGTTTTGCTCCTTGGAAGTGTACTTGTTTGAAATCAATATTCGATATCGGTCAGTTAGTACTGATATTCATCGGATAACAAACACTTCGGAACAAATAATAATAAATCGGATAACAAATACTTATATTGCCGCTAGCGACTGGGTGCAGTCTTCAAATGTACTCCTAAATGGCCAAACTTGTTCAAAGTAATACAATTTGAAAAAAAGGAACACCTAAAATACCACACGACAAACTTTCTCATACTCTTCCGTGTCGTCGAACACCAAATAGCTTTTGTGTTATTTAGCATTGCGTTGTGTAAAACATCAATGGAAGATGGAATGATATTGGTCCAAATGGGTGTATTTCTGATGGTTTCAGAAAACAAAATTGTTTCAAAAGTTACATTTGAAATGTTTACATGTCCATAGCGCCAGATGTAAATTCAGAAGAGTTGCCTTTAGTATTTATAGGCGATAAGGCTTTTGCTCCAAGGGCATATTAAACCGTAGGCGCATAGACAGGCACACCTCACAGGTAACCTCTTACACACAATTATAGATTTTGTATAGCTAGAAGAGTTTTAGAAAACAGTTCACATTTTTAGGTCACCTATAAATGCCAGGCATGCACAATATTAACAAAATAGTATAGCATTTTGTCTCGCATAATTTCTTAGGAAAAAAAAGCTAAATTAACCAAAGTTTTGATATAGCCTAGGTACCGCATTGTTGAGTCACGGGATTGGGCGATGTAAATAAAAGAGACGCGTGTTCTTTAGAGTTATAATGTCCAACTATTTAAGTGACAAACTCGAACCCTGACAATCCCAAGACTGGCGATGTGCAACGCAGTACTTGATTGTGCTACAAAATGCTGACAAAGCTTGTGTCGCTCCAGCACTAAATCAAATCTTTCTGAGGTCGTTAACATTCAGTGAAATTCATTGAAATACTAGGGTTAAATGATATTGTAAGGTAACTGTCATATCACAACTATAATACAAAACTTATAGATTAAATTGTATAGGGCTCAAAATTGAGAGCGTCATATTTAAGCCTTAGGAACTTACTAAGATTTGCGACCAAGTGGTTGCAGCTGCGAACCCCACCCAGTGCATTACCGACGTGACGTGAACTCACTCCTTTACCTTAGCTGAAGAAGTGACCAAGAGTACCTACTAGTAATGTGTGACCCAGGTTGTTAGTATTCTTAATTAAAGAAAATTAAATGAATATAGACATGAATACATTGTTCTGAGTTTGAAAATTGACATCGCCATGTTACTTTCACTATACAAACAAAATCTAAGTTACTATCATGAGTCGTTTCAATGAAATTCACTGAAAGAAATAATACAAGTTATTTCCTTACTTTCATTTTGATCATTCAATAACTAAAACTGATTATAATACTATAACGGCGGTCGAAGCGTTATAGTACGCGTACTTTAGGTAACACAGGCGAAATAGGTCCTAGAGTCACAAGTACCAACTAGGTACTCAAACGGAGATCTTTCACCCACTTACAATTAAAAACTTTTTGGTTCCATCAAATAGGAATTTATAGTGCGGGTTAAAAATAGTACCGAGCGTCACGTATGGCCCGTGTTGTTTTAGCGTGAACGAAACCAAACATTTAAATGAACGCTTGATTTCTGCTGAAAGTAATTAAACAGTCTGAAAATAAAATGTTGTATAGGGTATAAAGCATTAAAGAACAATTTTATTTGTTGTTTTGTTATGACTTTAAATTAGAATTTTGCTTATTATTATATAATACAAACAAAATTCGTTTCAGTAATCGCGTCCGTTCTATATACATTTATAAAGTTATTACAAATGGAGCAAAAAAACGACACAAGCATAATGCCACTATATCGAAGTTCGAAATTTAAATAGAAAACAAATGACAATTTAAAATAATTGGCGCCAATATTCTGTGCCGTTGTCTGCCTACAACACGTTTTCATTAACACGGTATTAAAACCTTGAGAAACAGGAATGTCTAATGGTCTAACAACAGTAGTCATGACATAATTTGGTCTATTTTCACCGCTAACATCCGTAGGTATTTATACGTTATTGAGTTTCCGCACGCTCTGACAGCTCCCGGAAAAAACAAAAATGGCGACGGAAGCGCGCGAATATTCATAATATAGTCTCTTAATTTAATTATTGTTAGTGCTACGCTTCGATTAACAATAAAGTGCTACATTATGTTCGATGGGCAAATTGATGTTCACGTATCAAATATTTTGATGTAGAATATGTTAAATATTTGATTGATGAAGACTCATTTATTAATTTATTATTAGGTATATCTTTCCAGTGCGAGTCACGAATTTTTGTTATTTAATTTGCTACTTTTTATTGAAGTTCTTGCATATTTATGTTTATAGGTATATTATGTCAGTAAATTAAAATATATATTAAATTAAAATTACATTTTGTGCTTTAGTTATGTGACCTGCCATTTTTATTTTGCCAAGCGATTGTTCGTGTGTGCCTCGCTGGATGCAGCAGCGATTTGTTTTTGCTTTGCGTTAGTTTGTGATCTATATAATCTATTATACGTGAGGACAATACTTTGTAGTCTTTGTACGAATTTTTTGCTGTCGTAAGAGTAGTAGTAAACTACTCTTACTTAAAGTTTATATTCAAAGAAGTGCAGAAAGCTAAATTTTGTAAACAATATCATAGCACACTATGAAGGGTTCCGCACCATCGTACAAGATTTAATACTATAAGTCAAAAAAATACGTCTCTAGTAGGGGAGCCCCCATTAATTTTTAATTTATTTTTATTATTTGTTGTTATAGCGGCAACAGATATACACATTCTGTATAAAATTCAACTGTCTACCTATTACGGATCATGAGATACAGCTTGGTGACAGACGGACAGGCTGACGGACGGATAGCGGAGTCTTAGTAATAGGGTTTTACCCTTTGGGTACGGAACCCTAAAAATGGCTACATAAAGCTATAGGGGTGTAGTATATATTTTGACCTGTCATGGTATAAAAGTCTATACAGTACTAGTTCAAGTTATAGTGGTCAATAAAATAAAACAAGACCTCCAAAACGGTCGAAATTTGACCGTCAGGCAATCTCTAGTTTAGATAAATAGGTACCTACATATTACACATTCAATATTGGTGATGGCTTGCATTGGTCTACATGTTTCTAATTCATGTACATAAATGTACCTATAAGTGTTCCTTTTTCAAATACACCTGTATATATGACATTTGTACCTATTTACAAAAAAAAAGTATTTATGTAAGCATGCATGAATAGTATGAATAGAAAAACTCTATTGTTG
Source organism: Euplagia quadripunctaria (assembly GCA_963859945.1). NCBI lineage: Eukaryota > Metazoa > Arthropoda > Insecta > Lepidoptera > Erebidae > Euplagia > Euplagia quadripunctaria. Next base: position 3,826,989 of record OY982559.1, read on the forward strand.
ACACGTCAAACCGAAGTTGAAATACAAGTTGCCACAGTAGTACAAGTAACACACAACTCAAGTACTAGGTGATATCGAAGTTCTGTAGTTAGACTAGGTTGTCGGACATTTTGCCGGATCCCTCCTATTCAAGGCGCAGTACGGCACACCGTGTGTTTAGTCGGTTCGATTCTGACACACCGCCCACCCGAAAACCCGGTGAGGTAACGGCCCGACGGGGGTTTCCACACGCACAAAAAAAAAACAAAAAGGTTATCGGACATTTTAGGGCTCCAACTACCCGCAACGAATGCCACAGATGTTCGTATGGCAACTGGGACCGACGGTTTAACGTGCTATCCGAAGTACGGAGGCGTCTCAGTGTTAAGAATTTTCACCCATTCTAAGACTTAACATGCCGGCTTGGCATTAACCTTGTAATGTGCTAACCGACTCGGTTACCACTGTATGTTTAATTTACTCTCTACCTTATAATATATATTTAAAAAAACACTTAGAAAGATGGCAGACCGTAGCAGCGGACCCTGTAGTTAAAGTAATCGCTCTGAACCCTACGTTTCCACCAGTGCTATCAAAAAGTGCTTAATAACCCGAATTTTAAGACAGTGTCAATGATTTTAACAGTGATAAATTAGACGCTGTTCGTTAACAAATACTAATCTGTAAACATGTTAAACTAGTCATCTAGATAAAAACTAGTTGGCACACCATTTCGGGTAACAATGTTAGTCAACGTCTGTTATAATATGCGTTTTCACATCTCTGTGTGAAGTTTAGTAAGGCACACCACATACCATACGCAAGGCTTTGAGTGCCATAACTCCTAGTGCCTGCTTAGTAAAAAAAAAACACGAGTCATATGTCGTACCCACAACAAAAACAGTCCTGTTCGTTTACGGGACTCGTATGAAATGACTTATTAATATTATTACGTTTTTGTTAATCTCTCCGATTAAGATAATTGCGTGTGTTACGAGTGGATTAAAAACCTTGTCAGAAAATGGAAGTTCTAGGCTTAGCTAGCTTCGTCTTATGGAGCCGAGAGTCGAATAGTTCGGAAAAATCATAGAAGTTTAATCATAAGATCGATATGCGAACACTGCGGAGTATGTATACCTATATAGACTATAGAAATCAGAAGTTTTAGTATTAACATTTCAAATATATATGTAGAAGGCACATTGTATAACTCAAGTAGGTAGGCAAAATAGCCGGGATCGATTTCCAAATACATATATATTAATAATATAGGTACCGATCTCATTACGTATATGTAAATGTATTATATTCATGCCTGTATTCAATGCATTGTTCTGTGCGCCAATTCCGAATACAGAAAGCAGAATTCAGTGGGCTTGTGCATTAGACGTGAAGCTTAATTGACGTTTGATATACTGTTCGTTACACAAATATGTATAGTCATTTTAATAAAGAGCCAAGATGATACCTATCAGAAAATGTTCTAGAATGATTTTTAATTTTTTTAATTTTATTTAAGGAGGTTAATCAAACATGATTATGCCACTCCATTGTACCAATTCTTAAAAAAATATTTAATAGTCTTTAACTAACTAATAGAATAGTTTGTCGATAATTATTTGAAATAAGCATATGTAATTCTTCGGAACGTGTTTATGTCACTGAACTTCGCCTAAATCGCTGCATTGATTTTGTGATTTATATTTACAATTGGACCCGGTAGGTGGCGCTCCGATAGGGTTCCAGGATGTTTTTTTACGTTCCACAATATAGTAGACATTACATTTTAAAAACACAAACATAAAATCCTTACAATAATATTGTGGGAGACTGGTGCCTAAGCTAGGCTCGAGGTCTGTTTCAGGACACCAGGTCTCCACTCCGTGTATATTTACATTTCAATTAACTATAAGAAGTGGGAACTACAAGAATTGAATGTTTTACTATATTTAAAAACTTATTTCTAGTAGCATAGTATTTAGATACATATATATTGTTATTGTGTGTCTGTGTATGCGTGTGCGTGAACGTGTGTATGTGGATGCATGAGCTTGTGCGCATGGGTTTCTGTATGTGCCGTTTTGCTAAACTCTAAACCAGTACGGAAAGCATCGCTTCAGTATCCTCGTAGTTTATATAATATTGCTCGAATGCAAGAAGGCGCCATTAATTCTGACGTTTCGATGAGTTTTTTTTTAGTTAGACAAGTATAATCATTTTAGCATATTGAAGTTAACTATTTTAGAATATTCTTTGTCGTGCAGGTAACATGGTTCCGAAACGAGCGTCGCCTCCTCGAAGCTGAGCGGGTGTCGCTGGCTCGTGATGGCAATTTCTGGTGCGCTGACGTAGCAGCAGTAAGCGTTGATGACGCCGGAAGATGGACGTGCACAGCGGAGAACCTCGGCGGCAGAGCCAGTTGCTCGGCGCATCTCAACGTTCTTGGTAAATGATACAAATGATTTTCTGCTTTTGGTAATAAACATAGAGGTCTTAATTGGAGTAACACTTAAAACCCTACTGGCGTCCTCAGTTAAGTCACCACTAGAGAGAGAGAGCAGAGTTCTTAGAGAGTTTTTATTAAAGACTAGCCGTCCCCGCAGTTTCACCTGCGTTTATTGTCACTGCTCCGCTCCTATTAGTCGCCTTCCTCGATAAATTGGTTATCTAATACTGAAAGAATTTTTCAAATCGGACCAGTAGTTCCTTAGATTAGCGCGTTCAAGCAAACAAACAAACAAACTCTTCAGCTTTATATATTAGTATAGATATACGGTTGAAGTCACTTGTGTACATTGGAAACACCCCACTTACTCCTAGTTAGAGCGTAGCGGAGCTGAAACCGCAGGTCGTTTCAGTCCATGATAAAGCCTCCGAAATACACATGTACAACCATGTAACTCTACAAATATGACTGGCCTGTTTTCCTAGTGGTTAGTGACCCTGACTGCTACGCCTTAGTCGTGGGTTCGATTCCCACCCGAGTCTGGGTGTTCTTTGTGTCCGTTATTTGTATGTTTGTAAAGTCCCCCGCGACACATGAGTCATTCCTAATGCGGGAGTTGACTTGAAAAAAAAAATGATACTCACGAAAGTCTTAATTCTAATATCACAATCTAAAATAACACAAGTATTCAATAAAAAATTAAAACACGCCCGACTCGAAAATCCCTTCAATGTTTAAAAAAGAACTGATGATCTTCGAACAGCTGAACAGATTTCCTTGAACTAGGAACAATCTCGATCAAGTTAGCTTTCAATAATAAGAAAACTAAATAAAAAGCGGTCCAACCGTTTAAAAGCTATGATGCTACAGACAAACACGTTAAACTTATAACAACCCTCCTTTTTACGTCGAGGGTTGAAAATCAATTGCAGTAAGTGTTTATCTATACTATCCGTAACGGCTTAAATCGAAATTAAATTTGTTTGATAACGAATCATAAACTAGTCGACTGTTTTCAGAGCGAACATAACAAAAGCGTCACTATTATTTTACAGTAAAGTTAAAAATTAATAATTAAAGGTCAAGCTGAGTCTTTGTAACTGCAACAAAACATACGTGTATTACGTATCATGCAGGTGGCGTCGAAATCAACCGAAATATTATCACCAGGCGCCAGTTACCGAGTCGTTACTATAATGAGCAGAGCAACTATAGATCGGGGGCGCAACAATATTCAAAAAGTAGGGGGTGTCCAGTGTCCAAAATACTTTTTTTTTATGAGGACTCAAATTCTTTTTACGGCGAACAACATACAAAGTGATGTGGGGATATTTGAATACCGAATAATAGTTTGCCAGTAACCTCTGACATCAGAGGCGAGAATGCCACTAGGTGTAAATGCGTAGTACACTCGGTCCGGAGATATGATCTTTTTCTTTCATGTGCACATAATGAAACTTGAGACTTTTTGTTCCCAAAAAAGGTTTAAACTGCCGCCGTTGATTTGATTAATCGAAGTACAAGGAATCTCAATAACAGTTCGTATGTCAAGTTCGGACAAGATGGACGTGTTCTAATTGTTTATTGTATGTTAGGTACGAGTGATAGGTGCTATCAATTCCGAGAGGATAGCTTGTTTTGTTTACCTGCCTGCAGGCCGTGCTGGCCGATGCGATAAACGATTATGAACTTTAGTTGCTCCGGCATTGAGTGAAATTTACCGTGCCGTAATAAAAGATGAAAATAACAGTAGTGTGGAAGCTTTGATTTATTAACCTGTCTGGATAGAGTAATTCAGGCAAAGGACACGCAAAATATGATATCTCCACCTATGCATTATGTGTTAGTAAGCAGGTGCCGTTGTTATCTACAAACTGTCACTGTGTCACTTCTGTCTGTATATAAGTATATCATCCTACTAATGTTATAAATGTGAAAGTTTGGATGGATGGATGGATGTTTGTTACTCTTTCACCCAAAAACCACTGAACCGATTGAGATGAAACTTGGTATGTAGATAGCTAGAGACCTGGATTAACGCATAGGCTACTTTTTATTCCGATATTCCCACGGGATCGGGACTTACGCGGGTGGAAACCGAAGGGCACTACTAGTACATAAATATATACGAAGAGTTAATAAAATAATGATTGAAAAATTAACTAGTTTACTTATTACAAAAAATATTCGGTTTTAAATAGATGTGTAAATGATTGAATCTGTCAGAAGCGATAAAATACCGGCCAATTTCATATCTTGTAATTTTAGGTTGTAAGGATAGGATTATCTATAAAAGTTAAACTACTTTGAGTCAAGGTTAAGCTCGCCTTTGTACATACCATTTCCAACTTATTAAAAATTAAGTATATAAACGTAATACTTACGCACTAACATTGTATTTTTTTTATGGTATAGAGGGCAAACGAGCAGACGGGTCACCTGATGGTAAATGACTACCGCCGCCCGTGGGCACGTGTAACTCGAGAGTCACAAGTGCGTTGCCTACAAGGTGGGAGTAGGAGAAGAGGTCGAGGGGGAAGAGTGGGAAGAGGGGAGAGGGGGAGAAGGGAACGACGGGAGTAAGGGAGAGGGAAGGGTCAGGGCCTCCGGTAACCTCACTCACGCGGCGAAATGCAGTGCAATCATTGCTTCACTGCCGTTTTTCTGTGAGGCCGTGGTATCGAGCGGAGTCGAGCCGTGCGTGCCGAAGCATGGCTCTCCCACGTTGTATGTGAGGAATAAACCGTTATAAAATAAATTTAAAGCTACCGACGATATAGCGATGACGATGAAAACATGCAACATTTAACTCATCTTTTGCGTTGCGGTTATCAAAACTTCAGGTACTTGAACAGTAATCATAGGAATTAAGCGTAGACTGTAAACGCAGAATTATGCTGATCTAACTCCTATGAGATTGACATGTTCATTGTGTGATCAAACTCTCACTAAAATAAAGATGAAAAGAGGACACAATAATACTTAGCTCATCTAATTGAATTTTCTATTCTAATTTAAGTATTGCGACCTTGGGCGGCCGTAGTCACTTACCATCCAGTGACCTGTCTGCTTGTTGCCCCTGATTACATAAAAATAAAAAAATAGCCGTAAAGAATCAAAAAGTTGTATTTAAACAGGCTTTTTCAAATTGTTAAAATAAAAGTTTGTTATTTTACGACTGACGCAATAGCGTTTTACATTTAAAAACTAAAATGTCAGATTTAAAAGTAATTGTCCTAATTTCTACACAGGTTGTATGTAGGTGACGCCGTACCGAATCCTGAAATAGTGTATTCATGCCGCGTTCCAATAAACAAAAAACGATTCGTTTTGCTTACAAACGGTAAAATTTTCATTGAAAATTCAAAACGAATCGTTTCTTGTTTATTGGAACGCGGCATTCTGAGTGGAAAATCACTGGAAATTCGCTGTACAAAGGACTTGACCTTTGCCTTTGCTAAAATCATAAAAGTTAAAAACCATGTGTATGTAGGGACACAGAGAAAGACAATGCAAAAATTCCACTCTTATATTCTACTTATTTAGTCTATTTTTATCAGAGCTCAGAACAGAATTTTTACCAGCTTTTATATTCCGAAAAGGTCACCATTGTTTTACGTTTGATGAGTTTTGTTTAGAAATGGGACGAAACGTTTGTAGCTCAAACAATACAACACAATATAAACTTTTACTGTGAATTTATTTCTTTTTATTTTTTTTTATGGTATAGCGGGCAGACGAGCAGACGGTTCACCTGATGGTAAATGATTACCGCCGCCCATGGGCACCTGCAACTCAAGAGTCACAAGTGTGTTACAAGCCCTTTAAGGAGGGAGTAGGGGAAGAGGGGAGAGGGGGTTTAGAGGGGTGGAGAGGAGGGAGAGGGGAAGGACGGGAATAGGGAAGGGTTAGGGCCTCCGGTAACCTCACACACGCGGCGAAAAGCAATGCAAGCATTTCTTCACTGCCGGTTTTCTGCGAGACCGTGGTATCGAGCGGAGTCGAGCCGGCCCATACGTGCCGAAGCATGGCTCTCCCACGTATAAATGATATTGTAGAACGTTATTGATTAATATTGTTTTGTTTCAGTACCCAAAGCCTATAAGCGACCGGAGTTCGTGGAGGAGCTCCGCGCTTTGCTGACAGAACAGGGCACAGTCTCGCTCGAGTGCAAAGTTGTCGGAGTCCCCACACCGGTACTAAGGTGGTTCAAGGTGAGATTCGTAATATTCTGAGTTGTAACCTTAGATGGACGTAATCCTAATTCGGTAACACGGTCATCAAATAAAGTAAACATCAAGTATATTCGCGTCCTTGACCCCAAAGGCGTAATTAAAAGACGACAATCTCTTAAAAGCCGAAAAAGATAAACAAATGAAATATTTGGACTTATCCCACGAGATTGTCGACATGTGGGATGTGGATTCAGCAATCATTGTGCCGATAGTCATTTCGGCCCATGGGTTAATTGCTAAGAGCCTCGACCAACACCTTCAGAGGCTCACGTTAGGCAGCTGGATCAAGAGCCTAATGCAGAAGGCAGTCCTTCTCGACACGGCACGCATAGTGAGGAGGTTTCTGTCTCTGGAACCCTAACCACCGGTAGTTTGGTCCCTGTACCCGATACCGGTGGGACACTATTTTTTATATTTTTAAATATATTTTTTTTTAAATAATAATGTATTTAAAAATGTAATTTATATGTTTTGTAAAAGTTAATAAAGAGAATAATATTACTTTATTATCAAAAGAGCCAAATACAATTTATCCATCTCATCTAAACTTAAAAGTAAAGTTGTTTGTAATGCTTACGTATATTTTTTAGAGATAGAGTGAACGTCAGTGTTTATGATAGTGTTAACTGTGTTACAGACATTGGATTCCCAGATGAGATAGTATTTTCCTTTCGGTATATATATATAACATTATTAATTTCTATGACGCGTATACATTTTGAACGTCTAATTATTTATAACTAGCATCACGCCCCGGCTTCGCACGTGTACCATACCTCGTGCTATGTGCGGTAAAATTGACACATCTATCCGCATTGTTTTAACTCAGACTTTGTCCATTGGCTTAGTGTTTGTACGCCGCGAGTCTGCCTAAAACTTATAAAAAGGTTGTTTTTAGTGCCACGGAGAATCTTAATTTTGTTTATATAATCAACTAATGTTTTACAAGGACCTTACGGAATTTCGATTAAGATATGAAAGAGGAAGTGTTGGTAGTAATGACCCAATTCAAGACGTTTTCATAAAATCCTGTACTTTTATTATAATATTATTAGTGTGATGTTCGATGTTAACCATGTTAATTTTGAAAATTTTCAAAACCATGGTAATTAAAGCTAATGATAAATTAGTCTTTAGTTAGTTTTTCTAAAGGCCGGTCAACATTTAGATACCAGATACATTTGGATATTCAAAACAACTGACGTGTCTATACTAATATTATAAACCTGAAGAGTTTGTTTGTTTGGTTGAAGCGCTAATCTCAGGAACCGCTGGTTCGAATTGAAAAAAATGTTTGGTATTGGATAGGGCATTTATCGAGGAAAGCTATAGGCTATGACCAATAGGAGCGGAGCAATGACCATAAACGCAGATGAAACTGCGAGGTTGGCTAGTTACATTATATTTATGTAATATTGGACGTAATCTACAAAAACAAACCATTGAAAAAACACTTTACCGCAATGGTCCTCACCAATCTTGCTTGCCTGAATTTAGCGACAATGCAGACCTGCAACTATTCAGAGTCCCGAATTAAGCACCAATGTCAACAACTATGTTAATTACAGAATTACGTATTAGGTAGATGTTTCTTATCATATTAGCGTAACAAGACTTTTAGGCTGCGAAGCCATCATGATATTTAATGAATAAGTGGGATATTTTTTTTTTTTTTTTTAATATTAGTACCGTGCAGACAAGATTCCGGCAGCCGATTGCTGCAATGAGATACAATTAAATGCTTGCTATGTGAAAACACTATTTTTGCCCGATTAACAAGTTGTTAAATAAAGAGAACCACGGTTGTGTGAAATAATATCCGTGCCATAATGGAACTACAAGTATGCCTGATGCTTTATCTGAAATAATTTACCTAATGATTTTTTAAATTAAGGAAAAAAGGTGAAAATGCGTAAAAAATACGTAGACCAAGATATTGTGAAAGCATTAACCGCGTAGGCATCAGGGTCTTTGAGCCAGGATACTATCTTGCATGTTTGTTGTTAACGCAGCTAGTAAATAAGTCTATTGCAGACTGACCTAAACGCGTTATAATATACTGAAAACCATAATCGACCAACTCTCACTCGATGTCGGAGTGCACGCGACGTGACTCCGCATCCGCGACGCAGTTGCCCGCGGAGTGGATGTAAGTTGTCCGCGGAGTGGATGTATGTTGTCCACGGAGTGGACGTAACATGCAAATACATGAATCTTACTAGATTCGCACTAATACCATAGTTCCATTGTAATCCGTATCAAATGTGGAAGTTACACACTACCCATTCTAATAATATGTGAGCAGCAGTATAGCCGTTGTGTTATTGACACGCTAAAGGTTTTTAAACCTAAAAAAGCTGCAAAGAAATGTTAATATAATTTTTCTTTTCCGTTATACTCCACACACCAGGCCTTGTCGTCTCAGATCCCCAACCCGTTGAGGCATCCGATAAAATTTCTAAACACTAATTATCTTACTGCCGGCGTTGCGTACAATATATAAAAGCTTGATACCACCATTTTAGATCAACAGATAATGAAGCAGGTAAGTTCATATATAACGATCGTAATTATCGTTTGACGACCAACTTGAATATCTAACACGTTCAAGTTCTTTTGCGTAATGGCGTCAGTACCATATAGCATGATAAGCCAAGTTTAATAAACCTACTAAGTGAGCAAAGTTACTTCTTCGTCTTGTTTACAAGAGTTTAATGTTTGAAATTTTTGTAACTCATTTCTTATAGTATTAATCGTATATATTATTATTATATATCGTATGGCCTTAAGTGTTCGATACATAGTCATACAATAATTATTACAGTTATATCCAACCAGGAAAAAACTGTCTAGGTAAATGGTTGATAAATGGCCTCTGCATCTCAATAACATAATAATCGGTGTCATAATTTTTGTAAAAATATAAGGTGCTGTACCAAAGGGTAAAACGTTAAATTCATAAATTTCGTCAATATTTCTAGTCTAAGTGAATCTTTTCTAGTTTCTTTTTTTTTTTAAATCCGCATCGCTAAACGCATCTTCCCGTTTGGTTTTGGTTTGGTCTGGGTACTAAAACGTAACTAGAAATGAAGTGATCTTCACTAGGAATACATTTTGATACAGTACCAACTAATGTTAGGTTATAAATGGCCCCGGCTCGGTATTCAGCATTAGAAAAAAAAATATTGTGGCCGAGTGTTTTGAACAATTGACAAGGCTTGCAGGTCTTTTGTAATTTTTTTTTTCTACTGTGGGTAAAATGAAGAAAGTCTACCAGCATTATTTTACCTCCTCTAGCTCCAATTCCGAGCTTGGCCTTGATGAGACGACAGTCGGTCCTCTGAGTCGCCGTTGACCTGCGACCCAGGGGAGGAGCCTTCCATCTGGGAGGTAGCCGGAAAGGTCTCCCTGTCCGGTCCTGGGTGTTAAAACCTTTTAGGTGGGGCTGCTTAGCCCCCGACTTGGATATATGGCGTTTGCTGTCTTTAGGTTTTCGTTAAAATTACGCCCAAACTTCTGTCAACTTTTTTGTTTTGTACTTAATGATGATGATCTTTCAACTCTTTCTTAAGGTTGTTCATCAACAGACCTCTTCTTATAGATGTATGTTTATATTGATTATCACACAGCATACAAACGACATCCATTATGAGTTGAAGTTGATTGGGTATTTTTTATCGTTTGACATCAAAGGTGTGATAGTTTTTATCACACTAGAGAAAAAACCACGGCTAATTATTTCTGCTACCTTCAATACCCTGATCTCTTTTTAAAATGAATTCGTTGTTCAGAGGTGGTGCCCCGATAAGAAGACTGTTAGATGGCAAAGCATGAAATAGAATAGAATATTATTTATTATAACACCATAATTTTAATGTAAGGTACAATGGATGGTCTTATCGCTAAAAGCCATCTTTACCAGGCAACCTGCATATTTATTTTCAAGAGCTTTGCGTAATTCACTTATTAAATCGGTAGTTGCAATATGGTCTAATCCGACAGCGAGAGTAGGCAACATTGCCTTACCCCCATATTTTTTGCAATCGGGTCCTAACCCAAAATACATATGATGTCATCCTGAAGTTGTGCCACTGGAACCTCCTTAGTCACTCACATTATTAAACGTTTGACAAACATTATTTAACGCCAGAATGGGCGTTGGCCCGGGCGACGGTTCACGTCACGCTCACGACGGTTCACGATTGTAATTAATCATCGCTAAGAATACAAATTCAAATGCAAAGACGCATTTATAACCTGTACACATGGTATTTATATATTTATCGGATCATTTGGAAAAAAAATATGCAAACGGCCGACGAATAATTCAATAATCTTCTAATTATTGATATGCACATTTACTAGGCTGCCTACTCTAGAAGAGAAACAGTCTGAGTATGTTTATTGCATACTTGTGCATTTAAATTAACAGGAACAAGATGAAACCCGTTGTAAAAATTATAAACTATAACTAATGATTATATATCCTCTTTGCAACAACGCACAACAGCCCTTATGTCTGTCGATATACGCTACTTTGGTAAAAAGTAGGTCACATGAACATCGACAGAGTGACAGTCCATCCAAAACTGCCCGCATCTTCGAAGTCACGAGTAAGAGGTTTTTACATACACCATAGCAACATACCTTCATAATTTAAAGTCTCCGGCCCTGAATCATCACACGAAGACCTTAACGAACTTGAATTGCGACGATCTTTGCGTCGTGCTTTCTTCAATTTCAATATCATCCGCATCACTGTTTTTGTTTAGTCATTACACACTGTGTAAATCATAACAACTTCTTTGAAATTATAAAATACAATATTAATTGTAAACCCAACGATGAATTTTTTTTTCAATATTTAACATAGCACCTAAGTGGCGAAGCACTGGAACGCGAATGATTGGAAGTGTTCCTTCGTCGGGTATGTGTTATAAGATACCCTCACAAATAAAAAAGACAGGGAAACCCTCTCAAATACAGTGCTAAAGTGGCGAATCCTAATCAAATCAAATGTTGAAATGATGATGTTGAAACAATAATTCCAGTACATTATGGACCCTGTAGGGCACGGCAACATAGAAGAGAGGAGGATTGTTAATTTTGTTTATTTTTTATTTACTTAATTATATCACAGATCTATGTTAAATGTTGGTTCTATATAGACTATTGACCTGTTGGTCTAGTGGTTAGTGACCCCGACCGCCAAGCCAGAGGTCGTGGGTTCGATCCCCAGGACAAATAACTGTGTGATGAGCACGATCATTTGTTGTGTCTGCGTTTAATTTACCTACAATAATGTATGCATTTAGAAACTCATAAGCATGTTCATCAGCTGTCCGGTCACCATAGCACAGGCTCCGCCCGCGCGGTACTACAATGTTCTAATGCCAATCTCAAGGACGAAAATTTAAGTATATTTTTTTTTATCTATGCCGCTTGCATCACTCATTCGCGTTCGGTAACGCCAAATAGGTGTGAAATAATAATAATAAATAATAATAAACAATTTACTTCATAAACAGTGCACATATTTACAAAAATAGGAAGTCTCCTTTTAAGTAAAAGAATACCTGTGCCAGGAGACTCCAATTTTTACAGTGTCATGGTTGTGTGTTTTGAAATAAATAAACTAACAAACAAAATACTTCTACTAATCCTGAATATAAAAATAAGTTATATATGTTAACATGCCTTGGTTGAGATTTATATTACATTTAAAGTATCTATAAATACCCTCCATCAGTACCCTCTTATCAATTATTATATTTATAAAATTATACTATCAGTATATATCTATAATAGCATTCAATAGTTTTGTTAACAATATTTATTTCCACTTTTATGCTGCACACAATCTTAAGATCTTTCTTAACTACATTATTTCTTTCATCTTTAAAAGAACTACCATCAATAAATTAAATGAAAAGCCTAGATGGCCTTCATCTTGTCTTTCTAGCTTTTGAGCTTGCAATTGCAATTTCGAGCTTTGATAGTGTGAGTGTATCAACCATAGGACACAAAATTTTCCTCTTAAATAATTATTCAGGGTCTATACTAACTTTTAAACTTTCGCTTTCCATGATATAATTATGTATTTAAACGGGAATTAACGCGATCACGAAGACAAGATGCTGAGAGACAACGAGTTGCCGTTCAATTATATTGATCTACTTAAACACTGTCTAGATTCATCGTCGCGGCGATCATTCTTAGCCTCGAAGTCAATTTACCGTCGCGGAGCCGATGCACCATAGAGTTGCCAATACGTCGTCGCCGCGCCAATTCGTCGTCGCGGTGACCAGTTTTCGTAGCGGCGAACATTCACCGTCGCGGTGCCATTTCATTGACGCTGTTCCACTACAATGGCGCGGCGACGAAATCTCGTCGCGGCCAAATTCACCGTCGCGGCGCCATTTCATAGTCGCGGCGCCGAGTCGTCTTGGTGTCGCGTCACCGTCGGAGCGCATCTTTAAAATTTTCTTCTCGGCGCCATTTCATCATCGCGGCGACCAGTAATCGTCGCAGCGCACTTTCATCATCGCTGTGCCAATATATCGTCGCGGTGCCATATCACGGTCGCGGCGTCCAGTTTTCGTCATCCTGGCGCTTCAACATTTCCTCACAGGTCTAGGAACAAATGCGGCAGGGAGACGTTCACCAATGACCATACTGCACATCTTCTTTCTTAATTTTAGAACAAGAACCACAAGGTTCCAAACTAGCAAATAAATCACATGGTAAGCTGTCATCGTACGAGGACAAAAAAAATATTGTTGCACTGAAACTACTAAAATGTTATATAAAATACCACCTTTCGTCCGCGATTTTGTCAATCAATTTTGTTCAGGTACCCCTTGGGCACTATATTTTTTTTCTAGAACGTGTATGATGATGATCGATGTAATAGTTAGGACGTGGAAACGTAACCAACAAACAAACTCACATTCGTATTTATAATATCATACATGATGATGATGAGGTTGATGAAAATACACCATCTGTTAATCTGAGCCTACATTTATAAAGTAATATAGATTACACTAATTAAATTTATTCCATTAATTACAGGACAGTCGTGAAATCAAAGCCGGCGATGTGTTTGCTCTTACGGCAAATGCAGAAGATCCTACTTCGCTGGGCACTTACACTTGCGAAGCTGTGAACTGTATGGGCAGGGCCTACTCCTCATCCAAGGTTCACGTAGTAGGGCGTGGCAGCAGAGAAGGTTCCTCTAGGCCTAGCTCCAGGTAAAGACATACCTGATTCGGGTACCTTGTCGGTAACCTTTTATAATTCTTTTACGTGTGAGAGCCATGCTTCAGCACATATGGGCCGGCTAGACTCCGCTCGATACCACGGCCTCACAGAAAACCGGCAGTGAAGCAATGCTTCCATTTCATTTCGCCGCGTGAGTGATGTCACCGGAGGCCCTAACCTTCCCCTCTCACCTCTTCCCACTCTTCCCCCCCTCCCCCTTTTCTCCTACTCCCACCTTAAAGGGCGGCAACGCACATGTGACTCTCGGTTACAGGTGCTCATAGGCGGCGGTAGTCATTAACCATCAGGTGACCCGTCTGCTCATTTGCCCCCTATACCATAAAAAAAAATTTATAAAGAATAATATATAAATAAGTTAAAAAAATGCTAGTGATGAGGACTGCTAAGCATTTCAGTGAGTAATTTTCTTTAGGTTCTTAAATTTAATGTTGAGGTGCGCTCTGGCATACATTATTCTTTAATGCTAAAATAAAGGGACTAAAATATATTTTTTTTTTAATATTTTTTTAGTTTTTAATCGGTGTACTCTATCTCAAGTTATTGTAACTTGTTTGACGAGACTGTAAGTTAAGTTGGGAGAAAAGCAGGAAAATGCATTTTTCTATATCAGAAATGGTAATTACGTGATGTAAAACAATGTAAAACACAGTAAATTAAATTGTTATATTACGAGTAAATAGGTATTTCGGACAAAAATCAAGACCTACGTACAAAAATGGTCACGGTGAAGCCGTGGTCGCTTGCTATTATAACCTTTGTAGTACCTGTGTGTCTTGATTTTTATCCGAAATATTTTCTTGTTTCGTACTTTTTAGATCACTTTTACTTTTTCATGGTCGGGTTACACTTTATTTAATTTTTTGTTTTTTTAACTTTCCTTTTTCATTGATATATAATAGGTATTAATATAACATTAATAATATTAATTGTACAGTCGTAGTAGTAGTAGCGTAGTCTTACTTTTGCTTGTTTGTTAACAATATTTTACTAAAAGAATATAATATTTATACGTACATGATTATATAAAAATGTCATGATTATCTCAATAAAAAATTTTTCGAGAACAGGCTTTTACCTGCAAAGTCCACCGCATTAAAATTTAGTTAGAATTTATATAGCCTATGTCACCAGGAACATGATTACAAATCTATCGATACCTCTTTCATCAAAATCGGTTCAGTAATTTAGGGGCTTTGGTGAAACACACGTAATTAAAAACATACGTACATAAACTGCTAAAATCATTACCCATCCTTTTGGCTTTGCCGTAGTCGGGTAAAAAGGGAGCAAAATAGTCCGAAGTACAATACAGTCATAATAGATAGCGTAGAGTTACGATAGAACTGAAGCTGAAGTACTAATAATATCAATCGGTGGCGCTGAACAACTTTCAACTGGTTTCAGCTGGTCAACTTTCTTCTATATGGATATATTTAAAATTAAGATATAATAATACAAATAAAAACTGCCTCATGTTAGTAGTTGTACCTCAGTATACACACGACAACATAGTATGTATCTAAGTAAAACGTAACAGCATTGTTAAAGGTCTCGGTGTTGGTCAGTGGCGGATTTACCAGCAGGCTGAGTAGGCTGGAGCCTAGGGCGGCAGATTGTAGGAGTGGCAAATTTGAGGGATTTTTTTCATGTCTTACAGAAATTAAAAACATTCATATTTATTCTAATGTCATAATGGTGTAATTAGGTCGATAGTGCACAAATCATAAACTTACAATTGCATTACCAAAAAAATTGTTATTAATATGATCGGAACTGGGGCATCGAATCATACTAGAGGTCGGTAGGAGCGGCAAATTTTAAATAGTCTACTGGCGGCAAATTTGTAAATACGCCACTGGTGTTGGTAGACAAATAAAAAGTGGACTGTATTTTACGCTGGTTAGAAATGTCGACAAGTAGGTACGTCACACAAAGCAGTGATCCCGATCAAGTTTATAAGGCGAGTGTTGCGTAATCGCGATGGTAGTAGGAGCCGTTCCGTCCGCGACCGCGCCTCTCCTTGCCTGCGCCGCGCCGTTCGATAGTGGTACAGCCGGTTGAAAGCTCCGGCCCACCGGGATGTCGAGGATCGAGTTTGATTCTCGACAGTATTATATACGTTTAAAGGTTATTAGAGCCACTCGGCACCCGACCCACACACATCCTAGAGTATGTGGTATCTTTATAAATCAATTTTCAATATGCCTATGTCAATTTTTTCTGTGGCCCTTCTTCTCCCCCTTCCCCCCCATCCCCCTTTTCTGTCATGATGATCGGTTGAGTAGTTATGGCGTGAAATCGAAACAGACAATAGAAACAGAATATATTACATGTGTATATTTCTCTAACAGTCTAGCACCCGAGCCTCCGCCAATCTTCACTAAGGAACTGGAAGATCAGTTTATAAAGATCACGGAGCCCTTGATCCTCGGCTGCCACATCGTGGTGCCTCCGTGGCCGCGCAGCGTCGTCTGGTACAACAAGGACGGGAAGGTGGAGCCTAGCGACAGGTATGTTCAAGAGAAGATGAACTGGCTTTTGCGTAATCACGCGCACGTACATTAGGTTACGGCTTTGGATGTACCTACTATCCTATACCTATCACTATAGGCAGATCTTTTATCCCTTATAAAAGATCTGCATATAGTTGAGTTTACTTTCGAAGTACCTTTTTCTGGTGTGAAAACCGGAATATCAGGACATAAAATGATTTATTGGTATATTTCTTCATTTATGACTTTAAACATATAAGGACCTTAAGAATGTTTATTTTGCAGGTATCATATTCTGGAGGATGGAGCCGGGGGGTACCTGCTCGAGATCGCTTCAGCTCAATGGCCAGACGAGGGCGAGTGGAAGTGTGTGGCTTGCAGCACCGGTGGTCGCGTTGGTATCTCCACCTGCTATGTCACCATGGATGGTGAGTTAGTTTAAAGGAATAATGCTCATGATTTGTAAACAGAGTATTTGTACAGGTTGGGCAATTCGAGGATGATGTCGGGCAAACTCTTGGTGTGCCAATATATAAAAGAAATTACTGAATGATAACGTGAAGCTTTCTGCTCTTTTTACTCAATTCCTTTCTGACTTTTTCAAATCAAATACCTAGTAATTGATTTCTGAAGTTTCGTCGAATATGGAATGACTTCCCGACATCTTTTTTCCAAAAGCCTAAAACACGAGATTCACCAGAGGTTAAACTTCAGTAACAGCTCATTAATATCGCTGCAGTACTCATAATTACCTTATTAGCAAACCCTTATCACTAAACGTATGATGGGAAAAACTATAAGAAGAATTCAGTCTCAATTTATAATTAAAAAAAAACTCTATTCAAAATGCAGCATTTAACTGGCTCCAGGCCACTATTTTCTATATATACAGGAATCATAAATCTTGCTTGCCTTCCCTTCTTGTCAAACTTCCCCTTTGTATAAATTGCCAATCCGATCTTTAATTCCCAAAGTGCCCGGTTGGCGACAGACTTGCCCCCTGTTACTTTAGTGGAACCAAATTACAGTTGGCAAAATGTGGGTACTGTTTAATACTCCTCTGCCTACACCTTCAGCTACTCTAGAGTATAATATTATTAATATGTTCACAGTGCCTAAGAACTACCGAAAACCGCGCTTCATGGAAAACTTACAAGCTGTCCTCACAGAAGAAGGCCTCGTCTCCTTTGAATGTAAGGTCGTAGGGTTCCCGACTCCAGTCCTCAGTTGGTTTAAAGATGGCCAGGAATTGAAGCCTGGAGACGTGTACCAGCTAACTGGTACTAACTCTTTGGGGTCTTACTGTTGCATTGCTAGGAACTGCATGGGCCAAGCCAGCAGTTCTGCCGAACTTACAGTGGAAGACATTCAGAACCAGTTAAATGAGGAAGAAAAGCACCAACTGTTCCAAGCGAAGAACCAGGCTCCGAAGTTTATACAGGGCTTGAAAAGCGTGGAAGCGAAAATTGATGAGCCATTCCGTTTTACTGTTAAGGGTAAGATTTTCATGACTTCTTCCACGTATTGTTTACTCCAGTGTGCTCAGATAGTGGCAATACATTATAAATTAGGACCCATTTTGGAATCTGTATGAAATACTAAGGATCTTTGGATACTACTCAATCTTCTAAATAAACGAAATCGAAAACATCAAAACCATTAAGGTACTTGTTTGCTTGGGTCTTGTTGTGTTAGCATGGTCTCTTAACACAAGTAAATGAAAATGAATCGAAGGAGGTTAATTATAAAGGGTGGGTTAATGACCAAAATCAGTTAATAGTTTCATACTCTAAAAATATTTTTTGACAAGTTAGTTTTTGAATCGATTGTGATATAGTGCGATGCACGGTATGTTAGATAAGGAAGGTTTTTTTTTTCACTACAGTGTTATGTTTGTACAGAATTCTTACGGCGCGATTCCTATGCAAAAAAAGTATACATTTTTATCCAAAAAAAAACTAGTGCACTGAGTGAAAATGAACAATATTTTTATAACAATATTATTTTTTTATTACAGTCGCTATTCCGCCTGAACCATCTGTATTGTGGTACCGTGACGACCAGCCGGTGGATGAGTGTTCTCGGTGCCACCATGATAAAGAAGACCGAGGAGTCTTCTACCTTGATATCCAGAACTTGGAGTTCCTCGACCAGGCTGAGTGGAAATGCGTTGCTATGAATGACTTTGGGCACAGTGTGACTTCATGTTTCCTAAAATTAATCATACCTAGGCACTATAAGAAACCTAGATTTTTGGAGAACCTTCAAGCTATTTTATCTGATGAAGGAGCCGTTAATCTTGAATGCAAGGTTATTGGTGTTCCTCAACCTGTTCTGAAATGGTATAAAGATGGTGAGGAACTGAAGCCTGGTGATATACACAGGATTATATCCGGTCAAGACGGCACTTGTTGTCTTGGTACCTACACATGTGAAGCACAAAATTGTATGGGTATAGCAGCTAGTTCTGCTTCACTTCTCGGATTTGATGATTCAATGAAAGCAAAGAAGAAAAAGGCCGAAGAACAAGCTTTGCAGAGAAACTTATCTTTAAGCACAATACATGAAGAACGAACATCGCAAATGTACGACACACCAGTAGGTGATATTACATTAAATGATGACAAAGGTGAAATTTCATTTTCATTTGACGGCAAAGAAGTATCAGTATCTTTATATGAAACTCCAGACTTAACCGAAGAGGAAGCCTTACAAATAGTTGAAATGTATGCGGATCAGTTATCTGAGAATATAACAGAACATAATGTGGTCGAATTGCCTCCGTTAAGATTTGTAAAAGAAACGTCAACTTCAGGCAATTTGTTGATGGAAGCTGTTATTATTGATGTATCCCCAGACTACTTCCAATCACCAGATGAAGACCTACGGACAGAAGCTGATGTGGAAGACATATCCATAGCCGACGAGAACGCTGCCTCGTTATTATCATTAGAAAAAGACGATATTGGTGGAGAAGATTACTTAGAGAAAACGATGGCATTACTGTCAGATGAGAAATCAGATATACCGCTGAAATCGAGCAGAAAAAAATCTGACTCACAGAGAAGTGCGGATGACTTCTTTAGTTTGTCTCGCGATCAATCACTCTCTGAAGAAAAGAGGGATGATGATACTCAGCCCATATCAGAAAGTGAAATGCCAAGCTTTGCCAGTGCTCACAGTTCCAGCAAACCGAAATCCAAATCTTCTAAGCCTTCTGGAGAAGATGGCCAAGAGTCTTCAGAGCCTACAAAAACTATACTATTTAAAGAAGAAGTGAGAAAGCATTCGTTAGAGGTTGAAAGTTCTTCGGCTGTAAGACAAAAGCGAGAACGGCGAAGTAGTCGTAGCTCTAGAAGATCTAGTTCAGGCAGTGAAAAATCTGTAAGTAAATCTAAAGAAGAAGCGCTTCGCAAACTCGATTCTCTTGAGGTGTTGAAGAAGCCTCACATGTCCGAAAGCGAGTTTAAACAAAAAGTGATAAATGTCAGTAATACTTTATCAAAAATTATTAATGATATTCAAATTATAGAAAGAGATATAATTCTTAAGTCAGAATTAATGTCATCTGCCGCTACTGCTTCAAGAAGTTTAGAAATAATTAGCAGTTTGATATCTCCGCTATCTGAAATTCACAGCATTGCCGATGCTGCTAAAGAAGCTGTTTCTGATTTAAAAGAAGTCAGTAGTTCATTATTTAATAATCTTCCTAAGCCCCTTAAAGCTCTTCAACAATCATTAACAATCATTGAAAAATGTATAGACATGGAAAACGATGGAAGAACTCTCGTAAAAAAAACCTGTGTGGCCTTCATTGAAACTTGTGGCTCTGATATGCAGCAATTGGTGTCCGAAATCAATGAAGTTACATCAAAAGACTACTTAAATACCGAAGACGTGGTTCTCACAGAAGTCGAGTCGATAAATAATGAAATTCACAATGTAATCAAATTTTCTACAGATACAATCAAAGCTAGAAATCTAATAAGTGAGGCAAGTGATATAAAAAGCGAGGAACCTTCTCAAGACGTACAACACTTAAGAGATACTCAGAAAGCTGTGTTTGAACTTAGAAGTCCTCTTAATTCTCTGATTTCAATAGCTGAAAGTGTTGATATCGCCAAAGTAACAAATAGTGAAGTACTGCTTAATGATATGTCTGGAGCAATCCAAGATTTACAGGCAGCTTTGGAACAAATTGAAACTCTCTCTGTAAAGGAAGCTACTTCAGCACTAAATAAGTACAACACTGAAATTATTGAGACGGTCATGGACTCTGTCGTAAAACTAAGAACTTCCTTTGAACAATTACCAACTGAAGCGAAAAGTGAAGATAAGGCAATTATAAAACAAGCTGTATCATCAATCAAAGAAAACTTAAACAAGATATCCTTACAAATTGATGTCATAGAAGTCAACCTTGGCGCATACGATATATTAGCAAGTGATAATAAATTAGATGCATTACAAAAAATGGCGCAGATTCTAATCGCACTCGAGAACAATCTACCTAGATTAGATACGGTGCCAGAAGTAAAAAATAATATGGTCGCATTTCATAAAGACTTAACTAAGATCTTAGAAAATGTCATCGAGAGTAATGAATCCAAAAAATATTTGTCTCTTCTGGAAATTTGTGATGGAGTCAATAGAATCAATGCCGGAATTAAGAATTTAGATGTCGATCAAGTAATGTATTTTACAAGCTTAAATAACACTCTGCTCATTATTAAAGACCAATTTATCAAAACTGTATTTGATTCGGAACTAAATTGTTCTATTCTTACAAATATAAGTGATACTTTGGTTGGTATACAAGAAGCTATTAACAGTGCAGAAGAAATTAGTATGCAAATTGATTCCGAACACATTCGAGATATAACATCCAAAACTTATCATGAGACAAATGTGAGACTATTAATTGAACATATTGACCAAACGATTGCGACCATAGAAAACGTAAAAGTATTAGAATCTGTGCATTTATTAAAAGTAAACATTGCCCCTACACTTCAGAAGATATGTCCTACCTTAGTAGAATTAAAAGAAAGCATTGCTGCTAGCAAAGCTAATTATCAAGAAGATCATCATATTTCTGAAATATCTGAGACTTCCTCCATCATTAATACTCTTGCAACACCTATTTGTGAATTAAATCAAAATGTCATGGTATTAAGCCAACAAATTATCGAAAATTTTGATAGTATGAAAGAATGCAGTGAAATAATGGCTACTTTGGCGGAGCCTCTTTATGAACTACATACAACATTAGAAATATTGCAGCAAGATGTAATTTCACAATATGGTGATTTCTTCACTCCCCTAAATCTAACTATAAATATGGCAGACGCTGTTCATGACCTTCAAAGCTGCATAGTAATGATTCAAGAACAAGCAGCTGTGGAAGGAGCTGATGACATGTCTACTCTTGAAGATGTATCTGGTATAAAAACAACTGCTGACACTCTACCATCTGACCACTTAGTATTACCAACAGCAGAAGAAGCCGTTATAGAGCAGGCTCTGTTACCATTTGAGCAGGAACTACCAATCACAGCCACTGGTCAAGCTCTTCAAACGTTAAACGAGCACATTATTACACTGCAATCTCCAGACATAATAGATGTTTTGGATACATTATCTGAAGTCAGTGATTTTACTAGTTTAAAATCTTTCATTGTAGGCCTTAGTGAGCTTCACACTGGAATCGAGGAAATTTTTCATCCAATCCTGATGGAAGGATCTAACGAAATAGTTAATCTAATAAATCCCGCAAAACTAATGGCCATTGCCGAACCAATGCAAGAATTACAGCAAAGTTTATCAGTGTTAGACGTAAGCAACATTCCAGTATACGAAAATATATTAGAAATACCAACAGAAAAAATACATTCCTTGATACAGAGCGTAACTGATTTTAAAGAGCATTTAGATAATACTATGCTCGCTGTATTTCCTGCTTTGCAGAGCACCGATAAGACAGTTGAGATAGCAAATAAAATTGGTATTTTAAGAGAAGTATGTGAAAATTTGAAAGATAGTATCGAAACAACTAAAAGTACAACAACAATTAAATTACCAGAAGAAGTGAAAGCCCTTGAAAAAACAGTTGATAATCTACTTGATGCAACTGACATTTCGAAAGGAATAAAAATTGACCAGGTCAAGACTATCACTGAAGAGTTATATGAGAAAGTAATAACAGTACAGGAAGAAATGATACAGTTTACTACCCGGTCCCCAGACCAATTAGCACATGAAGCTAAATTGATTGAAACTATTAATGAAGTACAGAGTCACATAGCTGTATTAGAACAGTACGACTTTGTTGATCTTTCGCGAGCATCGGATATGTCTTTTACATCGCAACAAGTGGCAATACAATTAGAATCTGATTCTTTAACTCAAATTAGTGATATCGTTGATAATGCTGTCAATGTCGTCCAAGATGCAGCTCAAGATGCACCGTTGACTGACCTGATGATTGTATACGATTTCTTTAGAACATGCAAACATGAATTTACTATTCTCCGATGCTTGATATCAAAAAAGTCAAGTCATAAGAAGATAATAAGGTTATTGCAAGAATTTAAGTCTCTTCAAAGTATTATTACTAATTTTAAAACAAATAGGTCCCAATGGAATCTGCCAGATAATGTTAATGCCTGTCTATCTACATTCTTGATTCACGCTGATGACTGCTTACAAAATATTCAAAATTCGTTAGTGAAAATTGTAGACTCACAAGCTGAACTATTAATAAATGAACCCTTAGAAAAGTTAAACACCTTAGGAATATTATTGGAAGAAGTAACAACTTCTAAATACGGAAAGACAATGCAGGAGGTGGTAAATAAGTTTACAGAAATAATAGTAATTACAAAACCATTATTTATAAATGTACATAAGGAAGTTTTAGAAGAATTAAATAGTCTTTTTACTTATACCAAAGAAAATAAGCAATTAATTGAAAAAATGGAAGTCTTAAAAACATTTCTGATCGAAACTAAATCACACAGTATAGATGCAGAAACAAACGATGTACTTGAGAAACTATTAACTTGTATTGATAAACATCAAGATTATAATGATGCTAGTGGAACAGGTAGAAGCTTAATTATAATAAAATGTTTATCCGACTGCATAAACATACTGCAAGAAAAAATATTAGAAGTTAAAATAGTAGATCATAAAGTAGAAGAACGAGCATTAAAAGTAGTCTTGACTGAAATGATTGAGCCTTTGCAAGCGTTACAAACTCAATTGGTGCACGTTCAGGAACAGGTTTTACGTGGAGTTGATGAAGATTCGGTGTCCATTGATATTACCGCAACAGAGTCTTTAGTTCAAACTATGGCTGAAAAACATAAAGAAATAATTGAAAAAATTGAATTAGATCGAGATGACGCTAATGACGACATATCTCTGATAATTGAATTAGAAAAGGGAATTCATTCCATACAAGATAGCTTAAAGACTTTAGAGGATGTTCAAGTGGTGCAAGCTGTAAGAGATATTACAAGACCCGTTGAAGAAATCGAAAAATCTTTACACAACATTTTGTCTGCAGAAAAGGTCAGCAACGTGCCTACAGGTAAGTTTGAATAAAATATTTACAGCGCGTAATAATTTATAATGTGCAGGTTAAATAGTTTGTAATATTAAACATATTTATTAATATGTTTGTTTGCCTGTAATGTCAAATACCACTTTACCTTCCAAAGAATAATAAAAAATACTACTTAATACTTGTGCAAGATAACAAAACATTATTTGAGAACATATTTTAATTGTTTATATAATAAATTATAGATGTCAATTCGAATATCGATTCACTGGAAAACGCGATTGACCGTTTCCTCAATGTTGGGATCGATTCATGGGCTCCATCAGGCATATTTGGATCTATAAATATAAAAGAGAGTATTAAAATAGCACTGGAATTAAAAAATCTACTTGCCCTGAATCCGAAGGAACTTACATCTACAATAGTCAAAAGAAAAAATGAAAAAGCTAAAGCCCTACAAGAAATTTTATCCAAATTTGACTGTCAAAATACGGATTTCTATGAACAACAAAATCAAATAGAAATGGATGAATTGAAGCGTGTTTTGCTTACGACATACCAGCTATTGGCAGAACTAAACAAAGTCATTATAGACGAAAATGTTGAAATTAAAGAAGGTAAATTTGCGTGTCGGTGTAAATAATCTGGCTTTTTCCTTCTTTTTACACATGCTTTGTATAAATTTGCAACATCAATCGATTTTATGTCTTACTTTTATCATAAGCTTTGTTTTTTTTTAGTATAAATAAGAATAACAATAACGTCGAAGTCTGATCCCAAATTAGGTAGAGCCTGTACTATGGTAACCAGACTGCTAATAAACATACTTATATATAACTAAATACATACATATTGTAGATAAATTACACCTAGACACAGAACGATGATCGTGTTCATCTCATAATTATTTGTCCTGGGCGGGAATCGAATCCAAGACCTCTGGCTCAGCAGTCAGGATAATAGTTATGGTATAAATATTTTGGCTTCGTCTTGATTTTGGATTTTCTTGTTTTTCAGATAAAGTTAAGCAAATCGTTCACCACATTGATCAGTACATAGAAATAATTGAAATAGTTGAAGAAATATCTGCTATAATTAGAGTTGAAGAAATTAAAGAAACTATAGATATTGCAAAGGAACTACGTGAAAGCTTTACGTCATCAGATGTTATTACAGACGGAGAGCTTAGTGAAAACAAATCTTACGAAATACGTAAAGAACAAGCTCACTTAGCACATCAACTTCAAACCGCTCTTTGTTCTTTGCAAGTTCAAGTTCTTGAACGTGCGCAAGAGATGGCACCTGAACTTAGCACAGAAGTACTTCAACGTATTGCTAAATTAACTAATCAACTACAAGCTGACTTGGTGGTAGTCACTGGTATCCATGTTGTATTACAAGCACCTGCTGAATTAGTAGAAACAGTAGAAGTTACAGACAAACATAATTTGGTAATACGAGCACCAGATGAGACACCAGCCGTTACTGTTACAGAAGCAGCTATACACAAAGAAGAAGGTGTTGGTAAACAGTCAATATTTGGTGAACAGCTTTATGCTACAACAGAAATGCTAGAAAAATTGATTGAAGAGTCTACTGATATGGCTATATCAGAAAATAAAGAAGTATCTAAAAAAACAGTAATGGAATTAGAAAAAGGGTTACCTAGTGTTGCTACTGAAAAAGACTCTGAAATAATACCCGAAGAACAACACACAAATATTGAGGAAAGTGGTGAAATGAGCACACCTGAAGTTGCTGATAGAGCAAAAGAAAAAAACATCATAGAAACTGCTGAAAGTATTTTATCTAAAGATAAAGTACTGGCAGAAATCATAACTACTACACCATTTATGGATATTGGGATCCAACAGGTAGCTGTTTTAGAGGAAGAGCCTGCAGTTACTTCCGGTAATAATATTTTATGGTGGTAATACCATTTTACGATTAAAATTAAGCAATCTATTTTTACCAAATACTAACATCTGTGTTTTTTTTCCAGACTTGGTTATTCAATATATAGATCAATATATATCTGAAAATATAACTGACGTAATTTATAAACTATCAAGTTGTTTGAACGCTACCGAATTGATGGAATCAATAAACGTTGCTAAAGAGTTACGTGAAAGCATCAGAGTATCTGAAATTGAATTAAAAGAGGAGCCTAGCAAATTTCTTGAAGAAGAAGTAAGTATGCAGCAGGCACAGTTGTATCAACAGTTACATACAGCACTAGCAGTATTAAAAGATGTATCTTTAGATACTCTTGGAGAGCTTTCTACAACTGATAGTAATACTGTACTAAAAGTACTTCAAATTGCTGATAATTTACGAGTTGCTCTTGCAACGATTCGAACTAAGCAAAATGTAGTAAGTGGACCTAAACAAATAGAAGAAAAACAAGTTAGCGCTGATACTGCTGAAATCAAAACTTCAGAAATCGTAGTATTTGAGGAAACTAGTTCAGAACAAACAGGATATATGAAACCAGTTGTTGCTGGCATTAAGGAAAGTATACCTGAGGAAATGCAAAATATTGGCGAAGATGTAAAAAGTCAAGCAATTTGTGATATTGAAACAGAATCTGCTATTTCTGAAGTATCACAACTATCTGCAGAAACTGGAAACAAAGAGTTAGACAAAGTTTTAATTGAAAATGAAAAGGTATTGGGTGATATAGAACTTACGGTATCTGACGTACAAACCTCTAGCATCGAACAAGAAGTGTCAGTCAAAATAACTGGAGGAACTTTTTCGAAGGATACAGAAGGTAATAATAATTATCTTGTTCGATCTTGTGACAGTATTATCACTATTTTTAGTCATGAACTATTTAAACATTCTTATCTATTTGATATTTAATTTGCACAGTTTATTGGTTTCCATGACATATATAATTATAAGCATATAAAAATTTGGTTTAGTAAATTTAAATTATTAGAAGTTTTACCGAAATTTACAAAAGAACTTCAGCAACATTAAATATGACTATTACAGACTATTAAAACACAATGCAAAATTACTTGGTTATGACCATTCACACTATTCTGTAATTTCATTTAATTGACAGTGCGTATTATAAATGTATGTACACTATATACATATTACATATTTTCAGAGGCACTGTTACAAAAACTCAATGAGTTCCTGTCAAACGATACATCACAAACCATTGAACAATTATCTAAAACATTGAAAGTCAATCAGTTACATCAAGCTGTAGTCGTTGCTCAGGAATTACTCGAAAATATTACCTCGAATAAAGTATTACTTACCAAAACCTACACAGTTAAAGATGAGTTGATTAATAACCAAGCAGTTTTAGGTTATAAATTACAAAATAGTTTGTCTAAATTTCAAGCATTGGTAGCTGAAAACACTGAAAAACTGCTTCATGTAACCAGCCAAGACGTACTACAACAAATGACCGATCTAGTTACAAGTTTATCTACACAACTGGTTGCCATGACTTCACAATTCGAACAAAAATTACTAGATGACAAAACAGTAAAACCTGATCTTACAGTTTTAGAAGAAAACACTGTTCAGACTGACAAAATTTCAAAACCACTGCAACAAGAAACAATATTATTCACAGTAAAATCCACAGATCAAAGTGCAGAAATCCAAACATTACCTGTGGTTGCTGCTGAAGCCATCTCGCAAAATACAACAACAAAAGTTTTAGAAGAACCTAAATTAATTGAACAACAAATTACTGGTGATGCAAATGAGACTGTATTATTAGATGTAAATGAAATTGAATCTACCATAACTGATACATTAACTTGTATAAATTTGAAAACTGCTGTAAGTTCTGCTGCTTTAGAAACAGAATCTTCTGATGCTAACACAAAACCGTTATTTGTAAAAGGAGCTCAAATTATTGACAACATTGAAGAAGAGACTGAAACACTTAAACTAAAAGAAGCAGTAGCTCAAGAGGCATATAGAGAACTTATAGAAGAAGATTCAGTAGTAACTTTAACGCCTATGCCGAAAGTGTTCAATGATATTCCAAGTGATGAAACTCTTTCTGCAATTCAAATACTTAGCGATGATTCGAATTATAGTTGTAAAATGACTAAAGAAACCATAGAAATATTAGAACCAATAGCGTTAAAAAGTCAAAAAATAACAGGAAAAGAAATGTCCGAAGATATTCTTACTCCTAATTTAAATGACACTAGTAATTTCAATACAATATCTGAACCCAAGACAACAGTTAGACTTGAAGAAATAAAGCAGGGTATGCAAGATGATGTCGATTACGTAGATAAAGCTGTAACAAAAGATATTGTTGATGACGATGAAGAAACAATTGATCGATTAAAACCATGTGAAGTTACCTTAGATCAAATCACCAGTAACGTCGTAGAAAGTGTTACTAAGAGTGTTTTTGGAGACACCATAACAGAAGTTGAACCTATTGTTTTAAACTCCCCTGTTACTACTACACTAGATAACATACATGAAGAAAGCACTGAAACACCTATTGTCACTGATAAAGTTACAGTTGTGGAACCACATGTAACAAATATTGTGGGGAAAAATTGTGATGATTTTACTGCTGTTGAAACTTTACAAGATATTGAAATTGAAAAAATAAGATCTAATGAAGAAGTTGGTGCTGATTTAGATAACTTTAATATCCTTAAAGAAAGTGAACCGCAACAATATGCTAACATTGAACAAACGGTTACAGAGCATGTTGAAACTACTACAACTGTTCCTGTCGAAGAAATTACAACATTAAAAACAAATCCATCACTAAATAAAATAACTGAAAACATTACGATGTTAGAAAACACTGCAACACCAGCTTTTAGTAACCTAGAAGCTTCTATAGTAGTTATGGAACAACTAACTCTAGGCAGTATTGAAAATGCTCTGACTGTTATAGCAGATGTTAAAAAATCTACAGAACAGACTGTACCTGGAGGAAGCGTTCTTATAAAAACTACAGAAGAAAATATATCACCAATAGAACTAGAACCGGCAACAGAATATCAACAAGAACCAACAGAGAAAGGTGATGAATCAGCAGACAGTCCAAAAGTATCTGCACCAACATTGGAGGAGAAAAAAGAAACGAACGAAACTGCGCCTCAGCAAGTTACTCCTCAAGACAGCCAAAATATTTTAGAATCTCTTCCACAAGTACCAGAACCAGAACCAACTCTTATTTCAGAAAACCTGTTGTTATTTCAGCAAGATGATGTCTTAGAAGAGATTGAAGAGAACGTTACCAAACCTTCTGAGACAATAGTTTCTTTAAAAGATCCTTTAGTAGCATTAAAGTTAAGTGCAACACTTTCAGAACAGTCTTCAGAAGGATTACCGTCAGCGAAGACTGTCATCGGTAAACAAAACAAATGTTTTGATGCTAGTATTAACACTGTTTCATTCATTCTTGGTGTTTTTATAACTAATAACTACACATCGCTTATAACAGTAAATAAATTAAATCTTGGGATAATTATTTAATTAAGATTGTAGGTGTAATTGTATCTTGTCGTTTTACTATGTCTATATCCATATGTACAAATAGACCAAGACAAAACAGTCCCGTCTGTTTGTTAATCGATTTTCTTTATTGTTTTATTTAGTAGCTGTTGACGAGCTTTTTTGTTATTAATAATATAAAAATTAAAATTTATTTTTCAAAATAACGATCATCATGGTCAAATTTCGACCAGCCGAAAGTGAAGCCTTCTCATAATAGTTATTTCTGCTTTACATAACATACAATAAAAGTCGTCAAAACCAAACTTGTTGCGGCTGAAATGTTTCAGGAATTTCTATGTTTCAATATATATACAGCGTGTAAGTATCACCGTCGCAAATAATTTACAAAATCTTTTTTCTTGGGATACTTATCACAATGGAAAAGTCAGTTCATCGTAAAAATTTTGAACTACGCAATGTAAAGCGTCACGCGTACGTGTGCGGTACGGTGACTGATCTTCAGCGCACGGCTCCGTCGAAGTAGTTGATTGCATAAATGTTTTATATTACAGTTTTTGGCCGTATGGGGTATTTACTGATTTTTTTTAGGTAAAATGTTCTGTTTTCTCATTGAATTTTCCGGCAGAAATTTCCAATGATTTTCCACTCAGAATGATGGTCTGAGTACACTATTTCAGGATTCGGTACCGTGTCACTTACGCCCTGTATATATAAATGAATCCCTATTTCCCTTGTCACGCCAAAAATTGAGAACGACTTAACCTATTTCATTAATTTCTTGAAATGTTTTTTTAATACTTTGTAAAAAGTTCTTATGGAACGAAATATTAAGAAAATCGGTTCTCGTGGAATGAATATGAATGTCCACGCAAACGAAGTCGCGGGCAACAGCTAGTATTAAATAAAATGTCCACATTCAGAAATTCTAGAAATATTTTTTAATATTCTATAAATCTAAATAACTGCATTAACTTATATATTCTCAATGATAAAAATGCACGCGTAGAATATTACTTTCTCTATAAAATAACTTAATTTTGTCGTACAGTCAGGACCTAAGATGTTCACCATAAGCGTTTCAAAAATTTGTTAATGTACTAATTTTCCAAAACTATCTAGAGTATCGTGAACCAAATATATCTATGCTAAACAGACATCCTAAAATATGTGATGTACTTGTGAATATTTCAGAAACATGTTTAATATTTAAAATGTTATGAGAATTGAACATGACGTCAGATCGTTGTTGGCTTACTAAAATTTTCCTAAGTAAAAAATAAACAAACAACTAATGACTAAAATTATTATTTAAATAAGGGTAAAATATTTTCTACAGGACAGTAATTCGTCAAAGTAAACATGTCCACTCAGAAAATCAGAGTAAATCTAATGTTTCATATAAATGTATACTTACCATACCATATCATACTTTAGTAATATTTTTTTACACCACTCAACAAGTTTCCGTTTTTGTTCTGGGGTGAGTTCATGAGGAATCCAGCGGCAACAAAGTTTTCTAACTTTTAAATTTTGATGTAAGATTTTTTGAATTTGGCTCAAACCAATCCCTAAATATCCTCGAATCTCTTCATAGGTGATACGCCGATTTTCTTCAATTAATTGCCTGACAGTAGCCACATTTTCCTCAGTGATCGCAGTTGAGGGTCGACGAATTTCATCATGGAGAGAAACACGGCCACAATCAAATTCTGTGTATCAACGCCTTACGGTACTCAAATAAGGTGCTCCCCTCCCAAAAGCATTTTGAAGACGAGCATTGCAGTCTTGCGGAATCGGTGAACTTTTAAAATCATAAAAAATCATTACCCCCTTTCAAAAAATCATTACACCCTTAAATCTTTTCGCGTTATAATTTGGTAATTGTTACGCAATATCATGCTTTTTTTAACATGTCGAAACACCCACGGGTTGTCACTCCTTCGAGGCTCAACGGTAGGGTGGTATATCGAACTCAAAGTGACTAAAGTCACACGGTTTTCTATCACGGACTCCTTATTGCTATAGCCTCAGAAATCCCTGTGACACTCAGCAGACTTGGCCATAAAAAAACTTAAAAACTGCGAAAACTTTTAAAATTAGTTTTTTATTAAGTCGTGCTCTTTCAGTGACTTAAACTAACTTACACTTACTTAAAAAAGTGTCCCATTATCATGTACACTCTGTATAGTATCTCCTGGGAGTGCATACATGTTATTGATGATTGACGTTGAATGAAAGACTTTTTAATTTTGTTTTAAACATGTATTTGGACCTCTGCAATGTACACATATTTATGTTCAATGAATACACACATATAGGTATTATTATGATTAACTATTTTTGAACTTTGGTTTGAACACATATGAACCCTATACCCTATATATTTATGGTCCTGATTGTACTACTTAAAATATATTGTGCTGACACTATGCTTTTGTGTATTTTTGTATAGTATGATTATAGTGTAATATGATTTGTCTTTCATTAAATCTTATTAGTTAATTTATAGCTAATGTGTATAAATATAACCACAAATACGACAACAACTGTGTAATAATATGCAAAAACAAATGTTCAAATATTTGATGATCACACACTATTTCGCTTGTTGGGGCGAAAAGTTAGGACATTTTAAAAATTAATACCTTAAAAATATAGGAGAAGTCAGAGGCGTAGTAGCTGGAAGTACTTTAAATTTGTTAGTCACAGTATTCTGAATAAAAAATGTGAACAGTAAGATTATATTCAAATGCACTACTTATTCAAAAAATAAAATCTGACTTCTTCATCGTTACATAAATATTTTCACACATTTCTTCAATACAAAATTCTTTATTATTTTAAATGTAAAAATACATCTTTTAAAAACCGTCAAAAAATAAATATTTACTCAAATACATATGCACGCAGGCATACACACTATTATTATTTTACTGCGATTTATGAAGCGTTTTCTGTGTCTACAATCATTTCTGAAAATAATTACTTTGTTCCAGAACATGAAGGTCTTATTCTTCACATAGATGAATTTACATCAGGTGAAGTATCAGAACTAGTGAATGAAATATTGGTACTCACTCACTCTGAGGATCTAAAAGGTACCATAGAACTAGCTCAGGTACTAAAAGAAAGTCTGGTTACTGGTGTAGAAGGCACTGGTTTCCTGGAAGAAGTGAAAGCGCAGAGAGCTGAGTTGGCTCAAAAGTTGCAAGACGCGCTGTCTGTTTTGCATAATAGAGCTTTAGACAGCGTGGACGAGATCACTAGTATAATGAATCCTGATACGCTAGTTCGTGTTTCAGAGGTCATTACGTATCTACAGAACGATTTAGATTCAGCAATCCTGTCTGATTTGCCTCTAGTACTTAAATCAGCAGAAACTGGTACGTGTATAAAGATAATTTAGTAGAATGTACAATAAAGTAAGGACTATGTCTAAAAATGTCGATCACAAATATTGTATTACTACACGCACTACACTACTTAACAAGCTTATAAAGTTTCATAACGAAATAGCGCCCCTTTACGACTAGACCTCTAGAGGCTAAAAAAGAGATAGAAATATATTTTTCATAAACGAGCAAAGCTTTTCGTTAATAACTTAATTATGAGAATTTGCACATTGTATTACCCAGGAGTAAGCGGTTACAGTTAAACTGAAGACGAGTTATAACATGATATCACTCGTACGTAGCAAATGTTGTGGCATTATTTTATTGTTTGGTTTTAAATGCCTAGTGTCATCTCGACCATTTCTAATCTTTTGTAACGCACTCTTGCTTTATAGTTCTTTGCTCAGACTTATGACTTCAAGAAACCTCCAGATCTTATGAGCAGTGATTCTTTGTCTTTCCTACGGTTATCCTAAGTTGATACTTCGGTACCGTGTTAGTAGTAAACAAGTATAGAATATGCATTGCAGTTTCTTCTGCCTCTCGACAGAATCTGCATGTTGTGCTCTCACCCATCTTTAGGTTGAACAAATGTTTGTTCAGTTTGCAGTGTCTGGTAAGGATCCATGCTACTGCTCAAGTTTTGTATCTTTTGAGCTCCAGAAGTTCTTTTGATACTTAGTTATTATAGCTCTTTATCAAAGTTATTGAGTATTTTAGTAGCGTCTAGTAGTAGTGGTCTTCCATCTCTTAATTGCCATTGCTATGTATTAGGCGTTTATGATTGAATAAGCTCACTCTTTGGTGATATCACAGAATGGTTCCAGTTTTCTGCACCAGCGGCTTCATCAGTTACTTCATTGCCATCGATACCTGAGTGGACTGGTACCCATCTTAATGTAATTTTATTTGATTGCCAGTCTAGTCAGGTTTTCTTTACGATTTTTTACTAGCTTCAAATATATATTTTACTTTTGAAACTAACTCAAGCTATATTCAAAATTGTAAAGTACCAATAGCGCCGCTTGGCTACCTGAGTTAATGAAGATGTGTAGATTTCTTCCTTTTCTTTTACTTTAAATTGACACTCTACCTGAACTTTGGTGTCTCTCCGTAAATGGTTTTGTGGCATTAGAGAAAATACTCAATATTTTAAAGATACTTGACTTATTGACTTTACCATTAATTTACAGTTGAACTACCTATTTCGGAAATAAACTCAATGGCACAACTCAAAGAATTACTTCAAGAAGTATCCGAAAAAATAATTGTCACCGCTAAAGACGCTGATGAGACAGAGTCACTTAAGAATGCTCTAGATGAAGTTCAGACCGTTATTATCAAACTTAAAAGAGATTATGATGGAGTCTCCAATGACACTCTCAATGAAACTCTTGAGGATTTAGAGTGCAGTGTGAGGAGTGTTCAACTTCAGATAAATGAGGAGAGCCCACCAGAATTGCTTAAAGAGGCTTGTGATACATTGCAGTTGTTAGTTAACAACATGAGTGATACTCAAGAAGTTTGTGTCGCCGAGATAAAGGCAGCTGAAGAAAGTAGTGAAAGTATTCTGAAAAAATGTTCTAATGAATCTGAAGTAACTATTAAGTTGATAGAATTAGCATCACTGATTGATTTCAAAGATGATGGTGACTTATATGGTATAGTTGCTAGTTTGAACTTCCTTAAAGATACAATCAAAACTCTAAAACTAAGCTTCACAAGTAATGCCGATATTTTGATTGAGAAGGGAGTTGAAATCACGCAAAGTCTGGATCTCTTAGAGGACAAAGTATTTTCTCTTGAAAAAGATTTATCAGCAGCAAACATTGATTCCGATGTTAGGGATAGTATTTTAACAGCTATTCATTCCGTATTTGGCAACATTTCTAACATGAGAGGCACTATTGCAAGCATTCAAAAGAGATATATGTTTGAAAATTATGGAAAACCATCAGAAATTCTTCTCAAATCTATTAAAAATGTAACAGCAATTTGTGAGATTGATGACAAAGATAAAAATAATTGGAAAAACTTCTCAAAGTCGCTTCGCAATGTTCTTAATCATTTCGAAGATATTAAATTTTATATAAATTTAGATAAAACTGCCAGATT
This sequence comes from Euplagia quadripunctaria, assembly GCA_963859945.1. Classification (NCBI taxonomy): domain Eukaryota; kingdom Metazoa; phylum Arthropoda; class Insecta; order Lepidoptera; family Erebidae; genus Euplagia; species Euplagia quadripunctaria. The sequence continues at coordinate 3,861,971 of OY982559.1, forward strand.
ACCAAGTGATGCAGCATTCACAAAAATAATTTTAGAAGAATTGAAGGCTAATATTAATGATATTTTACTTCCTCAGGCTTTGGTGTTAGGATCTGATACAACTAACAAAGTAAATGACTTGGTTGAGTGTATTAACGCAAATCTGAATAATATTGAATCGAGTGTAACATTAGAAGTTAAACAGAAAATACCTATTTTCAAAGAGATTTGTTCACTATTATTTAATGTTACTGAATTTATTAAAGCTAAAAAGTTTAAAGAACTTAAACAGGAAATACCAAACTCAGAAGACGTAGAACAAATAAAAGAAACAGCCGCTATAGAGGCTGCTACAGACATTCAGGAGGAAATATTAAAAGATGAAGCTATTTCCCAACAACCAGTCCAAAAACCGATACAGACTATTAAAGGTGATGATATTTTTGAGGCAATAGAGCAAACAATTACGACTATCGAACAAAAGCCTTTCGTCGAAACTATACTAGAAGATTCTAGTCACATCATTACTGAAAAGACTGATGTTTCAGGTGAAGGCAAATTGTTTAAGGAACTTCGTATACATGAAACTAGCATTGAATCGCAAATATTACAAATTGCTTCAGATTTAGTATCAGAAATAGCTTTAAAAGCAATCACTCAGGTACAATCTTTTGATGATGCTGAAATACTAGAGCAACAAGTAAAGTCAGAACCTGAGCCACATAGAGATGAACAACTATTAAAGATTACTACAGATTATACGAGTGATGAAAATAGTGCAGCAGTCATTGCATCTATCGAGGAACAACAAATGAGCAGTGAACCTGAAGAAGCATCTGTAAATAAGTCACAAAACGTTGACACCCGTGATACTCATCCTCCACCAATGGCAAAATCTGAGGAAGATGCTAATACTTTAAGCGAAACTAAAACAGAGGATCAAGTACAAGGCAATACTGCTGAAATGGCTGCTGTTGATCGATGTTATGATCAAACTAAAGAACTCGAAGAAGAATCAAGTGAATCGATGAAAACAGCACAAGCAAAAATTCTCGAAATGGAAGAACATGGTATTCAAGATAAACAAAAAGAAAATATGTCTGCTGATAAAACAAATCAGGAAGAATACCCCACAAGGAATGAAAACTTGTCTAAACAAGAAGTGAAGGAAGATTTAAAACCAAAAGAAGAATTAGAGCCTTTAAAGTCAAGAGAAGAAAGAGAAGATATTTTAGCACAATATGAACTTGAGGAGAAACATACAGAAATGGAAGCCAAGTATGAAAAAAAACCCGGTGAAGTTTCACACACTGAAAACGAATCGAAGAAAAAGTCTGTAGATGCATTGAAACCTGATAAAGTAAAGGATGAAACTGTTGCTATAGAAGCCCAATATGTAGCTCAAGATATTTGTACAGCAGAAAAACAAGATGAAGAACAAGTTTTAGAAGAAACTAAACAATCTCATCAAGTAGTAGAGCAAAATCTAGAAACAGAAGCTACACAAGAAAACACTGAAAGAGAAGAGATAAAATGTAAATCCAGTAAGGAAAATATCGTAAAAGAACAGGAAGACAAAGATAAAATGACGACTTTTGCTGGGGAAATGTCAATAGAAGGAAAATCTATGAAAGAAAGTCCAGCGCTTGAAATTAGCGAGAGTAAAAAGAAATACGAAGGTGTAAAGGTAACTGACATAAAAGAAAACGATGAAAAGGAGTCCGGAGGTAGGCAAGAAAAGAACAAGGAAATCAGAGAAAGTACAGAAGCTGAAGCTGAGAACAAAAAAGAAGCCGAGACTAACGCAAAGCAAGAATGGGAAAAAACAGAAGCCATGAAAAAAAGGGAAATGGAAGAAGAGGAGGTGGTGGCTGCAGAAATAAACGAGCAAGGAGAAACAAAAGCCAAGAAAGAAACGGATGATACAAAGTCTCAGGCTAAGAAAGAAAAGAAAAATGCTGAAACTATGATAAAAAAAGAAGAGGAAGAAGCAGAGTCCAAGACCCAGAGAGAAACGGAGGAAGAAGAGGCTAAAACTAGAAAAGAAAAGCAGGATACAGAAGCTGAAGCTGAAATAGAAACAGAAGAAGCTGATGATAAGGCAAAGAAAATGCAAGAAGAACCTGAAATTCAGGCTAAAAGAAAAAAAGAAAAAGAAGAAGTAGAGAAAAAAGGCAAAAAAGAAAAGTTAGACACGGAAGCTAAGGCTAAAAAAGAAATAGAAGAAGCTGAGTCTAGGGCTAAGAAAGAACAGAAAAAATCAGAATCTAAGGCAAAAAAAGAGACGGAAGAAGGATACACTAAAGCTATTAAAGAAAAAGACAAAGCAGAGTCAAAAGCCAAGAAAGAAGCGGAAGATGCAGTGGTTAAGGTTAAGGAAGAATATGAGGATGCTCAGATCAAGATACAAAAAGAAAAGGAAGAGTCAGAAACTAAAACTCACGAAGATATGGAGGAACAAGCTAAAAAAGAAGAAGTAGCAAAAGCTAAGATCACGATGGAAAATGAACAAGCCGAGGCTCAAGTCAAGGAAGCCCAAGAAACAGCAGAAGCTAAGGAAAGAAGAGAAAGCGAAGAAGAAGAGGCAAAAGCCATAAAGGAATATGAAGAAGCAAAGTCAAAAGTCAAGAAAGATGCGGAAGATGCAAAAGCTAAGACTTGGAAAGATACGGAGAATGCTGAGCCTAAGTTAAAACAAGAAAAAGAAGAAGCAGAGACTAAGACCACCATAGAAATAGAAGAAGAGAAGGTTAGATCCATGAAAGAAAAAGAGAAAGCAGAGGTTGAGACAAAGGAAGAACAGAAAAGTTCTGAAGCTAAGGCTGAAACAGAAATGGAGAAAGAAAAGACTAAAGCTAACAAAGAAAAAGATAAAGCAGAGGCAAAGGCCCAGAAAGAAGTGGAAGATGTAGCGGTTAAGGCTAAGAAAGATAATGAGGATGTTCAGATCAAGATACAAAAAGAAAAAGAAGAGTTAGAAACTAAGACCCACAAAGATATGGGAGAAGAAGAGGCTAAAGTAAAAAAAGACAACGACGTAAGAGAGGAACAAGCCAAAAAAGAAGAGGAAGCAGCAAAAGCTAAGGTCAAGATGGAAAATGAACAAGCCGAGGTTCAGGCCAAAAAAGCCCAAGAAACAGCAGAAGCTAAGGAAAGAAGAAAAAACGAAGAAGAGGCAAAAGCCATAAAGGAAAATGAAGAAGCAGAGTCAAAAGCCAAGAAAGATGCGGAAGATGCAAAAGCTAAGGCTTGGAAAGAAAAGAAGGATATTGAAGTTAAGTTAAAAAAAGAAAAGGAAGAAGCAGAGACTAAGACCACTACAGAAATGGAAGAAGAGGAGGCTACAGCCATGAAGGACAAAGAGAAAGCAGAGATAAAAAGAGAGGAAGAAAAGAAGGCTACGGAAGCTAAAGCTAAGAAAAGAAAAGAAAAAACCAAGGCTGAGACAAAGGAAGAACGGATAAAGGCTGAAGTTGAGGCCAAAAAAGAAATAGGCGAAGAAACTGAGGAAGCAGCGGCAAAAGCGCAGAAAGAAGTGGGAGCTACAGAAGCTGAAGCTAAAAAAGAAAAGAAAGAAGCTGAGGCTAAACAAAAACAAGAAAAAGAAGAATCAGTGAATAAGGGCTCCAGAGAAATGGAGGAAGAACTGGCTAAAGTTAAGGAAGACAAAGAGGAAGCTCAAGCTAAGAACAAGGAAGACCGTGAAACAGCAGAAGCTAAAGGGAAAAAGGATGTCGAGGGAGACGAGACTCGAGCTAAGACAGAAAATGAAGAAACGGAGTCAGAAGGCGAGATCGAATTGGAAGCTGCAAAGGCTAATGCTAAAAAAGAAAAAGAGGATGCTGAGGCTAAAATAAAACAAAAAAAGGAAGAATTAAAGGCTAGGGCTCACAGAGAAATGGAGGAAGAAGCTAGAGTAAAAAAAGAAAAAGAGGAAGCAGATGAAAAAACTAAGGAAGAAAAGGAAGAAGCCGAGGCTAAGCCTAAGAGAGACCAGAAAAAAGCTGAAGCTATAACAAAAAAAGAAATAGAGGAAACAGAGGCTACAGGTAAGAAGGAAAATGAAGAAGCAAAGGCAAAAGCCGAAAAAGGAGCGAAAGATGCAAAAATTAAGGCTAAGAAAGAAAAGAAGGATGCTGAGGCTAAGATGCAAAAAGTTAGTGAGGAGGCAGGGGCTAAGGCCCAGAGAGAAATAGAGGAAGAAGCTAAATCCAAAATAGAAAAGGAGGACGCAGAGGAAAAAGCAAAGAAAGAAAAAGATGCTTCGGAAGCTAAGGATAAAAAAGAAAAGAAAGAAGCAGAGGCTAAGACAAGGCAAGAACGGAAAGAGGCTGCAGCTAAGGCGAAAAAAGAAATGGGCGAAGAACAGACTAATGCTAAGAAGGAAACTGAGGAAGCAGCGGCAAAAGCGCAGAAAGAAGTGGGTGCTACAAAAGGTGAGGCTATAAAAGAAGAGAAGGAAGCTGAGGCTAAACTAAAACAAGAAAAGGAAGAAGCAGTGACTAAGACCTACAGAGAAATGGAAGAAGAACAGGCTAAAGTAAAGAAAAACAAAGAGGAAGCCGAGGCTAAGACCCAGGAAGATCGTGAATTAGCAGAAACTAAGGTCAAAAGAGAAATGGAGGAAGAAGAAGCTACAGCTAAAAAAGAAAATAAGGAAATAGAGGCAAAAGACAAAAAAGCAATGGAGGATGCAATAGCTAAAGTTGAGAAAGAAATGGACGATGCTGAGGCTAGACATAAACTAGAAAAGGAAGAAGCAGTAAATCAGGTCCACAAAGAAATGGAGGAACAAGAAGCTAGAGCCAAGAAAGAAAAAGAGGAAGCAGAGGAAAAGGTCAAGAAAGAAAAGGAGGCTACGAAAGCAAAGGCAAAAAAAGAAAAAAAAGAAGCCGAGGCTAAGGCCAAGAAAGAACAGGAAAAAGTTAAAGGTAAAGACAAAAAAGAAAAGGAGGAAATAGAGCCTGAAACTAAAATTGAAAGCAAGGAAGTAGAGAAAATTACCAAAAAAGGAAAAGAGGATATGGAAGATTTGGTTAAGAAAGAAAAAGAAGAAGTCGAGGATAAGGCCAAACAAGATCAGGAAAAAGCAGAAGTTAAGGAACAAAAGAAAGTCGAGGAAAAAGACACTAAAACTAAGAAGGAATATGAAAAAGCAGAGGCAATAGAAGAGGGAAAATCGGGAATTACAAAGAATAAAGATAAAAAAGGAAAGGAGGATGCTGATGCTGAAATAAAACAAGAAAAGGCAAAAGCAGAGACAAAGACCCAAATAGAAATGGAGGAAAACGAGGCTAGAGCCAAGAATGAAAAAGAGGAAGCAGAGGCCAAAGCCATGAAAGAAAAAGAGAAAGCAGAGGAAAATTTCAAGAAAGAAAAGGAGGCTACAGAAGCTAAGGCTAAGAAAGAAAAGGAAAAAGCCGACGCTAAGGCTAAAGGAGAACGGGAAAAAGCTGATGCTAAATCTAAAAAAGAAATGGAGGAAGAAGAGGCTACAGCTAAGAAAGAAAATGAAGAAGCAAAGACTGAAACCGAAAAAGAAGCGGGTGATGCAAAGGCTAAGAAAAAAAAGCAGGATGCTGAGGCTAAGATACAAAAAGAAAATGAGGAAGCAGAGACCAAGGCCCAAAGAGAAATGGAGGAAAAAGAGGCTAAAGCCAAGAAAGAAAAAGAGGAAGCAGAAGTTAGAGCCATAAAAGAAAAAGAGGAAGCAGAGGAAAATTTCAAGAAAGAAAAGGAGGCTACGGAAGCTAAGGCTAGGAAAGAAAAGGAAAAAGCCGACGCTAAGGCTAAAGAAGAACGGGAAAAAGCTGATGCTAAATCTAAAAAAGAAATGGAGGAAGAAGAGGCTACAGCTAAGAAAGAAAATGAAGAAGCAAAGACTAAAACCGAAAAAGAAGCGGATGATGCAAAGGCTAAGAAAAAAAAGCAGGATGCTGAGGCTAAGATACAAAACGAAAATGAGGAAGCAGAGACTAAGGCCCAAAGAGAAATGGAGGAAAAAGAGGCTAGAGCCGAAAAAGAGGAAGCAGAGGCTAGAGCCATAAAAGAAAAAGAGGAAGCAGAGGAAAATTCCAAAAAAGAAAAGGAGGCTACGGAAGCTAAGGCTAGGAAAGAAACGGAAAAAGCCGACGCTAAGGCTGCTAAGGGAGAACGGGAAAAAGCTCAAACTAAATCTACAAAAAAAATGGAGGAAGAAGAGGCTACAACTAAGAAAGAAAATGAAGAAGCAAAGGCTAAAATCAAAAAAGAAGCAGGGGATGCAAAGGCTAAGAAAAAGAAGCAGGATGCTGAGGCTAAGATACAAAAAGAAAATGAGGAAGAGACCAAGGCCCAAAGAGAAATGGAGAAAAACGAGGCTAGAGCCAAGAAAGAAAAAGAGGAAGCAGAGGCTAGAGCCATGAAAGAAAAAGAGGAAGCAGAGGAAAATTCCAAAAAAGAAAAGGAGGCTACGGAAGCTAAGGCTAGGAAAGAAAAGGAAAAAGCCGACGTTAAGGCTAAGGGAGAACGGGAAAAAGCTCAAACTAAATCTACAAAAGAAATGGAGGAAGAAGAGGCTACAGCTAAGAAAGAAAATGAAGAAGCAAAGGCTAAAACCAAAAAAGAAGCAGGGGATGCAAAGGCTAAGAAAAAGAAGCAGGATGCTGAGGCTAAGATACAAAAAGAAAATGAGGAAGAGACTAAGGCCCAAAGAGAAATGGAGGAAAACGAGGCTAGAGCCAAGAAAGAAAAAGAGGAAGCAGAGGCTAGAGCCATGAAAGAAAAAGAGGAAGCAGAGGAAAATTCCAAAAAAGAAAAGGAGGCTACGGAAGCTAAGGCTAGGAAAGAAAAGAAAAAAGGCGACGTTAAGGCTAAGGGAGAACAGGAAAAAGCTCAAACTAAATCTACAAAAGAAATGGAGGAAGAAGAGGCTACAGCTAAGAAAGAAAATGAAGAAGCAAAGGCTAAAACCAAAAAAGAAGCGGAGGCAAAAGCCAAGAAAGAAAAGGAATCTACGGAAACTAAGAAGAAAATTGAAGAAGCGGAGGTAAAAGTTAAGAAAGAAGCGGAAGATCCAAAAGTTAAAGCTAAGACCGATAAGAAGGATGCTGAGGCTAAAATAAAAAAAGAAAGTAAAGAAGCAGATATTAAGGCCCAGAGAAAAAAAGAGGAAGAAGAGACTAGAGCTAAGAAAGAAAAAGAAGAGGCAGAGGAAAATGCCATAAAGGAAAAGCTGGCCACAGAAGCTAAGGCTAAAAAAGAAAAAGCTGAGTCTAAGGCCAAGGAAGAACAGGAAAAAGCAGATATTAAGGCCAAAGAAGAAATGAAGAAAGAACAGACTAAAACCAAAAAAGAAACTGAAGAAGCAGAGGCAAAAGCTAAGAAAGAAGCAGAAGATGCAAAGGCTAAGATACTTAAAGAAAAGAAAGAGCAAGATACTAAAGCCCAGCGAAAAATGGAGGAGGAAGAGGCTACGGCCAAGAAAGAAAAAGGAGAAGCAGAGGAACAAGCCCGGAAAGAAAAAGAAGCTACAATAGCTAAGATCAAGAAAGAAAATGAACAAGCTGAGGATAAGGCAAAGCCAGAATGTCAAACAGCAGAAGCTAAGGTAATAAGAGAAATGGGGGAAGAAGAGACTAGAGCCGAGAAGGAAAATAAAGAAGCAGAGTCAAAAGCCAAGAAAGATGCAGAAGATACAAAGGCTAAGGCTAAGAAAGAAAAGGAGGAAAATGAGGCTAAGGTAAAAAAAGAAAAGGAAGAAGCAGAGACTAAAGGCAAAATAGAAATTGAGGAAGAAGATCGGGTTGAGAAAGAAAAAGGAGAATTAGAAACTAAAACCAAGAAAGAAAAGCAGGACACGAAAAATAAGACTAAAAAAGAAGAAGAAGCCAAAACTAACGCCAAAAAACAAAGGGAGGAAGCAGAGGCTAAGGCTAAGAAAGAAATTGAAGAAGCAGAGACAAAAGCAAAGAAAGCAAAGGACGATTCAAAAGCCAAGAAAGAAAAGGAGGATTATGAAGCTAAGATTAAAAAGGAAAAGGAAGAAGCAGATAAGAAAGCCAAGAGAGAAATAGAAGAAGAAGAGGCTGTAGCTAAGAGAGAAAAAGAAGAAGCAGAGATAAAAGACAAGAAAGAAAAGAAAAAAGCTGTTGCTAAGGTAAAAAAGGAAGAGCAAATGGCAGAGGCTACTGCCGAAAATGAGAAAAAGGAAACAGAAGCTAACGAAAGGAGAAAAATAAAAGAAGAAGAGGCCAAGGCTGAAAAAGTAAATGAAGAAGCAGAAGCTAAATCTAAGTCAGGAACAAAACAAGTGGAAGCCAACAAAAAAAAAGAAAAAGAAGTTCTAACTAAAGTTAAACAAGGAAAGAAAGAGATAGATGAGGCAACTACACCTATTAATAGTGCGATAGCTGTTGCTAAGTATGAAAAAGAAGTTAACCGTGACTTACATACAAAGGATATCAAAGCGGAAAGTGACTCTGATGAAAAAAAGAAAAGACGTGAAGAAGTATGTAGTGACATGATTGAGAAGCAACAAATATGTCTCGGGGGTACTGATATTGTCCGAGGAATGGAGTCAAAACATAAAAGGGGTGAAAATGGAGAAGTCGACCCCAGAATTGACAAAGACCATTATATAAGGGAGTATCAGTATGGTCCATCGAAACAAAAGACGGAAGACAAACACAAATTCATAGACCACAACCACAGAGATTTTAATATGGAATTTCTTAGACCGCCGGGCTACAGAGAAAAGACTTTCGAACCTGAGAAGCATAGTGAAAGGGAGACCACTAGTTTAGGTAGAAATGCAACAATTTATAAGGCTCAGACTATTATTCTAGATTCACAGCTACGGTCTTCGATGCCTCCAACGTCAGACAGAACCGAATCAGAAAAGAGAGTTGAGAGACATAGGTCAAAAGCTTTAAGTGAGGTCAGAAGTCTGATTTCCGAGAGACGATCAGGCCTTACACGAGATCTTAAGAGAAAGCCTGTGTTTTCTACACACCTAACAGACAGGACTGCGGTTGAAGGATCTAGAGTTAAATTAACCTGTAGTGTGCTATCTTCGACGGATCCCAAGATCACTTGGTACAAAAATGGAGTGGTTCTTGATAATAAGTTGAAGTTTAGAACAAAACATATTGATGGTCTCATAACTTTAGAAGTTTTGAATGCGGTGCCAAGTGATTCCGCAGAGTACAGCTGCACAGTGGAAAACGAGAATGGAACAATTAACACATCTGCTAATTTGAAAGTGTACCCTAGTTTTGAGGCCTCACCGATCCCGCCCACATTCACCAGATCTATTCGAGGTAAGTCAGACTACTTCATTTATGTCCAGTTTCTAAAGTTGTCAGTCAAATTCCAGTTAACTATTGATTCAATAAAGAATATGTATTAGATAAACTTCGGTTAAATGTCATAACATTTCTGAATGCGCACTGGACCATTCCTAACTGTACGACCAATAAACAGTTGCAAAAGCTGCCACTACAGGGATCTGTTCAAGTTTGAGAGTTTAGTCATAAATAATAGGGTTATTTATATTATAATATTATTGTTTATTAACATTATATAATATAGTCTCATTCGTTAGCAAATTGTGCATTGTTCGTCAGCAATGAATGAAATAGAATGGCAAATAAAGCTATGGAAGAGATAAACGGCACTTGTATGAACCTAAGTTTAAACGGAGTTTGTTTTTTGTTGCGGTATTCGAAAACGCACTTTCACAAGTTATCGGACTAATAGTGCTGACGAATAGATAAACTCCCGATAAAAGTACTTTAGAAACAGGACATTTAACTATTATAGAACTAAATAGCATTGAATATCAAAGTAATCTCGTATCTTTGCACCTACCTTATAGCAGTTCTACATTACCCCATTGTTGACTGGTAGAGAGTGCCCTAGGCATTAACTCTGCCTTTGTACAAATGAGCTTAAAGTTTTTAAATAAATATTCTATGTTAGATCCTTCGAAATTTAACCATAATCTCTCAATCTTATCACGGTTAGTATGAACTTCAGATGGGATATTTATACGGATGCTTTTGGATATTAGCTGGTTAATAGTTTCATTCAGTTATATAATCGATAAAATTGGTTCTAAAACCAAAATTGAGATTTTGACTCATGTAAACATTCAGAGTTACTTCAAGTAGTACAATATAGTTCATTATACAGTCGATTCATTATACACTGCTTTACTAATTATATTTCAATGATATCAAACATATTTCGTTTATTTTCCGAAAACGAAAACTCGACCTGTAATGAAAAATTAAGGTGTTTTTATCACGTTATTTTTCATTATGACGCTCATTATTTTGTATCACCACGCTGACAAATAAAAGCTTAGCAAATGTTGAGTTGAAGCTCCAAGCTATAGGGTTCCATACGTGCGAACGAAAAATCGTAACGAAACACTCGTGTGTTAGAATTTTAAGGTTATAACCTCAAATAAAACACATTAGAATAGTATTCCTTGGATGGCATTAACAGGAATAATGAGAAACAATAAATCAAATCCAAATTATTTATTTCAAGTATGTCAGGAATAGGAGTCAGTCAGTATATGTCGGTCGTGATTCTAGTTGCCTGTTCCAAGAAGTAGATCCTTGGAGAAGAACAGGCAAGAAACTCAAGGACACTCTTTTTAACATGTTTTCTTTACAAGGTACTAGTTACATTGCTTATAATAATTGTGTATATCATATATTCGTATAAGCATATTAATACATAATATATAAGCCAGTAGAATACTAATTAGAACACAATGTTAATAATAAATCATCACAACATAATTCTCCTATTTTATAATATAGGACATTAGTTTCATTATAGATTAAAACCAGTAAAATATATTAGAAGAGCATAACAGCTTACAAACAAGTCAATTTAAATCATTACCTATATATCTACATTGAAACTACAACATTATTTACACAGCATAGAATAGTATATACTTATCTTTAATATCCGTATTGGTACTACCAGTCGCCACCGATGAAATATTAGAGAGCTCTGCACTGGCCCACGTCTCGACAAGAAGTGTGTCAATCCAGCCAGAATACTCGTTTTTATGGGCGGCGACAACATGTATTTTAATCAAATACTGTCATTACAATATAACTTTCTGAATGTATTTAATTTTAAAATAAACATATAATTTGCATATCAATATTTATATGAAGTAGTTGGTTATAATAATAATAATTATATTAATATGAATACTAACACGTGCGTCTATCTATCCGTCTGTCACAGCCAATTTGCTCCGACTCTACTAGACTGATTAAGTTGAAATTTCATTCGCATACGAATGCCTGTGAACCAAATACATGCAACTTAAATAAATTAAGGTTGAATATGGTGGTCACTTTTGGGAGGCGAATTAGAACATGCCATCGTGGCAAATTAATGCTTTACCTATCCAAATTCTTTACAGACACTTACCATCTTGCTGAAAACGAACTTGTCCTGGAGTGCCGTATCCGGGGTCAGCCGTTGCCAACCATCACGTGGCTAAAAGACGATAGACCGGTGACCAGTAACGATAGATACCAGGCTTATTACTTAGCAGATGGAGTCTGCAGGTTGGCAATCAACCATCCTACTCCCGAAGACAGCGGGAAATACACCTGCAAGGCTGAGAACTCCGTGTGGTCCGACCAAATCACTCATGTGGTTAGCTTTACTGGTGAGTGACATTCACATACATACACGCATTGAACACTCACATTTTGCCAATTATACTCTGTTCCCGAGGGATAAAAAAAATATTTTTATACAAGCGAAGTCTCGGGCAAAAACTGGTGGTCTTTAATAAAATTATGGCATAATTTTGTTATCGTTTGAATTAAGTGAAATAAAAAGTAAAACTCATTTTAACCTTAATTGTATGTTGCATTTTTATTTTATTCGTAGATAGAAATTGAATAACATTTCATTCCAAAAAAAAATGTTGAAATCATTAATCCTAAACTAACTACTGAATATATTTCGTTAATATTTAGTGAATCGTGTAAAAATGGCTTAAACTATATAATGCCGATTTTTTTGTGGTAGTGTATGCGCCACCTTGTATATAGAAGAAGTGCAGAAAGTAATTTTTTTAAACAATATATGTGTTACAAATTTAAAAATTAAGTGAAAAAGGTTACATTAAACTACGCGCGTCCAGTATAAATGTTGACCTCATGGTACGACGATAACTCTATACAATAACAGTTCAAATTATAGTCGCCAATAAAATAATACAAATATATAAATTATGGTCGATCGACTAACAGGCGATCTCAAGTCATTATAAAAATTGCATAGACATAAGAGGAATTGCAATTGCACTCTAGGCATTGAAAACATAATCTTTAAAGCTTTTTATGTATTTTCTCATTAATATAGATAAGCTTCTTAGCGTTCCTTGTACGCGTGGGGCACTTTACAAATATCATTATTATGATTACCCTCGAACACGTGCACGAATGTACGAACGAAATTGAAAGTGATTGCTGTAACTGACTCTTTACCGCTAGGAGCATATTGGATACTTAATTTGCAAACTGACAGGTTATGTATCCGATAAGCTTCGACATTATGTACGCTTTTAAATCCTATAACTTTGAAAACTTTGAAAACCGTACAATTGTAGTAATTTTAACATTGGTTCACTTACGGAGTATGCATGCTTTGGTAAGAGTTGTTAGTTCAGTCATATGAGGTACTTTTTAGACTTTTTCTAGACCATTAACCACATAGCATTAAACTTTGAATTATATTTCAGGCAAAGAAAGTAAGCTCAGTCCAAACATCACTACCATAGAACGTTCTCGATTTAATCGCCAAGCTGTAGAATCCAGGCGACCACACTTTACTAACGTCTTGAGCGACTACAAGGTGTCGCGCGGCGGTACCATCGGCCTTCAGGTTGAGATCCGAGGTTCTCCAACTAGGGTAGAATGGCTCAGAGAAGGTCTCTCAGTCACTGAAGTACATAGAAACGCCAGAACTTTCGTTGAACAGGGGTTGTATACGTTGGCATTGTCTGACGTCACTGAGAAAGAGTCGGGTCTGTACACGTGTCGAGCTTGGAGCACGCATGGCAATGTGGATATGAATGCCGCGATCACTGTCGTGCCCCCCAATGATATGGAAGGGAAACCAGCCATAATTGTTGGAAGGCCTGAAAAGGATATTTTGATATCAGTTGGAGAAGATATTAATATATCATTTAGAGTACAGGGCGAGCCTAAACCTAAAGGTAATAATTGTATATGAGAACATTAAGAATATTCCTGCATCGCGGGAATTCCGAGTCTTTAAAGAGTGAAAATACGAATAAAAATTTTAATTCCACGGAAAGTTTTCCAAAATTGAGTGCCCATGTCTAAATAATACAGACAATAGCGCACGTAACGTTTTACAACGTAAGCTAGTAGAGTGTTCTTTGTTCCGTTATTTGAATGTTTGTGACGCTTTGGGGCACCCAATTTTGAACGAACTTTCCGTGGAATTAAAATTTTTATTCACTCTTTGAAGACTTGCAACGATTTTTAGTGAAACAAAAAGAAATAAGTACTTGTTTCTGAGTCCTACAGAATAATTTTTCTAACTCGATTAAGGGGTCCGTGTAAATGAAAAATCCGGGTGAACGAAACCCATATTTATGTGTTCGAAGGGGGCTGGAAGTTTTTTCATACGTTTAACCATATTTTTAGTGGTATTCATGAAAGGCATCCGCGACATCACCAACAGCCAGCGGGTCTGTAAGATGACATCTGATGACTACGTCAAGTTCACTGTCAAGAGATCTGTGGTATCAGATGCTGGGACATACTGTGTACTAGCTAGGAACGCTTACGGATGTGACAGAGCCTTTGTCACTGTTGTGGTAAGAGAATTAAATGTATGTTCGTGTTTTCTACACAGTATCCTCATTATTACAAGCTCGTTTTTTAGAATAAAGTTGTTTTATGCAAATGGAATAAGATAAGACTTATCGTGTAAAATACAGATTTATTTGAAACATTGTCATTCAACCCAAAGTAACACTCTTTCTTATTTTATTTTCAAGGGTCGCATCTGACTTGATTTCTACAACAAATCATTGTCTTTGCTAGATTACACTGATACTGGTGTGGTTGGTTCTACATAATTTATAAAATCATTTACTTTTAAAGTTGGGCAATAATTAACAATATATTAATATTTACTATGCATTAAGTATTTTTTGTTAACGGTGACCGCTTACGATCGCTCAGGACGTTTGCTTAATAAGTAGTTCAAAAATAAGGAAGATAATTCTAGTAATCATTCATAATGTTTTATTTCTTAATTTTTCCATGTTCGTGATGAACCTAAACTAATGAACCGATTTTAATGAAATTTACTTTAGAGATAAGATAGTTTTTTTTTATTGCAGTTTACCTAGCCACAGCAAACCGTGGCCAGGTAAGTAGTTGTATATAAATTGTACAGTTAAAAGCTTTGTTCATCAAAATGTTTGTTGAATCAATCAGCTAATGGCTGTTAAGTATATCGTCTTTCAGTAGCTTGCAAAGCTAAACAAGTAAGTAATTTAAATTGCAAAATAAACTAAAGTGACTTCAAATGTTGCTCCTTTCATAGGTGAGACAGCGAGCTTCTTCGGAGAATTTAATATCAGATTGGATGTACCCCGCCGACGATTCCACTTTATCTGTAGCTGACAGGCAATATAAATGTAAGTCATCAAATAAGTCGATGTGCAATATAAACTAATAAACGTACAGTTTTAGTATTTACTTCAAAATCGGCCAAGTGCGAGTCTAATGCTGTGAAGTCTACTTGTTGCTATAACAGCTATAGTATTATCAACTCTTTAAAAATGTAATGTGTCCTATTACAGTTCAAATGTTACAGCGATTATTAAAGTCAAGCAAATAATTTTTTAAAAGTTTCTTGTATGGGGAGACCTTTTAATTTTTATTTTATTTTAACTATTTGTTGTTATAGTGGCAATATAAAGACACACTATGTGAAATTTCAACTTTCTGCCATTCATCCCAAACTATTTACGGTACACGAGATACATGCAACTGACACACAGACAGGTAACGGAGACTTAGTAATAAGATTTCGATGGCAACCTGTGATGTAATCAATGGTGAGCCGAGCGAGCTGTATTAAAGGCCGGTCGAATATTTGAATGTAAAATCAGAATCTAAATTATGTATGTAGGTACAAAAGCAAAATATACAAGCATTTTATTCGTGGTCTAAAACGTAATAGAAGCTATACTAAGTTTGGGTCTATAAAGCGCGGTGTAATAGTACGTAATTTTGTTAGTGTGGAAAGCGCCATAGGCCGTCACTTCCCCGGAGCTATCGGTGAAGTTGTATGTCGGATGTAAACTGACTAAAACCACACATTTTTCTGTGACAACTGTCTTTTGCACACCCGGGTGTACCCTAAGAAGGAACCGACAACCCGTACAGACCTTGGCCGCTTCTTGATACAAAGTAGGCGGTAGCGTAATGGCTAAGGCGTCGGACTTGCGATCGAGTGGTTGCGGGTTCGAACCCCACCCAGTGCTCTACCGACGTGAACCCACTCCTAACACAAGCATTTAGCTTAGCTGGAGGGGTTGTTAATAAGAATACTAGTAATGTGTGACCCACGTTATTAGTAGTCTTTTAAAAAAAAAAAGAAAAAAAAAAAAGAATTAAGAACAAAGATTTAGATTCGTTCTGGAGAGATCTCGTAATATCGTTTTTGTATGTTTCGTGGATTTACGCGTTAAGTTGTCATCTGAAACACACACATGACTCAGTAAACTACATTTTCTTTTTATACATTTATAATGCAATCTATCTGGCGATATTCAGCATTAGGTTGGTAATTGCTTTACATTGTCTGTTAACGTACAAAGTATCGTATAGCTAGATAGTTCAAATTACGCCAGCCAGCTTTGTTACTAATGAGATAGAAATGTCACGTCTAATACGTGTGAGTAAATTAATTAAATACCTCTGATTTCCGGATGTTTCAATCGATTTCCACCCATCGTGTAGTGATTACGTGTAGACTATCACACAGTGACCACAATCACACTTTAGTTTTGATAATTATAGTTGAGTAAAATTAAAAACACACTTTAAAGACAGACACTGAATTAAAGACTAGAGAAGAGCTGCACTATACGCCTCCTGACTTAATCATCAGACCATCATTACAAAGCCTAATCTGTTGGACTCGTCAACTCGAGGGGTTCACTAGTAGCCACTGAAGAGTATCACTATCCACCTGCTGGCCCCATCATCAGATCAGCTTCGAGATGCCAAATTATGGAATTGCCAATCGGACAACATTTACATATAAAGTTTGATTTTGGGTACGACACTTAGAAGTAGGATAAAATTTACTTTATTTGTTAACATTGTTAGTTAGTTAATATAAATAAATGAATTTATATTCTAGGGCATACAGCGCTATCTAGACCGAAACTATACGGAGCTTGTACTATGGGTTTTGGATACATTTTTTTTTGTAAATACATACGTACATATACCTCCAAAGAAACTATGTGTACAAATAACCTAAGAAATATAGTGTTATGCAAGATTATTCTTGCATAATACTACTTATATTCCGTATGTATTAGACATATATCGTTGTCTGTCATAATTAAGTGTTTTGGTTTTACAATGGAGACTGTTTTACATTAGAATTTTTGCATTTACACATTTAAAATATACACAAAAATATTTATCGTAGTTAGACTTATTGCAATATTTAATAAGTTTTCGAAGTAAGGAAATAAGGTTTACGTCTTAGTAACTGATGTCAAAGTAAGCGCTCTCTAATATATGAATCCTGTATGAAGATGAAGGATGTTGAGAGCACATCAAACGATTTGAACTTTGTAAATGTACATTTTTAAGTAAGGTGCATATTTAAAATAGCATCAATATGTTTCAGCAAGCTTCTTTACAAATAAAATAGGCTTATGAAAATGCAGTACCTACAGTTTAACATGGTGTAACTGATAAATTATCAGTTTTATTTTAAATTTACAAAAAATTACACACAATTGTAATCTATTATCGCTGGTAATAACCAGCGATAATAGATTACAATTGTGTGTAATTTTTTGTAAATTTAGCAGCTTAAAAATAGTACCGCTTCCATTGACTGACAGTGTACGCAAAATTTATTTAACGTCAAGCCAATTCAGCCTCTATCTTTAATCATTCTTCAATCAATACATTGATCATTTGCCAGGCGATCTGGCATTTCGTCAAATATTCATTAAGGTCAGTGCCGGGTTTGTTCTCGTTTTAGCTGTGCCCGAACGCATCCCGGGAGAGCCGAGCGTCGTTGATGGTGGAAACAATTGGATTTCTCTTGCTTGGCCCAAGTCCGACCCTGGAAACACGGCTCCAGTCCTCGCTTATAAGGTAGAGAGTTGGCTACTGGGTAAAGAAGGCGGAGCGCGCTGGGTGGAACTTGGAATTACACCTTTAAATTCATTTGACGCTTTTAATTTGAAGCAAGAAGAACAGTACCATTTCCGAGTAACTCCTCGTAACAGGTACGGGTGGGGAGAGTCTGTTCAGACATCTTCTCCCGTGGGTATTGGTCTAGCGGGTGATAGACCGGAGTTCATAGAGATCTTGCCTGGACAGTTAAAGGTGCTGGCTGGCGAAACGGCGAACTTAAGCTGCAGTGTAAAAGGCAAGCCGTTGCCTGAAGTGGTTTGGATGAAGAATGGGCACGAAATTGAGGAAGAGGGTCGTATGACGACAGCTTTTAACGGGCATAATTGTTCGTTGATTATTAAGGATATCAATATTGAGGATGAGGCTCGGTACAGCTGCGAGGCGACGAATGTCCACGGGCGGTCCTCTACGTACGCAAGGTTGGCGGTCGTCACGGACAGATTGATTTGGGAAGCAGACGCGAAACTCAAGAGGTTAGTGAAGTGCATTTTATGTTTGTTTACATCTTTACTTGCTTAATTATAGAATGGTTTTGTTGTATAGGTACTATGTAATTTGTGAGTTAAAATTAACTTTGAAAAGTATTCAGTCGAATTGAGAACCTCCTCTTTTTTGAAGTCGGTTAAAAACAGTAAAGATTTTAAACTTTTGAATAGGTCACTGTTACAATAAGACTATTTTTATGTACAAGATATTTAATATAAAAAATTCATACCTTTTAGAATTAAACTAATATTATAATGAAAATAATGTTTAAGAAATAAAATTAGTGTAATGTTTTAAACTAAATTTGTTATAATTTTTAATGGAACAGTTTGAAAGTGCTAGTGGCACACTTAAAAAGAATTATTTTATTAAAAAGTGGAATCCATGCAAAACCGGGAAAGTTCCACGATCCCACGATTACGTTCTAATTCACACACATAATACGAGTATGCAGTTTTATAAAGTTCTCAGGACACTTTATGTTTGTGTTAGAAATGTTTGTTATTTAAAGTCTGTATGTTACACTAGATAAAATGAGTAAAGCCGGCAGAGTGGGAATAAACCCCACAATTCAAAGACTATTTTTACCTTTTCACCCCACCACCCCTAACTGTAACGCTAACATCCACCTTGAGGAACTCGTATTTCATGTAAACAAGTCATTGTTTACATGAAATACGAGTTCCTCAACGTGGATGTTAGCGTCACGGGAAAACAATTTTATTCGTAGAAAATGTGTATTTATAGGAAAGAACCATTACAGTTTTGAAAAACTACTGAACGGATTTTCATGCGGTTTTTACCAATAGACAGAGTGATTTATGAGGAACGTTTAAGTGTATAAATTGTTAACGTTTGGTGTAAATTGGTTGAAATATGATGATGATTGTTGAAGATATCGCTGCTACCCGTGCGAAGCCAGGGCGGGTTGCTAGTAAGTTATAATTTGCTGGATAAGCTTTTTTCTGCTAAACCAAAAATAGTTTGTATGTGTATGTATATAAAATATATATAATTTCTATAAACCCACAGGGACAGATCTCAAGATGCTGTCGGCGAATATCCGCCGCAGTTCACAATGCGTCTGCGAGACAGACGCGTGCAGGCAACGTACCCCGTCCGCCTCACGTGTCAGGTCGTTGGCAACCCTCCGCCGACGCTCACCTGGTTCAAAGACGGAGAAGACCTTGTACTTGATAGTAAGAGCTATTTCAAAGTCATTATTTCTCATTGATCTTGTCTTTATTTTTTTTTCTATTCATGGCTCTGTTTTATATAAATTGTAAAATGGCATACCTATGGTTTTCGATGGCTATAAACTTCAAATCAGTGGTGTTCCCACGTGTTATTAAGGGTGACAACCCTATTCAATAGCAGAAAAAAAATTGCACTACGCTAGTTACTGCGGTCGTTTGTAGCATTTTCTGGATCATGGAATCTTCGCTCGCGGAAAAAATGTCGCTCGACTCCGACTCAAACTCACGATGAAAACAGTGAGCTATTTACGACTATTTAAGATGAATAATGACACTAGGTTCGTGTTTGTAAGACTTGTAGTTTTGTAAATATGAAGGTAAAACGATATAGACATTTTCGTAACCGTCTACTTGTTGAACCCATGTTGAACCTCGTACACGTATGTTTCTGTGTGATTTTAAAGACTTTTAGGTCAGAAAATGTTAAGTTAAGGGTAAGAGCGTCAGTTCATGTACGAGGACTGCATCTAATTTATTAAGACTCTCGCAAGCAGATATGGATGCCGAATAAAATCTCCCGAGGGTGTCCCGAACTTTTACCTTATATGCTAGTGTTTAAATACGCTTGTCAGCTGTCGTCGCCACATCAAAAACTCTTATTTATTTTATTAAAACTAGGGTCAAACTATAATAGATGATAACATAGTTCAATATTTAAAAAGAATAAGTTAATAGAGATTATTTTGGCTGGTTATACCGGTAACGCAATGGTATTGGTCGATTGATAAATATTAATGAATAGTGGGGCTATAAAAGGGTAGGAATAAGTTCAGAACATTGTCTTGAGTGCGAATAGTCGTACGAACAACTTGGCAGTTACTGTAGGTAGTGATTTTCATATTTTATATCAGTGGTGGTGAGGTGTTTGTATACTCTTTGGTTGTGAGACTGTTTCTTACACAGCTTAGTTGTTTATTAAACTTTGTTGACAAAAAATAACTGCCGAGTTATTCACTCTATTTCCTTCTCCTCTTCATATCTCTCTATGTCTAGCAATTGATTAAATATTCAAATATGTAACATTATTTCACATCTTTAGGTCGCCGTTGCAAGTACCAAGATGAACACTTCCATACTCTTGAGATAGCCCCGACCACATTGGAAGATGGCGGCGTGTACGAGGCGATGGCCCGGAATAGCAGTGGAGCCGTCAGCTGTCGATGCAGTCTTGTGGTTGACAAGGGCATCAGAGCGTACGTGGCACCAGAGTTCTGTTGTGGCTTAGAACCACTTTACAGACTTGCTGAAGGTAAGTGCTTTTATTTAAATGTAATTACTACGTCACGAATACCTTTAACTAGCCCTTCATGTTTCTGGATCTTATTTATCTATTATATGTAGATTTGTATTTAGATATATATGTTTATCAGCAGTCTGGTTACCATAGTATAGACTCTGCCTAGTTTGGGACCAGACGGCCGTGTGTGAGATGTGTCACCTTATTATTATTATTTGCGTTTTTTACTGTTAATTTTTTAGAAAAATAAAATAATAAAACTTCTGTGAATAGTATTTACATATATTTAATAAAGACTAGTTTTTAAAAATTTGTTGTTTTTATTTTTTTTATGGTATAGGGGGCAAACGAGCAGACGGGTCACCTAATGATAAATGACTACCGCCGCCCATGGGCACCTGCAACTCAACTCACAAGTGCGTTACCGGCCTTTAAGGTGGGAGTAGGGGAAGAGGAGGAAAGGGGGTGGAGGGAAGGGTTAAGGCCACCGGTAACCTCACTCACTCGGCGAAAAGCAATGAAATCATTGCTTCACTGCCGGTTTTCTGTGAGACCGTGGTATCACTCCGGTCGAGCGACCCATACATGCCGAAACATGGCTCTCCCACGATAAAATTTTAATCCAGTTTCATTCAATAGCATAGCATAGGTATCAATCAATCAATCAATCAATCATTTATTTGCTGATCAAGGGTATAAAGTGGTGTTAACATTACATTCGTGCTCCTTAATCTACCTTTACTGGCATGCAAATTTTATAATAATATTTTTTAATTAATATTTGAAAATAAATTGTGGTAGTTTTAAATAGTAGTATAAATTAACATTAATTACAAAAATATATAGTAAAAATTAAAATAAATGGTTCCAATTATAAAATTCTAGTAATAAACTTAAATTTCTAAGCAACATTGGAGGAAAAACACTTTTAAAAGAAATTTGATGTGAAGGAAACCCTGGTGCGTGTGTACTTCTAGTTGGTAGCGTCCCTCGTCTTCTTCGATGGCATAGTACAGTATATTCCATACCTTGGCCATGAACTTGTCCCAATTATTTGGAATTTATAGTTCATTCGTTCCGAGGTGCCAAAACAGCTCTTTGATACGACCATGAAGCTGTTTGATGAGTCGAGATGAATTGCCACCGAACAACATATTTTCTGCCAAAATTACTCTTTTTTCTTTGCGTGGAAAAGTGCCAGCTCCAATTTTCCAAAGTAGATCATAAAATGAACGTTAGAATTGAGATACAGACAGATAGATTTTAATTAACTTACTATTACTATTTATATTCAACGAAAGCAGCTCGTTGCTCGAATAACTGGAAAATTCCAAAACATTCACAGAGAAGCGTACCGTTACGGCAGCCATTATTAAACTACATTCGCGGAATGAAATCTTTGCTTTAGAACTATTCCTTGAAATATCACAAATCGGATTTTCTGTGAACTCCAAAGCGATGAGGATTTTAAATATTAAACCTTAATGACTAACCTATAATTAACTTACAGATTTAAGTGATCTAGTCACAAATAAATAACAATACATCTAAAAATTGTCCTACACAATTTCAGTCTCAGAGTTTTAGAGTTAAAAAAAAATTGTATGGTTTTGATATACTTATGAAATGTTCAAATTTGGTTAAAACTAAGACTTAAATGGCCGTATATTTAAATTGCGTTGACTTAGAACCTTGGTTCTTTTTCAGCTTCCGCCGCATACGTATAGTATTTGATGTAAATTTAAACTTGATGCCGCTACGGATTCCTAAATAAAAGGGTCTTGACAGACAGACAAACGGATAACAAAGTGATCCTATAACGGTTTCTTTATTCCTTTTGAGGAAGGGAACAAAAAAATCCAAATACTTAATGGCATTCAAAATTGCCGCGAGGTAACGATGACCTTTCAGAAGTAACATACCCGAACTGCTAAAAATTAAAAAGTTAAATTAAAAAGTTATTTTGTTAGGCATGGCATATTAATCCTTGTAAACAAAAGGTCAAGACAATTTTATGAAGAATAACTCTGCCCTTTGTAGCATGTGATTTGGACGCATAGCTTCGGAGATAATCGAAAATTAAAATAACTCAACATTCGGGTCACAACAACATAGTAGAAGTGGGGCAAACAGGCAGTATGATGCATTACCCTTTTTTATCATATGGGAACCCCCACGGGTCATCACCTCATCGGGGCTAGCGGTGAAGTGGTATGTAGGAATCGAACCGGACTAAAACCACACAGTGTTCTCAAATTCAAATTCAAAGTGTTCTATCACAAGCGAGTTTTGTAAGGGGCTCGGACATAACCTGGCTGACCTTAGCCGTCTCTTAAACAGTAGACAAATGTCCCGTCATCGTGTCAAGCCTCCTTCTGCTAGGGTAACCATGGCCGACGAGAAACGAGTATCGCCAAGAAGAGACGAACTGTGAACGCCTCCATGCCAAAAAAAAATGTTAATCAAATATTGCGTATACTCAAAAATTATAAATCACCAATCAGAGACTTCTTTTAATTTATATGCTGGTGAAACCGCGGGGCACAGCTAGTATTTTAATAAGATGGACACTAACTAGACCGCTAGATTTAAATGAAAGAAAAACAGGTATATTTCTGGACATTTAGGCTACACGGTCATGAAGTTTTAAATGATTTAACGAAGCGACATTCTTCATTTACGCGTTAATATGTTATGTACGATTCTCAATGCTTGTTGCCGAATATCTATGGCGAAATCTTCACCTTACGAAGTAACTATGATCTTATCTGTGCCTCGGCTAAGCTCAATTTCTTATTGTAATAAGCATTTTTCGTTGATGGCTCAGCCTAAGACATTGCATTTATAGCACATACTATTAATCATTTTAAACTCTCTATCTCAGGCGAGGAGCTGCGAATCTCTGCAGTTGTTGAAGCCTACCCTTCTGTTGGAGTGACATGGTACCGCGACGGAGTTCGTCTCCGGCCCAGTCGCCGGGCCATAATGACCCTGGACCGGGACGGCCAGATAGAACTTGCCCTGGCCTTCGTCACGGCCAGAGACGGTGGGGTCTACACGTGTACAGCATCTAACGAAGTAGGCAGGGCATCTACTTCAGGGAAGGTGGAGATCATGGAGGGTGAAGGACAGCAGTCTTCGAGCAAGATGTCTCCTCCGGTTGTGATCAATACTCCTGATGTACCGTAAGTGTCAATGTGACGTATGCAAATTTTTCATTCCCAAAAAAAAATACTATTATATCTTTATCACAATGTGAATAATAATAATAATCTTTATTGTCATAGAAAGATATACATTAGAGAAACAGTGAAATAAAATCAATATAAGATTTCGTTGGGGATAGTTAACCACTAAGCGCAAGCAGCACTGGAAAATACCCTTCAAAAAAGTTATCACCAAATAATGTAATGAAGGCCATTTTGCCATGCCACACGCGCTATACCCACCATCCCCAACGTCGTGTAAATACACTAATTGTACTCACATATGTCCATAATTATGAGTTGCATGCACATTTACATCACTACATTACATTCATATAACTTTGAACACTGTTTAAATTAAAGTTACATAGGAACACTGACACTACGATTATACAATGAACACTAAAACCTGAACTAGGCCGAGCCTGTATCTCAGATGATAGTTTATTCCGGACGCATTATAAATGCTTTTAATTGCACCTATATACCCAACAAACAAAGTAATCCTATAAAGAAGTCTATATCTATTAATAACTTTCTCATAAAGGCATCGTAGTAGACTCGTTTGCTTACAATAGCATTTGACAAGCCTTAACATACTCAAGGGCATTAATTTTTGTATCTCACTCTTATATTTCGCTATAGGACTGACGTGTAGAACAGTTACAGGACATATTTACGTTAATATTCTCAAGAACATTTCCTATTATGTCTCAGTTCTATAGTTAGCTACAAGATTATCTTATAGGAATAGTTACAGGAATAAATCTCCTATAATTGTTTGCAGTGAGACCAAATGGACTTGAATAACATTTTGATTGTATACAAGAAGGAGCATTTTGTGAGGGAATAAGACATTATAACATGCTAAGCTGAAGCTATTATAAGTTTATATCGATGGAAAAGAGCGCACAAGAGAGTACAATAAGAGCGCTATAAGATTAAAAAAGCTTGTAAGCTACTGGATCGATCACTTTGTTCGTAAACGTCAGCCATTTTGTAAGGATTCATTTTTCAAGTGCAAATGCTGGTGAAGGACTTGAGAGTTCCGCGATCATAAATATTTTTTCATTCGTAACCCACTCAGCAAGTGTAGTAGTTTTTGAGTTTAATGCGAACGGGGGACTGTGTTTTATAAAATGTAGTGATGTAGGTATTTACACTGTGTTACAGATTACAAAATAGTATTAATATTGTAATTCGTATCTTCTAATTTCATGAAAATGTCTGTAAAAAAAAATATGAAGAAAATATATTTTTTTTCACTACCTATTATAACAAATAGTTCACTTCAACAAGACAAAATAGGTAGGTGAAAGGTAATCTGGCACGCTTTCAAAGACAGACGGTAATATTTTTTTTATTTTTCTTTCTGCAGGTACTCAAAGGAACCTATGTTCATCCGTAAGCCGCGCTCGAGTGAGGCTCGTGAAGGTGACACGGTGATCATTCAATGCGAGGTCATCGGAGACCCTAAGCCTGACGTATATTGGCTCAGAGACTTCTTAAAGGTAGCCCACATTTGTGATACGAAAATGAGTCTACTAATCTATGCTAATATTATAAAGAGGAAAGGTTTGTATTTTTGTATGTAACGAATAAAAGTAAAAACTAATTGACCGATTTCAAAAACTCTTTTGCCGTAAGAAAGCTACATTATCATTGAGTAACATAGGCTATATTTATTACTAGAAAAAATTAGAGATCCCTAGAAATCCCCAATAAAACCAACCTAAGGTGTAAAAAAATTAGCCATAAAATGCGGAAAGTATTGATGATAGAACAAAAAAATGTTCTACAGTATTATAGAACATATTAATATCAACAAAAAACTTCGCGAGATCATATGTCCAACTATTGTAGTTATGTCACTACAACTACTTTTAAAAAAATTATAAGTTGATAGGAATGCCGATCAAAATCAGAGCATGTTATCCATACCTTTGTATTAATTATCCAAATAAATTATTTCGAATTTAAGACTGTTTCAAGACCTGTTGATTACTGTTTGAATTATTGAAATCGGACATTCCATTCAAAAGATATTACGAAATTAAAAATAAGTAATAATCACGGTGGCAATTTCTCACAAATAATACTTAAATTAGGAGACGGAAGGTTGGATAATGAATAGGCTCAAGCCTATTCATTATTTATACCTACCTATACGGCCAGTCCAACCTGGTCGAAACGTCAGGCAATTCAGAGGTATTTAATGCCTTTTCGTGATCGCGTCAATTCCCGTAAACACATAATTATATCATAAAACGCGAAAGTTTAAAAGTTCAATGGAAATTAGTTTAAAGGTTGAAGTCTCTGTTTTTAATTTTGAAAATTTAGAAAAATTGAGTCATGTACGTTTTAATTATGTTTAAAAAAAATGTCCAACCGTGCGAAGCTGGGACGGGCCGGTAGTAACTAATAACTTTCTTATAAAGGCATCGTTGTAGACTCATTTGCTTACAATAGCATTTGACACACACACACATACATACACACACACACACACACAACGCGTGGCCGCGTAGCTACAATTTATATAAGTACATAACTAGCAGCACCCCGCGGTTTCACCCGCGTAAGTCCCGATCCCGTGGGAACACCGGGATAAAAAGTAGCCTTCCAGGTCTCCAGCTATCTATATACCAAGTTTTATCGCAATCGGTCCAGCCGTTTGCGCGTTAAGATGTAACAAACATACATACACACACACTCACAAACTTTCGCCTTTATAATATTAGTGTGATACCTTTGGGCGACCACGATTCTAGTAGGTACCTATATAAGATTATTGATTTTATTTGAACTTGCAGCCTGACTATTACCGGGACGCGACCCACTTCAAGCGAGTTGGTGATGGTCCCGAATACCGCTTCGAGATTCCACACGCCAAGCTGGATTACACCGGAGCATACTCCGTGGTCGCCAGGAACGTCCATGGAGAAGCCAAGGCGATCATATCGTTGCAAATACTGGCCAAAGGTAAGTTCGTTGGCGACCTTAGAAATAAATTATATTCTGAGACATTGTGGTAACTAGACCCAAATGAAGCATAGCTTGTGACCTTAATTGAAAAAAAAAAAATTAAAAATAAAATGACCTTGACCTGGATAACCATACAGTGCTCCATAGAGTTAGAGTATAAATATGTAAATCAATTTTTCAATTATTTATTAGTAATTTTTTTTGTTTATAGGTTAAATAAGTGGCGGTAGCGTAATGGCTAAGGCGTCGGACTTGCGATCAAGTGGTTGCGGGTTCGAACCCCACCCAGTGCACTACCGACGTGAACCCACTCCTAACACAAGCGTTAAGCTTAGCTGGAGGGGTTAACGAGATTACTAGTAATGTGTGACCCACGTTACGAATCACCATTAAAAAAAAAAAAAAAAATTGAACCGAGGAGTTGTAATGTAAGCCTCGCCTTCTATCTCCTTACAAAATCTGTAAAATAAGGTACATTTAGTTACCATCAATAGATGAAAATTATAACAATCAATTCATTGGTGACTCATGTATTGAGAAACACTTTTAGATCTTGAAACCGTGGCTTTTTATTTCGATAGAGCAAAAAACTCTTCGTCCTGTAAAAATCAACCGATGGTAGATAGGACAAACACTAAGGCGACGCAATGTAAACTCCGCTAAGCCGCGCGGGAACTGCTAGGTCATTAATAAGAAAGAACAAACACGATGTAAACCGTTTTGGAGTTCCCTCAACTGGATTTTGCATCCATTATCAAATCAACTACTGGTCTCCGTCATGTTGTAGTGTCATAAGAACTATATAGGTACACTAGCAGCGCCCCGCAGTTTCACCCGCGTAAGTCCCGATCCCGTGGGAATTTCGAGATAAAAAGTAGCCTATATGTTAATCCAGGTCTCCAGCTATCTACATACCAAGTTTCATCGCTATCGGTTCAGTGGTTTTGGCGTGAAAGAGTTACAAACCCATCCATCCATCCATCCATCCAAACTTTCACATTTATAATATTAGTAGGATTAGTGGGATATATGTGCTAAGTTTCAACAAAATCGGTTCACAGCTGTAAAGTCAATGGGTGAGTAATCATTCGTCCCCTATTTTTCTACCCCTTGGGTTGAAATTTTTATTTTACCCTATCCAATAAAAAAATAATTATCAAAATAGAACTACCCTGTAAAAAGTTATGCGTCATACATAAAAAATACACAAAAATGAAATGGGTTATATGGGTTGACTTGAGAACCTTCTCCGTATTTTCGTCGGTTAAAAAATAAACTTGTTAGCCTAACTTAACTCCTACACTAATGTAAATAGGTTAATTATTATGAGTCAGTGCCAAAAATACCTTCAAACATTTAAGGAAATGAAAGTTATCACCAAAAGAAATAACATCAGAAATCCAAATGGACTTGTGTTAAACATGGTACCTAGGACGACTAGATTTCAAAAAACTTGTTACGCGATGTGCATTGTACCCTTTAATAATATCCGAGAACGCTTCAAAGTCTACTAACCTTAAATAAGATTATCCCAACCCTGAAAGATTAGTTAATCTTAATATATATAAATAAATCCCTATTACCCTTGGTCACGGCATTACGCGTAAACGGCTGAACCGATTCCGGTAATCCTTTTTTTTGTGTTTGTTATTGTCAGGAGAAGGTTCTTATGAAAGAAAAAATTAAGAAAATTGTGCGGAAAATTAGAAAATTTATGAAACCTAACCATATTAACTTTTCTAATGTAACCTTAGCGCTTTTGACATAACTGTCAATTGTTTGACAGTTGGCGCGATGGTTCAAGGACAACGTCTGTCGGGTCAGCTAGTTAGTAATACATTTTATTCGGTTAAAGAATTTTTGAATGGCAAAAGGTAGTATCTAGGTATGATGAATAAAAAGTAAACTATAATCAATACCCAAAAACTGATGAATGATGATGAATGACTGTAATAATAAAATATCAAACTTATAATACTACATTACGTACTAAAGCCCCATCTAAAGCCCCATCTAAAGCAAATTAGTAATTTGAATTTGAATATATCTTAAACTTATTTCTGAGTTATGAAAGATTTAAGAACTTTAATTAATACTAAATACTTGATTTTGTTCATTATTTTGCACTTTTCTACTCGAACAGAAGCAATAAAAAAATAAAAAGTACAGTTCTTTTTTTGTTTTTCTAAAAAAAAATGTATGGAGTGTGGTGTACCAATTACTGAATCAACTTCCTTAATTCTTTAGATATTCAAAAAGGTATATATGTTAACAAATTAACTTTAATTAAAAAGTATCGCTGACTTAATGCTTTAAATTATGATAAATTAAAATGAGCTGTCATCCCTTAATTTTCCACCCTTAGAGGTGGAATATTTTCCTCAAATTATTTGGAATATGTTCACAAATAAGAAGATAGATATCGCATGACAAACACACAAAACGGTGACGCTACAGCAGCTCCGAGAGAGTACATTACATAGTGCGGTTTCCCGATCGACTAACGTACATATTATGTACCTATGTAGGAGTGTTTCCGGCTACGTATCAACGCGTCCTGCACAAAGATGCGATACGATTCGGATATTATAGGGGGTAAACGAGCAGACGGGTCACCTGATGGTACTGTACTAAGTGACTACCGTCGCCCATGGACACATGCAACTCAAGAGTCACAAGTGCGTTGCCAGTCTTTGAGATAGGAGTACGTTCTTTTCTTAAAGGTTTGAAGGTCGTTTCGGTCCGGAAATACCGCAGGCGACAATTTGTTCCAGAGATTGGTTGTGCGAGGCAAAAAATATCTGGAGAACCGCACAGTGATGGATTGCCAATTATCCATATGATGAGGATGAAAGTTTTGTCGCGTTGAACGATGGCGAAACGTTGCGGCCGGTATAAGTCCAAACAATTCCTCGGAGCACTCCCAAAATGTAGAGTGAAGCTACATCTCTACGCAACGCCAAGGGGTCAAGCCGATCTGAAATATCGTGGCAATCAATAAAAAAAAATTTATTTGTAAATCATATTCCTAGTAAGACCGTTTTCATATAACTATATTACGGTATATAGCTATAACACGGCGTCAACCATCTTACTGCGACATGCATCGAAGTCATTAACTCAGTCGGCCGCGCGTCGCTCTGTGAGCAATCGATATAGAAACCGAGAGTTACCTGTACCACGTTTATTTTACATACCTGTCTACCACGGTATCTAGACAGGTCAATTCGTAGTAATCTAGCAAATCATGAGCTACAGTACGGCCCGCTTTAAACTCTTTGTGCTACTCGTACGCTTGTGTTTTCGACAAATAAAATCGACATTTCGAAATTTGTAGAATACATAAACACTTGTTTACAGGGTTAATAAATAGAGTTCAAAAAGTTTTTTAAGCGCTATATTAATTGACGTAATAACTTAATTTTTTTTTTAACAATATCGCAAGCTCTGTTGTTTTCAATGGAGAATGCCGGAACTTTTTGATCTGAAATTATCGGGTGTAAATAGAGATGGGAGGTGGATAAAAATACTCAAAGGATAAATACTTGAGTTTTTATCCGAAATGGATAAATACTCGTATTTACTCGATTTTTATCCGATATTTACCCAAATTTGTGGATAAATATCTTTTCTAACATTGAAATTGAGACCTTCTCTTCTATATTATAGAAATATATACTCTTATATTTAAAACAAAAGGATACTCACTTACTCACTCAGTCGTCTACTGAATTATCATGAAATTTAGAAAACCACATTGTCTATGAAGATGAAATTTAAAGGTAGTTTGTGAATATGCGACTATTTTTTTATACTACGTTGGTAGCAAATAAGCACATGGCCTGCCTGTTAACCAACGTTACCAAGGTAAGCGGTTACCGTAGCCTATGGATGCTTGTAATTCCAGAGGACTCACATGTGCGTTGGCGACCCTTTAAAAAAGGAGTGTATATACATACTATTTAATATTTGTGCACCGGAGCGAAGAATACTTGAAGGACAAGTACCAATAAGAAAGCTCAAGCAACAAAATAATATTATTCTTTATTTCGCATATTAGCGATAACAAAAGCGAAATAGGTATGTGTTTACGATACGGCGATATGCTATTTATATTTAAAAACAATTAACAATACCAAACATGCTTATATATAATAAAAGATCGGTCCTGACCCTTTGCGAACGTGGGTGGTGACCGTAAAACAATAGATGTGCGGCGTCCATCTTGCGCGCCCCTAGCACAACAGCGCTTAGACGGCCATGTTGCTAGGAAGGGCTCAGTGCACTAACACGGTAATATTATCTATGCAGTATTGTGACTCGGCGCTGTCCTTGAAATAATTACTTAGAATCGCGCGGTACGTAAACACGCGAAAGAGTTGCCCGCCTACAGTATTTTAATTTCATCTACCTACTTGAGTTTCTTTCTAGTTTTGTGATTGTAAATATGTATTATAATAAGTCTATTTTTTATATAAAAAAATTAAATTTGTTGTAAATGAAATAGGAAGTGTTCAATAAAAATACATGTCGTGTTCTTTGATTAGTAGATTTAATAAAAAAAAAAACAACTTTATTTTAAGACTGAAAAAATATTTGCGCCTCGACTGAGACGTACGAAAAGCGTTATTGTTAAATTTAATAGTATAAAAAATCCATTGCCAAATTAAGTAAGTACTTGTACTTATTTCAATCAAATACACAAATCGCAAGCTTACTGCTTACAAAAACATCACACCGTTCGTCCGCGTTCGTCACTGCGGGGCATTCGCGACTGGTTGTGTACCGAGTGTATACCGAACTCTAGACGCGTAGGTATGACTCGCTTTCCGACCGTTTGTATGAAGATAGAATACTCGATAGATAATATTACCGTGGCACTAATCCCTTACACGTGTTTTAAACCAGCGTTCACACGAAACAATCTCACACAATTTAACTAGATTTTCAATCGAATCGTATCGTGTGGACGCAAATCGTTCAATTCCAAGTCATTAGGTAGTCAGTCACCTGACTTGATCGTGTCACTTAAAATTGATGCGTGTGAGCGCTAATCGGCCAATTTTATCATTTAGGCGGCATACTGAGCGTGGGTTCTGATTTTTTTAAAGGATGTGTGTATTAACGCGTTATTAAGGCATTTTTTTAACCGACTTCAAAGAAGGAGGAGGTTCACAATTTGACTGTATGTTTTTTTTTTTTTTTTTGTGTTTGTTACCTCAGAACTTTCGACTGGGTGAACCGATTTTGACGATTCTTTTTTTATTTGAAAGCTGGTGCTTCCCGTGTGGTCCCATTTCAATTTGGTCCAGTTCTGACAATGGCACCCACGAGAAAACCATATATAAGTCTTTTATGGAATAGTTTTTTTGTTGAAGTCGGTTTTTTTTAAAGAATTATTCAGTTGTAGATTCTAGTTTTTTTTTCACAAAAATAGAGTAATAGACTCAGCTTATATATTAAATATTAAGATTGGTCCATTGTTTTAAAAAAAGGCAACCCTAACATCGCAGCGTCGTCAAAACGGATAAGAGTTACGCGATAGAGAAAGAGGCAACTTCTAGGTGAATATAACTGTAGGTAACTAGCGCTGTGCGACCTGAATTGCGACTTTATTGTGTCGGTACAAGAGTCGCTATTTATTTAAATGATTTGGCGGAGTGGGACTTCTGTACTTGTGCTATTATGTATTCTGGGATAGGGGTACAGAAACGGACATAGGGTAACAATATGTAGGAGGGATAGAAAAGTCGGCGGACGAACATGCAAGCAGCTATGACTATGGGAAATTACACTGTTATATGGGGAATGTTTAAGATAAAGAGATTTGATATATAATAGTTGTGTCTTGTCTGCATTTAATACTAGCCCAGAGTCGTGACACCATCTCATGAGTATATTGAAGTCGGATTGAGGGCAAGGAAGCTTTTGTGGGTCTTTGTCTGCAACGACCAAACATGTATCGTCAGCAAACTGATAACAGTTAGCCATGTCATTGAAGTAAGAAAGGAAGTGAAGAGGACCAAGTACTGATCCTTGCGCTGTTCCCTAAGTAATGGCTTTATAATCACTGTACGTATCGTTCATCTTGACTGTGAATTTACGGTACAACTAGAACACTAGCGAAGCCGAAGGCAAAGCTAGTTATCTATAATACCTTTCATGATATGCGGAGAAGTCTGTATAGGACGTAATCCATAGACACTGTTCTCCTTCGGCATCTCAGTCTGTATTTTGTGTTCAAGGTATCACAATAATTCTGTGTTTATTTCTTTGAAATCTGCGGCCTGCGGTAACACAATACGAAGTTTTTCTTTTATAAAAGGAGAGAACACTGTAGTAGATACTATCTAAAGAAAAATATACGCGTCAATATTTTATTTTTCATAACTAAGTTGGTAAAATAGCGCGCAGTCCACCTGATGGGAAGCGATTATCGGTAAATGAGTAAGATGAATGAGAGGTGAACGAGCTGTATCGATAAACTTAAAAAGCAAAACCTATCTATGTACAAAATTTTATCCAAATTGTTAGAGCCATTTCCGAGATACACGAAATATATATATTTACATGTAGGTATATAAAAGAATTGCTCGTTTAAAGTAATTGGATTAAAGCTAAATAATTTTTGTATCGAATGTCAAGGGCACGGAAATTAACGGAACAGTTTTAAATGTATAAAAATTAGTTAAATAAATAAATTTACTAAAATTCTAACAATCAAAAACCAAAAACGTAACATTCATAACATTTTTTAACCGATATTTCAAAATCAATCACAGCCTAATGGTGGATTTCATAAGCATTCCCGAAACACAAACATTTCATGTACCAGTATTACATCTGCATTATTCGTACGCAACTGAATACTCAACGAATATCTCCAATATTCGGAGTATCAGGCATGCGTTCAGAACTCCAGTTATCATTATTTTGTAAATCTGTTTCAATGCTACGAACTTCATGTTGATACATTTCCTTTACAGATCCATGTTCGGATGATTCGCACAATGTGACGTACGGGTGAGTGATTAAATTACTTTTTCTACTTTAATTTATCATAGATAGATAACATTTTATTAGCACACCATTTTACAATATTTATAAGATGTCTAGAAATGGTTGTTATGTCCTTCCAACACTGATGAATGATTTTCCGACCATGCTCAACAAGGGCTCAACCAATGAAAAATTAAACCCAACGGTTGATATTCGCTTATTCTATTGTTCTTGCCTTAAATATTGTTACAAGGCTAGCATAGTTTATTTTTTGACATTTCTTGTTTTTTTTTAAACAACTCCCATTAGTAATGATTTCTGTAAAACGGGGGATTTTACAAACAAAACACAACACACACAACACTCAGTGCGTCCACCACGACCAATTAGTTATTGTGAGAATAAGTGCGGGAGTTGTCTTTTATGTTTGTGATCTCTTTTTTGTCCAAATATTCAAACATTAGCTTGCAATCTGAATTTAACTGAAGCATAACTTGATAAACTGAAGGAATGTCAAAATTTTGTATATTGGTATGCGCAAATACGAACACCTTTCTAACTTCTATGAAATGTGCAAGTGGATAGGCACTAATCCGGTTTCACCCCGCGCATATGTATGTATAATAAATTAATTCCCTGATTGAAGGACAAACAATTGTGAGTTAGCCTGTGTGTCTGGGTGTAATTTATCTATAATATGTATGTATTTGGTAATATATAAGTATGTTTATCAGCAGTATGATTACCATAGTACAGACTCAGTCTAGTGTGGGATTGTGTGACGTATCTCAAGCTATAATTATCAGTCAGGAACTACTCCAAGCTACTACCAGCTTAATCCCACGGCGTCGTCGATGTCTGTTCCCGGTTTCTTCCAAATCCATTCACATTTATGTTCTTGATCTGATTATTACTTACACGGCCTACCACATAGCATTTACGTAAACGTAGTCAGTAATAAATAAAAAAACATTTGAAACTCTTTTTAGCAATCAATTCCATAGAAAACAGATCTTAAAAAAAAAGTATAATGAGCCAAAAAGCTCGCATCGAGAGCCTGTCAATATTTTTCCCTTTATTGTATGAGTGGCTGGTTTTTATACGTAATACACTTAATATTTGTATCTATATGGCTTGCGGCGCCCACTAAAGCTTGTCTGAGCTCCTTTCATAAAACCTGAACAAACGCTTACAACGTAACAAAAACGTGGTGAATATGGTAATAATAGTCATGAATCCATAACTCCCTCCATTTGCCGTGGTGAGCGTTTGTCGCGGTTAAGCTTTTAATGGAGCTTTATTGATTTTAAATGTACCCTTTTAAAAGCGTCCGCTTTTATATATTATTACTTTATCTGTACGTTCTATACATGACATGTGATATGAATAATACGTGTGTTCCAATCTCAGATACTTCCTGTATATTAATAAAAATATTAAATCCATCGGGCCGTTCTATCCAACCGAATTGATACTTTTTTAAAATGAAAGTTCCTAATTTTCACCTTTTCAAGTTATACTCAAACGTGATTTCCTCCTGTACATCCTAATGTACAGGAGGAAATCACAAAGAAAGCTATGAATACCTATATTCATAGCTTTCTTTCGTTCGTTTTGGTCTAAGAACACTCGCTGGAAGGAACTCGCTCATTTGAGCTTTGGCCCACTTAAATTGGTTGAATGGGAGTATATGTAGGGCTGCCATCCGTCCGGGTTTCCCCGGATTTGTCTTAGTTTAGAAGGCGTCCGGGGAGCGTCCGGGCGGGGTTTTCAAAAAGTGTTCAGGCAAAACCCGGACACTCGTTGCCAGGGGACAATTATAATTGTTAGATGAACCGTTAACAAGCTAAAAATTTAAATGGAATCGGCGTTTTTTTTAAGGTCTCCTGGAAAGAATCTCGATTTCACCCATGTGTCCGGATATTTTTATGTTTTGTCCGGAGTCAGAAATTTAAGTGATGGCAGGCCTAAGTTTATGTATGTGTAACGTGCATTTCAAATTAGAAAATAATTGTCAATACTCTATTATGTTCATCGTTTTTCATCGCCTGTATTAAATTTAGGTTAAGGTACAGTGACTCATCATTTAAGAGAGTAATTTTTTAATTATTTCAGCCTGGGTCGTTGGAGGTCGGAATTGTACAGAATATCGCCCGAATTTCGACTTTTGCTCAATGTTGTTTGTGGTTCAATTTTTTTACAGTATTATGGTGTTTTGATGACGGTTATTTCAAAGTACACTATATTTTTTTAGTCGAGTCACTGTTCAATATCTAATTCCAAATACGAATGTAAGATGCCTAAAAGATTAAAGCGAGTTTTGGAGTATTTCATACCTCTATCTCTAATGAAGAGTTCCTAATGCAATATATTGGTTGCTAAATCATTAAATAATAATTAAATACAAATGTACGAATGTGAACCCTAACAAAGACTATCAGTGTACATAACAATATAAACAGGTAAAGATAAAACATGTCAATACATTTTTCTCCTTTGTTTGTCAATTTTCTTTTTTTTTAAGTAGATATTGGTGCCGACTCTACTATCAGACTCACTAAACTAAAACCTAACTTAATTTCTTCATATGAAATCAACCTTGTCTTCTTCGCAACAAGGTCTATTTGTAACTGGCAACTATTTCTCAGCGCTACTAAGTTTCACTAAAACCTGTCAACGTATACTCAACTTTATTTCCACGCAGTGAGAGTCCCCATTTATTCAAGTGCCGTATAATTGCCGTATAAAAACGAACTAAGATGACGTTATTTTAATCGACACCTACGAAGACGCATACTAAAAACACAGAGCAAAAGAGATGGCATTCAACGGATAGCAGCTCTCGCTACGTGGTATTAAAGTTTATTTAAGCGTGTCAGACTTTAGTCGATAAATACATTGCTTATTTCGATAGCGACGTATGTTACCTACTTGTTTATATTTGAAATAAGACCTTGTTTCGAAGAGTACAAGGTTTACATCTTGTATGAAGAAAATTTAGTCAATTATAGTTAAGAGAGAAATACAACAGAATTGACACCATTGATGAGTTTTAGTGTTATCAATAAAAAAATGGAGACAGTTTTTACCCTACCTTTCACGTAGCTTTAACTTAACAAATTAGTATAATCTTTAATGTACACCAACGACATATTGCTTAAAATAAATACTCAAAGTGAATATGTGCCTAAAAAATAATACACAGATTTGGTGTAAGATAGCAGTAAAGAGAAAAAGGCATCTAATTGAGTCGAATTATAACGCCATGAATTAAGATCGAATTTCCACCTCTGTGTGACCAGATAGTACATTTGGTGGTGTATTTATTTTTCAGCCAGTAAACTAATACGTGAATCGATGCTTGAAGAAATCGATTAATATTTGTGTTCCCTTATTTGTAAATCTCAAAGCCATAACTGATTCATCGTCATTATCCCAGCTACGGGACGTTCACTGCGTAAATAGGTAATATAAATATTTATTTTTTATTTTTAACAGCCGTGTAGAAGTAATCCCTCGTTTTGAGAGGGAACTTCAAGACTTGCTGTCGTACGACGGAGATGCGGTGGAGTTTGAGTGTCGAGTCACTGGCAACCCAGAGCCCGATATAAGGTGGTTTCACTACAAAGACGTGAGTATAAACACAGTAACTAGGTTCAATCATGTGATTCGAAAACTGAAATAATTAATACAATGTTATGATTGGCTACTGGCATATAATTTTTTTTGATAGCCAATAACAAGATTCTGACACATGTTTATACAGCGCTTCACCGCTGTGTAAAATGTTGATGTGTTAGTATTAGGTGTTCCCTAAAACAAAAAGGAAAAAGTTTGCTAAACATTTTAAAATATAAATATGACGTTTCGCAACCAAAGAGTTCTTCACACGACCGTCCGGTTGGTCACATTTGTGGGACCGCCGTCCCTGTTTTTTTTTTTTTAAGGGGGCAAACGAGCAGACGGGTAGACCTGATGGTAAGTGACTACCGTCGCCCATGGACACCTGCAACTCAAGAGTCACAAGTGCGTTGCCGGCCTTTGAGATGGGAGTACACTCTTATCTTGAAGGAAATTTAATTTTTTGCAATTTTATAGGCAGAATTGAATAAATGAAAACGGAACTTCCATAATTAAATAATAATATCAACATCAAATTAAAAATTCTAGATAATTAATGCAACAAAAACTGATTACCGACGATAAATTGTATTAATGGAAAATCCATTAATGTTATGAATGATCTTGTCTAACGATACAAGCTAAGCTAACTAAGCCTAATATTTTTAAAGTTATTTATTTACAGCTGTTAATGTTTTGTGTTTTGATACTTTAGATTTTGAGAGGTCACGTCACGAAGCCTGTGACCCCCTCCCACCCCTTGTGACATAATGTCCAACTTTTTCCCCCCCTCCAACCCTCCACTTAACAACATTACTACTACTACAAACCTTAGTGGTTTCTTAATGCTATAGTACTAATTACTTACCCTGTATTTTAATCTGGTAAATAAATAAAAAAAAAAAAAAAAAAAAAAACAGTAATTTATTGATGGCCCCAAACACTAAACTCTATTAACATATTATAGGTACTGAAAATCTTACCCTTGATAGTGTGGTTCAGTGTGTGTGGCTCTGGCCACAACGTAGAGAAACCATGTTGCCTCGAACCTCGAACATATTCTATCACCGTCCATTGATCCATTTCTCTTGACACCTGTAGACGATCCAGAAGCCTGCTGGTATTGTGCAGTTTTAGGCCATTGCACTTTCATAAAAGACCTAAGTTGAGTCTAAAAATATATGCTGACTTGATAATCCTTCCTCCAGATAATCCGCGACAGCTCCGACTTCGAGTCCTCGTTCGATGACGGAGCCGCTCGGCTGAAGATTAAGCAGGTCACTGCCGAAGATGAGGGAACGTATTCCTGTGAAGCCTCCAATAGCCTCGGAAAAGCCACGTCGAGTGCTTGTCTTGTGGTTTATCGTAAGTATAAAATCCCACTAGTATTATAAATGTGAAAGTTTGGATGGATGGATGGATGTTTTCAGCAAAATGAAGCCTACCTTTTTTTACTTGACATAGGTTACACATTAAAACTAAATACCTTTTTAAAAAAATTTCAAGAAACCGCTTTTTAATATCTAATATTTTTAATAAGTTATTAAAAACGGGTTATTTGAAAAAAAAAAAAAATTAATGTAGTTTTATACGTCATGCGTAAAAAAAGGTATGCCTCAAAATATCGGTTAAAATCGATATTTCCTTAAAGTTTCAACGGGCTCATAAACTTAAATGATTTTTTGAATTTTCTAAGCTGCTCCTAGTTCTCTCCTGACTAGTTTTAGTAGTTTAGAAAAAAAATGGCGCATTTTGCAATGAACGCTAAAAAATTAAATGATCGTTAGTAATTTAAAAAATTTAAAACCGATTTAGCTAAAATTTATAGCACTTTTTAATATTATTATAAGCTACAATTTCAGAAAGTTTCAGACTTCTACGTATGTTCCTTTTAAATCTATTAATGTTGAAAAAAAAACGCTCTTTTTTTATTTTCACCTTCATTTGCTGTTAAACAAAAGCACTCAGCGACTTTGAACAGGTCTCATTTTGTAGGTAATTTCATGGAAAACAAAAATGCTTTAAGCACAAATAACGAAATACGTACTGAAAACGAGATATCACATGAAATGTAAAAGGAAGTGTTTTTCTTTCATTAAATTGTTAAAAAAAAATGACGCCCCACTTGTCCAGACTGCGGGTATCGAAATTCTTAATCAGTGCATTTTTTTATTATTTATCCAAAAATAAAAATGCGTGGTAATCGAAAATTTTGATACTTTAGTTCCTTGACTGGGCTAATAAGCAAACTGAAGCATTGAAAGCATGGATACTGAAAATTAAACTAATAGCCCTTCGGCTATCACTCAGTGTAGTACTGTAGCTTTTCACGTGTGTTAAAAGACAGTACTTACATAACTTTTTTTTTAAGTGATACTTCTTTAGAATCGCTGTGATTTGAAATTCGATGAAACGAAAAAGGGACAGTAAAAAGAGACAAACATATATTATTCATAAATAGGATTTAACCTGCGAGAGAATGAGATAGAATACAAGTTTACAGTATTTACTATTATCTTTGAAAAGAGACAAATATATTCATAAATAGGATTTAGCCTGCGAGAGAATGAGATAGAATACAAGTATCAGTGTTTCCTACAATCTTTGTCTTTGCGCCTGCGTACTACCAAGCCTTCAGAAAATGTGTCAATGTCAACGTAGTGTAATTTTTGGGCTTTTGAGTATTAAAATTCGTTGGTTGATTAATTTATGTTAATCATTTGACTGGCCTGTTGGTCTAGTGGTTAGTGACCCTAACTACTAAGCCAGAGGTCGTGGGTTCGATTCCCACCCAGGACAAATAATTGTGTGATGAGCACGATAATTTGTTCTGTGTCTGGGTGTAATTTATCTATAATATGTATGTATTTAGAATTATATAAGTATGTTTATCAGCAGTCTGGTTACCATAGTACAGGCTCTGCCTAGTTTGGGATCAGACAGCCGTGTGTGGGATGTGTGAAGTTATTATTATTATTATTATTATTTAACACATCTTTGTTAATTTGACCAATAACTTTTATTTAAATTATCTATAATTAAATTTATGAACATTAGTAAATTATTTTTGTTGTTTTTATATTTTATTTCTCATTCTCTCGTAGTTTCACTTCTGCCGTGTGTGAATTGCACACACACACACACTTTTTTTAAGGCGAGGTGTTACCACATAATCATCAAAACGTCGAATCTTTGGAACTCGAGTGTGACTAAACCGCACAAAAGATACTATTGACAAAGATACTGCATACAGATGAAAGATACATGAAAAATGTTAACCGGGCAAAAATTTGATTTAAGGTTTAGTTTCTCTAGAAAGCCATCGCTAATTTTACCATTAAAATATAGGTACTTTGGCGTCGAGATTCTCGGTATTTTCAGCGATAACTAAATTTTTTTTTTAGAAATACCTAGATATATAGTTAAAATAAAATGTTAACCAGTTACTTTTTTAATTTAAACCGTGCATTTCGAATAATTTAAAGAAATCCCTGTAAATTAACTCTACCCAATCCCGCCATTTTGCTGATTCAAATATGATTTACAATTTCGAATCCTATTTGAATGTCACCAAATGTAATAGTGAATTGTGTACTTTTAATTCAGTTGTCGGGCAGCACCCGACAAAGAAGGTTGGTCCCGGACGCTCATGAGTACGACAAACAAAATAGCATCAAAAAACAAATATGTCGCAACGAGACGCGATGCCATGGTATATGTAACAAAGACAAACTCGCAGATAAATAAAAATTCGCAAAAAAATTAATAATGAATCGTGGTCATGGTCATAAAAGACTCCTCAGGAAATTAAGTATTATACATATGACTTCAAAAAATTAGATTTATTATTGTTTACAAATTAGTTATGATTTTTTTTGTAAAACCAAACATTTAAAGTAAGTGATTTGACAACAGGGGGTATGACGTCATGGCCCCTTATTTCATACATGTTTCTACACAACGTATCGTTTTGACGTTTAATGAAGAGTAATTGATTTGACTTGACAGTCAACAACCGTAGTATGTCTATTTTAAGTTCGAAGAATCGTAAAGTCAGTGATATAAAATTCAATTTTACACTCGTTAGGACCTTTATCTTCAATGTAAGAGTTATTATTGCAATAAAGAAAAGTCATTGATGAGTTCCATGGAAATAATAAAT
Source organism: Euplagia quadripunctaria (assembly GCA_963859945.1). Taxonomy (NCBI): domain Eukaryota; kingdom Metazoa; phylum Arthropoda; class Insecta; order Lepidoptera; family Erebidae; genus Euplagia; species Euplagia quadripunctaria. The sequence continues at coordinate 3,903,370 of OY982559.1, forward strand.
TCAACCTTTTGCTTTAAAGTAATAATAATTGGAAGTAATAATCTCAAAGTTTAGTGGAAGATGTCGACACCAACTCTGCTGAACGTTTTAATAGTGTAATTGCAAAGATTGTTGGCAGGAAACGAATAAATTTTTCCATGAGACGAGCTTACCAAGAAAGATGTGCTGCAACTATTGTGACATTTAATAATAAACTACCCAGATACACTATACATAAGAGACTCTTAGGTAAAAGCCCAAGATGTTATTTAAAGAAAATGGAAAAAAGGCGTGAAGTCAAAAGATCATGGAATCCCGTCAACCCTAAAAATAAACAGATTCCTTAACAAAATTGATACACATGAAGTTGACGAACATTACGGAGTCAATTTTATTGTGCTGCTCCTGATATGACGGAAAATGATTTGGAGACGGCAAAGAATGACTTTTTACTCAATTTAAATATCCTAACTACGGACAAAGACCGCATTCAAAAAGAGACTCGTTTATAAAGTTATTGTAGTGATTGGCTAGAGCTAAGAAAAAATATGGTAACTGCTTCTAATTTCGGTCAGATTGTCAAAAAAGATGAAAAAACATGAGTTGTGCAAATTTCTTTAAAAACTTATTATATTCTAAAAATTTAACATACATAACCTCTATTGCTGCATAGAATAATAATATGAGGTATGTTTACATAATAAACCATTTGATTTTAAAATATTAACCTTGTTTCTTTTTAAGCGACTTCTAAAAAGGAGGAGATTCTATGTTCGTCTGTATGTATTTTTTTTGTGTATGTTCAACGATATTTTCGCCAGATGTGAACCGATTAAAAAAAACTTTTTTAGTTCGAAAGGGTATACTCCCGAAGTGGTCCCATTATCATCAAGTCAGGGTCTGGTGATGGAATCTCAAGGAAATCGAGGAAAAACTAACTAACTGTAGTCTAACCTACGGGGGACCACGTGCAGACCACGAGGCCACCCTCCACGTTACAACTAAACTATGTGCAGACAGCATGCATCTCATTCTCATTCGTTAGTTCGCCGCGCCGTGTCGCGCGGGGACGTAAGTACCTACGACTTTTCAGTCGACGATTCAGTCGTTCCATGTTTATTGACAGTACTAATGTACTAAATAAACGAAGTTCTATACGCTCACAGAATATTTCATTTTAGTTCCATGTCAGGAATGAATTCCTAAGAGTACTTAGTGAATTACACAAGCCTAGCTAGCGTCTATAGGCTGCAGTAGTTGCTTACCATCAAACAGGCAGTATGCTATTTTCCACTTTTGTAGCATAAAAAATAAAAGCTAAACGTCACATGATTAAAAAAATCATAACTATTAAAATAGGATTACTTGCTAAAATCAAAATAATCATGCAGATACTTGTTGAAAATGCCTAAATAAAACGGCTATCTGATTTCCTTACTTATACTGTGTAATCTTCCATGAGAGGTTTACAATTGTGTGTATAACCATATCGTGCATGTGTGCAAGAGTTTGATTTAAAATCGCGCTAAGACCGCGCCTTAAACTAATATTTATTGTTATGAATTAAAATCAAGTTTTCATAGATGTACTGACATGCCACCGTCATTACGTTTTATTTCTTTAATTTCTGTCTCAGTAAACCACGATTGCCTAAATTATCAGTTGCTCGGATAGCCCTCTTCTGCAGTGCGAAGACAGATTAAATATCGGCGGCATTACCTCACAGTACTAGTTAGTGGGATTATTATCACACTTAAAGCATATGTTAAATTTATATTAAATATTAATTATTTTTATTTATAGCCCCAGGCGAGCCGAACACTCTAAGCCAGCGTCTCCGTCGCCCACCGGCGCTTCTCTCAGCAGCTTCTACGCCTCGCTCCACACCTCGCAGTACGCCGGCCAGATCCGTGTCAAGGACACCAGGTAGATTAAGCATACTTACACCTTGAACTACCAGCTTGTCCCCCTCCACGTATTATTGATCCATGAGATTGATAAAATGTCCTTGATGAGACGTTGATTGTACGACGATGATATGCGACAGAGGCCTTTAAAAGATAGATAGCTTTCTGATAAGAATTCATCGATAACTTCATCTTTTTAATGACATATATACTAGCTGACCCGCGCACCTTCGTCCGCGTTTGTAAATTTTTCCCGTTTTTACAACATACTTCATTAATGCTCCGCTCCTACTAGTTGTAGCATGATATTATATAGCCTATAGCCTTCCTTGATGAATGGGCTATCCAACACCAAAAGAATTTTTTAATTTGAACCAGTAGTTCCTGAGATTATTCAACCAAACAAACAAACAAACTCTTCAGCTTTATAATATCGACATTTTATGCAACCTATCGTTGCTTGCTGCCCACCCTGTATTATGTTGTACATGTTCACGGGTGAGTGATGCCTCTACATAATTTTCCTAGGAAATGGGAAACATACGCCCAATATTACTTATAAAGAAGCATTATAATAAATATTTCTAAAAAGCCTAAACACAATTTTTTTGTAAAAAGTATTAATTCTTTTTCCAAGCGCACGAAGTCGCGGGCATCAGCTAGTTCTACATAATGTTTTGAAAAATATAAAACCAGAAAAAAATAATTTTGGTTGTTTTTTCTGGTTTTATATGTTTCAAATTTAATTTTGGTTTTTGCAAATTTAATTTAAATAATTTATTTGAATGTAATCACGAACAATTAGTTATCAAAATAAACTGAAATCAAATCAATGTCAATAAACGAACGCTTAGGCCGATCGTGCCTCTCTATCGTTTGTACCGTGCTCTCGCTTGCACGCTCGGCTCAGGCGGAACGTGACGTTTTTCGTGCGTGCATCCCGCGTTCATCGATTTATAAGACGTTATCACGTTCAAAAACAAAGCAAATCCTTAATAAATTGTTGTGTGAGAACTGTTTAAAAATATCCTTAACCACGTAAACTTCAACAACTTTTTTCTCAGGTCCAGATCGTCGCCTCTGCAGTCCTTCCCGTCAGATGGCACCGTCCTTCTACACATACCCCTTCAACAAAGTTGTGGAAGAAGGAGACCATGTCACCTTCCAATGCGCCGTGAAAGGCCAGCCAGTTCCCTGGGCCACGTGGGACAAGGACGGCATAATTATCACACCTTCTGCCAGATTTACCCTCAAGGAGAAAGATGAAATATTACGTATCCTGGAAATCGAAGAAGTATCTATCGAGGATGTTGGAATTTACAGGATAACTATTGAAAATGAGTATGGGAGGGCCGAGGCCTTGGCTAGGTTAGAGGTTATTACTCAAAAGGGGAAGTTTTACGGAGGAGTGAGGGCGTATAGTGCGAGCCCTCGCAAGAGTCTTTCGTATAGGAGGTATCCCTCCACTTCGAGACAAGACTAAACATCTTGGTTTGATTATGTAAGTTCAGAAGTGAATTTTGTTGGTTGATTTGTGATTAAAATATTACGGCGATTTTAAAGTCACAAAAAACAATAGAAATAATTTAATAAAAAATCAAGTACATAATTTATTTTTAAATCCACAATATTGTGAATCAACCATTTTTAATGTTGTACCTAGCGGCTAAAGCGAAATTGGGTACCCATATTTTTGTGTTGGCTCGGCGAATATTTTTGCTTTGCGTTATTTTCTATCAATGATAAATAAAATTTAATATTTAACAATATTTATTTCAGGAAAGGAAACATCGCACAAGAAGAATATTAACTATATTTATTAATTTACTGATTTGTTTTTTTTTTTTCTATTCTAATTTATTTCCTGTGCATTTTATTTACTACTTTCTTATCTGTGGTATGACTTTTTGTTATTGAACAAAATAAAAATGTTAAGTTTTATGTTTCTTTTGTTATATTATGTTGAGATCGGTTTACACGTAGTTTTATTATGGAAATTAAATTAGATTTTAGTTATATTTGTAATTTTATATAATTTAATTAGGTAATTAGAAACACTTTTGAATATTTTATCATGTTTTTGAGTGCTTTACTATTATGAATATTGTGCACAATAGAATTCCTACTTGGCTATGGTTTCCTATACTGCGCAAAATATATTTTGAGTGCCAAAGAATTGTGATTTTCCTGTAACGTGTAGATCGAGCTCTTGTCTTACACATATAGAAACCTTGGAGCTGATTCTGTTGTACGTACTAAACTAGTCGTAAGCGCAGCACAAAACTAATAGATTAAGTGAACATATTTGCACTTGTAACAATAGCACACATAAGACACTAATTTCGGTTACGGTTTTTCAAAACCAACAACGGTCTTCTTTTCATTTCTATATTACTTTAGAAAAGATTGAAGAAGAATTAGAATGATTTTACATCGTAACAACAGAATCAGCCCCCTTACTAAAGTATTATTTGTTGTTTCGGTTTACAACGCGTTGCCTAAGTTAGTTAGATGGAACCACCCCGGGGTATAGGGTATTGCAATAAATTTTATTACGAGTTTTTTTAATTGTTTCATTTGAAAAGTACCCTATTATCACCACATATTATAAAACAAAGTCTCCCCGCCGCGTCTGTCTGTCTGTCTGTCTGTCTGTTCGCGATAAACTGAAAAACTACTGAACGGATTTTCATGCAGTTTTCACTAATAGACAGAGTGGTTAATGAGGAAGGTTTTGGTGTATAATTTGTACCCGTGCGAAGCCGGGGCGGGTTGCTAGTGCATTATATAGAAGGTGTCAAAGAAATGTGAAGTTATATTTTATGGTCGTAAAGTCTTCTATGTTCTGGAGAATATCGTACAGCACTATAAATAACTAAAGCAACGCTACTAACTAGTTCTATTTTTGTACTAGTTACTAGCTGTAGCTAGTTATTGTCAAAACTCTATTCGACGATGATAGGCTCGGCAATATTAGTGATCTGACTCAGATTGTATGCATGCATAGGCTTTTTTTTAACTTGAGGCACCCAACAAGGGCTTCTAATTCCAAACTTAGCAGAGCCTGTACTATTGTAATCAGACTGCTGATAAACAAACCTATACTAAATACATACATATTATAGATAAATTACACCCAGACACAATACAAATGATAGTGCTCATCACACAATTATTTGTTCTGGGTGGGAATCGTGCTCACTACCCTTGGATTTCGCAGGCCCTTCGATCACTGGATCAATGGTAACAGAGGAGCCGCTGCCTAAAGTATGAAAGTAGCCGCTGCCTAAAATATGAAAGTAGCCGCTGCCTAAAGTATGAAAGTAGCCGTTGCCTAACGTATGAAAGTAGCCGCTGCCTAAAGTATGAAAGTAGCCGCTGCCTAACGTATGAAAGTAGCCGCTGCCTAAAGTATGAAAGTAGCTTCTGCCTAAAGTATGAAAGTAGCCGCTGCCTAAAGTATGAAAGTATAGAGTTAGTAGCTCCCATTAGTTCAAGTAATCTTACCCGTAGCTGGATGGTGATGCTTGTTTGACGTATTTGTGACGTCGCTTCACTTTCTTTTCAGTACTCTTGTGACAATCCAGTGAAAAGATAAAAGATCTAATGAAGGTATAGGAAGTACCAAACAAGTAACAAGGTAATCCACGATGACTGTTATATATTTTATTTTAACCATAGACAGTCACCCTACTGCACAATTACACAGTACTTATACAGTATTAAAGTTGACAAGCATTGCGGAACAAAATGGCGTCTTCACGTTCCTATTCTTTAGACTTGGGGATGACTACATAAAATATATTAAAGTATACTCCTCTACAAAGGGACCTTAAAGAATACACAATTTAGAGATAAAACATTTATTATTCTATGTCTGTTAGTTTACAATATATTACTATTAATAAATATATTTATTCTAAACAATATAACAAGTTTTATTTACAGCCGTCCGATCCCAAACTAGGCAGAGCCTGTACTATGGCAACCAGACAGCTGATAAACATACTTATATATATATATATTTCTAAATACACTTTTTTTTTTTCTTTTTTGCATCTAATTTTATTTTATTTAACATTTATATATATTAAAATATCAACATTAATCACGCATCCCAATTGACATAAATTAAACTGTCCCACAGTCATACTAGCACAGGGGTCAGGGAATTCTTAACTATGTATCAACACATTTATAATGTCAATAAAGAATAATTATTATTATAGATAAATTACACCCAGACAGAACAAATGATCGTGCTCATAACAATAATAATAATAATATCTGCTCATGGATTGATAGCCAAAAGCCTCGATCAACACCTTAAGAGGCTCGAATGATATTTTTTTTTTTTTTTTTTTTTATTATCAACATCACTATCGTTACAGGCTTACCCTATTCTCTGTGATGATATAAATGATACAGCAATATCTGATTTTGAAAACACATTTGAACATTAATCTTTTGTTAAAATTTACGGCATAACTACTTACATAAATAATATCTTGGGTCAAACTAACACCTACATACAAACATTTTATACTCTGATCACACATATTAATAAACAGCCTAACTCGTTCGTTTATAAACTACAAACACATAACAAGTGCTATAGATCACTTAAATCTAAAATCATTCACCAATTATACCTACATCTACTCTTGTTAATCAGATTTCACTTACAAAAATAATATAGCAATATATATTGTATACATAACGGCTAAATTTAATTTTGTATTCCTAACTTTAAAAAAAATAGTATGTCTCTTAAATTTTTGTTAAATAACAAAAATATATTGATTATTTGCAGATTAAAATCTCTTCATATTAAAATATTTTGTCATATCACCCAATGTTCTAAATCCTTTTGTAGGTTGCTTTTTGCAAAACGCAATGTTCTAAGTAATATACACACAGATACAAAACGACATTGATGGTTATAGGTAAGGTAGCTAAATCTACAATCTACAACACGGAGCAATGTTTCTTACTTAGTGAGTCCGTTGTCCACTGGAACCACATTACAATGCACTCCCACATCAGTATGAAGAAAATATTCTCTAAGGTTGTATATCTCACGATTGTGTAAGGTCTTAATGTTTAAAAGTCCACGACCTCCAGAGTTTCGTGGGATATACAACCTCATTACCGATGAGCGTGGGTGATGCACAGAGATGAGACATTTTTAAAATACTAATATTTGAAATGCAAAATACAAAATACAAAATACCTATTTCCCTTTTGTATTTAAATACTTTATTTAGAAACGCATTTTCCATTTTATTTGAAATACCTTTTAGGACATATTTTGTATTTGCAAAATGCAAAATACTTTTTAGCGTAGCGTAGCCAGAAGGTAAAGAGCCGCATACTGAAACTAGTGACGCTTTTAAAGTAACTAGTTACGTTACGTTTCGTGAAATTCACGTAACGACCCACACCTAGTAAATATGGTCTTTTTAAAGTATAATACCTGCCTGCCTAACTCTGCACCAGAAAGGGTTTTTTCTTATTGTGGCATGAATATGAGACCACACCAAAGACCAAATTTGTTTAATCCAGTTAAGTGATCAAAGTAAATTTGACTTGATGACTTGCTAAAAAAATGAACCAATAAAATAAAGTTAAAAACCCGTTTTCCTCATATACCAACTATGCACGCACAACTGGTTGTGCCATCCCCGAATGTGTTCCTAATGACAGTATGCACAACTAATTTATTATAAGCATTCCTTTTAGCACAACTACAACCGAAGGTAATAGGAAATAAATAGAATTATTACTAACCTCTTCAGATATTGATAATGATGTTGGCTACTTCTGTCATATCTTTGTATATTAATAAATAGAATAATTATAAATGCTATTTCATGTCATTTATTCTTGTTATGAGAAACTGGTAATTAGATACAAAATATTGATAATGTTATTTTCGTGCATATGCCAGTATATCCTGACTGTAAGCATGTCTGTAACTTCATGAATTATATGAGAGATTTATGGAAAAGACAAACTTTCTTCCCATAATGTCAGTGTTCGGAGAGCGTCACCGCAGTAATATCGTTGTAGAATCATAGCACTCTACCCTAAATAAACGCCTAAACAAGAACACTGTGTTACGAATACCTACTAAATGTACTCATAACGTTACATAAGTACAATGTTGTTGCAAAATATCTATGTTTAAGAGTCCGAAAAGATGAATCCATTATTACATACGACTATATTCGCAAAGTGCAACTATCGAAATACCGCCGTTTGCAATTTCCCTTCCCAGACATCCCACCTGGGACCAGACCTCTTTTCGTTTTTTTTTTTAAATATCGTTAACATATGCATTAAGTATAATATACATACGTATTAAGTATAGTATAATATATTAAATGCTTACGATAAATCTTTGTATACCGATTGTAATTAATTGTAGTGCATCTAAGAACTAATATTAATTGAAAATTGTTTATTTGTGCCAATGGGAATGATTTTAAAATAATATCCCTCATGAGACAACTAGTTGTGCATACATAGTTGGTCCATGAGGAAAACGGGGTTAAATCTATAAAAGTATTTTATTTTAATAAAGTCTTTTGAAAATACGTATTTTGCATTTCGTATTTCAAATACAAAATAAAAATCTATTTTTTATTTTGTTTTTGAAATAGAAAATACTAAAAGGATTTGCATTTTGTATTTAAATACATTTTATAAGCTTTTTGCACATCTCTGTCATCATCATCAGTGGTGCATTCGAAATGCAGTAAGCAGTGTACGGACTCTCCTGTCAAATAATAATAATAAACCAGAACTAGACGCTAGTTCTGGTTTATTATTATTATTTTGCGATGTAAGTCGTCGTTCACTTATACATTATTACGCAGGCAAGTTCACCATTCACTCTGTAAGTCAGCTTTACAAGACTCGAGGGCGTCAATTTCTGTGGAATAGAATTTTACGTTGTTTAAACCTTTCACGGAACCAGTTAAAAGTGCATTAAATGGTGCTTGGAGACGGGCTACGTCGGGAATAAACCGGGGGTTTATGATAAAAATGTATCATCTCTAAAAACCTGCGTAGTTCTTTAACTGTTTTAGTGACTAGAAATTTATTAATGGCGTCTACCTTTTCAGGCAGGGGCTTCGTACGTTCGGCTCAAAAGAGTGCTTATTTAAATATTTTATGCGGAACCCTAATTCTTTTTCCAAAATAAAGGTAGCTTAAGTTACACCTTATAACACCAGGTATCTGCCAGTGAAAGTCCCGTGGAAATCGGTCCACCCGTTCCGGATATTAGCCAGAACAAACAGACAGACAAAATTAAAAAAAAACACTGATTTGTAGGTAAATAACTGTATGAGCTTTAAAAAAAACTATTATTTTGATATTACAAACAGACACTTAAATTTTATTTATTTGTAGCATTGATACGTCAAGAGAGATCTTTTGAAAAAGAATTAGGGTTGCCGCGCAAAATATATAAATATGTATACACGAGCAAAGCCGCGCGGGAACTGCTAGTGTGGAATATGAAAAAAAATACTTACTGTGATGAGAGCATGAGAGTGCGACTGCACAAAATTAGTCGGCCTGGGATGAAGTCCCTGGAGCTCCGGCTGCTAACAATAACACAGCCATCACGAATCAAGTTAAAGAAAACACTTCGTAAAGAACGGAGCGTGTTTTATCATTACTTATCTAAATATATATATATAATATTAATATGATAAATGTGAAAGTAACTCTGTCTGTCTGTCGGTCTTTTACGCCAAAACTACTGAACCGATTTAAATGAAATTTTGTAAAAAAAAAGATAGTCTAGAGCCTAAGAAAGGACATGGGCTACTTTTTAATGCGAAAAAAGAGGTGTTAGGGGTTGAAAGGTGGGGATGAAAAGTTTTTAGGCTGTTGATTCGATATAAATACATTATTCCACGCGGACGAAGTCGCGGGAGCTGGTATATATATAAATAAATAAATAAATTCAGGAACTTAGTACACATCTCTGGCTAGAGCGCAACTGAACAGAGCTTGCAATACACACAAATTCTAGAACACGGATAAAGATACTTGGACTCTGTCTATTAATTTTTTTTTGACAGTTCGATAAGTAATCGATTACTAATTACCTAACACGTTACCGGTTCGACTAAAAATAACAATCGATTTTATTTATTAGGAAGTTTTAATCGATTTAAAAAAAAAAGTAAAAATACTGATCTCATTTAATGAATAAATTATAATATCCACGTTAATATTTAAATGTCAATATAGCTGTTTGTCTATGTTTCATAGTTATTTAAGAAATAGTTTTTTCTTCTGTCTGTAAAATTTAACCACGTGGAAATACGAAGAAGAAAAAACATAACATTCCAAATTCAAACATTTATGCGCGGCCAGGAGCGCAGAACTTTCAGTGTACCCTATGTACTATTATGTTATTAACTTTTTGTTATTATTATTTAAATAAATAAATATTAAGTACTTTGTGTAGTTTACTTACATAGCGTTAAACGCTCCAAATTAGGTGTACCCTTAACCGGTACAGTTTTGATTCTTATGGCCACAAGTGTATTTTTTTCGAACCCCCCTACCCTCAGACATGGGTTCCTACCGACTCGCTGAGCCGAGATAGAGCATGATACGTTAGAGAACTTTCCATTGATCGAATCGGTCACCTCCTTTGTATAACACGTCTCGAATAAATATTCCCTGGAAAAGATTGTAATTTTAACTTATATTTAATATTAATATTTTAACTTTTCCTACTAATATTATAAACGTAAAAGTTTGTGAGTTGATGATGATGATATTTGTTACTCTTTCAGGCCAAAACTACTGAACCGATTGCGATGAAACTTGGTATGTAGATAGCTGGAGACCTGAAATAATATATAGGCTACTTTTTATCCCGATATTCGAACGGGATCGGGACTTACGCGAGTGAAACCGCGGGGTGCTGCTAGTATCTTATATATTGAAATTCTTCTTCTTAAAAAACCTCCACATTAAATAATAACATGCTATGAGAAAACGAGGAGTATGTGGTTCAGGCGATCAGGTTGATGTGATCAGGTGCAGGTTGCTTGTGATCGTGTGATCCAGTATAGAACAGTGAACACCGTATGCATACGCATGATTGAGAAGCTGGGTAACGTTTAGCGAACTGAAAATGATATTGCTTAAACGATAAAGATAGCTGTGTTACTGAGAGAGTTCCATTAGGTATATTGAAGTATTTGGTGTGTTGTGAGGACTGAAACCTGTCCGAGAGTACGTATGAGTAGGCCTGCCGTCAATTAAACTACCGACGCCGGCTAAAAACTTCAAAACTCCGGACACATGTGTGAAATCGCGATTTTTTCCGACACCCAATTTTTTTTTGTTAAAAAACGCAGTTTCTATTTACATTTCTGTATTAATTTTGAGATGACGTCATTCAGCGCGTTATCACCGCGCGCACACTAGCAAAGTGAAGGGTTCATTTTTTTGCCAAAGTAGGACAAATGCGGGGAAACCCGGACGGATGGCAGCCCTACGTACGTGAGGTGACAGCGGTGACTAGCAGAGGCACGGTAATGTTACCTATACAGTATTGTGACTCGTCCCTGTCCTTGAAATAATTACCTACAGCCGGGTGGTACGTAAACACGGTACTTGAGTTTCTTTCTAGTTTTGTGTGTGATTGTAAATATTATAAATTATTTTTTATTTGAAAAAATGAAATTCGTTGTGAATGAAATGGGAAGTGTTCAATCAAAATGTATTTTTATACATGTCCTGTTTTTTGATTAGTAGATTTAATAAAAAAAAAACACACTAAATCTTACTTGATACCTACCATTTTTACTCTCATAATCAGTTCATAATGATATTTCGTCCAATTCAATAATATTGTAAGTAGCTAAATACATAAGTAAATAGATAGCTTAGCCTAGGAAACTACCTACTAGCTTTTTTAACGCGAGGGTGGGTAGGTCACTCGTGTGTCACTTTTGTTTATTAATCCAGATAAAAAAAAAACAAATTACGTACTATTAGGTATAAAAAAAATATTTTATAGTCTTACCTTTCGGAGTTTCCAGGTAATTTAAAAATATTATCTCTGGGTGCGTTTTTGAAGAATTCAAGCAACCAAAAACAGCACAATATACTCTATAATTGCTCTTTGCCATATTAAGTAAGTATTTGTATTTATTTCAACGAAATACACAAATCGTTCGTTCGTCACTGCAGTGAATTCGCGACTGTTTGTGTACCGAGTGTTTACCGAACTCGAGGCGTGTAGGTATGTCTCGCGATCCGACCGTTTGTATGAAGATACAATACTGTATAGATAGTATTACTGCGGCAGAGGATATTATTACTCATATAATATATAGTTATATACAATGTAAATATAATATTAAGACAAACACAATTCGTTCGTGTTACCTCTCGGGTACCTCTCGGACAGTACTTTTTTTCTGGATAAAAGGCGCCTTTTCTAGATATGTTTCTGCACCTCTGACAACGTGCAATGTGTGTAAACAGAAACATAATAATGATAGATGAACAAACAAAGAAACGGACAGTCACACGTATAATATTAATAATTAATAACACATTCTTACCACTCTATCTCCAACGATTTATAACGTAATAACGTATAGCGCCGCAAATTAAGGCGCTTCTTAATTTTGACAACAATTTGGCGATGGTTTAAAACCGATGGGTCGTAAAGGATCTTTATGTAATACATCTTATTATGAAACCTGTAATTAAATATTGGTTTTAATTATTTTAATTAATTTGTATATTTATACGGTTTCACCCGCGTAAGTCCTGATCCCGGGGGAATATCGGGATAAAAAGTAGCCTATATGTTAATCCAGGTCTCCAGCTATCTACATACCAAGTTTCATCGCAATCGGTTCAGTTACTCTTTCACGCAAAAACCACTGAACCGATTGCGATGAAACTTGGTATGTAGAAAGCGGGTGAAACCGCGGGGCGCTGGTAGTATTATAAATGTGAAAGTTTGGATCGATGGACGGATAAATATTTGTTACTCTTTCACGCAAAAACCACTGAACCGATTGCGATGAAACTGCGTATGTAGATAGCTGGAGACCTTGATTAACGCATAGGCTACTTTTTATCCCGATATTCCGACGGCATCGGGACTTACGCGGGTGAAACCGCGGCTCTATGCTAGTTAATAATAAATTTCTTGCGTTTCTAATACACACAGAATAATTTAAGAAACTTACAATAAATAATAACTCACTGATATATGTAGCACATTAAAATCGTATCGGCGTGGTCGGGAAACGTCTCGGCACAGAAACAGACCAGCATCTGAAAGGACGAAGGTTCTTTAGTAAAACCGTCGTGTGTTACAGCAACGTGTGGTCACATTAACGAGCGTTATGTGTAACTAGGCCTGCCATCACTTAAATTGCAAACACCGGACAAAAACTTAAAAAAATCCGGACACATGGGTGAAATCGAGATTCTTTCCCGGACACCTTAAAGAAAACGCCGATTCCATTGAAATTTTTAGCCTGTTAACGGTTTATCTAACAATTATATTCTTATTATTCTTGGCACAGAGTGTCCGGGTTTTGCCCGGACACTTTTTAAAAACCCCGCTCGGACGCTCCCCGGACGCCCTCTAAACTAGGACAAATCCGGGGAAACCCGGACGGGTGGCAGCCCTAGGTGTAAGCGACAAATACCTACTTGATTTTGCTTCAAACATATTCATTCAGAAACAACATATTATGAATTTTAATGACAATTTCAATAATTTTATTATTTTATTGAAGTTATACATCTTCTGGCGCGTTATGGAAAAATGATGAGAGTACATTTTTACGACACCGTTTTTTAAAGACAGTTCCCGCATTAGGAATTACTCCTGTGTCGCGGGGGACTTTACAAACATACAAACAACGGACACAAAGTACACCCAGACTCGGGTGGGAATCGAACCCATGACCTATGGCATAGCAGTCAGGGTCACTAACCACTAGGCCAACAGGCCAGTCAAACCTGTTGTCAATTGTTTATAATATTAGAGGCACAAAAACATACTTAAGAAATATATTTATAATTTAATATATATTTTTTTAATAGTTTACTGGTATTATTAAACTAATTTACTAATAAAAACAAATTAAGTTTTAATATTTTGCTTTTCTTTAGCGTCACAATAATCTATCGCCATTGGCTCAGCTGTTTCACGTCATTTAGATCACCTTAAATAAAATTGTCATATTGGAATGCACAAATATGTGTTCGTCGGTCTCCGTGCAGACTACTCGTAGCCATTTGACCTTGTTTTTATTATTCCTTAGTGAGCCATAAACAATCAATCAATCAATTAGCATATTGTAGTCCACTGCTGGACATAGGCCTCTCCTAATGTGCGCCATAGTACCCGGCCCTCCGCCTTCCGCATCCAGTCCATCCTAGCTACCTTCCTCAGGTCGTCGGTCCATCTGGCTGGGGGGCGTCATAAGGCCGGTTCGCTCCAACGGCCATCGGTCCTTCGGCATACGTGGCCAGCCCATTGCCACTTAAGCGTGCTTATTCTGCGAGCTATGTCGGTAACTTTAATTCTTTGTCGGATGACCTCATTTCGAATTTTATCCTGCAAAGAGACTCCAAGCATAGCTCGCTCCATGACCCGCTGCACGACTTTTAGCACACAAAACATAATAACAATACTTAAAAAAAACTAAAAAAGAAACAAGAGTCCAATGGCAAGCGGTTTACTAGTAGCCACTAAAGAGTTCCTCTGTCCAGCTCTTGGTTCCATCCTCATCAGATCAGCTCCAAGATGCCAAATTAGTATTGTCATCCTAAGTACACATACACACAAACTTTCATTTCAATAAGAAAACTACAAGATTTGAGCTTATAAAAACCGGCAGTAAAGCAATGCTTGCATTGCATTTCGCCGCGTGAGTGAGGTTACTGGAGGCTCTAACCCTTCCTTTTCCTTTATGCCCGTCCTTCCCCTCTCCCCACTCTTCCCCCCTTCCCCCTCTTCTCCTACTCCCACCTTAAAGGCCGGCACCGCACTTGTGACTCTCGAGTTACAGGTGCCCATGGGCGGCGGTAGCCATTTACCATCAGGTGACCCGTCTGCTACTTTGCCCCCTACATAATAAAAAAAAAATTGAGTATTAAAAAACTTACGTTTTTTTTTGGAGACACACTGAAGTTATAGTTGTTAGAAGATTCAGAAGGCAACGGCATAAATGCCGCTGCCCCATTGTATTGGTACATTATAGTGTCTGAGTTTCCGAAATCTTCTAAGTAATTCAGTTGTACAACGAATAGAGAGGCTCTCTTCACCTGGACGATACGAGACCTGGCCAGTGGTCGTTCCTCGTGAAGCTCGCACTTCACGTCTCCCGACATGTAGTACTGAACAGACTTTATAATTATTACGTGACAGGACGAGGCGCTGCTCACCTGAAAATGTACTCCTCATTAAATAAATATGTAAGTACCTACATAACCAAACAAATATTACATTTTATGGTTAAAAATGTGCGGTATAATTATCATTTAATTATGGTAAAATGTGCGGTATAATTATCATATAATCATGGGAAAATGTGCGGTATAATTATCATATAATTATGGTAAAATGTGCGGTATAATTGTCATATAATCATGGTAAAATGTGCGGTATAATTATCATTTAATTATGGTAAAATGTGCGGTATAATTATCATATAATCATGGGAAAATGTGCGGTATAATTATCATATAATTATGGTAAAATGTGCGGTATAATTGTCATATAATTATGGTAAAATGTGCGGTATAATTGTGATATCTTTATAGTAAAATTTAGGGTTAAATGATTAAATCACCATAAAATGATAAAAAACGGTAAGACACACAGTTTTAACCATTAAATTGTAAATAACCTAGTTGTAGGGTTTAATTATTATACCGAACTAGCTGGGCCCCGCGGTTTCACCCGCGTAAGTCCCTCGTTAAGTTTTCTAATTTTCCGAGCAACTTTCTTATTTTTTTTCTTTTATAAGAACCTTCTCCATTTTTTTAAAATTCATTTATATACATATATGTGTGTAGAAAGATATTTTTTTGCTGACAGTACAATCAATTTAAGTACAGGGAAAACATACTTACATGAAACCATTTGTTGCTGGCTTTGATCTTTATTCCATTCACCCACCATTCAGCAAATAACTTTTTGTCGCTTTGGTGGGTAAAATTTGCTTCAAATAATACCTCACTAAATGCTGTGGCCACTTGCGACAACATCTTGATGTTTTATTTACGCAATATCTGAAAATGAAATTTAATTGAGATTTGGAGGAAAATTAAATTGTTACCCTAAAGGGTTACAATTTAACTTATAGGTTAAACGGTTAAACAGGTAATGGTAGCTCAAGGTACATTTCGGTACGGTAACGGTAAAAGGTAACTATTTACCCAATTGGTAAATAGTTATAATAACCTTTACTATTTTGCTCACAGAGGAAAGTTAAACAGGTTATAGTATCTAATAACTCGTACCTACCTAAATAGATACAACTTACAGTACGATATGGTAACGGTTAAAAGTAACTATTTACCGTTACCTGTTATGGTAACATCAATAACGTCGTGTAGGTACAACAGTTTACTATCAATATGACAGGTACTATCTACTGGGTTGAGTTTGGCCGGACACGACGGGAAGGTCGAAGATGAGGAGCTTACACTCATTTGTGGATGAGGAGGATACACACAGAGGTGGAGATAGAGACGGCTGTTCTACGAATCCGTTCCAAGAACAGCTCTTTTTCCAGTTTTGGCCCTGGCCCTCGAATACATGTCTGACCACTTCAGGAAGGTGTTCGATGATAGCTTGGCGTCCGGATGCTTCCCTGACTGCTGAAAGAGCACGAAGCTGATCCTGTAAAGAAAGCCGAGACGGACTACCGACTCAGTTGCAGCCTACAGGCCCATCGTGTTGCTGGATGAGGCGGGGAAACTATTTGAAACTGAGTTGAGAAACTCTCTGCCCGCATCGTCTGGTACCTTAGCGAGGTTGGCTCCAATTTGTCAAACGCCCAATTTGGTTTTCGAGCGAAGCGTTCGACTGTCGGTGCTGTATTGCGCCTGAGGGCCGTGACCGAATAGGTAGTAAGCTGTCGGCAGTGTCGTTGGACATGGCCAACGCATTCAATAGTCTGGCATTCGACTGCATCAGAGAAGCCCTCCAATATCACGTAGTGCCAGGGTACCAGAGGCGGCTAGAGGCAAACTATCTAGAGGAGCGAACCGTCATGTTCGAGGACCAAGATAGAGAGTTAAGTCGTTCGGCCCATGTCGTGCGGTATTCCGCAAGGGTCTGTTCTTGGACCACTCCTGTGGAACATGGGATACGACTGGGTCCTTCCTTCGCCGCGCTTGGCCACCAGGGAGTCTGGCGCATCGAAGCGCTGGGCTTAAGGGTTGCCCTGGATAAGACGGAGGCCCTTTTATTCCACGGGATACTGACGTTACCAACAATTAGTCTGATTGATAATTATCTAATGGAACTTCAAGTGGAAGGTCTTTTTCTTCTTCTCCTTCGAATTCTTCTTCCTGCTGGATACAAATAAATTGTGGGGATGGCAGGATCTTTTTGGTATAAATCTAGTATTCCTTCTTCGTTTTCGGTTGGGTGAACAAAAACTCTCGGAGCTATTGTAGTGTCGCCATTTGTGAACCTATATCAATTAATTTTGTTTTGATTGAATTGGTTTTAAATATTCCACCTCTAAGGGTGGAAAATTATTTTTTTTAATGAAAAATTTTAAATCTAACTCAGAAATATGTTTTTTTTTTAATAAAGAATTCTAGTAACGTGGGTCACACGTTACTTTTTGAAGAATTTTTTGAAAAAAGTGTGGGTGACATTTTTTTTTTAGAATTGCATAGTTCTACAGTTTTTATGTAACCTATCAGTACATCACTACAATTATAAAAAAAAGTCCCCCGCCGCGTCTGTCTGTCTGTTCGCGATAAACTGAAAAACTACTGAACAGATTTTCATGCGGTTTTCGTCAATAGACAGAGTGATTCATTTAGGTGTATAATTTGTTAACGTTTAATGTAAATTGGTTGAAATGATTGTTGAAATGTTCCGTTTACTCATTGTGATATCACTTTTAAGCAAAAAATATTATGAATTTTTGAGCAGAAATTTCCAATGATTTTCCACTGAGAATGATACACATATACACAATACACTATTTCAGGATTCGGTACCGTGTCACTTACACCCGGTATTAAATTGAATATTTTTTTATAAAAAGAAATGTGACACACGTATATACGAGTACATAACTACCTATTTTTATTAAACGGTAGGTTTATTGCATAAAATTTTTGTAAGGGTGTGAATCGCTACGCTCATCGCTTACTCTTATGAAGTTGGACCCAACCCTATTATCGATTTTATGTAACAAGTACCTAACGGGAGTAAGACGAGCGTTCCACCGTGGGTTGGTGACAGACTTTCTGCACTGTGTGCGGATTTGACTCCCATGTGGTGTAAAATATATATTTTTTTAATATTAACGTTTTATATAGATATCTATCAGTACTAAAATATGATATTACATGAAGGGTTTACTTTACTATTTTTTTACTTTTTTAAAATTATAAGTACATTGATAATTTGATTTTTTATATTGAAATTATCTATAGCGTCCATAAAAACAGCGCGATTTAAGTACACCAATATTTTTTTTTTTTGATTAAGTGAACCGCAATTATTTCAACACACTTTTCTTGACGAAATTTTTAAATAAATATAAAAAAAAAAAAAATTAAAGTATTTTTTTTTATTGCCCGTTAGTTAAACCGTACCTTTACGCTGAGCTCTGCAGTAGCTGCATTACGAAATAGACCTTAAGTAGCCGCAGTAAGACCCTCCATTCATCACATATAATCTCACCCTTACTAGACAGCCCCTTCAAAATCAGAAATAAAGACGTTATCACACTCAAAGGACGCTAATAATGATAGCTTGCGGCCTTATTTGCGGCCTAAAACAATATGCCTTATCATCCTCGTTGTAAAACTCATATTTTTTTATGATAATCTAGCTGTTCCCCATATAATAAATGTTTTAATGTTAGAAGGTATAGTCAGATGCCAAAATATGTACGTAAGTGGACTACACTTCACTTCACGTAGAATTAGAAAAGTAAGTAAGTCTTTCTCAAAGATTAAGATCTCAAATATTTTATAATTTATTAATAATAATAATAATAACTCCGCTCGCTCTGGCTAAAGAGAACTGGCGCAAACCTGTAGTTCTTAGTACTAATGAGCGCAGGGAGGTATGGAAGAGCAAAGCACTTCATGGTCGTTTTTATCGGGCCCTAAGTGGGAATGATATAGACTTAAAAGCGTCCATATCTTGGCTACGTTTCGGTGATCTCTTCGGAGAAACCGAAGGTTTTGTCTTTGCAATTATGGACGAAGTTGTTATGACAAATAACTATCGGAAATATATCCTGAAAGATGGTATGGTGGACATCTGTCGGGCATGCCATGGTTGTTCTTGTCTTGCCAATGGTGAATATTTGCACAGAGACAACCTATTGGCTAGGATTGTACATCAACATCTAGCCCTTAAATACAACCTTGTGAATTCAGAGGTGCCATATTACAAGTATGTGCCCGACCCAGTTCTCGAAAATGGTCGAGCCACATTGTATTGGGATCGATCTATCATCACTGACAGAACTATTGTTGCAAATAAACCTGATATAGTGGTGATAGACCGATTAGAGCGCCGCTCAATAATTAACGATATCGCTGTTCCTCATGATGACAACCTCGTGAAAGTTGAAAATGAAAAATAATTAAAATATTTGGATTTGTCTCACGAGGTTGTCGATATGTGGGATGTCGAATCGGTGATCATTGTTCCGGTCGTCATATCTGCTCATGGATTGATAGCCAAAAGCCTCGATCAACACCTTAAGAGGCTCGCATTAGACGATTGGATCAAGGGACTGATGCAGAAGGCAGTTCTTCTAGACACGGCTCGTATAGTGAGGAGGTTCCTGTCTTTGGAGTCCTAACCACCGGTATCCTGGTCCCTGTACCCGATGTCGGTGGTCTACTATTTTTTATATTTTTAAATATATATTTTTTATGTACATATTTAAAAATGTAATTTATATGGTAAAAGATTAATAAAGAGAATAATAATAATAATAATTAAATATATCCTGAAGGACGGCACGATTGACATTTGTCGGGCATGTCATCGTCCCGGAGAAACCCTCAGGCATATAATTTCCGGTTGTTCTCGTCTTGCCAACGGTGAGTACTTGCATAGACATAACCAAGTTGCCAGGATAGTCCATCAGCAACTTGCTCTTAAATATAACCTTGTGACTGTCGAGTTACCGTACCACACGTATGTGCCCGACCCAGTTCTTGAAAATGGTCGTGCAACATTGTACTGGGATCAATCTATCATCACTGACAGGACTATTGTTGCCAATAAGCCTGATATAGTGGTGATAGACGGATTAGAGCGCCGAGCAATGATTGTTGACATCACCATTCCCCATGACGACAATCTGTTGAAAGCTGAAAAACAGAAAGAAATAAAATATTTGGACTTATCGCACGAGATTGTCGACATGTGGGATGTGGATTCAGCAATCATTGTGCCGATAGTCATTTCGGCCCATGGGTTAATTGCTAAGAGCCTCGACCAACACCTTCAGAGGCTCACGTTAGGCAGCTGGATCAAGAGCCTAATGCAGAAGGCAGTCCTTTTCGACACGGCACGCATAGTGAGGAGGTTTCTGTCTCTGGAACCCTAACCACCGGTAGCTTGGTCCCTGTACCCGATACCGGTGGGACACTATTTTTTATATTTTTAAATATTTTTTTTTATATAATAATGTATTTAAAAATGTAATTTAAATGTATTTAAATGTTAATAAAGAGAATAATAATGATAACCATTTATTTTATGATAAATACCTTAATCTAAATATACATACTAAAACATTGTGTTAGTAAATAAGACTTAAAACTAAATTAGTAATACTTCACTTGCACTAAGTCTTTGTAAGGACTATTGGTACTTGTCTAATACCATACCTTGACGATTAATGACTTACCTTGAAAGCTATTGATTATGAGGCCTGTACTTAGAGGCGGTAGACTAACAAGAAGACCTTGAACCGATGGAAGAGCTCACATCTGGAAATAAAAAATTAAGCGTCATTATTGAAATCTTTTTAATCTAATTAAGGGCCGGCTCGACCGGAGTGATACCACGGCCTCATAGAAAATCGGAAGTGAAGCAATGCTTGCATTGTTTTTTGCCGAATCAGTGAGGTTACGGAGGCCCAAACCCCAACCCCCTTTCCCCCCAATGATGGCGCCATTAAAAAGTACATTACCCCAGGGGGGGTACCAGCTGCGCTAGCGTCGGAGAATCCCTCCCTGGATGTCCATGCTCAGAACAAAGTGTACCTGGACGTGGACATCCAGGCTGCTCCTCGTACTCTGGGTAGGGCACAACCGCGCTGAAAAGATGTGCTCGGGGCAAGAGCAAGCTACCAAGTTTCCATTGAGACCCCAATTGGCTCCCATGCCTCATTATCCATGCCCATGCTCATGCCCCATTGCCTGATCCGGAGTACGAAGACATTCACGTGCTCGCCGCGTCTGCGAGTTGCAGGCTGCCACCGTGTGTGGTACTAAAGATCAGCAGACTGGGATGGGATGCAAACATTCTTTGCGTCCTACCCTTGGAGGCAGGTCTGCTTCAAGCTGGATGATCCCAACGTCGTTGCCGATTCTGTCGCTGATGTGGTGCTTCAGGGGATGGAGCTTTTTGTTCCATCCTCTCTAAATTCCATTGGTGGTAAATCTCAGCCTCAGTTTTGTCGATTCTGCAAAATGGCGTCCCACGAAGCAGGAATGTTACGAAGCTTGCGCAAATGCAGCGACAGTGAGGGATGTAAAGACCAGCGCATTAAAAAAGCAGCTCAACTTTGCCTTCAGGTCCTATATAAGAGACATTGCCAAGGCGAACTCGGAGCACATTGGCAGAATTGGTGAAAGACTGGTGAGTCTCCCTTCTGGAACTCATGCATGCATTTTGGTCTCTTGCCAAAGCTGTCCAGGGGAACTTCTGTAGACCATCCCTTCCACCCCTGTAAATGGGAGATAATTCGTTGGCCCACGATGCTAAGGAGAAAGCCGACCGACGGAGGAAACGTACCACCGATCATACCGCGGTGCGACAGCTGTGTACCCGAAGTCCACTTCTTCCAAAGCTCAGTGCGCAAAGCACTTCTTTCCCTCGATATTCGTAAGTCGAGTGGGCCCGATGGAATCTCTCCCATCGTGCTGAAGACGTGTGCTCCAGAATTGGCATCGGTTTTAACGCGCCTTTATCGGCTCTCCTACTCTAGGCGTCGTCCCGAAGTCACGGAAGACAGCTTTAGTGCACCCGATCCCTAAAAAAGGTGACTGCTCGAATCCGTCCAACTACAGACCTATAGCCAAAACTACCTTGTTCTCCAAGATAATGGAATCCATTATCAACCACCAACTCCTTCGTTACTTAGAAGACCACCAGCTACTCAATGGCCGACAATACGGTTTCCGTTAGGGTCGTTCAGCTGGTGATTTTCTCGTATACCTGACTCACCAGTGGGCACAGGTGATTGAGACCAAGGAGGAGACGTTGTCAGTCAGTTTGGAAACAGCGAAGGCCTTCGATCGGGTCTGGCACAAAGCGCTTCTCTCGAAGCGCCTTCCTTTCCATTTCCCAATTTTGCAACTTGATCACCAGTTTTCTCGCAGACAGAAGCATCACGGTCGTTGCTAACGGTGCATGCTCCGACTTCAAGTCTGTGAATGCTGGTGTTCTACAAGGCTGTGTGGCCACATTGTTTCTTCTGCATGTTAATGATATGCTGCAAATCGACAGCTTTCATTGCTATGCCGATGATAGCACGAGTGATGCCTTGTATACCAGCCGCGCTAACATTTCTCGGGAAAACGTCACTGAGAGTCAATTCAAACTTGTGTCTGAAATCGAAGCCATCTTGGAAGGAGTTTTTGATTGGGGTCAACTTTATCTAGTCCAATTTAACCCAACAAAGACGACGCGTTCACCGCCAAAAAGATACCATATGTCGTATCACCTTACTTTGAGAGCACGTCCCTAACTAGTTTTGTAAGATATTTACAAATCTTAACACTCTAAGATGATGATGAACGCACAATAATGCCCGCTGACATTTATTACTCCACCTGATAATAATAATTTGAACGATTGAGACAGTGGAAGCTAGGACTTTGGAGATATTTGCAATTTTGAGCGTTGACGGCCGAAGCTGATATACGATATCAGGAGTTCAAAAAGACTGTAGCAGATATTCGTAGTATAAATCAGAATAAACAGAAAAAGAGACATCCACATGCAATTTAATAAATAATAATTAAAGGACATAATTATCAAGCTGGAAAGGGACGTAATTTCACCAGACTTAATTTTTGATAAAGATAATCCGTCGGATTGATTGAAATGTTTTTTGAACGTGACGATCACAAACTTCGGAGGGTATCTCCCGCTACCGGCAACCGGATCCGGATTTTTATGTTCATTCATAGAAAAAAAATTATATTTTCTTGATATTTAATACTTTGGGTTATTATGGATTCATACAAAAAGGTTTTTTTTTCATATAAAAAATGCATTGAAAAGTTGTACTATCCACTTTCTTACTCCATTACTCCATCTTCAGATCAGCTCCACGATATAGTATTGTCATCCAAACTAAATGTTCAAAAAAAAAATAATTTCGAAACAATTGGAATTGTGTGAAAATTGACTTACTAAGATTTATTTTCATAGCTAGTTAGGTAGTAAGAAGAGAAACTAATTTAAAAAACGTGTTGAAAATTTTAACGAGTTTAGTTTAATTTAAAATTCTGAAAATCCTGTTCTAAATATTTAGCAGCTAAAACTAAACTGAATATGTGGTTCTTACACTATCAAAGCTGTTCATATAATAAACTGGAAAAAATCTGATCAATCAAATAATAAACTGCAAACTGCACTATACTCAAAGACACAAAGGAAGTCGGACGTGAGAGTACATCGACTATCTAGTAACGCAGCAGCCACTATACTGGCGTTGTCAAGAGCGCGAACGGTCGGAAAGCTTCAGCGCCCTACTGCGCCTGTTCATACTCCCACTTTATTGATCGGTATAACTACGGATGCTTGCAAATTGCATAATATAACCTTGAACATAGGTTATTACGTTGTAATACCTTATTGTTATTTAAGACTAATTAAAAAATTAAATTGGGTTTATACGATGAAAGGAAAGTGCAGAAAAGCAATTAACCGTTAATGGTTCAATGTTCCCAGGTATTGCAGATCGATGCATGCGTCCTCATTACTTTGGCAATGACACACTGACCTATTTCCAATATTCATATTTCTATTATGATGAGGTTTTTCAGTAGGAAAAAAGTAGATGAACTTGTTTGTTTTTTTTTTCTTTATAATTTTATTTGGTTTAGAAATAAAACAAGAATAAGTAGGTAGGTATAAGTAGGTAGGTATAAGTAGGTACTTATTACTGCCCGCAAACGCTAGTGCTCCGATTGGTGCGTTGCCCACAGTAGGTATTGCCCCTCCCATCGGTATTTTACGACCGTACTCACTGTCTACACACGCCTAGTGCTGTTCTGCCTAGTCCTACTGCTGTAGTGCTGTCTAAAAGTGGTCTTAGGTGGCGTAATGATTCATGCTCAATCGGGCACCTTAATTTCTAGCCAAATTTAGTATTGCTTGTGTCTTAGTTTACTAAAGGCCGCAAACATGTTTCCATCGATGGATTTTGGTTGCAAATTGACTTAGGTGCAGTACTATAAGTACTACTGATATTTGAAACATAGTAATCTCTTCTTAATGGGAAAGTTACTTAGAATGGGAACATTGCACTTACACATCCATCACACGTTCTCCCATCCTTATGTCAGTGAACTGCTGTAATTAATGACGTAAGTAGCTTGTTATTACCTCTTCTTGTTATTCTTATTTTTTTTTTAGAAGTTCATTTGTATGTTTAAAATGCGTGTGCTAATTCTCCAACACGGTTACTACCAAAAACCCTTATCAGGCAGTAGTCATTCACAAAAGCTAAATGTAGTTATGGCACGATTGTATTATTTTATTTTAAACAACTATTTATAACTTTACTAGATCAGTCCTAAGATTTATTATATGTATTAACATCCAAACTACGTATAGGTACAAAGTTTCATTTCGTTACGACAGTTAGAAGTAAGTTAAAATTGACTTCCAAGATTTGTTTACGTAGCTAGTAGCAAGTGAAGCCAATAAAAGCGTGGTAAAAAAGCAGACAAGTATCGGGTAAATGTTGTCGAAATGATAGACACTTCGACAACATTCACCCGATACTTGTCAGTCTGCGTACTGCTCAGTGGTAGATATTACAACAAGTCGTAAGGAACAATAGAGGAGGCGATATCTGATAGGTGTGTTACAGTGCCTAAGCTCCAGAACTCGGGAACAAGTGGTTGCAAGTTCGAACCCAACCAAGTATGCTATCGAAGTAAACCCATAGGGTGGGCACTACAGTGCCTAAAATAGAAGGGGGTATGGAAACGAATGTTGTTAAGGCATCAGCGGTCTCCCTAGAATCTACCCGCGAGAGGATTACACTCTCTCTCTGGGTTACCTCTCAACGAGAGGACGTCCAGACACACTTGGAGACCGACCCGTCGCGGGTGGACTACAACGAGAAAAATCCGCTCCTAACACCAGCATTTGGCTTAATTGGGAGAGTTATCAAGATTACTAGAAATGTGTGACCCACATTGCAAGTACTTTTTTCTAATGAAAAATCTTTAAAACATTAGAACGAATAATATTTCATTTCATATTGTAGAAGAAGCCCATGATATTCGTCTGGTAATCATTATTACGAGACGTGACAGTTTATCGTCTTTTTTTTGTTTAAATGTTTCCTTACGGGTACCACATAGGTAAAAAAACTGTATTTTTTTAATTTACGTTTTTCCAGTTACTAAAAACTTTACAGAATTTTTTATAGTCATATTTTGAGCATTTCTTTGCATTAAAAATAAATATAATTACAAGAAATACACTTACGTAGATGTAACTAGAGTATAAATAAAGTGTTTTTGCAGTTTATCACAATACCCTATTGCCCGTTCTTTGCCAATCAGTGTTACGTATTGCAATAGAAAGAACCTGCACCAGTTCGTGTCTACTTCTCCGACACCTTCCAGACTCCACACTGACCCATTCCGGTACTCAGCGGTAGACGTACAGACCAACAGACTGTCAATATTGGTTTACTACGTGCTACTAGACAGCCGTGAAATCCTCTTAATAAAAGAAGAAGGCTTTGTCAAATTGATTTTTCTGGGGAGACTCTCTTAGCTTCTTTTTTGAAAAATACAATCAAAGTATAAATATTATATTAACATTTCAAGAGTTTAAATAAATACGTATTTACAATATATTTTATTTTCGAGGTGTGCTTTTTTACTTAAAACAATTAAATGAGTAAGAAAATAGATACTTACATACATAAATAGACATATTATGCAAATTCATAAAGTCTGTGCGGAAAGAGAACCGTCGTAGGATTTGAGGTGGCAGCAGTGCTAAATTACCTTTTTTGTTTTGTTGACAACATTGTTACATCATTATAATTCGACAGTAAACAATACTGTACATTACAGTAAACAACAATGACGTAACAGTGTAAAAAGGTAATTTAGCACTGCTGCGACCCCAAATACTACGACGGTTCTCTTTCCGTACAGACTCTACATACACTGACGGTTGTATCCCCGAAGGGGTAGGCAGAGAAGTATTAAAATATAATTTGGAAACACTCACGTAGTCAGGCGCAAGCCTATTGGCGCCAACCGGGCACTTTGGGAATTAAAAATGGGAAAATTGGGAGTTTCAATATACTAACATAAATATAATAATATAGGGACAGGTACTTATCTTGTGTACAAGGTAATGCAAGGAAACGTACGTCTGTCATGTAATTATGTAAAAACATGGATTCCTGTCAAAATGCTGTTAATGTCGCTCTGACATATTCTCTCTAGTGCTGGACAAGAACCCTTACGAACATTAAGGCGTGGTTCCGAGACCCTTTGTGTTGAAAGATTTTTAGACATTTGTGACGTCATTTTGAATATTTTTATTATTTTTAAATTATTATTGATGTTTAACCATATTTACTTTAATTACAAAAGTTAAAGAGTTAGTTTGTGTGAACGCTCTAATCTCAAGATGAATAAAATATGTAACCATTATAATAATAATAATAACTCCACACATCTCACACACGGCCGTCTGATCCCAAACTAGGCAGAGCCTGTATTATGGTAACCAAACTGCTGATAAACATACTTATATATTTCTAATTACATACATATTATAGATAAATTACACCCAGACACAAAACAAATGGTCATTCTCGTCACACAATGATTTGTCCTGGGTGGGAATCGAACCCACGACCTCTGGCTCAGCAGTCAGGGTCACTAACCACTAGGCCAACAGGCCAGTCGTTCGACAGCCTGTTTATTGAGGGAGCTTACGGGTACAGGAAGGTTACAAGGAACAGGTAATACTTACCAAAGACACTATTCAGACTGTGTACTATTTAAAATCTATTAAAAAAAAACCTATTGACGGGTAAATTAATTAAAAAAAAAATTAAACAACTCCAAGAAAGAAATCACAAGAAGAGTCTACGTCAAGTCTTCTCATCCTTTGCCGCAATGTCTCATAACGACAGTCTTCGACCAGTGTGTGATACATGACCTGCGGTGGGGATATAACATTCGTAATTAAACCAATGGCCGTAGGAAAAAAGGGTCTTAGGTGGAGATCAGGAACCTTCTGTTTACCGATGTAAACAGAAGGTAGGACGCCCAAAGCCAGATGGACCGAGGCCCTGAAGAAGGTAGCTCAGATATACTGGATACGGAAGGCGGAGGATGTCCAGCAGTGGACTACAATGGGCTAATTGATTGTTTGGTTAATTTGCCCTTCTTTTACAATTGAGAACCTCCTTTTTTTTATCGGTTAAAAATAAGAAAGAGACGCATCTAAGAATCGCATCACCGATTAGAGCGGTTGAAACCGCGGCTTCTAATCAATATAGTTTATACATAAGTTGGAGCGAGACAGATATATGCTATGCAAAAGCTCTCGCAACCATCTTGTAAAAACGTCAGCGCACATCATTTATCATTCTAGCACCGCCTTAATTAACAGAAAATAATGAAATTTCAACCTTAAACTTTAGAAGTTAAGGTATATTTTAGTCAACGCTTATAGCACAGTATCGGATCCAAATAACTTCAGTGTAAGAAACGCGGAATAAAGCTCTACTTGTATAAGAATAAGACAGAATTTCCTATGAATGCTATTTTAATGGAGTAGTACCGCCTTATAGATGATTTAGAATATTTTTTTAATATTCACGCGTGTGCCTGTACCAGGCCATAGGCGGGGCGTAAATTTGGTTATTCGTTCGTATTTAATCGAATCTCAACTAGTGTTGGGCAAATTTTAATTTAAAAAATAATTAAAAATGAAATATTATTAAAGTTAATTGTCACCATAACAATTAACAGTTGATCAATTGTAATTGCGGTAAAATTACAATTATCAATTGATTAATTGTTAATTGTTACCATAGCAATTAACAATTTATTAATTGTCATAATAGAAAATTACAATTAACAACTGATTAATTGTTAATTGTCACTATAACAACTAACAATAATTGATCAATTGTAATTGCGGTAAAATTACAATTATCAATTGATTAATTGTTAATTGTTACCATAGCAATTAACAATTTATTGATTGTCATAATAGAAAATTACAATTAACAACTGATTAATTGTTAATTGTCACTATAACAACTAACAATAATTGATCAATTGTAATTGTGGAAAATTACAATTAACAATTAATTAATTGTAGTGGTAGCAATTAACAATTAATCAATTGTTAATTGTGATTTGGTACAGTTAATAATTAATTAATTTTCAATTTTTTTTATGAATTTAATTAAAAACTAGCAATTAAAAAGTCTCTGGTATAAAATATATACCATACTAAAATACACATGTTAATTACAAATAAAACATTGATATTATTAAGCATATGACAGAGTCCAGTTCAGAATATTACTTGATAAATTATATAAAACAGGAATTCGTGGAATAGCACACAATTGGTTTAAATCATATCTGAGCAATAGACAACAATATGTGGAAGTGGCTAACTATGACCTTAACCTCAAACAAATTATTAATATTAGACCGGATAGAATAACCACAAACGCGTCTATGCCTCAGGGTATCGGATGTCTGCTTTTTTTAATCTACATAAATGACTGTTGGCGTACGGACTATGCGGGGACTATGCGGGGACTATGCGGGGACTATGCGGGGACTATGCGGGGGCTATGCGGGGACTGCGAGGGGGAGGCGCGGGGTGCAAAAGCACAAGGGCGCCACCCTACGGACAGCTTTCCAACATTCATCTTACGGCATACGAACTCACTAGATCGTTCTCAGAACAATATAATATGTAATAATAAAATAAATATCAAGTCAAATGTTCCTTCGCCTTCAAGAACTACTTATATCGCCATCATAGCAAATTCACCGGGTCACTTTCCGTGGAGGTCACCCAAAGGACATCTATCAATCATCACTTCATTTTCTGCATCCTCTGGTCTTCAAAACCATCCCGGAAGCCGGTCAGCTACGTTACAATAACGTTGGCGTCAGTATCGAGTCAGTTTCAAGAAGAAATCATCAGAAAAACGAGTGATTCAAAGTCAGTGAACTTTGTACCTGCGTCGATTAACTCCAAGGACATACAAAGACATACAGAGAAAACAATCTGATCTGAGTGAGTTCGTTTCAATTTCCTTTCGTAATATCCCTTATCCAACCTAGATTTTAAAAAAGCGTTAAACGATCAAACATGTTATTATAGTATTAATTTTATACATTATAATCGTGCCAAAATAAGAACACTAGGGCTTGCTAGACACAGAAATACTCAAATTCATAAAAACAGACATTTCATTAACGCAATAGTACCTAATTAAATCACAGTTAAATATTTATATGCACATTGGCTTTTTTGCGCGCGCACGCATGAACATTTGCGCTTTTGTTGCCCTTTCATTTCTATAGATCGCGGCTCTTGGCTAGTATTAGTTTTATACCGCCATCCAGTTGCATTATTTACGCTGTGCAGTGTTCATGCGTTAGCTTGTAATTTGGCCTGTTTGCATACTATTTGTTAGTGTTTATTGATAGTAAACAGTGAATATGACTGAGGAACAAATTAAAAAAGATCTTAAAAGGTCAATCGTTTCATAAAAAGGCAAGGTAACTGTATTTTCAAAGTATTTAGTCGAGCTCAAGACTTTCGATTCATTGAGTGAATTACAATTAATAGAATTAGACCGTCGTTTAAAACCATTTGAAGACATTAAAGTTGATTATGATAAATTACAGACGCAGTTGGAATCGTATGAGGAAGAGGATTTAAAACCATTGTTCGATGAACGTGAGAAATTCTTCAATAATTTCTACGTTCAAGTAGCTCTGGCACGTTCACTGTTAGGCTACACGAGCTATAAGAATAAGGGCGGTACTCCGGGCAGTTCCAGGTCGAGCGAAGTGTCTGCAGCCAGGGATGAGACTGATAACACAGATTTTGACAAGTTGCCAAAAATCAGCTTATCCACCTTCAACGGCGAGTTTCAGCACTGGCTCCAATTTAGAGGTACGTATACTTCTATTATTCATATTAACAAACGTTTGAGTGTGTATCAATATCTTCGTTCAGCTCTCAAGGGCAGCGCAGCATTAATAATAAAAAACCTTGAGGTCACATCTGCTAATTACACAAAAGCATGGCAATTATTACTAAAAAGATACGACAATAAAAAAAATTTGATTAACAATCACCTTAATTCACTTTTTAATATTGATCAAATTCAAAACGAGTCGAGTCGTTCAATTAGAAATATTATTGATGTGATC
This sequence comes from Euplagia quadripunctaria, assembly GCA_963859945.1. Lineage (NCBI taxonomy): Eukaryota > Metazoa > Arthropoda > Insecta > Lepidoptera > Erebidae > Euplagia > Euplagia quadripunctaria. The sequence continues at coordinate 3,934,425 of OY982559.1, forward strand.
AACAAAAAATTGTGTGCACTTGCCACTTTAGGGGAGTCAACTAATCACTGGGATAGATACTCTGATAATTCATTTTATATCAAAAAAATTGGATAGTGTAACATATAGGGAATGGGAAGAGTATCGTAGCTCTATACAATCTTATCCTAAGTTAAATCAGTTTCTAGAATTTTTAAACAACTGAGCAGATTTTTTAGATACTATTCAATATATATATATATACTACTACTCTTCACAATCGCAAAGACAAAACACATACTCATCACATACAAGAAACAATAACAGTAATAAATTAATTACTTGTCCAATGTGTAATAAAAATAATTTTTTATTCAGCTGTCAACAGTTCAGAGATTTGGACGTGGATGCACGTCAACAAAAGGTGGCTCAATGTCGTCAGATTTGTAAAAATTGTTTGCGGCCTGATCACATAGAAAAATATTGTAAATTATCACACTGCAAATATTGTAATCAAAAACACAACACTCTTTTACATAAAGATACAAACACAGAAACACAAGTCGTTTTATCATCAAATAAATAGAATACTAACAGGCCTAACGTATTGCTATCCACAGCTTTGGTGAAAGTGGCAGACGCACAGGGAAGACTTCGCATGGCCCGCGTTCTTCTTGACAACGGCAGCACTTCTCATTTCGTCACACAGAGCCTCTGTGAGAAGCTAGGTTTGGCAAAGCGTAACGTGAGCTCCACTGTCACAGGTATTAATAATCAACTTACACACAGTGCAGAGTCATGTGACCTAGTTATTCAGTCGTGTTCAGGTGACTATCAGGTCAACATAAGTTGTTATGTTTTGTCACAAATTACCAAATCACTTCCATCATCATTACCTATTCATAATTTTCCTATACCGTCAGGCTTACAGTTAGCCGACCCTACGTTTAACATTTCATCAGAAATCGATCTTTTATTGGGTGCTGAAATCTTTTGGGACATTTTATGTTCTAATTATATTGATTTAGGTAAGCAGTGTCCTAAATTACAAGAAACCAGGTTAGGCTGGCTAATATCAGGTTCAATCAGCACTAATACAGGCAAACATAATACAAATAACTCAGAATCAAGTTGTTATTTTACGCAGAACGATAATCCGCAGATTTCGCGTTTTTGGGAGCTTGATACTGTTTCTTCAAAGTACAGTCTTTCTTAAGAGGAGCAGGCGTGCGAAAAATTTTTCACAGAGTCAACTAGGCGTGTTGAGGAAGGACGATTTGTAGTGTCTATACCCTTTAAAGAGTCACCAGAAGTTCTAGGCGAGTCGTATATGTTAGCTAAGCGTCGCTTTCTCTCTCTCGAACGCAGATTCGAACGTGACCCTCATTTTAAAAAAGGCTATTTAAATTTTATGACAGAGTATGTGAAGTTAGGTCATATGACCGAAAATACACAAAAATCAGACGCTAAACATAATTATTACTGGTACGATGTAGTGGCGCCATCTGTGGCAAAACTTGTAGTTAGGAGCAATGACCTAATAAACGTCAGTCTGTTGCAATTCCCGCCTTTTATTTACGTCTCATTGGCGACGAGTTGGTTTTTTGACGAATTTTTCACGTGTGTACAGCATTATAAACATGCCTATTGGAAAATTAGAGCCGTTTAACTTAAGTTCGCAACAATGGCCCGCGTATATACGTCGAGTAAACCAGTTTATTTTGCTAAACAAAGTCGAAGAAAATCTGAAAGTGTCGATGTTAATTACGGTGGTTGGTGAAAGTACTTATGCACTTATGTGCGATTTATGTTCGCCGGATTTTCCCGAAAATAAAACGTATGAGGAGCTTGTGAAGCTAGTGGAAAACCATTTGGAACCACAACGTTCGGAGATAGCCGAACGTCATATTTTCCGACTACGCAGACAGCGCCCCGGCGAAACTTTGACCGAATACCTACAAGCTTTAAAACATCTCGCCTCCACGTGTAACTTCGGCAAATGTAAACAGTGTGGTACGCTCGAAGAAAATCTTCGCGACCAGTTTGTCTCTGAAAAACATTGTATACAAAGAGGCAGTCGAGCTCGCTTTAGCGCTGGAGGCTGCAGAAAAACACGCAGAGATGAGCGCGAGCGGGAAAACTATGGCAGCAGACTCATCGATGGGCGGCGTCGGCAGCGGCGAGGCTAGCGAAGGCTTGCATTTCACGCGCGGAGGCCGAGCCGGCCCGCGGGCATGGCGGACACCGCGGCCAACGGGAGCGGGCGCTATGGGGGCGCCGCTCAGCAAGAGCCCAGCACCGGCTGACGAGACACCCTGTTGGCGTTGCGGTAGGGCTCACGCCGCGGAACGGTGTCGGTTCAAAAACTATAGTTGTGATGAGTGCAACAAAAAAGGGCATCTTAAAGTGATGTGTAAGAAAGTAAGCTCTAGTGCGGGCCGACAAAACTACGTAAGTGATGATTCTGATGATAGTATTTACAATATCGAAGCAGTAGCACAAGGTAACAATAAACCATTTTATGTTAATTTAACTATAGACAATAAGATTGTTAAGTGTGAAGTGGACACGGGCAGCCGTATTTCGGCTATCAGTCAACAATTGTACCAATCTATGTTTTCACATAAAAAGATACAACCTGATAATTTGATTTTAAGAAGTTACTCGGGTTCACGAATCGTGTCATTGGGCTATATTGAGGTAAGCGTACGATTAGGCGATATTAATAAAAGATCTTTACGTTTATACATCATTCAGGGCGGCGCGAGGCCGTTACTGGGAAGAGAATGGATGAACGCATTAAACATGAAACAAATTAACCTCAATATAATCACAGGGGACGCATTCGTGGACCAGTTAATAAAAGAATTTCCTGAAGTGTTTTGTAATAAGCTAGGTACTTGTAAACAAAAGATTCAACTGCAGCTGACGGATAAGGAACCGGTGTATGTCCGAGCGCGACCCGTGCCACTAGCACTACGCACGCGGGTTGAGCAAGAGCTGGCGCGGCTCGAGAGCGACGGAACCATCTTTCGCGTAGATTATTCAGATTACGGAACCCCTATAGTCCCAGTTATTAAACGTAACGGTGATATAAGAATATGCGGCGACTATAAAGTTACAATTAATCCTAAATTAAAACGTGATTATTATCCGTTACCACGCATAGATGAGTTGTTCGCCAATTTAAGTGGGGGGGAAAAATACTCAAAAATCGATCTCAAACACGCTTATGAACAATGCGTATTATCTCCAGATTCTCAACCGTACACGGCGATTACTACGCACATGGGCACCTTTGTCTATCGACGCACTCCTTACGGTTTATCTTGTATACCAGAAAAATTTCAGAAGTTAATGGAGGAGACGCTTCGGGGCGTACCGGGTTGTGTAGTATTTTTAGACGATATCTGTGTTACAGGAGCTACTAATAAGATACATATTAAAAACTTACGGACAGTACTAGAAAGACTGCGTAATGTGGGACTAACGGTTAAAGTAAATAAATGTAATTTTTTGCAAGATAGTGTCACTTATTTGGGTTTCATAATAAATAAGGACGGACTGCGACCTGACCACACTAAGCTGGAAGCAATCACTAGCGCGCCTAAACCGCGTGACACGACCCAGCTTAAAAGTTTTTTAGGTCTGCTTAATTATTATGGTCGCTTTATACCTAACTTAAGCACGGTATTACATCCATTACATAAGTTATTAAAAAAAGATAGTACTTGGTTGTGGGACGCCACCTGCAATCAGGCCTTCGTGGAAGCGAAGAATGCTCTATTGAGCGAGCGAGTATTGGCTCACTATGAGGAGGGTCGCGACTTGGTACTGTCGGTGGATAGCAGCGCATACGGGCTGGGCGCAGTGCTTGCTCATCGGTACGCGGATGGCAGTGAGCGACCCGTTAGCTGTGTGTCTCGCACGCTAAGCACATCCGAACGAAACTACAGCCAGCTAGACAAGGAAGCTCTTGCGATCTTATTCGGGGTAAGTAAGCACCATCAATATCTGTTCGGCAGACATTTCACGTTACGCACCGATCACAAACCCCTGTCACACATATTCGGAGATAAAGGAGGCATTCCACAGACAGCTGCAAGCCGTCTGCAGCGATGGGCGGCGCGATTGGCCGCGTATGATTTCTCGATACAATTTGTTCGATCGGCGGACAATGGTCCTGCTGACGCGTTGTCACGACTGCCATTAACTCGAGTAAATCGGAACAAAGACGCTGTTCAGGAAGACGTTGACCATTTGAACTTGGTTGACGAGTTTTTACCCGTAAACTTTAAAGATATCGCAAAGGAAACTAACCGGGACCAGCTGTTATGTAAGATCGCAGGCTATGTCCTTTTAGGTTGGCCAAGTACGGGTCCCAGTAATGATATAGAAAAGCCCTACTTCGACAGGAAGCAGGATTTAGTATTCAATCAAGGGTGCCTTATCTATAAATACAGACTAGTGATTCCATCTTCTTTGCGTGAGAAAATATTAAAAGAGATACATGAAGGACACTTAGGAATGAATAAAATGAAAAGCTTATCGCGTAGCTACATTTACTGGCCAAGTTTGGATAACGACATCGAAGAAGTGTGTAGGGCGTGTGCCGCGTGTCGGGCGGTACGTGATGCACCACCGCGGGCGCAGCTGCATGCGTGGGAGTTTCCAATGTATCCGTGGCAACGCGTTCATGTGGATTTCGCTGACTGTGCGGGGACTAGGTATCTTATCCTAGTCGACGCTCACTCTAAATGGATCGAGGCTGTAGCTATGCGTGGAACGGATGCTAAATCAACAATTCGGACGCTGAGAAGCATTTTTGCTCAATTCGGCTTACCATCGTTACTGGTAACGGACAATGGACCCCCATTTTCATCGGTAGATTTTAAAAATTTCTGTAGTAAAAATGTAATCAAACACGTAACTTCGGCTCCTTATAGACCACAAGGCAATGGCGCGGCAGAAAATGTTGTAAAGACTGTTAAAAAGGCTATTAAAAGGGCGTTACATGAGGGCGAAGATGTACCATCAGCACTTAGTAAATTTCTTTTTCAATATCGCAATTGTGAACACGCGACTACAGGAGTATCGCCGGCGGTCGCGCTGCAAGGGCGGCGGCTGCGGAGCCGGTTAGACGCTTTGCGGCCTGACGTAGCCGCAGTGGTGCGCACAGCCCAGGAGCGGCGTGCAGCACGTGATACCGGTACTCAACGTCAGTTCGAAGTGGGGGACAAGGTACTAGCTCGCGACTACTCGTTAAGGGGAGGGAAATGGGCAGAAGGTAGCGTTTCTAAAGTGACAGGACCGGTTTCTTATACGGTGGCTGTAGGTAATGGAATAGAATGGCGTAGACACGTAGATCAAATTGTTTCAGCCGATAAGAAAAATAAGTACTCCCTGTCCCGTGTTAGTACTGGATCGAACAGTACCCCTAATGATACATGTAATAATTCGCCATTAGAGGAGGAACAAACAAGCGAAAGTTGGGAAGACGCGACTGGTGGTTGGGCCGAAGCTGCTCCCTCGCAGCCAGTAGCTGAGATGGGTTCAGAATCCGCGGACGTAGAGTGTGAGGCACCGGAGCCGACGCCCCCGCCACCAGGTGCATCTGCTCGGGCACTGCGTGCATACAACCGAGAGAGACGTTCCCATCTTAATTTTATATTTTCTTAAGTTTCATTGAATAATAATTTGTATGTTAAGTTAGAGTAGTATTTAGAGCCCTGTTTTAGTAGATTAAGTGGGGAGAGGTGGTACGATGTAGTGGCGCCATCTGTGGCAAAACTTGTAGTTAGGAGCAATGACCTAATAAACGTCAGTCTGTTGCAATTCCCGCCTTTTATTTACGTCTCAATTACCTGCCACATCACGGTGTGATCCGTGAGCATAGTACAACCACACCGATTCGTGTCGTATTCGACGCCTCGGCCAAAACAACTACTGGAAAGTCATACAATGACATACAAATGGTTGGTCCAGTCGTTCAAGACGATTTACTTTCAATCTAATTGCGCTTCAGACAGCATAAGTTTGTTGTATCGGGCGATATAGAGAAAATGTATAGGGCCATTTTAGTCGAGCCTTCTTTTCGCTCATTACAACAAATTATATTTAGATTTGACTCGACAGAGCCTCTTAAATGTTTCACACTCAATACAATTACTTACGGCACAGCATCGGCGCCGTATTTAGCTACAAAATGTCTTACTTCATTATCTCAACAGTGCACAAATATAAAAACAAAAACAGCAATAGCTAGAGACCTATATATCGACGATTTTTAAGTGAAGGGGAATTCGATTGCATCAACAATAGCTTTGTGTAAAGATGTAGTAGAGACGCTGAAAACTGCAAAATTTAATCTCCGTAAATGGCAGTCGAATAGCAAAGAAATCTTGCAGGAACTCAAATCGGGCACAAGTAATGAACCAACAGAAAAGGCTGTACATCTACAAGACAATCAAACATGTAAAACTATAGGATTATGTTGGGATTCAGTCACAGATAGCTTATTATTTTTAATCAATTTAACTTCAAATAAAAATAAAATCACAAAACGCGTAATTTTATCCTTGATTTCACAGGTGTTTGATCCACTAGGTCTTTTAGGTCCTTCCACTGTTGAAGCGAAAATTATTATGCAATATCTATGGGTAGAGAAGTGTAGCTGGGATGATGAAGTTTCTTCTGAAATAAAATCAAAATTTCTCAACTTCGTTCAGTCTCTTTCTAGCCTAAATTCACTTCGTATTCAGCGGTGGGTCTGCGGTGATAACGCAAATACCTACGAGCTTCATACATTCACAGATGCCTCTGAACGTGCTTACGGAGCCTATGTTTTCATGAGGACGGTAAGTAATGATAGTACTGTGCATGTTCATCTTTTAACATCAAAAAATAAAGTGGCGCCTTTGAAACCTGCCACCATACCGCGCCTGGAATTATGTGGTGCATTATTAGGTACACGACTCTGCACTAAAGTACAACAATCTCTCACTCACACTTTTCAAAAGTGTTATTATTGGACTGACTCTACGATTGCGCTTGGATGGCACCTCCTGAAAACCTCTCGTAGCCGTCTAAAAACTTTTGTCAGAAATAGAGTAGGTGAAATACAAGATAATACCTCAGGTTGTCAGTGGAGCTACGTACCTTCGAACCGACCTTGTTTCCCTGTCTTCCCTGTGGTGGTCTGGTCCCACTTTCTTACACTACACAGACATACGATTTCCTAAAACACCAAACACAAAGCCGGACATTCTACCAGAAATAACCTTACACACACATACATATATTAAAACAAAAATACACACAGATAACAACTCAAACAGCCAAACAGACAATTCAATTTTAAAATTAATTCATAAAAAAACTAATTACGATAAATTAATTAGAATTATATCCTATATTTGCAGATTTATATAGGTACAACTGCAGAAACATAAAAGCTAAAAGTGAAAACAGTCTGTCGTTATCTGAAGTACAACTCGCAGAAATTATTGTACTGCGTACAGCCCAGAAAGAGATGTTTCCTGAAGAGTACAATATCATAAAGTCGGGAGAAGCGTTATCAAAAAGGAGTAGACTGATTTCACTTTCACCTTTTATAGACAGTAACGACTTATTACGTGTAGGAGGTCGTTTAAATAATTCATTTTATACTTACAACGTTAAGCATCCCTTTTTACTCAATAGCAAACATCATCTTTCACACATCATCTTCCAAAAACAACACAAAGACTTATTTCATGCTGGTCCACAATTACTCTTATCTCACATTCGACAGACTTATTGGCCGTTGGGCGGAAGAAACCTAGCTAAGCGTGTAGGGCATGAGTGCGTACGATGCTTTAGATTAAAATCAAAATCAATACAACCTATCATGGGAGATTTCCCTACTGAAAGGACTCATCTTGAATTCCCATTTTTAAATACAGGAATTGATTATGCCGGTCCAGTGCTGATTGTCGACCGTAAAGGTAGAGCTTGCAAGGTACAAAAATCTTACATATGTGTCTTTGTCGTGCCTCGAGCTCGTCACTGACCTCACGAAAGAAGCCTTCTTAGCAGCATTGAATCGGTTTATTGCTCGCCGTGGTAAACCTCAGACCATCTACTCCGACAACGGTTCCACCTTCGTCGGAGCTAGTAACGAATTAAAAACATTTATTACATACTATTCGCAATATTTACAGTCAGATTTGTCAACTTTAGGGATTGAATTCAAAAATATTCCTCCATATTCTCCTCATTCCGGTGGCCTGTGGGAGGCCGCTGTAAAATCGGTCAAATTTTATTTACGTCGAGTTTTGTCATTGGCACATTTAACTTACGAGGAGATGTCAACTTGTTTAGTCCAAATAGAGGCTATTTTAAATTCTAGGCCTCTTACACCCTTTTCACCTGATCCTTCTGATCTTACATGCCTCACATCCGCTCACTTCAAGGGCGGATCCAGGGGGGGGGGGGGGGGTCATTGGGGTCATGACCCCCCCTGTTTATGTAAATAAGTTAGAAGATATATATGTATACTCAAAACTTAAAAGGTTAATTTTTTGCTTTTAGTTATTTTTCGTCGGTTTAATTTTTTGATAAATAGTTTTTATTTTATGACTTTTTCTTTTATTACTCTGACAACTACTATTTTTTCTTTTAATATATTTAATACTTTAAAACGCCATCAAATGTATTTTCTCCAACGCATTAAATGGTTTCTGTCACTAAAACCACAGATTTTATATTTAATTTCTAATTGTATAAGAAAGGTATGTTTTCCATCATCAGCTTAGCTTTATGATGTGATGATTCTTAAACGCAAATACCTGATTAAGTTATGAAAAGTAAACAGAAACACTATTCGTGCCCACAATTTTCGAAGGTTTGTCTCAATTTTATCAGTATCCCATCATCAGATCCTGACTTCCTTGACATGGGACCACCCTTGAGGTACAGTCCTATCTAACAAAAAAATTATCATTTTAATAGGTTTTTAAAAAATGGAGTGAGGGCTAAACACACATAAAAATATATAATATATATGTACAGTCTAATTGAGAACCTTTTTTCGTCGGTTAAAAACAAAGTCTCCCGCCGCGTCTGTCTATTCGCAATTAACTCAAAAACTACTGAACGGATTTTCATGTGGTTTTCATCAATAGATAGAGCGATTAACGAGGAAGGAAATGTGATGATGATTGTTGAAGATGTCTCTTCTACCCGTGCGAAGGCGGGGCAGGTTGCTAGTTAAATATAAATATATTAATATGATTATAAATTTTTTAACGTAATTGTATCGTTATATATATCGTTGTTGAAAAGAAAATTTTGTTACTTTATGTGGTACTTACGATACAATTAGATATGATGAAGTGCATAACAATACAGATGATGTAGAGCCTCCGTGGGCAGGTAAAGCATTGGTGAAAGTCGTTGAAAACCTCTGCACCAAATTATGTTATTTAATTATAATTATTTTGTCGTACCTATGTATAACAATAAAATACCATCTGTTTTTAGCACAGATTACTAAATAACCGATAGAGTGTTAATACGTGACAGATAAATCACTCCCTACAAAAATATTCATACCTACGGTTTTAATCGCCTATTCTTTCCGGGTTTTAAAATGTGTGTAGGGTTATCTCTTCAATATTTTTTTATAAAAACTTTTACGATTATTATGTAAATTCATTTCATTTTTCTTTTCATTTTTAAAAAAGACAACACATTAGGAGTTACTCCTGTGTCGCGGGGGACTTTACAAACATACAAACAACGGACACAAAAAACACCCCGACTCGGGTGGTAATCGAACCCACGACCTATGGCATAGCAGTCAGGGTCACTAACTGTTGTCGCCTATGATAGTGTTCACCACAGTGAAACAAGAACAATTTAGTTTTTTTATCTGTCAAGCGAATAAGTTTTTTTTGTTCACCCACATTCTAACTAACATTTCTCATGTGTCTGAGGCAAACGAGCAGACGGATCACCTGATGGTAAATGACTACCGCCGCCCATGGGCACCTGAAACTCAAGAGTCATAAGTGCGTTGCCGGCCATTAAGGATGGAGTAGGGGAAGGGTGGAAGACGGGGGAGGAGGGAAGGGTTAGGGTCTCCGGTAACCTCACTCACTCGGTGAAAAGCAATGCAAGCATTGCTTCACTGCCGATTTTCTATGAGGCCGTGGTATCACTCCGGTCGAGCCGGCCCATACGTGCCGAAACATGGCTCTCCTACGATACATTTTATTAAATTAAATTTATTTACATTTTTATACTGCACATAAACAACCATGTAAATTTTCACTATGAATTTTACAGTATTTAAAGAATATATCAATACGATATATGATTACGTTTTTTGTTTGTCGTTTGTCTGTCGGCAACCCACTACGCGAGACTGCGTATAAGGTCCGCCGGCGGACTAGCGGCCGGTAGGTATTTAGCGCGCGCAAGTGCATCGAGTGCCTGCTTTTAGCTAGATTTATTATTGTAATCGAGTTGGAGGCTGTCCTCACTAGTTCTTGACTATATGACCCCCCCCCCTGACTTGACAGCTGGATCCGCCCTTGGCTCACTTCCTTATTGAACGGTTACTCTTATCAGTTCCTCAACCTCAGCTGACTAATATTAACATAGATCGACTACAGCGCTATCAAAGGATTGAGAAACTGAACCAACATTTGTGGCAGAGATACTCAATCGAATATGTTTCTCTTCTCCAACAGAAGATCAAATGGCATTCGTTGAGTGGCAACTTAAAGCTGGGTTCGTTGGTTTTGGTGAAAGACAAGAACCAACCACCTCTACTGTGGATGTTGGGCAGAATAACAAAGATCCACCCAGGACTAGACAACGACAATCGTGTCGCCGAGATTCGCACCAAAAAGGAGTGATCCAGAGGGCATACATCAATCTAGGCCCCCTTCCGGTTTGTTGAAGTCCTTCAACCCGGGCAGTATGTTGACGTACGGACTATGCGGGGACTGCGAGGGGGAAGCGCGGGGTGCAAAAGCACAAGGGCGCCACCCTACGGACAACTTTCCAACATTCATCTTTCGGCATACGAACTCACTAGATAGTTCTCAGAACAATATAATAATATAGTACAGAATCAGCGGCCTTTCCTTTTATTCTAATATATCAAGCCAACAATGACCTTCCAAAAACCGTCAAAGAACAGTGTGTAATATTTGCAGATGACATATCTCTGCTCACAAAAAAAAAAATTACAGTATGGATGAATGAACACAATCTGGAAATCAACTACGAGAAAACTGAATTAATGACATTTTATCCATATTAGAAGACATCATTAGAACTTGAATTTTCAATAAACAACAACAAAATAGAAAATGTTAAAGACTTCACACTGTTATGTATAACGATAGATACGAATTGAAATTGGAAAACCCACATTAAAAACATCCAATCCAAAATATCTAGCTTCACCTATGCCCTAGCTCAGAGAAATAAAAAAAAACCACTGCCTTACAAACGGCATTGACCACCTACTATGCCTACGAATATGCGTGGCTCAGCTACGGAATCATCGTGTGGGGAAATAGCTCTGACACAACTTCTCTTTTTATCGTTCAAAAGAAATTAATCCGAATCCTAACAAACATAGAACAAACCGAAAGTTGCCAACCCTATTTCAAAAAATATAAAATACTTACCTTACCCTGTATCTATATTCTGCAAATATGTAAATTTGTGAGAAACAACATTACCTTCTTAACAAAACGCGGAGACAAACACGCAAATAGATCGCTTAGACATAATAATAGATTATTGTTGCCTAATTCTAATATGACCCTACATTCAAATAGTCCATATGTAATGTGTATTAAAATTTATAATGTACTTCCTGAATCTATAAAGACAGAAAATAGTGATAAAACATTTTTATATAGATTAAAACAAATACTAATTAATAAAGCTTATTACAAAATCAAATAATACATGAACGATAAAGAACTTAAATAATATAATATAGTCAAATAATATATATATGTATATATGTGTGTATGTATGTGTATATATACATATAATAAAATAAAATAATAATGATATAAAATAATACTTGGACATAAAATAAGTATATAATAATAATAATAATTGGAAGGAAATGGTTTGGAAGGGCAAAGCACTTCATGGTCGTTTTTATCGGGCCCTAAGTGGGCCTGATATAGACTTAAAAGCGTCCATATCTTGGCTACGGTTCGGTGATCTCTTCGGAGAAACCGAGGGTTTTGTCTTTGCAATTATGGACGAAGTTGTTATTACAAATAACTATCGGAAATATATCCTGAAAAATGGTACGGTAGACATCTGTCGGGCATGCCCGGTGGCATCCCGGTGAATCTATCAGGCATATTATTTCTGGTTGTTCTCGTCTTGCTAACGATATTTGCACAGACACAACCAAGTGGCCAGGATTGTGCATCAACAACTTGCCCTTAGATACAATCTTGTGCATTCAGAGGTGCCATATTACAAGTATGTGCCCGACCCAGTTCTCGAAAATGGTCGCGCCACATTGTATTGGGATCGATCTATCATCACTGACAGAACTATTGTTGCTAATAAACCTGACATACTGGTGATAGATCGATCAGAGCGCCGCGCAATGATTGTCGATATCGCTGTTCCTTATGACGAGAATCTCGTGAAAGTTGAGAAAGAAAAACAAATCAAATATTTGGATTTGTCTCACGAGATTGTCGATATGTGGAATGTCGATTCGGCGATCATTGTTCCGGTCGTCATATCTGCTCATGGATTGATAGCCAAAAGCCTCGATCAACACCTTAAGAGGCTCGCGTTAGACGGTTGGATCAAGGGACTGATGCAGAAGGCAGTTCTTCTCGACACGGCTCGTATAGTGAGGAGGTACTTGTCTTTGGAGCCCTAACCACCGGTGTCTTGGTCCCTGTACCCGATGTCGGTGGTCTACTATTTTTTATATTTTTAAATATATATTTTGTTTTATAGGTATTTCAAAATGTAATTAATAAGTTTTACGATAAATAAAGAGAATAATAATAATAATAATTTCACACACCTCAGACACGGCCGTTCTGATCCCAAACTAGGCAGAGCCTGTACTATGGTGACCGGACAGCTGATAAACATACTCATGTGTTTCTAAATACATACATTATTATAGGTAAATTACACGCAGACACATAACAAATGATCGTGCTCATCACACAGTTATTTGTCCTGGGTGGGAATCGAACCCACGACCTCTGGCTTAGCGGTCGGGGTCACTAACCACTAGACCAACAGGCCAATAGTCTATATAGACCCAACATTTAACATAGATCTGTGATATAATTAAATAAATAAAAAATAAACTAAATTAACAACGCTTCCTCCTCTCTTCTATGCCGTGCCCTACAGGGTCCATAATGTACTGGAATTATTGTTTCAATATCCTTAAACCATATGGAATGCAATAAATTGATTTGATTTGATTTAATCATTAATAATTTTAATTAAACCTGATTAGCCAGATAACGACAGATTTTAACCTATTTACTTAAGTAGAACTAATGTTCTAATGAATGTCACGTTAGAATTTTTCATATAATTATCTATTGCTGCTATTTTTTTTTCATTTAATTTCCTCCCAGGTCAGCTACCTTGGCTTCAAATTCAAATGCTTCATGGGACGATTCTAAACTTTTAAGTTATATGCATATTTTAAAAGTAGTACAATTTAGGTATTTTAAATTATTAACCGACTTCAAAAAAGAAGTAGGTTCTCAATTCGACTGTGTTTTTTTTTAATGTTTGTTACATCAGAACTTTCGACAGGGTGAACCGATTTTGATGATTCTTTTTTTATTTGAAAGCTAGTGCTTCCCGTGTGGTCTCATTTCAATTTGGTCCAGTTCTAACAATGGCATCCATGAGAAAACCATATTAGTCTTTTATGGAATAGTTTATTTTTGAAGACGGTTTTTTTAAAGAATTATGGAATTTTGTAAGATAAATAATTTTTTTTTTAAATAAGCTGTGGCGTAACAATAGGTTGGCAGAGCGGGCAAAATGCCCCCGGCGCGAGTTGGCCCCGGGCCCTGAGCACAGGAAGCACTAATTACAAGATTTATTAAAAATATTAATATTGTATTTAATCAATATAGATTATCTAATTTAATAAACTACAGGAGTAAAAATAACGCCGTAAATAATAATAGATGAAATAATTATAAGCTGTTAAATGTTTCATTTATCCTGTTGATGATCGTTTAATGTTTAAATAAAACATGGCGACGCACTTTGTTTTCGTTCATAAACACGTCGGAAAGTTCATAAAACCTTCAAGGTATCTATCTAATTAATTAAACTCACAGCACATATTTTAATTTTAAATAATTATTAAGAAACAGAGTTAAAGATAGGGTTTCTGCTCGAGAATTCTCGAGAAATTTGTCATTAGTCGAGACGAGAAAAAAACACAACGCCTCGAGAACTCGAGAAATTAATTCCGTGCGCTAGATAATGCTCTTGTATTTCTGAAAGCCTATTTTATAAGGAAGAACCTTTGAATTCAAATTTGATTATTTTGCGGGTTACTGGTTTAGTTAACTATGCTCAAAATAGTATTGAAAGTTAATTATGATTTGTTTAATCGAAACATTGTGATGTTATTAGATAAGAGAAACTCGAGAAATAATTAAATTAAACTGTTTCAATCATTCAATCAATTAGTTATTAAGTTTTAAAACTGTAGGCTATATTATTGTTTGTTAGATTTGAGTTTCTTTTTTTTGTTTTTTTTTTCTCTCTAAATTTTTTTAAATTTTCACTAATATATTGTAACATTAATACCTGTTATCTAACCTGTGTTAATACTAAAATCCGAATGTATTTGCCGATTGATATTGTACATCCAGGCCTTATTTATCATGCATGTATTATTTTTAAGAAATCAATTGTAGGCGAACCTATAAATACATAAATATAATAAATAAATAAATTCTGGTCGAGAATTCTCATGCCTGGAGAAATAAAAAAGTCGAGAAACCTTAGTTAAAGTAGGCTAACTAACGTTCGGACGTTAAAAGATTATTTTATTGATCCAGGTATACAAAAAAATTAAAAATTTTCGACATCGTAAACAGCTATTATTTGCAATGCTATACGATAAGATTTAAGGATATCAGCCACAACAAATTGAAAGACCTGGTTGCAACAAACTCACATGATGATAGAGCTACAAGCATCTGCCGAAGCAGTAAGACGATGTTCAAAGATGGTCAGTGAAATATCAAAGCGAGAGTTCTACTCTTGCATTTGAAATGATGAAATCTTTCGATTTTTTAAATAAAAACTGCATCAAAAAAATTCCAAAACAATTCCAATTCAACAATTCCTAATTCCAGGCCTTTAAGATAAGAGTAGGGGAAAGGTGGTAGAGGGGGGAGGGGTTCAGGGCTTCGGGTAACCTCACTCATTCGGCGAAACGCAATGCAACCATTGCTTCATTGCCGATGTTCTGTGAGGCCTTGGTATAACTCCGGTCGAGCCGGCCCATACGTGCCGAGGCATGGTTCTCCCACATAAAACATCCTCACAAACTTTCACGTTTATTTACAGTAGATATTTATTCAAAATTCGTTAGATGATTTTTTATTTCTCCATATATTAACGCAACAGTCTAATGTCCATTAGCCGAGTGCCTAGGCGTAACGTAAGCAAAATATGAACATTATATACTCCATAAGTTACATAAAGAGTTTATTTGTAGCGTAAAAAAAGTGAAAAAAAGAAACACACAGCTTTTAAAGCGACTGATCTAGGACCACGTGGTGACAACAGGATCAAAAACTTTTCTGCACCGAAGCGCCACATCAATAACTACATAACAAGATTAAAAAAACTACCGACAGAAGTGAAAACTTAAACGAAACGACGAACTTAAAACGTCACATTAACAGGTTGGTGACAGAACTCAATGTTTAGATTAGCGCCCTCTAGTGGATATATATATATATATATATATGTATTATCAGTGTGACCTTTGAATAATCAAAGAGTGACGGTCACGAGTTGAGTGCTTTTTCCCCATAGCAAAATTCCACAAACATGAATCAAGAAGTTTACACTACAAAAATCTTTTACTAGTTATAAATGGAATGACACAACATGTTGGATTGTCGCATAAACTAATTCATTAGGATTGAGAGCGATACGTAAATCCATTACCATATTACCATTCATTCCGATGCAAGCGGCCCTTTGTTCTGTCATCTCTCGGTGCTAATGCGATTATGCAATCTATTATGATATTAAGAGTTTATCATTTCATTAACTAATAGAATCGCTTTTCACTAATCCAGGCAAATAAAGTTTTATCTTATACCAACAACCCGTCCCGGCTTCGCACGGCTAGCAGAGA
This sequence comes from Euplagia quadripunctaria, assembly GCA_963859945.1. NCBI lineage: Eukaryota > Metazoa > Arthropoda > Insecta > Lepidoptera > Erebidae > Euplagia > Euplagia quadripunctaria. Next base: position 3,950,803 of record OY982559.1, read on the forward strand.
CATCTTCAACAATCATCAACATATTTCAATCAATTTACACAAAATCTTAACAAATTGTACACCTAAACCTTCCTCATGAAAATCTTCCTCATCAAAACCGCATGGAAATCCGTTCAGTAGTTTTTCAGTGTAACGCGAACAGACAGACTTTAATAATCTTTTATTGTATAAAAGTCTAAAAGCAGCAAACGTGCATAGAAAGGTGATGGTCATCAACGACATCAGCGAGGTGGTGCTATAGCTGTGGTAATATAGGTCATGAAGCGAGTGCATGTAAAAATGGCGTAAAATGTTTCGGATGTAACCGTTCGGTCGTATTCGGCAACATTGTACGGGTGAATCTGACAAAAACCGCGGTTACAACAACAATAAATATTAACGCCAAGATGGCGTCAGGCGCAGGCGACGGGGGCGGGGCCGGCTCTTACGGTGCTGACGAAAACGGAAAAGGCGGAGTCAAGTTGACTGTCCGCCATTTTCAAAGTGAACGGTGAACGATGACAACGAGGCATTGGTGTCCATGACGCGGACAGATGTCAACGTGACAGTTGAGGTAGACGTCATCCTTACGCGAAATCTAAATAACAATAAATCAAGAAACCGTTAGATGAACATTAAGTTATGTGATATAACAGTAATGGTCCTTACAGATTCCGGTAGTGATGTTAATTTAGTATCTGTATCGTTGCTTTTTAAATTGAACATAAAAGTATTTAGTGAAACATGAACTATGAGTGGTTTGGGTCGTAATAAAATACGATATTTGAAAATAGAACACTTACTTAAATCACTGAAATTCAAACGGTCTAACTTGTAAACAGATAGTTTTTTTTAATTTTTTTTTATTGTAACTGCATGCTAGAGTCATCATACTCTTTCAGTGATTTCAGTAAGTGTTCTATTTTTAAATACACCCTCCATATCTGAGCGTGACGTTCAGTGCTTTTTCCCTTATACCAAAAGTGAGCAACGTGCATAAAGAAGTTTTCACTTCAAAAAACACGAAACATTTATAAAAATATTCAATTGAATAGGACATTGAAAGAATTCATGGAAAAAAATTATCGTGTGTCAGTTTCACCCTCCTTCGTTTACCTAAATATTCATATTTTAAAACATTTTACTCTACTCATCAAAAGGTTTTATGTGGGAGAGCCATGCTTCGGCACGTATGGGCCGGCTCGACTCCGCTCGTTACCACGGCCTCACAGAAAACCGGCCGTGAAGCAATGCTTGCATTGCATTTCGCCGCGTGAGTGAGGTTACCGGAGGCCCTAACCCTTCCCTCTCCCTTATTCCCGTCCTTCCCCTCTCCCCACTCTTCCCCCCTACCCCTCTTCTCCTACTCCCACCTTAAAGGGCGGCAACGCACTTGTGACTCTCGAGTTGCAGGTGCCCATGGGCGGCGGTAGTCATTTACCATCAGGTGACCCGTCTGCTCGTTTGCCCCCTATACCATTAAAAAAAAAAAAAAGGTAGTACTAAATAGTATGTTATGACGCAAAATAACGGGGTGTTATAAGTTTGACGTCAATGTCTGTGTGTGTGTGTGTCTGTCTGTGGCATCGTAGCTCTCAAACGGATAGACCGATTTCAATGCGGTTTTTTTCATTTGAAAGCCAGTTTCCTTGCGGTGGTTCTTAGGTATGTTTGGTTAATATTGGTTCAGCAATGTAAGAGTATCAGCTCTTTTCCAAAATGATGTAAGGCATTTTGTAATCGTTGAAAGGATTTTCGAGTCGGGGGTGTTTTAAATTTTAAATTTATAGTTATCACTAACATATAGCTTTGAAAAACATACGTTTCTAAATAAAATAGTTCTTATTGCAAACTGGAAGCACACCTATCACTCTCACAGACGTACCGCACTCACCACTCACTCATTCAAATACATTTAAACGTTCCACTAGTTGAGTTCAACTAGTGAACCGTTTGAATGTATTTGAATGAGTGAGTAGAGTCAGCGAGTGATTATTTTTTTAGTACAGATAAAATATTCAATCAGTAATGACGTATTGTAAGCGTTTCATTCACCAGCATATTCATACATGTTCTATTTTCTCGTTGTGCATCGAGAGAACAATAGCTTGGTTGAGCGAATTATCTTGCTGACATCGAGTATTATATTTAAACCTTCAGAATAGAATAGAATATTCTCTATTGTACACCATATTACATTGAACTACAATAATTGATCTTAATGTTATTGTTAGGTACGATGGGCGGTCTTATCGCTGAAAGCGATCTCTGCCAGACTACCTTAGAATGGATTTAGTGACTCAATTAAGTGATAGCTGTCGGTGCACTACATATATACACGTACAAACAGACAAACATATACCTAGTTTTATACATAAGCATACAATATACATATGTATGTATTTTTTACGTGGGAGAGCCATGCTCGATACCACGGCCTCACAGAAAACCGGCCGTGAAACAATGCTTACATTGCTTTTCACCGCGTGAGTGAGGTTACCGGAGGCCCCAACCCTGCCCTCTCCCCTATTCCCGTCCTTCCCCTGTCCCCCCTCTTCTCCCCTCTAATCCCCCTCTCCCGTCTTCCCGCTCTTCCCCTATTCCTACCTTAAAGGGCGGCAACGCACTTGTGACTCTTGAGTTGCAGGTGCCCATGGGCGGCGGTAGTCATTTACCGTCAGGTGACCCGTCTGCTCGTTTGCCCCCTATAACATCAAAAAAAGAAAGTACCCATATTTATATATGTATATACCGAAGTAATTCATTTATTTATTTATTTTGTTTTGAGGAAGGCTTACAGACTAATAACAAAATACTGCATAAACATAAAACAGGTAACTTAATTGCTAATGACAAACCCCCACAGTTAAAATATCCGCTTGGAAGACATAATTAATTAATGATTAACAAAAAAAAAACAAAATTACAGAACTGTTAGACTATGAAATAAAAGGAAATATATAAATATATATATATTTAAATAAACAGACCATGCGAACAAACACCGCAAAACATTATCAGCTTGGATGCCGCTCAATATCATCATCATTATTTCCAAAAAATAAGGAAGTTAACATTCTGTGTACAGTGGTTGTGCTAGTGCAAAAAAGGTCTACATCAACTTTATTATTAAATCTTCTTGCGCTTCTCAACATAAAGGTATTTCGTCGATAGTTGTCCGATGTAAAAGTTTCTTGCAACAACGGTCGCTGACGTAATCCGGCTTGGTTGTTACGCAGGGAAATTTTCGCAAGGAGCTCGGAACTATCGACTGATCCATTTGCAATACTCATTAAACAACATATATCATTAACTTAATTTAATCAATCTTGCATAACTATTTACAAAATCATACTACAATCTTACCAACTATACAGTTTACAGTATCGTAAACACAAAAATAAATAAATTATCATCAAACAAACCAACACGATAGACGCGCTGCTGCGTATGGCGAAACGATCGTCATTCGAGAACGTTCCACACGTTATGGATGAGTCATCAGTCGTAAATCATAACGTTCCCCGCACCAGTCATTCGTGGAACGCGCCAGAGTACCGACACTGATTATTAGTCTACGGTAATACCTCGCGCCACCGAAATCTGAATATATAAGCTTAGATACTACTATTTTAACCCTAACTGTTGTGCTAAGTGCTTTATTCTATCCCACACTGGGTAAGTTGGACAATTTAACTGTAATATGTGACTAGTAATGTAAATAAAGGTGTGTCGCAGTAAGATGTCTTTCGCTTGCTTATAGTTTAGTACTGTCTAGTTACTATAATATCATAGATAGTAGTGTTTGTGTTGTAAACAATTACAGACACCAATTCTTTCACTTGTACCTTCCATTTCCTTTAGATATTTTAGTAATAAATTAATAGTTGTGATTATTGCCTACTGAACCTAGAATTAGCCATCTAGTAGATGCCAGCCTCTCACTGCTAGGTGAAGGCCTTTCATGCCAGGCTGTTTATATTGGCTGCTGACGCTAGTTGGAATGGTGGTTGCAGGAGCTCCTTGGGGGCTCAAGAGTCTCGCTCGGCGACTGCCCTCGGGACCACCGCTGCCTCATAGACAAGCTGTAACTCCATCTTCCTGGTCCGCGCTCCGCCGGACTACGCCGGAGCCCGCATAGTCAGCTGCCCTCATCCTCGAACTGCCGCCTCATCCTGCTTGGTCTGCGCTCCGCCGGACTACGCGGGGAACCTCCGCCGGCCGACGCCAACCGCGAGTGTGGTATCTTAGGCTACCAGGGGAACCAATTTTTGAACAGGCCTAACGACCCACTACCCACCTTAAAAAAAAAAAAAACTTTTTTTTGTTCTCAAATTTTTTTTTGCTCGTTTTATTTACGCTCACTAAATAAAACGTGACAATATCTACTGCAACGGTGATCATAGTCTGAAGATCACTGTTGCGCTCTGTAGTCTAGGTATCTCAAGAACTTTTTTTGTATGTTTTCAATACGAGAATTACAGACTTCATATTGAGGGCTCCATACTTGGGACGCATATTCTAAGTAACTTCTAACATATGAACAATACAGAATTTTGATGGGTTTTAAGGAACAAAAATCAACCGATGTTCTAATTATAAAGCCTTAAGCCTTTGAAGCTTTCTTAACAATGTCTTCGATATGTTCATCGTACAGACGTTTACTATCTTGGATGACACCTAAATCTCTTATACTGTTCACGTTTGTGATAGTTTGATGTTGCAAAGTATAAACCGAGTTTACTAATGATTTTTGACGACTGAAAGTAATATGAAAACACTTCGAGACATTTAGTTGAAGTCTGTTGCGCTCACAGTATGCCTCAAATCTATTGAGATCCGATTGCAACTCTTGGGTGTCAAAGATACTGCGAACTATTTTATGAATTTTCATATCATCAGCATAAAGTAGAATATATGAGTAATGGAAACAAAATTTAATATCAGCGATAAATAGAGTGAACAGCAGAGGACCCAAAATAGATCCCTGAGGAATACCAGAAGGGGCATTATACCAATGTGAAGAGTACCCCTTAAGGACCACAGCTTGTGTACGATTTTCTTTCTATATATGAACTAAACCACCGATATAAGTCGCCATGGATACCAACTGATTGCAATTTCATTAAAAGCACCTAATGGTCAATGCGATCAAAGCATTAGCTGTAATCAGTGAAAACCACGTCCACCTGTGCATGCTGATCCATAGCCTCTGATATGAAGTCATGTGATAAAATTAAATTGGTAGTAGTTGAACGGTTGCGTAAAAAACCACGTTGTTCGTTGCCAATGCTACTTTACAGTGCAGAATAAACTTCAGTGTACATATACTAATCGTTCGAATACTTTAGAGAATAAACATATTTTAGATATTGGACGATAGTTCTTGATATTTGTCTTATCTCCCTTTTTAAAAATTGGTGAAACAAAGGCGCTCTTCCATATTTTAGGGACTATACCCTCTACTAACGACCGTTTAAATAGGATGAAAATTGGGTTAACTATGCCCTCTGCAATGTTTACTATGAATATCGGTGGTAAAAGATCGGGGCCACCAGACTTGGAAAGATCCAAGGACTGCAGCAGCTTTAATACATGAGTTTCACATATTTCTATAGTACTTATAGTAGACATTGGTATGTGAGATTCATTACACACACTTAAGTCTGCTGTCTCATTCAGGTAATGCATTACGTTAGGGAGAGCATTGCTAGTTTTTTTACTCTTAACGTAGACTCTTTACCAGAACGACTTTGGATATTTTATCATTGAAGATTCTATTTTGTCCATATGTGTAGTGAAACAAATTCTTTCTAACTCAATGACCTTAAGTAACAAGGAGAATATGGTATATATGAATATGGTAATCCGAAATATTACCGTAGGGTTTAAATTTTTTATAAAATTTATTTTTTTCTTTAGCACTTTAATAATGGAGGAATTATACCATGGTGGATATAATGACTGTTTAACCGACTGTGTTGGTATGTATTTGTCTCTGACTTCATAAAGTCTATTATAAAAATAGGATACAGCATCCTCCAAGGACCTCCCAAACAACAACTTAGACCAATCGATTTGGTTAAGTATAGAATTAATAGCTGTATAGTCGCCTCTAGAAAATAAGTATTTAACAGTTAATTTTTAATGCAATTTATGTATTTCTACGAATCGAGTTTGGACTAGTATAGGTTTGTTATGTATGTCGATAGGCTCGGCGATAGGTTGATAGCCTTTACTTACAGTTACAGAGACATTCGAAAAAACAAGGTCCAATAGTCTATCGTTCATATTTCGGATGCTATTATACTGCGACAAGTTTGTCATTTGCATGGTATCATAGAAATCAACAATATATTTACTCTTAATGTTACTTGGGATTAATTCATTATTATCAGCAATCCATGTCACTTCGTTTCCAAAGTTAAAATCGCCTAGAATAATGAATTTATCTAATGGATTAGACAAAATTAAACGATTAATATTTTCGGTAAAATTCTCCAACTGAACATTGTAAGACTCTAGGGTTCTCGGGGACTTCCTTCCTAGGGTATACCCGAGTCCCTGGCGATAGACTCACTTGTTACGGAACACCGTGTGGTTTTAGTAGGTTCGATTCCGACATACCACCTCACCAATAGCCATGGTGAGGTGGTGACCCGTGGGGGTTTCCACACGAAAAAAGAAAAAAAAAAAATGTTTGCCTTGCACAGATATAGTGCACAAATATGCAAATTGTAAGCCACTGCCGGTCTAGACCTCCGCAAAACGATAGACACCCACAAGTCTTCGGCCGAACTACACCATACATGTTTTCCAATCACGGATAAGTCGTTCCTCACTGCTGTCAATCTACCCCACCCCCACGCTTCTCTGCCGTACGACAATATTCGCGATCTCGTCTCCACACCATATATCGACCATGAAAAAGTTCATCACTATAAAAATTGTCATCCAACCATGTTTCCGTAAAAACCACGACATCGTACGAGTTAAGACAAATGTTACGAAACACGTTATTTGTTTTTATTCGTAAACCACGCACATTCTGGTAATATATGGTTAGATTAGCCATTTCCACATTTTACGATTACATTACTAAGCAAAAAGTAATATGCATTTGTTAAATAAATCATTTCAATATTTAAAAAGTACAGAGGAATAATTTTGTAAAATTAAACAAAATGTGTGTAAAACTAAATAACGTTAGCGTTGAGAATTTTTGTGAGACACAGTTCATAAATAAAGTTGTGTTCAAATATGTCATTACTAATAAAACATGATTACTAACAATAGAAGTAGGTAACACGGGCAAAACATCCAACAACGAAATACCTTTAAGAGAACTGGCCTTCATGTAATATACATTAAAGTTCATTTTCAGATGCGATACCCGATATAAATAAAAATAAAATTGAAGAGACTTCGTTGATTGCACAGCAGAGTTACACAGCAAAAGGTGGAAAACGTGAGTAGCACGATCAGTTCTGCGGTTCCAAAACTTTGCTGTTTTATAATTGAAATATACAGTATTTATCAAGACACGCAAGGACGAGTGGAATTATTTTACTTTTGCGAGATCCTTTTCTGTCTTTATGAGTGTGATATGTGATATGTCCGTTTTTCTGACGTGTATTGTCGAGTGTTTTACCCATACATACTGAAAATCCATTTCCTTGGCTAGTTTCTTTGTTTTGGAAAGTAATATTTTATTTATTGTTGTCAGATGATCGTTTATATATATCCGATTGTTTCCTGAGTAACCAAAATGTGAAATAGTCAAGGGGGTAGTTTTAGTGGCAAGTCTGGGCGCAGCTATAAAATCCTCCTTTGTATAGCGGTTACAAAAGCTCACAATTATAGGTTTTATACGATCCTTTTCCCGTGTTGGCACTCTAATTATAAAGTTGATTTGAGTTGCGTAATCAATCTTGGTACCAATTTTATTGACTATTTCAAACAGATTTTCATGATCACCCTGTGGCACTCCTTTTATCTCTATATTGTTAATTCTTGTCCATTGGTCATTTGCTTGTGAATCTTGTTCAATTTTTTCCAAGCGAGCCTGAATTATATTAACTTGCTCTTCCACCCGTTCTACGTGCTTAATCCTCTCTTTCACGTTCTTCATTTTCGCATTGAACTCCTTTATCTCTTTATGTGGTTCATTCAGGGATAATTTTAGTTCGGCAAACTCGTTCCTTAGCCCGGTAACTCTTCTTTCAGGTAGTCAAGGGGTGCTAGTTTCTCGGAAAGAGCTCTTATTTCCTTCAGCATAACAGACTCAGATCCTTCTCGAGGGGATAATGGTGGCTGGGTGGAGCTCGATAGTTTACAGCTGCTACAGCGCCGTGAGTTCTTTCTGTCACCCAACCTCGTGTAACCACCCAAGCTTTTGATGAAATTCTGAGATGTGATCAAACTTGCGTAAACCAAATATTAATCTTATGTGTACAAAAAATTTGGAATCGCTCGATTTTTCTAATTGGGTCTCGGTGAAATCTGGATAGCTGACATCAGCGTATCTGCTGACATATTTTTTTTTTTTTTGTTTTCGTGACAGTAGGAAGAAGGTTACGTAGCCGTAAAAAGTTATTAAATCGAAGACGGGTAAACCATCGGACATGTGATTAATTATTAAGGTTCTTTGACAAAAAAAAAATGCAAAAGGGTCATACACGAAAAGTGATACGTGGGGTACATTGAAAGTTTTGCGTAACTCATTCAATTCATATGAAAATCTTAGAACTTTTTGGCGCTTCGTTCAGTGCAGAATTTGACTATCTTTTCGAAGATCGCGGTATGAAACGACAAAATAAAAAACACTTTCTTAAAGGTGGATCTTGAAAACCTAGTTTTTTTTTTAGGCTTTTTTTGCTTTATTTTTCTTGTTCTGATAATGGTCTTTTCAATCTTCAATGTAATGCAATGCACTTTAAAACATTTACGCCATTTGAATAGTTTCACTCTGAACTGCTACTGTGGGATATCATTTTACCAACTAACCCACAACATGTAAACGAAATAATTAATTGCAGTTACCATGTTATTCGAGGATAAAGCCAACCTGTCCACCTGTCGACATTCCAACCTCAGTACAGTACAGCGAGCTTCGACAGCCAGACAGTGTATCCGAACGACGCAGCCTGACCGCACGTCGCTTCGTCTCGCTAACGCTCTAAATAATTGATATTGATTTCCTACGTAAACTAATATACTTAATTCTTCACACTTAGTCTTCATTTCCTTTGCTTTTCCGTTTCTTTCTCACTTCACTTTTGTATTTAAAGCCGTGAGACATTATAATCGTTAGTAACAACGAATCACTGTTTTATGGCAAATACCTACAGATACACATAGCGACGGCGCTTTAGTCGTTTTACTTTGAGCTAATTCAGTAGACTATGTCACTTAAGCTTTTCTTCTTTGAATAAATTCAATTGTTATGGTGTAGTATATGTGTTTGAAACTATCAAAAGTTAATAATGACACTTAATACCACCTTTGTACCTTGCGAGTTAAAATAACAGCCGATTTGAAGGGATTTATTTTAGTTTGTCATTTGAGTCTACAAATAAACGTCTCCTCTTACGTTTATTTTGTTTTGTTTTTTTTATACTATAGGGGGTAAACGAGCAGACGGGTCACCTGATGGTAAATGACTACCACCACCCATGGGCACCTGCAACTCAAGAGTCACAAGTATGTGACCGGCCTTTAAGGTGGGAGTATGGGAAGAGGGAAAGAGGGAAGGGTAAGGGCCTCCGGTAACCTAACTCACTCACTGCTTGACTACCGGTTTTCTGTGTCCGGTTTCGGTATCATTCCGGTCGAGCCGGCCCATACGTGCCGAAGCATGGCTCTCCCACGAATTTGTAATCTTCACTACATATCATTCACGATAAACTTAATCAATAACGTACGGAATATTTAGGTTTTGTATAAAATGTCTAAAATCCGGCTCGAAGGACCAATATGTACGGATCACGTACACTGCTTGCTTTACTTGCAAACTATTTTATTGATACACGCACTAAGATGGTATGATATTTGCTAATGAGTACACGATACGCTTGCTGAAGGTGAACTGAACTGAACTGTTGTAAAATCATCGCTGTCGGCGTAAAATGCTGACCGCGGCAAAATGTACGGTCATTGGCCCGTACAATGATGATGATTGTTGAACATATCGGAAGAAATATATGATTGTAACTAATATTATAAATACGAATGTGAGTTTGTTTGTCATGTGTACTACTCAACCGATCAACAAGAAATTGCGCACACATGATGCCAGGGACGGGACATATGATACCCTTCATCTAGAAAGATAATACTGTTCCCGTGGGATACCTGAATCGATTGACAAAATCTTTATTAACGACAGCAAAGCCGCGAGGAACAGCTAGCCATCCATAATATTTATTTGTTAAATGTTTTCTTGTTTGGCTGTATTTTTATTTTTATTGGCTATATTGTATTTCTTCTTCTTTATTGTACTTCTCCTCCTATTTTTTATGTTGTTATAAGGATACTGACTCACTCACTCATCTACTGACAAATCACGAAATCTAGAAAACTAATTGACCTGACCTGAATTTGGCAGGGGAGGTCGTTGAGGACGAGAGTACGAGACGACAGTTAAAAACGACAATTTAACGAAAATTTTAAATATTTATGATGTCGATAAGCCTTTACAAAACGCGTTTACAAATAAGGCAGTTTTGCGGCTCCGGGCGCCCAGGCGAGCCAGTGAAGGGGGAAGGGACGCATGGTGGGGGAAGCCCTCTGCTGCGTCGGCCAGACTCCGGCGGGCGAGTGCTGGAAATTGAATGTGCGCCTTCAAATCGGCCGAGCTATAAAAAAATACAATAACTCGGTAACTCAGTAGTTACGCAATTTGATGTTTTTTTTTTTAAACTGGGCTGCCTCGTGGAAATATTAACAGCTAGCCTATATAATAAAATAAATACGTAACCACGTCCATTTTGTAATTACTGTCATTTGCTCAGAATACTGTGCGTGCAAGCGTCTACAAACTTTCAGTGAACAACGGCCCACCGTCAAGTAGTGACTACGAATTTTATATTTCTAGCAAATCTCAAAGTGTTGGTAGATTTTTTCCTTTTGACATTATGATTTGATTATAATTATTTATTCGCGGCTGCATCGAATATCGTAATACTAAGAAAATACACAGTAGTTAACACATTCATCGAGCTTTACTTAAGAAAGCTTGTGACCTGGGGTAGTATTAACCTTCCCTAGTCCACAGATGTAGGTAGGTGGGTCATTAATAAAAAATACTTTTACATAAATCTAATAATAATCTTGTTTCCGCGGCTTCGGTAAGAAGATAATAATAGTAAAGGCACTGGCTTGACTGGAATCGGCGCGACGTCCAGGGATCCAATGTTGCTAGCTCGTCCTGCTGTTAGCAATTAGCGCAAAGGTGCTTGTTCGCCCCAATACAACGTTACTAGCTCCAATCTTGTGCCAAAACAAGAAAACTGGCAAACAGGACAGGACGAATAAACAGTAATCTACGGATATCGAGGTTCACAAGAAGCGGCAAACTTCTTTTAAGAACTCGAAGATACAAATTTAGGATCGGAGATCTCGACACTAGAAGCCAGTTTTGTATTCCGAAGACCGCACCAGAAAACGGCCACCTTCGTCGTGATTACCAAGATAAGTGAAATCCTTTGTACCTACAATACCCCTTTTCCAGTTATAATTCCTACCCACCTAAGTATTCCTGTATTATTCCTTATATTTCATCATTTTCTATTATAATAAAAATCATCATCAATCAGCCTTTATTTGTCTAAATTTCATAACTTTTACCATTTAAAAAGTGTTATAAGTACCTAAATACTATCTACAAGAAAATAAAATTTTCTGTTTAAAGCATAAATAGGTACTGGTTTACGAAATGTGAGTGTTGGCGGGCCTCTGCCTAGCCTATGGGGATGCAGTCGTTATAATATTTATAAATATATTTATGCGAATATGCCCAAATTTTCAGCCTCTGCTCTCTCCTGTCCACTTTCTTTCTTTCTATTGCCAGTTCAGCTGAGCGTGACCGTCTTTCTGCGGACCTCACCGAAGAGAAGAGCGTAAGCAAAAATCGTTTGATTTTATTCCTTTTCTAAATTACAACATTGTCGATGCCTAGGTAGGTACAAATTATTTAAAAAACTTTTACTTATAACTAAAAGTATTAATTGATTAAATAATTTTATAACTACTTTCAGATAACTTATTTATGAACCATGCCAACGGACGGTAGCGATAAATCATTGTTAAAGGTTTTAGTTGCAAAACGTAGTTCCATCAAAGGACACATTACTAAGTTTTAGAACTATGTTCTCCAAATCATCCTCCGCGTCTTTTCCACACTAATAAGTGAATCGAACGTCATCTATATATTAATACGTGAAGCGAAAACTTTGGATCCCTTTTTACGAAAATTGGGCGGACGGAGGAGTATGAAATTTCGCACACTTATAGTTTATACAGAAAAGAAGTGACGAATGCTAACATTTTTGAACAATATTTAAGTATAACAGTATATATTTTGACCTGTCATGGTACAAAAGTCTATACAATGACAGGTCAAGTAATATTAGCCAATGAAATAAACCATGGTCGAAATTCGACCACCACGCGATCTCTAGTTTAAAATAAAAAGATCTAGGGAGTAAAAAAGTTATGAGAATTTTTTTCAAGGAATTTATAGTGAGAAAAACGCGTAAAGAAAACCTTTTATTAGATAGAGCTTTTTTGCGTGTACCTACAGTTTACCTTGTGTCGTTACTATCTGCCGTCATGAGTGCTCCCAAACAAATGGACTGACTTAAGTGCGTTTTTTTTTGTTTGGACGGTGACTTGATCGAATAATTCAAGAAAATCTGTTCAGCCGTTCGAAGATCAGCTCTTTTTTAATCGTTGAAGGGATTTTTGAGTCGGGAATGTTTAAAAATGTATGATTATATTCTAATTTCACTATGTCGCGTATCTAACTTTTTGCAAATGTAGCTAAGGTACTTACTTATTAAAATAAATCGAGGCACGGCGGCGGCGGTAAATGCGCTAGGAGATCTCATACAAGGAGACTAACTAAATGCACTCACGTTTACGAGCCAAGTATTAATATAATAATATTGCGTTTAAGTTTCTGAATTTCTTGTAAAGCTTTTTCCAAGTCTTATACTTAATATAAAATATTCAATTACCCTACTTGTACTTGATTTTACAGCTCAAAAACAAAGAATAAAATTAGGTTTAAGGTTAATTCTAATACAGCGGTGTGTCCGTATTAGGAGAAATGATACGTCCTTTTTTTTGTAACGAGGTGGAAGAGCCTCATGGATGTCCTCCGTCCTTGGGGGAGGCTGAAGGGGCCTGTCGGACTCTTTCCGACTAAAAACCACCCCGGTGTTCCACTGCTTGCCCATGACCAGGGGAGCGAGAATCGCCATTGCATTCTTCCGCAACCCCCGACAGGCCGACCCGTCTCACCCAAAACGGGCCCCGTCATCCGGTGCGACCATCACCCGTCGGCCGCAGTTGCCAGATATGATACGTCCTGTTTATTTGCGTATAAAGTTTAATATCCCTTATTTAATGAGTTCCAAGGTTAGTAGTAATTTTTTTAAATAGTGTTATAATTTATCCACTAGAAACCTTTTTCTTAGAAGAGTAAAAAATAAAAATGTATTTTAATTTGTCAAAAACCAGTATTTTTTATAGACGGTGTCTTCAGTCTTACATATTTTAACCTTCATTTAAATCCAAACATATACATATCATATAAATATGTACGAATACATATACACAATCGCGTACTAGTGCTCTGTCTGGCTATTCTGCTAATTTGTAGTTTAAGAGTTCACCTACTTTCTTAGGTGTTAAATGGTTTGTGGACATCCTGATTTCGAGAGGAGTGCATAGAAAGAGTTGAAGAAGTCAGGGCTGTGAGAGGGACTTAAGGGGGCAAATTATTTGTAGAACGAAGATCCCTGTCATGAGTAGAGCACAAGTATTGGAAGTAGGGGGCTAAGTAAGAAGGTGGAGATAGGGAGTTAAAAGGAAAACAGAGAAGTTAGGACTCGCAAATTGTGACATTGGCAAATAGGAAACTATTTTAATTGGTAATGTAAAGCACGCGGTCATACCACACGGTAAATGAATCAAATAAAGCGGGAGCTGTCTTTAAAAAAAAAAAAAAAAACAAATATGGAGTTATTGAGAAGGCGGTCTAGCTTGTTGAGAAGGTCGAAGAAGTTATATCATAAGATGCTTGAAAAACAAAAACAATAGGAACCTTATTGATACCTTTATGATTGTTTTTTTTTAAAGACAAATCTAAAAAGGCTGAGGTAGTTACTAAGTAGTGAATATGAGTAACACGGGTCATCACCTCACAGAAGGTAACGGTGAAGTAGTATGTCAGAATTGAACCAATTAAACCACACAGTGTTCCGGCACAACTTTATAAAATCTTCGTGTTTGTTGACTTTTTGGATCATATTGAAGAGTTTTGTGTTTACGGAGTACTGTTTGAAGCACATAAATTTTATGAACTTTAAGAACCCTGCACTCAGAATATAACAGAGTGGTGTGATATCTAAAGGGTTTGCACATCATGACCTTCAAGACCGCTTTTTGGGCCCGTTAAAGCTGTAGAAAGACCGTCTTGGCAGCATTATTTAACGTATATGTACGTACGTACATGTCAATGTCTGGAGCATATAGACCTAAAAGGCGTACTTCCCAGTTTTAAACGGACCCAGAGAAGACGGGAGCTAACGCATCTTACTCTCTCATACAGTCTGTCATTCACTCAGAAAGAATAATACCTACGTTATTGCTTGTTTATGGTCAGAAACACCAAACCAGATCTTCGTGAATGAGACGCGTGTAAGTATTTATTAAAATTCGCAAAGGACTGGCCTGTTGGCCTAGTCGTTAGTGACCCTGACTACTATGCCATAGGTCGTGGGTTCGATTCCCACCAGTCTTTGTGTTCTTTGTGTCCGTTGTTTGTATGTTTGTAAAGTCCCCCGCGACACAGGAGTAATTCCTAATGCGGGAGTTGTCTTTTTAAAGAAAAAAAAATAATAATTACCCGTCAGTTGTCTTCTTTTCGTCCCTCCGAGAAAGGTTTCACCAAACCCAAGATCCATTTTCCAGTAGGTTTAGATGGTAACAAATTGTGTATATTTCTCAAATTTTAGCTTTTATTACATGCCAGCATGGACTGTTTACATTCCAATAATGACCAATGATAGTCAAATCTATTGTATTATATAATTTATAAATGTAATGATTTACATTCTACTTGAATCAAGTGCACCCTTAATGCCCGGTAATATGAGAATATTGATCGAGAGCGCATTTACAGAGGCTTGCACCGGGCGAATGAAATGCTTGTTACGACAATGGCTATAATTACGTCCTCGTTTTTTTTTTTATATCAATATTCAACCTGTTGTATCTACGTCCCATTTATTATTGATTTAATAATAACAAGTTACAATGTCACTTCGTGGGAGGCTATGCTACGGCACGTATATGCCGGCTCGATCGGAGTGATACCACGGCCTCACAGAAAACCGGCAGTGAATCAATGCTCCGGATGTTGTTACCGGATGCTCTAAACCTTCCCTCTTTCTCTCTCCCTTCCTCTCACCTTCTTCCGTCCTTCCCTTCTCCCACCTTAAAGGCCGGTAACGCACTTGTGACTTTTGAGTTGAAAAGAAAGAAAATGTTTATTCATCGACGCTTGTGATACACGGACAATACATGCTATGCAGTAATGAAACTAAGCTAGATAATTATATATATATGTATATAAGTGTTAAGCATTATTTAGGTGTACATCACGCGCCAGCCGAATAGGTACTGGTTCAGCATCTGCTAAACAATTGTCTAGCGCTGGTTTTCAGCCAGTCCAACCAGTTGCAGTTGCGTGCTCACGTGGTAGTCATTTACCATCGGGTGACCCGTCTGCTCGTTTGCCCCCTACACCATGAAAAGAAAAAATATCTAATTATTTTTTCAAACTATATTTTAACTGCATTTGGACTTTCATTTCCTAAGTTTTCTTCGTTCCCTCCGTTCATGATTCTATCCATTATATCATAGTATCCAGGTAGGATTATCTAACGAAATTGAATATAAAATATTTGAGTAGGTAGTAAATATTTTATTTTCTGAGAAACATTTATCAGACTTCAGATATCGAACCATTCCCTTTAAAGAGGTGTGTGTATACTAACGGACCCGACAGACGTTGTCCTACTGGAAGGTAAAATATATTATTCCTGGAACCCTATCTGAGGGCCATCTACCGGGTCCAATTGTAAATCTAAACCATTCTCGAATACACCTGAAGACACACAAAAAATTTAGGAGAAGTTCAGTGACATACACACGCACAGAAGAAATATATTATATTTCTTCTCCTACGCCGAGATACGTTAATGTAGTGCTAGCTTCATATTTTCTCAGACGTTTTTCACTGATCAGCTGAACCCTGGGTTCGCGACAAAATAGGCAAGAGTGCCATCGTTCAGCGACAAATTAACGACATATTTTGGTGCCTGTATGATTGCTTTACGCCGCTCCTACGCGGAGATACGCTAATGTAGTGCTAGCTTGACATCAGGCTAGCACCATGTCGATTTATTATTAACTGGCTAGAACGTCAATTTTTTAGATTTGGTAACAAATTAGCGACAAATTATAGTGCTAATTAGGAATAGGAGACTTAACTTTGTAGTGCTAGCTTGATATATCTCCTCGAACTTACTATTACTTCAATAAAAGTCGGTCCAATATATGATGAACGTATAATTATAGCAATGATCAGTTGTTTATACAACGTATATTTATGAGAATCCTTACAGGTAATAACATTAGCCTTATCGTTTAGATTATAGATAATTCGACACACTGTTTCATACATATCTAGTAACTTAGTCTCAAACCTACGTAACTAACTCGGTCTCTTGTCCGTAGACCAATCTAGCACATGTCATAGACAATATGCTCAAAATAGTGGCGACCTTAGATAATCGGTAAACTACAAATTATGGTTCGCCACACTTTCATAGGACGATCGGCTAACTAAGGTGAACCTACCGTACACTTTTTTTCTATTTAACTTACTTTCTCTTCTAATATACAATGCGAGTGCTCTTTTTAATACTGTATCTAGAGGTATATGGTGTTTCGGTTCATTAGCTCAAAGACGCCACAGTTACGCGATTGGTGCGCCGGTCCGGTGTCTTAAGGACGGAATAGCGCGGCATGGTTAGTGATTAAATAACTCACTAACTTCAGTGACATACACACGCACAGAAGAAATATTTGTATATATAATAGCGGACCCGATAGACGTTGTCCTACCGGAACGTAAAAAATATTATTTCTGGAACCCTATCGTAGCGCCATCTACCGGGTCCAATTGTAAATCTAAACCATTCTCGAATCCACCTGAAGACACACAAAAAATTTCATTAAAATCAGTCCAGCCGTTTAGGAGGAGTTCAGTGACATACACACGCACAGAAGAAATATTTGTATATATAATAGCGGACCCGATAGACGTTGTCCTGCCGGAACGTAAAAAATATTATTTCTGGAACCCTATCGTAGCGCCATCTACCGGGTCCAATTGTAAATCTAAACCATTCTCAAATCCACCTGAAGACACACAAAAAATTTCATTAAAATCGGTCCAGCCGTTTAGGAGGAGTTCAGTGACATACACACGCACAGAAGAAATATATGTATATATAATAGCGGACCCGATAGACGTTGTCCTGCCGGAACGTAAAAAATATTATTTCTGGAACCCCATCGTAGCGCCATCTACCGGGTCCAATTGTAAATCTAAACCATTCTCAAATCCACCTGAAGACACACAAAAAATTTCATTAAAATCGGTCCAGCCGTTTAGGAGGAGTTCAGTGACATACACACGCACAGAAGAAATATATGTATATATAATAGCGGACCCGATAGACGTTGTCCTGCCGGAACGTAAAAAATATTATTTCTGGAACCCTATCGTAGCGCCATCTACCGGGTCCAATTGTAAATCTAAACCATTCTCAAATCCACCTGAAGACACACAAAAAATTTCATTAAAATCGGTCCAGCCGTTTAGGAGGAGTTCAGTGACATACACACGCACAGAAGAAATATATGTATATATAATAGCGGACCCGATAGACGTTGTCCTGCCGGAACGTAAAAAATATTATTTCTGGAACCCCATCGTAGCGCCATCTACCGGGTCCAATTGTAAATCTAAACCATTCTCAAATCCACCTGAAGACACACAAAAAATTTCATTAAAATCGGTCCAGCCGTTTAGGAGGAGTTCAGTGACATACACACGCACAGAAGAAATATATGTATATATAATAGCGGACCCGATAGACGTTGTCCTGCCGGAACGTAAAAAATATTATTTCTGGAACCCCATCGTAGCGCCATCTACCGGGTCCAATTGTAAATCTAAACCATTCTCAAATCCACCTGAAGACACACAAAAAATTTCATTAAAATCGGTCCAGCCGTTTAGGAGGAGTTCAGTGACATACACACGCACAGAAGAAATATATGTATATATAATAGCGGACCCGATAGACGTTGTCCTGCCGGAACGTAAAAAATATTATTTCTGGAACCCTATCGTAGCGCCATCTACCGGGTCCAATTGTAAATCTAAACCATTCTCAAATCCACCTGAAGACACACAAAAAATTTCATTAAAATCGGTCCAGCCGTTTAGGAGGAGTTCAGTGACATACACACGCACAGAAGAAATATATGTATATATAATAGCGGACCCGATAGACGTTGTCCTGCCGGAACGTAAAAAATATTATTTCTGGAACCCCATCGTAGCGCCATCTACCGGGTCCAATTGTAAATCTAAACCATTCTCAAATCCACCTGAAGACACACAAAAAATTTCATTAAAATCGGTCCAGCCGTTTAGGAGGAGTTCAGTGACATACACACGCACAGAAGAAATATATGTATATATAATAGCGGACCCGATAGACGTTGTCCTGCCGGAACGTAAAAAATATTATTTCTGGAACCCTATCGTAGCGCCATCTACCGGGTCCAATTGTAAATCTAAACCATTCTCGAATCCACCTGAAGACACACAAAAAATTTCATTAAAATCGGTCTAGCCGTTTAGGAGGAGTTCAGTGACATACACACGCACAGAAGAAATATATGTAGATACTAGTAGCGCCCTGCGGTTTCACCCGCGTAAGTCCCGATCCCGCGGGAATATCGGGATAAAAAGTAGCCTATGTGTTAATCCAGGTCTCCAGCTATTTACATACCAAGTTTCATCGCAATCGGTTTAGTGGTTTGTGCGTGAAAGAGTAACAAACAGCCATCGCTCCATCCATCCATCCATCCATCTAAACTTTTACATTTATAATACTAGCACCGGCTCGCGGTTTCCCCCGCGTAAGTCCCGATCCCGTGGGAATATCGGGATAAAAGGTAGCCTATGCGTTAATCCAGGTCTCCAGCTATCTATATACCAAGTTTTGATTGGAATTGGTCCAGTGGTTTTTGCGTGAAAGAGTAACAAACATCCATCCATCCAAACTTTCACATTTATAATATTAGTGGGATATAAAGATGAACACTGTTGTAAATCAATATGACGACAGTATTTACTCAACTAAATTGTCTTACTAATTATTATACTTAGTTTACTATATATCTGTGTGTATGTTTTTCTGTGTATACGTATCAGATAAGTTGTAAAATCATTAGTTTTATGTACTACTAGCAGCGCCCCGCGGTTTCACCCGCGTAAGTCCCGATCCCGTGGTAATATCGGGATAAAATGTAGCGTATGCGGTAATCCAGGTCTCGAGCTATTTACATACCAAGTTTCATCGCAATCGGTTCAGTGGTTTGTGCGTGAAAGAGTAACAAACAGCCCTCCCTCCATCCATCCATCCATCCATCTAAACTTTTACATTTATAATACTAGCACCGGCTCGCGGTTTCACCCGCGTAAGTCCCGATCCCGTGGGAATATCGGGATAATAGGTAGCCTATGCGTTAATCCAGGTCTCCAGCTATCTATATACCAAGTTTTGATCGGAATCGGTCCAGTGGTTTTTAAATTTTCACATTTATAATATTAGTGGGACTAGCAACCTGCCCCGGCTTCGCACGGGTACAAATTATACACCTAACCCTTCCTCATGAATCACTCTGTCTATTAGTGAAAACCGCATGAAAATCCGTTCAGTAGTTTTTCAGTTTATCGCGAACAGACGCGGCGGGGGACTTTATTTAATAATATGTAGTGATATTTATTGTTTCAACGTTCCCATACTTATTATTTTTAGTACGCCACCAACTACCGCTTATTGCCCTCTGTTGAAACATCGCTTTTAGCAATAAGCCCGCCCATGATTGTTCTTACTACCTATGTATAATTACTGTCTAAAATGTGGTGTACAATAAAGAACGTGTATTTATTTCGAATCAACAGCCTAAAAATAAGTTTCAAGCTTCTAGCTCTAAATATAACGATACTTCCATACAACTTTTCATCCCCACCTTTCAAGCTCTTACACCCCTTTTTTCGCATTAAAAAGTAGCCTATGTCCTTTCTCAAGATTTAGACTATCTGTGTACGAAATTTCATTTAAATCGGTTCAGTGGTTTTAGTGTGAAAGCGACAGACAGACAGACAGACTGAGTTACTTTGGTATTTATAATATTAGTAATTATTAGAAAGATACCGATGATTAATATGTCCCAAAGTATTATTACTATCACTACTATTTACGAGTTTGTCGAAGCTTTTGCTTTAAGTAGACAATCGACGCGATGGATGTCGAGTCTGATTACATGTTATCGGAACTGAACACCGTCGAGCGGGACACGCTTCAAAGTTCACGAAAGTTACAGTTTGGATACAAAAACTCACACGCACACTCACATGCACACACATACACACACACTCACATACACACACACTCACATACACACACACTCACATACACACACACTAACATACACACACACACACACACACACGAAATTAAATGCATTGTTTTTCATCACTACATATTACAAAACAAAGTCCCCCGCCGCGTCTGTCTGTTTGCGATAAACTGGTACTTGGTATGTAGATAGCTGGAGACCTGGAATAACGCATAGGCTACTCGGGACTTACGCGGGTGAAACAGCGGGGCGCTGCTAGTATTATATAATTATGTTAACGGAAATTAACCCGGATTAGTAAAAGGATTATATGCTTCTAATTGTTTGACGTTTCGACGTTTGAGGTTGTATTGGGTATAGCCACAGGCTGACTGGATGGATTTACTATTGCACACAACGTCGTAAGCAAAGTAGGTACTGAAAATGCATCACAATAACAGGTGATGGCAAAATTACTTATAACATAATATTTGTATGTTGTCCACACAACGTATTTTCACATACATATCACTACATTTTATAAAACAAAGCCCCCCGCCGCGTCTGTCTGTCTGTCTATCTGTCTGGTCGCGATAAACTGAAAAACTACTGAACGGATTTTCATGCGGTTTTCACTAATAGACCGAGTGATTCATGAGGAAGGTTTAGGTGTATAATTTGTACCCGTGCGAAGCCGGGGCGGGTTGCTAGTTTAATACAAAATTAAATATAAAGTTGTATTGAAATGTCAGAATCGAACCGACTAAAACGGGCCTTCCAACCAAGTCAATCCCGGAAAAAACCCTGACAGACCCTGGCCTCACCAAACCGTGGAGTGCGAGTGAGTATTTTTTATTTTTAATCTAATTATATGTGTGTGTGTATGCAAATACATTGTGAAGTTATGTTTTCACTTCTGACGTGCAGTCCTACGACTGACTGCTTTTTTTTAACTAAGCAACCTAGTACAGTTCCTTATTACTAAGAATGGAGTTAAATAAAACAATAGTGACTCTTGAGGTGTCCATGGGCTACGGTAATCACTTACCATCAGGTGACCCGTCTGCTCGTTTGCACCCTATAATATAAAAAAAATTGTCTTTGTGTAACCATAAAGTTTTATAACAACTCTGTGGTGAATACAGTTACAGAATACAGTACGGCGGTAGTCATTTACCGTCAGGTGACCCGTGTGCTCGTTTGCCTCCTATACCATAAAAAAAATCCTGTGTTTCCTAACAAAAAAGAATTGATGTAAACCAATCATTTGAAAATAAATTTCTATATGCCGTCACAAAATTTGAACAGAAATGTGTCATAATAAAGTATTATTATTCTGTGCGACTGTTTCATACCTTGGACATCATTCACTTGACTTACTTGAAATAATAGAATATAGTAACATGTTTATGCGAGATCCATTACGAATAATGATGGAAGCGTATTGTTTTCTATGAAATTTGTGCGCGCAAATAAATATCTTGCTGAATGAACGACCTCGAAACGTACTTTAGCGTTTTCATCAAGCCTCACAAACATTTGTCTGACACAGTTGACTGAACTCACCACTTCTTCATTGTACTACATAAATATTAATTCACTAGCTTTTATAACCACAAAATAATCACTGGTCGCTGACACAAAGAATATTAACCAAATGGGTTAATAAAACATGATACATTCAATATATTTAAGATATATTCGCACTCTGATTAGAGCGCCCGTCATTTATCAACAAGAAAATATCAATGTTTTCTCAACCAACTCGTGAAAATAATTACTGCCAAACAGTACACCGTACCTGCAATTTTGATATAACTTAGACATGGCTTCTAGCTCCCCAAGCTGTGGTTTCAAAGGAATAAATATATCAAAACTGTGTTCGTGTTATTTTAAACTCGCTTGATTCGCTCCGTCGTTTTTCCTATCTTGTGGTATCATAATTAAATTTTTACAATTAGATACTTTAAAAGAGTTTTTAAAAGAGTTATTAATTTCAAGTTGCCCACCTACACATCTTCAAGAAATCTGTAGCCACCCAACTCACTGAAAGAACTCGACCAACAGGTCTGTATCAGAAACAACTGTTCTTAAATTACATTCACAAAAAATACTTACCGTCTGTAGCTAATAGGTACACCACATAATTTAAAAAGTTATTATTAAACATTTACTATTTTATAAATTACAAAATAACACTTGCACTCGTATTTTTATTTTTAACACTATTTTAAATTTTTTTTATTTCATTAATGCTATAAATTTAAGACTATTAATTATGTAAATACTGATTACACTTAGTTCTGCAAAGGTTAGTTAAATATTTAAATTAATTTCTATGGAAATATGGACTAGAGAAACTGTGCGGAGCGTATCGAATCGCACCGTAAAGGATTAATTTACGATGCGTCTGTTCCTGTCGGTGCATTCAGGAGACTGTCATCACAACTACAGGCGAGGGGGGCTCCGGACTACACGCCGAAGCCTGCCAGCCCAAGTCTAAAACAGCGTATCTCCCTAACATTGATATTAAATTGTAATGTGTCTTAAACCTTTACGTATGGACCTCCTATTCTTCTAACACTACCTTCTACATAGGTATAGTTTGACATGCGTACATATTAAGATGCGTTTTTCCCGCACTGTAGAAAATTTATAACTGGCATCAAGTGGAAGGGTACTAAAAACAAAAAAACGTGGTTATATCGTGGAAATCAACAGGTTTGGCAGTTTGTGAAGTGAAAACTTCTTAAGCCACGTTGTGCACTTTTGGGATGGAGCAAAAGCACCGAACTCACGTGACCGTCACGCTAGAATACATAGGTATATACAGATGTGAGTATATAACACGTCGTTGTGCACTTGCGGGCTGGTGAAAAGCACTAGACTCGCGTGACTAATATGACTATATTAGTCACGCGAGGCAACAAACGGCGGTCTTATCGCTAGTTGCGATTTCTCACAGACAACCTTTAGATGGACAGATGCAATGGATTTGTGTATAGGGCAGTTAACAGATGTTCCAGTTTAGCTAAGTAGCAACTTATATGAATATAACAGAAAAGGAATAAATAATTATATAGACCTTACCTATACATACATATACATACACATACATACCTAGATACCAGTATTAAAATAAATATATACAAATATCCACTATTATAAGCAAGTGAAATATTACTATGAGAGAGTAATCAGTGACAATTTTTTTGTAAATATGTAGCGACTCAGCACGTCTAATAAGTTTAGGCAATGCATTCCACAGGCGAGCAGCATGTACCGTAAAAGATATGCAAAGGAAATTTGTGGAATGCAAGGGTATTTTCAGTAGTTGATTTTCCGATGATCTCAGGGACCTCGCATGTGTATCGTTTAGGAACTCGAAACGTTCTTTAAGGTAGGTGGCCGTATAAGGGTTGAACTTAATATTGTAAAGTAGGGCAAGAATATTAGATATTTATTATTAGCGTAGAGCACACGCATCAGTAATATTCTTGTGTCACGGGGACTTTCACAAACATTTTAACAATGGACTCAAAGAACACCTGGGTGTTCTATAGTCGTTCCGAGTCTGGACTCGGAACCACTATTTGTGGATAACACCGATAATAATGTGAGAATTGTTATAATTATGGATAAGAATTAATGAAAGTAATGTTGAAAATTCAATTGATAAGATTTCATAAAATTTATGTGTATTTATAACTTTGTGTGTATCATGAAATAATGTTATAAAGGCTGGCAACGCACTTGTGACTCTTGAGTTGCAGGTGTCCATGAGCGACGGTAGTCACTTACCATCAGGTGACCCGTCTGCTCGTTTGCACCCTATAATATAAAAAATTACTTACTTTATTAATTCTAAAAAAAAATACTTCTTAAAAATATTTCTTGACAACCCAAAAATAATGTTATTTTTAACCGACTTCAAAAATGGAGGAGGTTCTCAATTCGACTGTATGTTTTTTCTTTTTTTATCTTTGTTACCTCAGAACTGTCGACTGGGTGAACGGACTTTGATGATTCCTTTTTTATTTGAAAGCTGGTGCTTCTCGTGTGGTCCCATTTCAATTTGGTCCAGTTCTGACCATGGCATCCATGAGAAAACCATATATAAGTCTTTTATGGAATAAACTTGAGGGTAAAAGAATCAGCATGCGTATCGCGCAACGAGTTCTCATTGTAAAGTACCTTAGTTAACTTGACACTCCGTTTGTATGATGTCTGGTGTCTTATTTGACTTGCGACTAGTTTTGCAGTGTTACGTAGCTAGCTACTGTAACTAGTGACGTGAATTAATAACACCCACACCTAGACAGTTCATTCAACCATATTCACGCGTTCATCAATGACGCGACGTGTCAGCTGACACCTACTGTCGAGTCGTATTGACGTAAAATAATCCTCATATTTTTCCTTCGTAGTTAACACGGGCTCAGTACCGTAGAAAATACTTTATTTAAACATTACTTTGTGTTAAATATCTTTATTTAGAGTATTAAAAATGTGTAAAAATTTCAGGCGTATTATAAAATTGGAGCTATTTACAAAATAATCAACCTACATAGTGATGATACTACGAAAACTCATTTATTTTTCGCAAACGACATAAAATCTAATTTAAAAAAAACACTGTCATTTAGATTTAGATTCGGTTATTGTTACAGAGCACAAACTTTTTTTCATAATAATAATAATAAAACGTTTATTTTCAGTTTTTAAATCCATAGTACAGAATAAAAATAAGTGATGTCGAAAGAGTCAGCATTAGAAATAACATTTTATCAGACATATATATCAGAATACATTAAATCATTTAACAACGAAATAACTAAAAATAAGTATAAGTAAAAAATAAATAAAATTACCATATAAAATACATGCATGTCACAAATTAATATCATAATTAAGTGCGAATATCTACCATTATTATGTCATGTCATATTATAAAACACTGAACAACTAAAATTTATTCAATAAAATAATTTAAATTTAGTCGCGTCCTGTTAATTTGCTAATCCACTTACATTGAATTGGACAGTCTGTCCGAGAGGCAATCATTTTTAGGATGCTGTTGCTACTGTCTCTCATACGCCTTAACAATGAAATCACTTTTTAACCGACTTCAAAAAAGGAGGAGGTTCTCAATTCAACTGTATGTTTTTTTTTTATTATGTTTGTTACCTCAGAACTTTCGACTGGGTGAACCGATTTTGATGATTCTTTTTTTATTTGAAAGCTGGTGCTTCCCGTGTGGTCCCATTTCAATTTGGTCCAGTTCTGACAGTGGAATCAGTGAGAAAACCATATATAAGTCTTTTATGGAATAGTTTTTTTTTGTTGAAGTCGGTTTTTTTTTTGAAAGAATTATTTACGTATTATGGCATGAGAGCCATTCGCGCGGGATAGAGTCCATAATAAAAATTGGTTGCCTGTAAAGTCGGTATACGGGCGAAAGTTTTACGTGACAACGACTTTGAGTGGTAAAATAATTTTAATGTGAATATTCATTCGTATAGTAGGAAGAAGGATGAAATAATAGTAACAATTTAAAACATTTATTTATACAAAGAATTATATTTAAAACGCGTGCCTCTCACTCGCTCTCATTGTGAGCGCATAACGTGAGCGGAGCGTAACGCAGTTTCTTGAAGTGTCACCCGGCAAACCAATTTATAAGACGTTGTCACGTCAAAATAATAAATATGATAGCTATCCGTATGTGCTTCGGCAAACATTAGAGACACACTGCAGTAGGGAGGTAGCCGCATCAGCATTCTAAAAAATGTTATTGTACTGAACACGTAGGACACTGGCGGCCCGACGGTATGATTTACCCATAAGCTGCTAATAGGTGTAGTAAAACGATTGGCTATATGCCTTAAACAGCGTGATTTTTACCTCAGCAGAGCATCGACCAAATCTACGGGCAATCATATTCCCTCGGACCGCCAAGGCCCTACGCTCACACTCCAGATCGGCGTATGTGTCCCTAGTATCTAAAACTGGTACTCGGCGGAGCACACCCGGGTACACTGAGCTTTCCTTTGAAGAGCAGTACTTTGCTTTTGTCTACATTGTATGTGAGACCGTGTTCCCCCGCGTACGACTCGCAAATCGCCAGTAATCTACGCACTACACCCACCGATGGTGCCAGCAGCACCATGTCGTCCGCGTAGCTTATGTTATTGACGCACACATTATCAGTAACACTCATACCGGTTGGTATGAGTGCTGCTGAGCTCACCGATTAGGTCATTTAGATATAAATTCAATAGAAGAGGAGTGGAAGACCCACCCTGCCTAACCCCCCCATTCAATGCTATATAGGTTAGACAAAGTTCCCAGGTTCTAATAACAGGCACTACTATGGTTTTGAGAAGCTCCTCCGGCAAGTAATATGAACTACGAAGAAACTGTTTCCCGGACCTTATATTATATAAAGAAAATGAATGACTCGTCTCTTGCCATAGACCATAGGGATGCAACGGTATATCGGAAGACAGTTAACATCGATATATAAAAGCCTAAAATATGAATATTTATCGAAATCAAGAAAAACACCGATATAAATATATCGATATCGAAAAATCTCAATATATTGTGACAAAATATCGAAAATACTCACTTAAATTAACAAATTTACAATAAATAAAATCGAAAGTAATCGATTAAAGCTTAAGCCTAAGTTTTTAATCTGTGGTTAATAATGATGACTGACCCGCGGAACGCATTCTAATTATAGTCTGGATTTTTTAAAATATTAATCAGGGATACAACGGTATTGGAAAACCGATAAATATCGAAATATCGAAGCCTAAATTGTCGATAATTATCTATAATAAACTGATATCGATATCGATTTAATTCGATATATATCGATATCGATATTTTTATAAACCTTGCATCCCAGACCCATCCATGGTAGGCGAGTTCTAGTGGGTGTTTAGTGGTAACATCGATGTCTGATTGAACTTCGTATTTCATTACATTTTCTATTTAAAAGTAATCTTATAAATTTTCTTCTATAAAAGAGCTTTAATATAGGTAGGTATTCATCTTGTCCTCAATTTCGTTCTAAAACGTCAGTTAATTACGTTACGTAAACTTAAATACCATAGAAATGTAATAACAGTGTGTTTATACTACTACGTTGGCAAATAAACACACTGCCTGATTGTGCGCCTGATAGTAAGCGGACACCAGCACCTATAAAAGTTTAAAACGCCGTACCAAATAGTTATAGCTTCTTAAAATTCTAAAATACCTTTTAATAGCGAACTGAATTAAAAAGTAAAATATACACTCTGGACCTCCTGGCTTCATCAAAGGGCCAGCGTTACCAAGCTCAATTTGCCGGTATGCAAGTAGTAGTAGAGTATGTTTATCAGGAGTCTGGTTACCATAGTACAGGCTCTGCCTAGTGTGGGATCAGACGGCCGTGTGTGAGATGTGTCAAGTTAAATTATCTATTATATAAAGTTATTGTAATACAAGTTCTGTTACCCCAGTTATGTTAAGTAAAGTACATCGTACTGACCTTTCTCAAATTTCAGTAATATCACCATTTCATCATTGAAAGCTTAGACAGGCTTAAAAATGTGCACATATACCAGGAAAAGCATATTCCGACGACAAAATAAAACCAAAAAAAACTGTTTCTTTTCAAAATTCATTTGTTAAATCATTTCACGACTGCATGCTTTGCATGGTTGTGTTCTCTTCGAACGTTTCCAAAAAACAAGAATCATTGTTTGTTAAACTAAGGCGTCGTAATGTATTCTAAATATATAGTTAACCGAATAGGACATAAAGTTCTCGTGCGGTAAATCGTTACCGATGTCAAAAAGCACAGAGAATCTGGATGTGTAATGGGCTGATTGACGTTACACCGGGTCGCGTTTATGGAAATGCATCGTCAGTACGCCCCCGGAGGCTGTAACGAACGGAATTAGAATTTCCAGACGATAATTACGCTTAAAGACGTCTTCGACGGTGACGTACTCCAGTAGGGTTTCTAAGTCAAAACGTATGTACTAGAAACCCTCATCGTATTCATCGCTCACGTATAGGCGTAGGTATTCTAGCACTTAGGATAGTCTAGCAGGTAAGATTTATGTGCCATTACTTGTTTGTTTTACTAACATACTTCGTAAACGCTATCCTGCTAATTAATATTTATTCATCCATATCTATCCAAAGCAGGCGCGGGTCTAAGGGGGGGGAGAGGCCAAAGTAAAAATCCAAAAATTTTAAACCTAAGAATTTAATAACCTAACAATCTTGTGACCTAAACTTTTAATATATATTTTTTCTATATCCTGGAGATAGCTAACAAATACACGGAAAATAATTTACTTTTGGTACCTTCCCCCAGCCCCCCCCCCCCCCGAGTTTGCCGTCTGGATTCACCCCTGATCCAAAGTAGGATGAGGGTATAGGTATGTACATAATGTTAGGGCTAATAAAGGTTTTTGCGGGTTAAAAGAAACTGCATAAATCCTATTGGTTTTAAATAACTTACATATGCATATTCAGTTCTCATATATATGTTTACGGACATTCATTTCTATATTTAACATTCGTATTAGCTTCAACTGCACCTTTGTCAGGATAAAAGTTAAATCTGTTGAATTCTAATATTTGCGCTGCATTCAAGTCTACAAAAAAGGTATGAACTAGGAATACGCGTTTACACGAGTGAACATCCATAAAAGTTTCTGACATCAAAGCGTCCTTGATATGTAGTGTTTCCGCTTAGAGCTCCATTCCGGGAAATATTTTGAAACAGTTTTTAAAAATGACTACTGTTTTTTTTGTATTTCGTAAGAGGAATTTGACGTTTATCTCCTTTTTTTAATTTAATTCATGTAATATTAATCTGCGTAGTCACAACAGTAATGCTATACCGACATCGTTGTTACATTTACATACATATCATAGAAAGTTTTGCATTTCGCACACCAAGATCTATACAGATATTAACTCAAAAAAGCACTTTTATAAGCACACTCTAAACTAGGACAAATCCGGGGAAACCCGGACGGATGGAACAATAATCTTCTTAATCGTAGTTATGTCTAAGTATATATTTATATGTATAGTAGAAAACTCTTTTACTAATGATGGATATTAAACTCCCGCATTGGGAATATTCCTGTATCGCGGGGGACTTCACTAACATTCAAACAACGGACACAAAGACCAACCAGGGTCGTGACAACTATTTGTGGATCACACTAATTTTAGTCCCGTGTGGGATTTGAACCCACAACACTCGGCGTGGCGTAATGGCGAGGTGACCACTTAAACCATTGCGCCATCCGTTGGGATGGCCTTTAGCTCGCTATGTCAATCTGTTATAGGGTATTGCATCTCCGTTTTGGGAGGTGCTACGAAAACCAATTTCTTGGTTGTGGCGAAAGCGCAGAGAGCTTAAAGTTATGTCTCGAAAAAATTTCCGCTGTCCTACAACTACTTTATAACTCGAATGTAAGGTCCTAACGACCCGACAGCTTTATATCCTCCGGTTCACTCTTAGGAGGCACACTAGAGACTCTCCCTCTAATCCCAACAAACGGACGAATTTACCTAAAGGTACTCGGCACAGAACTACCTTCGCCCAACATCGGTTTTATATTATGAGTACTCACATTTACAAACAGGTCCACAAAAAGTACACACACACACACACACACACAGGCACATACACACAGGCACACACACACACACACACACAGGCACACACACACACACACATATGGTTAATAAAGATTATTATTATTATCATATCATCTCGAGTGGCATAGGTTATAAATTTAGCAAAATTGATGATGATTAAAAACCTGCAAGTGGTTAAAAAAATATCATTTATTTTATTCATTTACTTAAAAGTAATTAAACAAGCCATGTCTCCTTTCCAGCCAGTTGTCCACGACAGTCTTACCGTCACGGATTTTTTAGGTTATATATTATTATTATGCTTTTAACAATCTCAATCTACTCATGTTTTCTTTTTTTTATATTGTAGGGGGCAAATGAGCAGACGGGTCATGGACACCTGCAACTCAAGAGTCACAAGTGCGTTGCCGGCCTTTGAGATAGGAGTACGCTCTTTGTTATTGTAGTATTGTTTTTATCAACAAACACAAAAGGCCACGTTCTCGCGCATTCGTAGGTACTAAACTTAACTAGATTGTTAAATTTCGGTGCTTGCTAGAAATCGCGTATATTTACACGGTAAACAGGGAGGTAAAGAAGGAAAGTATTTTGTATGGGAGTATCGGTTTTTTTTTTCAAGGACGGAAGTTGTTGGATTTTCACATTTTCAGGATGGCGGAGTGGACTTAAGAGATTATTTCTAACGGACAGTTTTATGTGGCCGGAGTACTATTTCGCATAAGCGTACGTTATTAGTCCGAAATGCGCCTTCATTGATTTTATTCTTTAATGAAATTATTCTATCATAGAATAACAAATACTTTAACATTTTACACGAATTTCGAGTGTAATCGAACCATCGCATCGCCTCGTCAACGTCAACGTTCACTCAAAATAATTCCATGATAGATGGTATACCAACTCTTTAAAAGTAGGTAGTTCTGATTGAAAAAAAAATACAACTCAATTTTTAAGAAACAAAAGCAAAATTATAAATGTCAAGACACATCACTCTTTCAAAATTAACAGCTAAAATTATTAGAGTTCGATACATAGCTAAATAAATACAAAATTATAAGTGCATATCAAAATGTCAACCTTAGAAAGAATTTCAAGCACGTTTGAGAACGTACGGACCTGTATAAAAAATAAAAAGTCCTCGGAAAGATTAGTAAGTTTAAAAAAAGATATCCAGACCCTCAGCACCGAACTAGTGGTGTTAGGCAAAGAGAACCATGACCAATACGTCCGGTCTGTGGCCATGGAAGGCTACTTGGCCTTGCTATCGTCCAAGACCATGCCCCTCTCTATCATCGAAAAACGCAACATCCTACAGGCAGCGTTCGAAAAACTGAAACCATTCGCCATGAGGGAGGAATGTCTATTCATCTTATTGAGATTGCAAAATCTTCTATGTTACTATCTAATCCAATTAGACCAAATAAGTTTCGCTCGTGACATTCTTGAAAGTATGGAAGACCTCTACGATCAGATCACCAAGTCCCAGTGTAACACGTTCCTCGATGCGGAAGACCTATTCACGCCCGAGAGTACAGCAAACATTAAACGTATGAGTCCGGAGAAAATTGATAAAGTTATCACAAATAACGTCCAAATGCAAGCTTTTCTCTATAATAAGTTGAATATGCCTCAAAAGTACACACTTTATAACCACATGGCACTTCGGCGGCAGCTGGATATGAAAGAAGGCACCCCGCAGGATTGGGCGTTACGGACAGCACGCCTTGGTAACTATTTCACCTATCTTAACCAGATAGGCAACGCGCGCCATCACCTGTGCGCTGCCTACCACGTACTGCGGAGTTGCCATGACAATTGCAAACTCATGCCTGAAGAATTCGTACTCCAGAAGGCAGACTTCGAAATGCATTTCTTGGAATTGAGCCACCATTGGGTTAAATATGGCTTAACCCTTTTTAAATTATCAAAGAAGAAAATTCTAAATAAATTTTTTACACAACCGGGATCAACAACCACAGATCTATGGAACACGGTAGACTTACTTGACAAGTTAGATAACTCCAAGGTAGATGAAGAAAATGTCAAAGACATGGACTCTGAGAAACCTGATAAAAGCGATTTTAAAATGTCGAAACTGTTCATGTTTCCTTCTTTGGATTTAAAAGAAATGGAAATGACAGTGCCAATAAAGAACGTATGCAGCGTCGAAGAAGCGCGGCAACTGTTTTCGTTTACGTACAAATGGCTGATGAGGGCCAAGCACTACTACGACTTCGAGCACCACTCAGCTCAGTACATAGCCTGCTCCCTGCAACTCGCTGAACTGTACGAACACTTAGCTTTCTTTGAAAGGAATATTGACAATCAGTATAGCATACAAAAGAGACGCGCAAATGTTTTGGAAGCGCTGAACTCTCTACTGAAATCGTGTGAAAACCTGATGGCGGTGCAAATCGATGTGATCCGAGAGCTCTCGCAGGTTCAACTTGAGCTGATGGCGCTCAACCTTCAAAAGTTATGGCGCGAAGAATCTCACACGAATATCATAAACATGGACACGGACGCAGAGTCGATAATACACTCCCTGGATTCAGAGTCTAACAAAACGCTGACGGAGAAGACGCTGAATACGTCCAGCAAGAACTTGTTTTTGAGGAAAATGGAAGCCGCGACATCGATTAACGGCAAGTTGTTTAGACTCAGCGGTCAGCTCACGGCAAAAACCCCTTCACAGCTCAGTTTCAGTACAGGTATTCTCAAAAATTAATTTATGGGACTAAATTATTCCAGAAGCCCAGAAAATTATATGTATCAGAAAAAAAAATGTTCCGAATTCATTGTATCACGACATTTAAAATAAATAAAAATGTTGTAAGGTTGTCCTTTAATCTTATTAGTTATGCCCCGCAACAATTTTTTCTTAGCGTATACGGGCAAACGAGCAGACGGGTCATCTGATGGTAAATGACTACCGCCGCCCATGGGCACCTGCAACTCACGAGTCACAAGTTGCCGGCCTTTAAGGTGTAGGGGAAAGGTCGAAGAGAGGATGAGGGGGGGGAGGAAGGGTTAGGACCT
Source organism: Euplagia quadripunctaria (assembly GCA_963859945.1). Taxonomy (NCBI): domain Eukaryota; kingdom Metazoa; phylum Arthropoda; class Insecta; order Lepidoptera; family Erebidae; genus Euplagia; species Euplagia quadripunctaria. The sequence goes on from OY982559.1 coordinate 3,984,502, forward strand.
CCGGTAACCTCACTCTCTCGGCGAAAAGCATTGTATTCATTGCTTCAGTGAAGGTTTTCTGTGAGGCCGTGGTATCACTCCGGTCGAGCCGGAGCCATGTTACTACACAATATGTCGCCCATGACGTACCTAAACATAAGACCGCAGCCCACGAATCGATCGCTAATTTTATTCTGCTTAGTTCGTACGCGCCCGTGTTCCTAGGATTCCTAGGAACACGGGCACAGACACAGAAGACACAGTGGTGGAGAGGAGGTACTACAACATGGTATATTAAACAAGTGCGTTTAGGCGCGTTTATTGGAGACGAACTGCCACTCGGCAACTCATGTGCCTGTCTATACTTGAGCCAAATTGGATCCGGAATCTTTGTAAATAAACTATAATAAAGATTTATTCCTCGTAGATACACTTTCCTCGTAGATACACTTTCCTCGTAGATACACTTTCCTCGTAGATACACTTTCCTCGTAGATACACTTTCCTCGTAGATACAATTTTTGAAAATCCTCGTTTTTATTCCTTGTCGAAGATATCAACATATCTAGGGTTGTCTTAATTAAAATGCAGAAATATTGAGATTTTACCGCTGTTTCCTACAAACTTTACGATTTTAATATCAGTCATTTGCGTCTGCAGGAACTCAGTCTAACAAACAAATATAAAACAATAGTTAAAATTCTATTTTGTCCATCCAAAGGTTGCCTTTAAGATCGCTCTTAGCGCTAAGGCCGCCTATTGTAGGTACTTATCCATAAAAAATTCGCAGATCAACAGGAATTTATTTATTATGGATATAAATATATGGGAATATGCGCGTCACTCCACAATATACCATCCAAAATAAGATTTTCTGTCGTTTCGAATAATATCAGTATGAAACACATCGCGGTACTTGACTTTACAAAAAAGCACACTGAAATGGCAGCGTTTAAATCAAAAAGGGTTATATATTTTATCAGTAATATAACGGGCCTAAAGAATCGTTCCAAAGAACCACCAGTTTCACCTGCGTTTATGGTCAATGCTCCGCTCCTATTGGTCGTAGCGTGATGTTATTAGACATGGGATCGAACCTGGATCGTTCCTTTCCTTGTCCGACTAGCTCCAGGAAACATGTCCGAGGAACTATCTAGTTTCTTAGTTTTATCCGGGCATTGTAGTTAAGTTTTATTTCGGTTCAGGCTCCTCGGACATACATGGTGGTTGTAAACAATATCAATTGATTTTTCTGTATACTTACTTACATCCAGGCTCAGGACTGTCAACCAATAATACTTATACAAATAATGAAATAGCTTAACTAGATTTAAAATATTTTAAATTAATGTATTGGCTGGGTCTAACAAAGAAGTCCTGAAAGCTAACTTACCGCTAAATCTGAAAAAGAAAGTTAGGGACTCTTGCATACTGCCATGTCTTACATATGGATGCCAAACATAGATCTACAATAATACCAACATAAATAAAATAAAAGTATGCCAGCGTGCGATGTAAAGAAGCCTATTAAACATCAAACTAATCAATAACCATAAACATACCGATAAAAAGCAAAAAACTAAAATTATAGACGCATTAAAACACTCACAAGTGCTCAAATGGAAATGGGCAGGCCGCCGTAGCACGCTCCACGGATTCCAGGTGGACTAAAAGGTCATTGACATGGACCGGGCCAGGATCGAAAGGAAAAAGAAGGCAGGGACGCCCGCAAGAAAGATGGGCAGACGAAATTATTAAAACGGCTGGCCAAGACTGGCTTACCAAAACCCATGACAGAAAAAAATGGAGACAGATGGAGGAGGCCTTTACCCAACGAAGGGTCCTTAATTAAATAACCTTTTCTTTTTTTTACTTTAACTTTTCAAAAAACTTATAATGATTATCACTTAAATTAAGGAATAAAGAGGCTTTATAAATAAATATAAATTGGCTGGGTCTTTAAAATCAATTGATAGTATGCACATAATTAAGTATTCGGTATTTATATTTGTACACCATAATATATATTATACTTATTTATAATAATTGCTAGATATAAAAAGCATTTCAGGCACCTTTGATGCCTTCAATCGTTGCGTTCTGTCTGTTAAAGTTAGTCCTGCCTTTCCAAATACACACTTGCCCGGAACAGAACTAGCGGTGGACGGCCCGGAGCGCAACGCTCGTGGCATACGGTCATACGTCACAGTTCGTTATTCGTTCCACCACACCGCTCCGGCTGCTCCTCTAAACCGTTCCGAGGAACTGTGGGACCATTAGGTCGAGCAAGTTGGAGAGAACTAACATAGATCCGACTGCGGACTTAGTTCCAGGAACTATTACGCTCCAGAACTACATGATATCTAGATAAATGGGTTATCCAACTCTTCAGCTTTATAATATAAGTATAGATTCATCGTCAAATTGAAGAAGGTATGTAGCAATATACTACTACATAGCTACTACTGTTGTTTATTTTTTAGGGTTATAATGGCAGTATAACCATAAGTTAAAAACGTAGAAGTTTCATTACACATAGAACACTTATACAAAAGAAAAACCACCAGACCAGACCAGGAAAATAGAAATCCTGGTATGAAGGCGCCTCCATTACATTTTTTATTGTGTTGTGTTACCCATGTGAATCAGCAAACATTTAGGAGCTATGAAGCCTCAGATAAAGACACAAGAAAAAAGAACTGAAGACACCGGTCTTATCATTATAAAGACGTAAAAAGACCGAAATAAACACTACTTTGGCAACACTATTTTAATTTCCTGAAGGTTAGCATAACTTTTAGCGCCCATTGAAATTGTACTTTTTGTGTTGGTAAATTTAAAGTCGCTCCCGTTTCATGGAATATCGCGCTCAAATTGTTTGTTTCATAAAGATGACGATTGTAAAGTGCAACACTTGAACAAAGAGGTTTACTGTCAGTACTTGATAGAATAAGAGGTAGGTAGTTGTGCTATGGGGAATTAGTTGTTTTTCGAGTTCCCTACCACTCAATCAGTTGGGCATAGTAGTTGTGCCGTGGGTCCGGGTTGAGTTGTCGGTATCTTAGTTGAGTAGAAGGGAATCGAAAGTACCCACGGCACAACCAGTTGAGCAAAGTAATTGAGCCTTGGGTAAAGAAGGGTTTTTTTAGTATGAGTCTTGACTCTTCTAACGTAATGTTCGTTAGAGTCATAAACTTAGTATACTTTACGATAGTATAGTAAGTTTATGGTTAGAGTAACACAGTGACCATAGTCTAATGCAGTGTTTGTATACTCTTTGGTTGCAATGCCAAAGAAAGCGTTTTTATCTTTACATACCGGCATCCCCGGAACCCGACAATGACGCGGTAATTGAATTTGAATTTATATTTTGCATAAAGGTACATAACGGATGTGATTTTATTACAGTATAGGAAATTTACGATTATTGGTACTTACAGTGCATTATTGAATTATACGGGGGTCTCACTGAAAGTTTTTAGAAAATAAAAAATGGAATGATTTAGAAGCCTGCAAATATTTATATTGCTTTTCGAAGTCCCGGTACTACAGTATCAGATTCTTCAAGAAAGGAGTGTTTAAGTTACTAAAAGGTCCGCAACACGCGGAGTACTCCGAAATTGCAAGCGTCCATAGGCTGCGTGCGGTAGCTGGTTACTATCGGCGGGCCGTACGCGCGTTTGCTACCGACATCTGGTGTTCATAAGTGTACATTCTTCTTATACTGATTAATGATCCTTTGTGCATTTTTTAATTTCTATTTTAAATACAAATTATTAAAATGCTGTATTTTATATTTTAAATACACGACTTGAAAATATTTTGTACTAGCTGCGCCCCGCGGATTCACCCGCGTAAGTCCCGATCGCGTGGGAATGTCAGGATAAAAAGTAGCCTATGTGTCAATCAAGTTTTATTGCTATCGGTTCACTAGTTTTTGCGTGAAAGAGTAACAAACATCCATATGATACATCCTCACAAACTTAAAGTAGCTATTTTGTAATTTGTATTTAAATCCAAACAAAGCGTGTATTGTGCCCAGCTCTACGTAACGGTATTTAATAATCATATGTAGTTTATTATTTTTAAACGTAGCCAGAGGAAATATTAATATCATTTTGAACTGTGTTTCTACTTACATTTAATATGAAACAGAAGGGAATGAAGATGAAATGAATACATTGATATAATTATCAATGTATTGCAGCACACAGTAAGTGGTCAAAGGGAAATATCCCTTTGATCACTTACTGTGTGCTGACAATACTAATTGTGTAGCTATTTCATTACAATGTTATTACGTTTCAGATGGCATAGGTATTTAATATTCTATAAGATTTATTATTCAATGCTAAAAAATATTTATAGTAAACATTGTAAATAGAAACTGATTAATTATTTAAATTGTGATTACATTTGTTGATATCCCGGTGAACTTTATTTATTTGTAAAGGTATATATCTCCTTAATCCGGTTGTGTCGCAAAATCCTTTCTAAGCTAGTGTGTCCTTCCCATACACTACCACTGCCAAATTTCAGGTGTCTTGTGGAAAAAAAAGTAAAAGTGCAAGTCTGACTCGCGTATCCAGGGTGCCGTAAGCAAACCAAAAATAAAAAACGGAATGATATAGAAGCCTGCAGTGGCTCAGCTACCGGGGCCCCCGAGCTCAGGGGGGCCCTCAGACTCTGACTTGCAAACTATAAATTGAGCTAGTGAAAATTTCGCGCACATTCGGAATATAAATAAACCAGATTTTTTAGAACCAGAAGTTATCAGGTTTGTACTAGAGTTGTAACTAAACCACTATTTATATTAAAATTAAATTAAATTAAATTAAAACGGAACACGAATATGGAACAAACGCTTTTAAATAGTTTAGTTGGGGCCCTAGTTTATTTTTTGCCCCAGGGCCTTTGGTTACCTAGCTACGCCACTGGAAGCCTGTTAATATTTTTATTGCTTTTCAAAGTAGTCTTCGTTTCTTTCTAAGCACCGTCGCATGCGATGAAACCATTGACTAAAGCAGTGAGCCCACTCTTCTTTGGGGATTTCTTTCACGCTTTTCTCAACCGCAGCCACCGCATCTTCAGGGTTTATTAAAGGAATTTCTCTAAGTTTATATTTTATTTTCGGAAATAAATAAATGTTACAAGTTGCCAGGTCGGGACTGTAAGGAGGATGACTCACTAGCTCTACACCTTCGATAGACAAATATTCGATAGCCCGTCTGGCGGAGGGAGCTGGAGTGTTGTGGCAATCATCTTTTCCTTGACATCTGCCCTTCTTTACTTCTGTCGGCAAATCTTCGAACGGAAACAATAAAATCTTCTTTTGGTTTCGGGTTCGTAACAATATATCCATCTTTCATCACCTGTGGCAATGTCATATACAGCATTCGAGTCACCTCTGGCATACTTTTCAAGCATTGAGCGGCACCATTCCAGACGACCGTGTTTTTGGTCTTCCGTCAAATTATGAGTTATCCATCTAGTACAAAGCTACCTGACGCCTTAATGTTCATGTAAGACTTTTTGTACTTGACTCATACCAATGCCTAAACCTGCCTGAATCTGTTGATATGTCGCCCTTCTATCAGCTTAACTTCAGTAGTCGCCGTAGAAGGATGTGCTTCTCGAGAATCATCAGTGATTTTGCTTCGACAACGTTTAAACTCATTAAAAAGTTATTAACAGTGGCACAAGATGGGGCTTCGTACCTATTGAAATACCAATCGACGTCTATCGTAACATTCTTGTTGAGTAAGACCGCAACGAAAGTCGTAATAAATTATTGAGTGAAAATTTTCTCTAGTCAAATCCATTTCGATGCACGGCAGACATTTTTTAAATTGCCGCCAATTTGTAAAAACAAATGACATATGAAGACATCTATAGATTCACAAAGAGTTACTAATTCGAAATTCAAATACATTTTTCATCGTACATCGTACCGTCTCTACGAAATGGTGTGTGCAGTTAGTATGATTATTCTATTATATAGATATTAGAACTTGTAACTTGTAATCATTGTTGTTTCTTGTGTAATGTAATAAAAACGATTGTGTAAAGTGCTGGCTGTTGTTCACATATGAGATCCGTACACACGGGGACGTGTGAAATGCAGGTGGCAAGGTGCTACTTGAATCTGAACATGATGTCCAATATTTTATTTATGGTTGAAGCATTGCTAACTTTTTATATTAAGGCTGTAACGTAAAGGTCGTTTTATTTTGAACCCATCGGCTCCAATTTGGTTATTTCTTTGCAATCATTTAATATATACCTACAATACAATAACAAATACAATTTAAATAGACAACCTACTTAAATTGTATTTAATTATCACATGTAACTCAGTGAAATAATCGTGTTATTGAATGTCGCATACTTCGTATTTCTTTTAGTGGCCATAATGGCCGATCAAGGAGACAAAATAGCGGAACATTATAGTATGCCGTTGGGTATCCCATACAGATATATAAACTAGCTACCCGGCTAACATAAGACGATAATTTGCAATAAAAACATGATGGACCTACCTCAAGATTTTTTTATAGGGGGCAAACGAACAGACGGGTCACCTGATGGTAAATGACTAACCGCCGCCCATGGGCACCTGCAATGTTTACTAACCGGTTATAACGCTAGGTATCTCACTCGAACACATTGTCCCTATATTACGCTAGTATACTAAGTTTATGATCGAAACCTTTAAAATCATTATAGGTAGATGTGATGGCAGATCAAAATGTATTTATGAAAAAACAAAAACTATATTGTTAGCTGACGGTAGTCGTAAAAAACAAGTGATGTCACACATCATCCGATATTGAGCCTATAAATAGCCGTACTGAGTGCAGCTCGCGCTCTTTTCGCTTGGACAGCCGTGTGGTTGTTACGGGTTCATATTTTTGTAGTAATTATTCATTTTCTTTTGGATTTGTGTAATTCCTAGTATTCCTTAGTATTCCTACTTGGATTAATTATTGTTTGCTCATTGCTGTTTTTATAATTATTTCGAATTAGTTTTGATGCATAAAAGATTGTTTGTTATTTTAAGTTGTTTCACTACTGATTCCCAATAATATAATAAATTTTACACGACTACACGGAACAAATGACAATGAACGCCATCTATTAAAAGTAAGTGGCTGTGGAAATAATGACAGGGATCGCAGCACAAAGCCGATGCAAGACACCACCGACGAAAGAAAAAACTTTTCAGATCTGTCATCGTGCTGGCGTGATTAAATAATTAAATTGTTTATTTGAGCCCAGCCATATTTGAGTTTCAGCAAGACTAACGAATAGCAATTGATTTTCATGTATAAACGATGTATAAAAAAAATTTCGTCGAATAAATAAGAACGTGTTTTAGGAAATTACGAATTATCATCATCATTATAGGCCTCTTCTAAACACTTTCACAGAGCGGTCTTCCGCTACTTTCTCGTGAAAGTACGTACACATGTTCGCGCTATAAGCCGTAGATACTTGTTGTTCTTCCTAACAGTGCAACCAAAAGGTCCCAATAGACACTGAACATTGTTTAAAGGTCTTACAACCTTACGAAAGCTAGGTACAGCTGAAAAGAGATCGAGCGCTGCTTGTTAATACTGTTGGATTTGACTACAAATTATTGTTTTAGCGCTGCAGTGCTTTTTAGGTTTAATTCAAATATAAACGGAACATGTATTTTGTTGTCTGGCTTCTCTAGTACGTAATATTTCGGTACCATATACCAAGTTATAATACCGTGTCAATTTTTTCGTCTCATATGTCTTAGTTGGCCATTGCATTTGGTCACCACACAAACCATATTCAACAATACATATTCAGTTATTTAATCACTAACCATGCCGCGCTATTCCGTCCCTAAGACACCGGACCGGCGCACCAATCGCGTAACTGTGGCGTCTTTGAGCTAATGAACCGAAACACCATATACCTCTAGATACAGATAGATACAGTATTAAAAAGAACACTCGCATTGTATATTAGAAGAGAAAGTAAGTTAAATAGAAAAAAAGTGTACGGTAGGTTCACCTTAGTTAGCCGATCGTCCTATGAAAGTGTGGCGAACCATAATTTGTAGTTTACCGATTATCTAAGGTCGCCACTATTTTGAGCATATTGTCTATGACATGTGCTAGATTGGTCTATGGACAAGAGACCGAGTTAGTTACGTAGGTTTGAGACTAAGTTACTAGATATGTATGAAACAGTGTGTCGAATTATCTATAATCTAAAAGATAAGGCTAATGTTATTACCTGTAAGGATTCTCATAAATATACGTTGTATAAACAACTGATCATTGCTATAATTATACGTTCATCATATATTGGACCGACTTTTATTGCAAAGAGTGGATGCAATTGCGCCCCACAAAAGGATAATTTTCTCAATATAAGTATAGTAAGTTCGAGGAGATATATCAAGCTAGCACTACAAAGTTAAGTCTCCTATTCCTAATTAGCACTATAATTTGTCGCTAATTTGTTACCAAATCTAAAAATTTGTCGCTCTAGCCAGTTAATAATAAATCGACATGGTGCTAGCCTGATATCGAGCTAGCACTACATTAGCGTATCTCCGCGTAGGAGCGGCGTAAAGCAATCATACAGGCACCAAAATATGTCATTTGTCGCTGAACGATGGCACTCTTGCCTATTTTGTCGCGAACCCAGGGTTCAGCTGATCAGTGAAAAACGTCTGAGAAAATATGAAGCTAGCACTACATTAACGTATCTCGGCGTAGGAGAAGAAATATAATATATTTCTTCTGTGCGTGTGTATGTCACTGAACTTCTCCTAAATTTTTTGTGTGTCTTCAGGTGGATTCGAGAATAGTTTAGATTTACAATTGGACCCGGTAGATGGCGCTGCGATAGGGTTACAGGAATAATATTTTTTACGTTACGGCAGGACAACGTCTGTCGGGTCCGCTATCTTTATATATATATATTTCTTCTGTGCGTGTGTATGTCACAGAACTCCTCCTAAACGGCTGGACTGAGTTTAATGAATTTTTTTTTAAATGTTACGTTCCAGCAGGACAATGTCTGTCGGGTCCGCTAGTATATATATAAAAATGAATCCCTATTTGGCTTAGTCACGGCATCACGCGAGAACAGCTGGACCGATTTCGCTAATTATTTTTTTTTTGGGTTTGTTATTGTCAGGAGAAGGTTCTTATGAAAAAAAATAATAAGAAAGTTGGGCGGAAAATTAGAAAATTTAAGAAAACTTAACGAGGGACTTACGCGGGTGAAACCGCGGGGCGCAGCTAGTTAGTACCTTAATAATTATGAGTCGGTGCCAAACACACAAAAAGCAAACAATTAATACGTAAAATGAAGTGATGGCAGCGGCAACGCGACGCATCTATTGGCCAAGGTATTTTCGAATTTTATTTCTGTTTGTATTTTTGGCGCCGACACAAAATTATTAAGGTATTTACAGTACAGTAGTGTAGGAGTTTAGTTAAAACAACAAGTTTATTTTTCTAATAAGCAAAAAAGGCAATAGTGCTATCGTTCAACAACTTAGCGACAAATTTTGGTGCCTGTATGGTTGTTTTACGCTGCTCCTGCGTCGAGATACGCTAATGTAGTGCTAGCTTGATGACTTCTGAGACGTTTTTCGCTGGTCAGCTGAACCCTGAGCTCGCGACAAAATAGGTAAGAGTGCCATCGTTCAGCGACAAATTTTGGTACCTGTATGATTGCTTTACGCCGCTCCTACGCGGAGATACGCTAATGTAGTGCTAGCTTGATGTCTTCTGAGACGTTTTTCACTGATCAGCTGAACCCTGGGCTCGCGACAAAATAGGCAAGAGTGCCATCGTTCAGCGACAAATTAGCGACAAATTTTGGTACCTGTATGATTGCTTTACGCCGCTTCTACGCAGAGATACGCTAATGTAGTGCTAGCTTGATATCTTCTGAGACGTTTTTCGCTGAACCCTGGGTTCGCGACAAAATAGGCAAGAGTGCCATCGCTCAGCGACAAATTTTGGTGCCTGTATGATTGCTTTACGCCGCTCCTACGCGGAGATACGTTAATCTAGTGCTAGCTTGATATCTTCCGAGACGTTTTCACTGATCAGCTGAACCCTGGGCTCGCGACAAAGTAGGCAAGAGTGCCATCGTTCAGCGACAAATTTTGGTACCTGTACGATTGCTTTATGCCGCTCCTACGCGGAGATACGCTAATGTAGTGCTAGCTCGATATCAGGCTAGCACCATGTCGATTTATTATTAACTGGCTAGAACGACAAATTTTTAGATTTGGTAACAAATTAGCGACAAATTATAGTGCTAATTAGGAATAGACTTAACTTTGTAGTGCTAGCTTGATATACCTAGTTCGAGGCGAATGGGGACTTCACTGGCAACCGAGTCGCCATACTAATTATTTGGTGGCGCGACCAGCGTGCAAGCGACGGTGAAATATAAGCGAGAGTCGTGCTATGATGTTAAACAGCCAATAACTTCAAACGCAAAAAGATTTTATCAAATTCGACTTGTAGTCCTGTAGATTAAAAACCAACGACCAAAAAACCTTCAGCTTCATATGTGTATCGATCTAGCGGGGCCACTCGAGCTAGACCGAAAAAACTACTGGCAATGCTTTGTTTGTTCAATGTACCTCACGAATTTATTAACAAGATCCAATGTACCTCAACTATTTTGATAGAAATTACAATTAATCACCTGATCCTTCCAGCGGGGCCCGCTGTTGATTACGCTCCGAATACATAAAAATAATACTGATCGTAACTTGTGCCAATGTACCTCTCAATTCATGTATTAACTTCAAGGGATCTTTAACAGAACAGGAGAAATCCAGCAAGAAAATTTTGTCTGCCCAGCAGGGCCCTTTGTAACTTGAATTCATACGTGCAGAAAAATTACACCATTGTTTGTATTACCAATGTACCTTAGAGTTCTTCACTATTACTAAATTTTTCGCAGTTTTTCTACGTTTTATTGTAAATGCAAAATAATGATTCTAGTAGGCAGTAGGCGCTTAATAAGGCAAGAGCAACTTAACAAATTTTTCCCGCAACGATTGTATTGGGAGCGTAATACAACCGCAGGCCCCGCTGGATGGATCAGGCGATTAATTGTAATTTCTATCAAAATAGTTGAGGTACATTGAATCTTGTTCATAAATTCGTGCAGTATATTGAACAAACAAAGCATTGCCAGTAGTTTTTTCGGTCTAGCTCGAGTGGCCCCGCTAGATCGATACACATCAGCTTCATTACGTACGTAGGCAGCAGGAAACGACGGAGTGACACTATTAAAAAACTCACACAGTATAACGGTATTTATTGACCAGCAGATGTGGGAAACATAGAGAAAGTTTTTTTTTTTGTGTACATGTGTCACTTGCTTAAAGAATCCTTCCTAAAGGTATTACCACTTAAACACTATAACTGTTTATTACAGTGCAACCAAAACTATCAAGATTTACAATAATAGTCGTGTTTTATCTATACACCTAAAGTTATTTAAAACTAACTAATAACATTATTAAAAGATTTTCTTTTCTTTTACAGTAAACTAACTCCAACAGCTTACAAAGCAATAAAAGTATAGTAAATCATACGTTTAGTCGATATCGATCAACCTTTTTATAAATAAATAAGACTCGCCAAGTTGTTTCATCTACGACAAAACTATAGAATAAGTAAAGAATTTGACAAAGCTATATTTATTAAGATAATATATATGCTGACCAGTGGCGTAGCGTGCCTTGTATCAAAATTTGTTGGGAGGCCCAAATGAAAGGTAAGATTTCTCACAAAAGAAACAAAATGCTTTAAACGGGGGAATACCGCAATAACCGATGTAGAATGTTGCCAACGTTTATCCCGGGAAAAAAAGAGATTGCTTTTTTGGCTTTTGTCATTTCTAAAGTGAAAACTCTATAGGCACGTATGACAGTTTTTTATGTTGTTTTCCCAGGAAGCACGAGATTAAGTGACATTGTGGATAACATTTTACTAATTTTTGCTTACACACGTTAGGGGCCCCTGTAGCCCGGGGGCCCCGTAACATTGATACGGCTGATACGGCGGTAGCTACGCCCCTGATGCTGACACTGATATAATCTAAAATGGTTACTTAATCAAGTTTGCGTTCAATATCTGAAGTATAGTGATAAGAAGTATTGCAATTGCAAACTCGCGATATACTAAAGTATTAAACTGTTACAATAGACTCAAGGGCAGCTACAGGCGTTCTGCGTCAATGATCCTCACATATTAGTGAGAGAAACGTAAAAGAATTTAATGTCTCATAAACACAGAACAAATTTGCGGTAAAACACAAAACAAAACAAAATATACATAAACAAATATGTATAAAAAAAAAACAATTATAATAATTTCGATCTAATAATAATTGCTATACAAAATAGCAACCCAGCCAAACACAGTGCTACCGCTTGTCCGCTCGAGAACGAGACTGTCGATAAACCTACACGGCATTGTGTACTTTTACCACTTCCGATGTAAATATTATAACTTTAGTTAGAATTTATTGAGCAGTTCAATATAACATACTTGGAAATGGGCACAGGCTATGGTAACCGCCTACCTAAAGAAGGGCCGTGTGATTGTTCATCCAAAATAATACTCAAACACTCAAATATTAGGACTGGTTCAGTTGTTTTGTTGCTACTATTCACCTTAAAGTGAAGTGGCAGCATCAGGCTTAACGAGGCCTTATATTTGAGTGCCCTTTGAATATTTTAACTGTTAGTCAAACTATTCTAGGCGTAACAAAGCCTAATGTCATCTACTTCATTAGTCCTTAGCAAATAATTAAAAACAATTATATTGCAATCTCATGGCAAGGGGTTACCATAACATATGGTTGCTTGCAACACCAGAGATATATCTTGTGTGTTGTCAAACCTATAAAATCCAAAAAAAATTAATAGGAGTTGCTACATACAGAAAACTAATGTTTATTCACGTGGCAGAGATATTTAACTGCAAAAAAAAGTCCTACTACACATCTCAGAAGTTCTGTAAAGAGAAAGAGTTGACACTTTCATGTCCAGTTTAAAAACTGTATTCATTTGTAACTAAATGTAATAAAAATACTGTTTTACGCCAAACAATGAACACCGGTAGCTTCCCTTGACTGTAAATTTAACTTTTTTATGACAATGTAAAATTCATCATGATTTTATATAAGTTTATTCTGTACAATACGGCTGAACGAAAGTACGTAGCTACGAAAAGCAATTTCACTCGCTATTGTGTAAATAAGGATCTTCTACGGTAACGGTAATATAGTAAATAGTTGTACTGCAAGCTCATATAAATATATATAGCAAAATTTGTCAAACACTTAAAATGATGATAAAATTAAGTAGTATATATGTTATGGACACTATATTGCCTGGGTAATATGAATAATGACAAGTAAAATTCGTGTGTTTATATAAATTTCATTATTTATCACATTGTCTAGCCCTTATGAATATTGCTACATAACTGTTAGGCAATGTGACACTTTAGGTACATTAGGCTGGGCGCTAGGACCAAAACCATACATGGTAGAACCATGATGCTTTGCAAATACGAGCTACTACAGATCGTAGTTTTTTCTATTCAGTTTAGAATTAAAAGCCTATATGAAAACTATTACGAAAGTACGGTTAAGTGTGTTATAACGGTGTGTCTGAAAGATGTCGTTAGGAGTAATTTATAAACTACGTATTTTTGCCATTACGATACGATTTTGGCCATTCTGACCTATCCCTATGCTCGTATAAGGGTCAGGACAAGTTTTTTGGCCCCCCCTCTCCCGCTTCTTACGCGCGCATCCAGGGTATCATGTACACTAATACTCAAATCAGTCCTGCCTGGAATTTATGAATAATAACCTATTTATCACTAGGTCCATAACATATACTCTACACTGCAAATTGTATTTGAATAGTCAATGTACTATTTATAAATGTGCAGTGAACTGACAAGCATACAAAACAGATCTTCGTTTAGGCAGATAAGGCAGTACAATAATTAAAAGCTTCAAAGTATTCACCTTTCAAGCGTCAACCACTTTATGGGGAAACGCCAACTTAATCGCTATGACAAGTATTAAAAACTCACAGCAACAGAATCTACATAAGAAACATTACTATTGTACTATATATTCTATTGAATGACTAAATCTCTAAACCAAGTATTTAAAAGATAAATTATCTATATTACACACCTTATTGAACTACACACGTAACTTACGAACAAAATTACTGAGCAATGTAGTGATGACACAGTTAAAACTGGTCTGAAGTTGGACCGTGTGCAAACCTCACATCGGTATACCCGCTGGGTTTTCAGTATATTATTTGTACTAATCAGCTTGTGTGAGTAACGACAGACCAATAATGTTACTGGAGAAATCCTCTACGTATCTTGACAACCCAGCAGCCAGATTACAGGTAACCAAATATAAGCGCATAGATACGTACTTTCGTTAGCCTTACACCGCTGTTAACATATTTTTTGGTACAATCGACAATGTTCAAGATATTTTGAAGCTATCGGCACAAGGTACTGGTAAAATAAGTAGATTGTCTTTTTGAGATGAACTATCTAATTTCATCATCTAAGATAAACACCAATCTTAGGCTGATAGTACGAACAATAAAGCGCTAAAGCAAGTCTCCAAATAATACAAATAATTTAGAAATCGAATCGAATCAATAACATCTCAAAACTATGTGACTCCTGGGAGACTTGCTTCAGCAACAAATTTATTTGTACTGCATTTCATAAATCTACACATAATCAGAGATATGACATCTCATAATATAGACAATTACTCCGATAAATAAGACATTTAAACACACAACATATAGCCATATTTATATAGTCGTGGCCGGTGTGATCGTAACTATTACACTATTGTAGATACTGAGATTGTAAAATGTTTAACACCTAAGGTTTCTGAATGTAAAATTCTAAATCCATGAACATGTGAATATATATTAATGTCCGGTTAGATACCGATAGCTCCTGGCGTGACGTAAGTATGGTATAAATTAACTTAAACTAGACGCAGAACTACTTTCTCGTTAAAATCATCATCGTCGTCCGCTTCATCCTCTTCCTGAAATTAAAACAAAACATGATAGTATATCAACATAGTTATTATTTTGAACACTAAAAGTAACCAAGCCTTCCTATAATTAGCTTCTTAAAGGCCCATTATACTATAGGAAGCACCTATGTTAGACATTGAACACTCCTCGCATAGGGTTGGGCGTTTAGTGCCTCGAACTAAAGTTAATGATCTGGCTTTTGCCTCGTTGAACTCGTTGGCTAGTTACATCAGCATATAATACAGTCGATGTTGAATCAACAGCTTGTACCGTAGTACATACTATTGATTAGTGTTATTTATTAGCTCAGTCAAATGAGGCTTTCATCTCCCTTAACTTAAACCATTAGCATTCTAAATGTAGTCTCAAGTCACATAAAATCTCTCTAATGATGTCGACTTCTATTACAAAATTGTAGAACATAAAATTCTCTACAAATTTTGTTCTGAACATTTTTTGTGTGCATTCCCATTGAGGGACCACATTTCAATTTTGAGCTTTTGAATGCGTCAGCCTTTAGTAAAAGTTCTCGAACAATTGTTGCCTCTAGTTTGTAAAAGTAGCCACTTCGGTTAAGTTACAATCGCTCAAAGGTCAAAAAAGAAAATATCAATTTACGTAGCATTCCAATACGGACGGCGAAGCAATAAGGAGGGTTATGATTTTGACCCGTTACTGTGTATGTTCATCATCTAGCTTTAAAGAACTAATTGACGGTTAAGTAAAAGTGTGTGAAAAGATCTATTTGCAAAAATAAATTAGACGTGACCCTTATGTTATCGATCAATTCCCAGTTTAAATGTAATTGTTGTTTTCTTCATCGTGAGACTACTTAATGCTTTTATTTGCCTTCTCATCAAAGCATATTTATTTTTATAAATTCCAACAGAATCGTCACATACAGTTTGTCTAAATAATGTTTCTTTGACTAGTTACATTTACTCAAGAGTTGAAAAGAGTTTCTTAATTAATCTTACAACGTGGCTCTCCTCACACGTGGTAAATCAGAAGTTCTTTGCTCAGTTTCAACTTTTTAAGGAAGCAACGTGACATTATGTACTTTCGACATCCAGGATAAGCCAATCACAATGTTATGTTATCCGGCCTCAAGGTTAGCCGGATATCGGGTATCCGGCGATACAGTTATTGATTTCATCTCTATTTATAATGCTATAATGAACAATTTGACATATTTTTTTAAAACTTGTCAGGTATTCGTCTAGTCATTAGTCACCACTTAGGAACCTTTGATTCCTAAGCATATTGGAATAATATTAGATGGGTCAATGACTTAGTCACAATGGCAGGGAGCCATTGGATGGAGGCAGCTTAACAACACTGTTCGTAGGAGTTTCTAGGAGATCACTACGTTCAGGACATTCTATAGCCGAGTCAGTGGTGACAATAACAATTATTTTTATACCAAGTGGATAGCAAACAAGGATACGGCCCGCCCAATGGTAAGCATAACATAACATAGACAGGATTTTTGATCATAGAAGAAAGACAAGTGGTAATATTAAGTACATACATCAAATCCGAAGCAAGTGTCAACCTCCTCCATTTTAATACTCCGATCACTGTTCCGCTTCGCCTGATTCTTGTATTTCTTCTCTAACACCTCCTCCTCGTCATCTTCTTCCTCCTCTTCCTCTGTAAGCCAGAAAGTGTTTTAGTGCCATTGATGTTTTAATTGTTTTGTCTACTGTAATAACGTAGCTTCTTATAGATTAAATAAATTATTCAAGAAATTAAGTAGAACACACAAACCTTTAGATGTTGTTACTTTGTTATATTTATTTATTTATATAAAAATGAATGTTTTGACAATAGTAGGATATGACATTACAAATAATTGATTCACACAAATCTCTACAATTCTACTAATTAGACACGTAGAAAATAACACTATTTGTCATACATATATTATGTGAAACAGATAATGTACAAAGGGCAGTCTTATTGCTAAATGCAATCTCTTTCAGGTAACCTTAGGATGGATCAAAATGATTCAGATAGGCAGTGGTAGTTGGTGGTGATTTAAAGAATTGTAACAAAACAACGTAATAATACTAACTGTCAACGCATTCCACAAGCGTATAGCTTTAACAGTAAAAGTGGAATGCAGTGGCATCTCCAGTTTCAAATCTTCAGATGATGTTAGACATTTATCATGTGTGTAAAGGAACTTGAACCGTCCTTTGATAAAAAAAAGGGACTTTAGGCTTTGAATAAGATGTAAAAACCAGTCAGATATAAAGAGGAACCAATTGGACTTGACAATAAACTACAGTATTTGGTGGGGAAAGGCTGGAATCATATATTATGGAGTATTCCCATCATATCTGCTCTCATAAAGCATTAGAAAAGACCTCGTAACCAGTCAAGATTCGTACGAAAAGATTTGTATTTAAAAGTAATTATGCACCATATTGGTTACAAATCCTAAATAATTTTAAGTTATTTGGTTATTATATTATAGTATTTAAGTTAATTACTCAGCCGATCACAATTAAATTTACCATATACGCTGTCCGAGAAGAACATACCTTTCATCCAGAAAAAGATTGTTTCCAAAGACACTATTTCAAAAAACCAAAAGCTAGTAAAACATATTATTATTACCTGCTTCCTCTTCATCCATGAAATCAGGGGCGACCACGGCAACTTGTTGCTCAGTTCCATCTTCTAGTTGGATCACCTCTAACACCACATATTGCTGGCCATCCCCATCAGCCACAGTGACAAGCTCACCCCGTTTCAACTCATTGTTCGCTAACCCCAGTTTTATCAGCTCGGATTGATCATCGGAATCTGGGCTCTGAACATCCTGTGGCAATGTACAAGCAACTTGAATGAAGTAACATAATAATGGAATATTACAATTTACATGCAATTCTTAATTTTATGTGAATTCGCTATACACATCATATGCTAAATATTCAAGTTTAATATGAATGCGGTCAATATGTAAATATGTATTAAATGTAAGCTATATGTAATTTAGGATGAGCGCATGAAGGAATTAAGGTTCTTTCGCTCTATCTATATACATATATAAAAACAGTGTGTCACATTGTTGTTCGCAATGAACTCTTTAACTAATTAACCGATTTTGTGCAGTTTGGTCCAACCCTATTTTTTATTGCAAATTATCTAGCCACAGCAACGCGTGGCCGGGTACCTAATATATATATTTAATGGATTGGATAAATTGTATCAAAATATAGTAAATATTGTAAAAACTAATTAAAATTGCGCTTTCTGTGAAAGTTGCCTTAACTAATATATGAATAATTAGTATACAAGATATGCGCAGAATACACAAATGGCATAAAAAAAAAAAATCAATTCGCGGTCAGTATTTTTCGTTGCGCTAACACTTTTTTAGGCTAGCCGGCCGGCCACTAAGCGTCGTGTAACGAGCAATAAGGAACTTTGCTACAAAAATCGCTGTGATTTAAATACATATTAGCTGTGGTTGCAAGGCACATGTTTCGCATGTTTACATTCGTCGTTCGGTTTCTGTTTCCGTTGAACAGACTGATGGTTAAAATATTGGTTGCTTATGACTATTGCTTATTCTATTTTAACACCACAGCTAAACGCTTTCTAAACACAGAAACAAAAAACACTAAACCTTACAGAAAGTGTTGATGTCAACACATTCTTAAGGTTAATGTAACAAAATTTTCAGGCAGCAGCACAAACAACACTAATATAGATAAAAATCGCCATAGTCATCATCATTATTTGCAATAACGAGTTGCTGTCGTTAGCTAATGGCTTAATGCTTTAAAATAGACACTCAATAAGTTACATACTAGAAATTATACTAGAAGTAGTAGCCTTCTTTTAAGCATAAATAAATGATGACTTATTTATGCTAAAGGAAAGCTTACAACTTCTGACAGTGGTCACATAATGCAGCATAATAAATAATATCACAGCACAGCAATGGTCAATGTTTGAAACAGTGTTGGGCAAAATTAATTTGTTCTTACAATTAAAGATTAACAATGATTCATTGTTAATCGTGACTACACCCATCATGATTGACGATTAATGATTAATTTACAAATATATGATGGTTTTTTTTTAATAAACATATAAATACATAATATATATAATAAATGTATACCTACATAAATATAAGTATATATATCTTTATGTTTGCCATCGTGTACACGACCGATTAATTCATAATTTTAATTGTTTTGTGTAAACAATTAAAAAGTTGATTATGATTAATTTAATGGGATTTTGCAATTAAAAAAGCTCAATCTAAATAATTTTATTGTAAACTGCAATTAATTTTTAATTATTTATTTATGTCAATAAATTTATTGCAATTAATTTTTTGATTGAGATAAATTTTTTAATTGATTGATTATTTCCCAACTTTGGTCTAAAATATAATTTTTAATTACTTTTCTTAGACTTTATTCCTTAAAAAAAACATGAACTGGTAAGCCGTGGTCTTGTAGTCGTACTAGTACACGGAGTTCACATTCTTCTTTACATATATATGTGTATGTATAGTTTTCGTATATAGCTGGTTGGCGACTGTGACAACCGGTAAAGGTTATGTATGACATATTTATTGATAATTTGCGGAGATGACAGTTCATAACTAACTAACACAAGCAGTAAACTTAACAGTGGGACGCACAGCTAGTAGATTATATCTTATAGTTTAATATTCTAAAGTAGAAAGTAAACAGCGAGAATGGAATAGAATGAGTTTTTAGAATCTAGATATACATAGAATTATCTATATTGAAGGTACAAGTGAAACTAATACAGACTAGCCGAGCTTGATAGTTCATAAAGCGATGCAGTTTTGCATTTTCATGTTTAAATAAAGCACAATAAAAACAAAGATGTTATTTTGAATTTGAAGATACAAATATTAATTCAGATTGTTTTTATGTTTAAATAAAAATGTTTGTTATATACACTAATGTATTCTTTATTTGTTCATCCAAAAATGATAACAATCTTTCTTCTCTTGTCTTTAGATATTCCCAGCTGATCAAGCAGTTTAAAGCAGTTCCCACCACAATAATATATTGCAACAAAACCATATATATACCTAATACTAAAGGTTAATAAAATTATCTTTTCTCACCTTAAGATCGCCATTAATATATTTGACCTTCCTCTGCCGGCCAATTTTGAGTGCGAGGGCCCTCTCTTGATGTCCAGACTCTGGGTCATGGAGAGCCAAGTGCCGGATGAGATTGCCCTTGTGTGCAAAGGTACGCTTGCATTCATGACAAGTGTGAGTCTTCTCCTTAGGCGGCTTTGGAACATATCCAGGATTGTGATACAAGTTCTGATGACGACGGAGGAGTTGCTTCTGCCTGTATTTAAATAAATATTAATTATAAATTAGTCCCACAGCATTAATTAAGGTTTTGCGATCGATTCCCGGGTCCATAAAATTTATATAAGTATTTTTGCAGCATGTAAACAGCATGGAACAGCAATCTGGTAACGCCGGGTAGACGGTAACAGACACGAATCCTCTTATGTGGGACCAAAACTATGGATTTTTTTTTTAAAGTTTGATGAACATCAAACAAAGGTCTCAGAGCATTTTAGCTGGTTGCGAAGCCGCCGAAATACCTTAATTAATACACTTACACAGGTGTGGTAGGGTTGTTAGAATTTCAAGCAGAAGTGACATGATAGACAACAGACGAGAGATGTCTCCAGTGTTAACAGGTATAATAATACCTTTAACACCTTCGTATTCACCACCACCACCATCAAGAAGTCTTGTTTGTCTCGACTAATTTAGATTAAGCATAATTGTCATTCAAAAAGATATTTCTACACTAGTGATATAAGAGAAATAATCTGATTTTTGTATAAGAAGTAAATAAAGCAATGTTAACAATAAAGGTGTTATGTCGTTTATGTTAAAATCTCTGAGCTAAATATATAATAAAAATTGGCAAAGTAGCATCAACAGCAGATTTCTGCTCGAATTAAAGCCGGCCGGCGCCCTGGAGAAGAACTTTCATCCTATAGAATATTCTTAGCAGCAAGTGAATGGGAACACCATACTCCATTGCAACCCAGTACACTAGCGACACGCTTGTTTGGTAAATAGTGGTAAAACAAACACCATCTCTGGAACAAATTGTCGCCTGTGGTATTTCCAGACCGATACGACCTTCAAACCTTCAAGAAAAGAGCGTACTCCTATCTCTAAGGCCGGCAATGTACTTGTGACTCTTGAGTTGCAGGTGTCCATGGGCGACGGTAATCACTTACCATCAGGTGACCCGTCTGTTCGTTTGCCCCCCTATAATATTAAAAAAAAAATCTGCTATTCTCACACATTGACAGAGGCTACTATTTTCCCCATACCAAATCCAAGAGGCAATTTTGTTTTGTCTAATGATAGTATTATTGACCAGTTAGTTGCTTGTGTTGCTGGGTGGGATTCGAACCCGGCACCACTTGATCGCAAGTCCAACGCGCGTCTTGTACAACAAACACTGCAATAACTACACTGACCTGAAGGATTGATCGCATTGATCACATACGAACGGCTTCTCGTCCGTATGTTTCAGCATGTGCGACTTCAAGTGACGCAGGGTAGTGGAAGCATAAGGGCAGAGCTCACACTTGAAGCACTTCTCTCCCTCGTGAGTCTAACAAAAAAAAAGGTTGAAATTAACTTCGAAATTTGAAAAGTAAGAATTTAGTTTCGTTTTTTAGGGTTCTGTACCCCAAGGGTAAAAAGGGACTCTATTACTAAGACTCCGCTGTCCATCCGTATATCCGTGTATCTCATGATCCGTAATGGTAGACAGTTGAAATTTTCACAGAATGTGTATATCTGTTGCTGCTATAACAACAAATAATAAAAATTAAAGGGGCTCTCCCCTACTAGAACCGAATTTTTTTCGGCTTATAGTATTAAATCTTGTACGATGGTGTGGAACCCTTGGGCAAGTCCGACTCGCACTTGACCGTTTTTTTTATTTCTAGTTCTCTTCTTTGCACGCATATCCTTTTAAATCAAAATTCTACATTCAATCAATTGATCAACTTATTATATTATATATTAACTTATTATTATATATTAAATTATATATATAACCTAGATAATTAATGTGTCATGATTTCAGTTAATAAGCATATTGCAGCCGCTTATTTAGATAAATGTATGTAGTACTAGCAATCCGCACCCCGGCTTCGCACGGGTACAAATTATACACCAAAACCTTGCTCATGAATCACTCTGTCTATAAGTGAAAACCGCATGAAAATCCGTTTAGTAGTTTTTCAGTTTATCACGAACAGACAGACAGACAGACGCGGCGGGGGAAGTCCCCCGCTGTTTTATAATATGTAGTGATGTAGAATACCATCGATTTGGCCATAAATCTTCCACATGTCGTCTGTGAACTATTTCAGACACAAGTTACGTCGCGAATCCGTATAAAGAGACACGAAAGAGCAATAAATTTCTTACCTTATTATGCATTTTGCACGAGTAACGGTCGGGGAAAGACTTGCCGCAACGACGACACTTGAGCGGTTTGTCGGATGTGTGCAGTTTCTGCACATGTATGCGCAAGTCGGTCTTACGTCCGCACTTGGCTGGGCACAACTCGCAAGCATAGACCGGCTTCTCAGATACTGATAAGAAAAATTAGATCATTTTAAATGATTATTGTGTCCAACTGATTGAGTAACGGTAAACACCTATTTTTACGGATGTGTACTTAGCTAGTAAAAAAGGTGAATAAAGATCTGACTGAAAAATAAAGTTATCACACCCATATTCAATGTTCCCTCATAACTAAAATTCTGGCTGAACTCTCTTCTAGATATTTTTTATTTAAGGTAAGAAAACCAATAAAATTCGAAATGTTTTTTAACTTACGTGGAAGGTTTGGCGTTTTTCGATTCAATTCGGTTTTAAATTTGACTCAATTATGTAACACTGTATCCACATTCAGGATCATGTGAGGTAAATATTTACAGCTAATTTACACTCCAAGCCTGTATGTAACCCTATAATGTAACTCTGGCGGTTCTTCCCACTCGTTGAAAAGCTACACCATTGCTGTTGATTTCTATAGAAGTCTGCTGTATTTTCTTATATTTTATTGTGTCTTACTTGTCGTATAAGAGAATTCCACTGCGGTATAGTGAATTTTGCATATCAACATTTCTCAATTAGTTGACGTAGTGATCAAAGTCATTTATTTGCTCGAAATAAGTACATTTATAACTGAAAAATCTATAATGAATATATGTACCAAAAGAAATCTGCATGCCACTTGACGGTGGAACATGGTGATACACAATTCATGTATTAACCACTTTATTTAAGATTGTGTATCGCAAGATTAAATGATTTGATTTGAAGTATATATAATATTCATTTTATTCTTTATAACACAAATTCTGCAATTGAATAAAAACACTTTTCTACTAGCCACCTTCGCAGTCTACGTCTATTCTCTTAAAGTTTTCTATATTTTATTATAAACTTCGATCACCATCTATGACAATTTCTTTGGTATAACACGGTAAAGCATTTGTCATAACTAATTTAGTTTTATCCCTTGAGGCACTGCATATTTTTATGCGTTTTAGTAAATACAGGTGGATGATTTCTAAAAAACATGGATATTTCGAGTATTATGTCAATCATATGGATGACTTCTCACAGAGTCGATAGTTTCTGTTTATAATTAAATACTCTTTTATTAAGTCTAATAAAAAGGTTTTTTTACATACCGTTATGGATAAGTTTGTGCGCCTTGAGCGAGTTAGATTGTGTGAAGCGCATGTTGCAGTGATCACACTTGTACGGTTTCTCCCCGGTGTGGGTGCGCAGGTGACGCTTCAGCTTGAACGTGTCCGGAGAGGCGTAAGTGCAGTGTGGGCACTGTCAACAACAACAAATTAACACTAAGTTCCTGTTCCACAACCACTGTATAACAGAACCTGGCCAGGGTTAATGCTGGGATGGTATTTTGGAATTGAATCACTAAAACCACCATGTTGCTAGTGTGCGATTCGACTAAAAGAACTTAACATGAAACAGTCAATTTCAACAATTTAAAATAAGTAATTAAAAATATAAAGTTTAGATGTTTGTTTGCCTTTATACGTATCATATATAATATCATATAAAATAAGCTCTGAAGGGACTTATTGATCATAATTTCATATTTTTTATAAATTATTTTCATTTAAAATAACCCACTTTGTTCAATCCTACTGAATAAAATTGGTTCAACAAGTTTTAATTTGCTGATGCTGAAATGCAACTGGTATTATGTTTGACATGAAGCATGTGCTTTTAAAATTGAAAATTGTACAATAAAAAACATATTTTCCTATTGTTAAAATAAACAATCAGTTGGTAGCCGTCTATATATTTTAATTAATTAATTAGGGTTCTATATAACTTATAAAAAAAAGATTTAGGTTACAGCTTAATATGACTTGATATATATTTAATTAACATATAATTAAATATATATTTTTAAGTTTGTTATATTTTTAATTATAATTAAATGATTTGACGGTAGCAACATTTGACGTCACAAATTGTTATTTAATACAAGTTTCTAAAGAATGTTATGTTTTGACGTTTAATAAAGTAAAACTATTCGAACAGTTTTAACAGTAAACTACAGTTGATATGAAACAATCAACTATTATTCCCACTCACTAGTGGAGATATAATAAGGATATGACATGCTGTATTGCTAGAGGTCCAACCTGTGACTCCACAGTACAACAAAAACTCAAATAACTTTTTTTTATTGTGTACTAGCAACCCGCCTCGGCTTCGCACGGGTAGCAGAGACATTTCTTGTTTTTTCTTTTTTTTTCCTTTCTTTTAAAAAAGACAACTCCCGCATTAGGAATTACTCCTGTGTCGCGGGGGACTTTACAAACATACAAACAACGGACACAAAGAACACCCAGACTTGGTGGGAATCGAACCCACGACCTATGGCATAGCAGTCAGGGTCACTAACCACTAGGCCAACAGGCCAGTCTAAACAATCATCGTTTTTAACAATCATCAACATATTTCAAACAATTTACACAAAACCATAACTAATTATACATCTAAACCTTCCTCATAAATCACTCTGTCTATTAGTGAAAACCAATTGAAAATCCGTTTAGTAGTTTTTCAGTTTATCGCAAACAGACAGACGCGGCGGGGGACTTTGTTTTATAATATGTAGTGATTGGAATATGTGTTTGTCTTCCAACTCACCTGATCAAAAGTGATGATGAAGACGAAGATGGTACACGTCCTATCCAAAAGAAACCTATTCACTCTACTCTTGAACGTTACAAGATTATGCAGGACAATGTGATTGGACCATTATAACACTAGCTGCTAAGTGGCTGACAGAGTGATTTACAATATCAAGTTTTTTTATTAATTGTCTCACCTGGTATGGCCTCTCGCCAGTGTGGCAGCGGACATGTCTGCGCAGTTTGGACAGCTCAACAGAAGCGTAGTCGCACTCGGTGCATTTGTGCGGCTTCTCGTGAGTGTGCTTGTAACGGACATGACGCACCAGCTCGCCTGTACACAAAAACAACATGAAAGTGACAAAGAACAAACAATATTCGATGTTAACGCATCGAATCTTTAAGTCGGAAAGATATTCGATAATATGATAAATCGGGCTTGTACAACTAGTGGTAAAAAGCTAGTGCTTTTGCCCGCGGCTTCGCTTGCGTTCGTCAATCAATGCAGTCATCATACGAAACAGTTATTTTTCTGGATGAAGTTTCTATGACTTAAGTGTGTCAGAGAATGTCAGTCTTTTTTCTGTACCAACCTCTGACATTATGTGTACGCAAACTTTTATGACGATCCGTAACAAACTAACGCACATTCGCATTAATAGTATGATTAATGCAATCCATCTCTATTTTTACTAAATCAGAAAAAAAAGCCGAGGATGAGATTAACCTGTATCGAAACACCATAGATTTTTGGTGACTATAATTTACCCGTAGAAATAAGAATAGTGCAAGTAATACTGGCTAGTTTTCATAGTTTATTACTACTAATCATACAATATACACAGCTGAACATAAGACAATTCTAAACAACAAGTGATGATGATTGTTCCGACCGATTTCGGCCATGGCGACCACGGTCAGATGCGCAGGATATATTAAGGTACACAAGTGTACGCGCGAAACACAGGTGCACATACTCATCACATACATATACATAGCACATAAAAATGTGATTTATGGTAACCGCTATGTTTGAAATTTTAACAGTATTTTCAATTTGCTTATAAAAATACTAAATCAAAATCAAAATTATTTATTTCAAGTAAACCCATTGTAGGTATTTTTGAATTGTCAGGAGGAGTCAGCCAGTATAAGTCGGTCGTGAAGCTGCCTGTTCCAAAACGTAGATCCTATGGAGAAGAACAGGCAAGAAACTCCAAGGACACTTTTTCCAACTTTTTTTTTTTACAAAGTTATTTGTTACATTAGCTGTTTTTGGAAAGAACATAGACTACTTTTCAAATGTCAAAGAAGTGGTTCATAAATGTTGAAGACAATAAGGGTATGTTCCGATATACTGCGAGCACTGTTCAGTGCTCGTACTGGGGAGAAATTCGTTCCGTTATAGACTGACAGTATACTGTTGCAGTATATCGTAGGGAAATATATGACGTCATAAACGTCGCCATTTTTGTACTGCGAGCACTGAAGTTACGAGGTAAGGTACTCTCTGTGCTGTCACACAGTCACTTTTATAATGCGATTTAACAATTGACTTGAATTGGCAACTGACAGTATACGGGGCTGCGTTCCGTTTTAAACAGTAACCAGTATAACTAAATTGACGTCACACCTTACAGTCCTCTCAGTGTAAATCGGAACACACACTTAAATTGCTAATTACTGTTTTTTATTTGTGGGTAAAATAAAATAAAAATATATAATTTTATACTAGGCACTAATGTCTAAGAAATAAACCGACAACTAGAGCGCGAACTTACCAGAGGTAGTGAAGGGACTGTTGCAATACTTGCAGACGTGAGGCTTGACGCCATTGTGCATGTTCACGTGGTTCTGAAGCGAAGCGATGGTCTTGAAGCCGCGTTCACAAACGCTGCACTTGTGCGGCCGGTCCTCCGAGTGACTCTTCATGTGACGGAGAAGTAGGTACCTGTAGATGTGTACTTATACGTTAGCAAGACTAATAATACTAATATCCTGCGACATATTATACGCAGGGATTTCTAGATCCATATTAAGCTGATAAAAAGTAGCCTATGCGTTAATCCAGATCTTCACCTATCTATATACCAAGATTCATCGCAATCGGTTCAGTGGTTTTTGCGTGAAAGAGTAACAAACAAAGAAACATCCATCCAAATTTTCACATTTATAATATTAGTGGGATGATCATATCCTACAAGAACGGAGCAGTAGCTACATAATTGTTGGCAAGTGCGTAAACGAAATGCATGATCCAAACTGATTAATAACGGTTGGTTATTACAAAACATTTGCATTACCACATTTTTTTAATTGTCTATTCAAAATTAACTATAATAATAACTTCATACGTCTCACACACACGGCCGTCTGGTCTCACACTAGGCAGATCCTGTACTATGGCAACCAGACTGCTGACAAACATACTTAAATATTTCTAAATACATACATATTATACATAAATTACACTATAGATTGTAACTTCCCAGTGAACTAGACAGAATGATTGAAGACAAGAAAGCGGAAAAGAAATATTAATATTTCAATACGCGTTTGTAAAACGAATAATTCTTTCAAAAAAAAACTGACTTCAACAAAAAAAACTATTCCATAAAAGACTTATATATGGTTTTCTCATGGATGCCATTGTCAGAACTGGACCAAATTGTGATTTGAATGGCCACACGGGAAGCACCAGCTTTCAAATAAAAAAAGAATTATCAAAATCGGTTCACCCAGTCGAAAGTTCTAAGGTAACAAACATTAAAAAAAACAGTCGAATTGAGAACCTCCTCCTTTTTTGAAGTCGGTTAAAAATAAAACATCTCTTAGCCCTCAATAAATATAAAACATGATGAACTTTTTGGAATACGGTTGTATAGTCTTTAGTTTGCTTAAGACACGTGGCTATGCGGGAAAGTAGACCACGTGGTCTACTTTTTTTTTATATTTCTTCCACGGAATACGGAACGATAGATTTCTTAATCAGACCAATGTTTACTTCGTTAGGTAGTTAGGTATAAGGACTGATCATAGAATATAAAAACCAATATCTTAGCATAAAAAGTTCCTCATAGACCGGCAGTTAAAAAAAAATTATAGCCTTACTTTTTACAGGAAAAAAATATACAGTACTAGTATCGATAAACTATCGATGACGTAAATTATAAATAACATTACTTCGTAGTCCATGCTTAGATTCCTATTTACAAAAACTGCCTTTGTATCATCATTCATCATACTAGTTATAACTATTAATAATTCTGTAAAGATGTAGAACAATCAACCGCAGGAAAGCATGTGGTATACAGCTACAATTGTACCACGTTGGTTACGATAATCCACAATATAAAACGGTAATAAATATTTAATATAGGTACATATAATATAATATATATATTTATATATATATAATAAGCAGACAATACATATAAGTATATAGTAACTATAACCATGACACCATTTTACAAGACATGAAGACCAGGCGTCGAAAGTTCTAGCAATACCGAGATGCTACCGAAAGTAGTAGAATACTCACGAGCAGACTAAATTTTATCATAGTCTAAAGTATTGAATCGATTAAATACCTATATTTCATTATACCTTAATACCACAAGTACTGTGCTAAACCATACCGCAAAGTATTGGTCCAGCCATGTGCTCCATGTGCCTAATACAATTTAATTAACTACAAAGTAAATACAGTAGAACTCAAAACGAAATCTCAAAAGATAACTAAAAATACCTTTGAAACATCGGGCTCCATAATCTTCGTGTTCGTCTATTCATCTTCAATTAAATTATAGGTTTTTAATAAAAGTATGCTTAAAAGTAAGTAAAGTAAAATAAAATAAAAATAAAAGCAATAATTTAAGTAGAATAACTTGTTAACTTTTTAAGGCTACATCGTGAAGTGTGTTCTCGAGAGCGAGCCGCGAGAAAATGGCCGAATAACTCGTGATCATAAATGTGCTAGAGATGATTCAATATCATTGAAGTTAAAAACGTTCACAAATACCGTTTAACAAACCAATTAAACCAAGTCAATTATTTTTGACTACCCTACATTGTTGTACAGAAATGCCTATAGAATGAAAGAGTAAATTGTCCTAAAATTAAGTTGGTAATACGTAATATATGATGTTAATTAATAAATCAATTAAAAAACACGTACGACATGCTATAAAAAGACAGAAAAAAATTAAGGGCAACTATTTTTAACACGTTACTAAGCCAAATACTTTTATCAATATTGAAATATGGTACACGATCTGTGGCAAGTACCCTCACAAAATATATGGAATAATTTCTAGAAAGTTCGGTATTGAAATCTGATTTAGAACATTTTTAGTTTTACCGCCTTTTAACCTGTTTATTTACTTATCTTGTAACATGTCTTTCAGTTATTTTATAAAGTTTGTCAGGGATTTATAACGTAATGAAATAATAATGTAGGCTGCAATCACAAGGTTTCGTATTTTACAATATTGAAGAGAACATTACACCACTTTAATATATCACCAACGGATGATTAAGAGTGCTGTATTGAGACAAACATGCACTATAAATACACGCATTCGTGTAGAAATCTTGAATGTGATGTTTCAGAAAAAACGAGTATCTATTGAGAATGAATTGTCATATGATAAATCTTACACTATGATGAGAAAGAAATGTCCTATGGACCAGAACTTGGGAATTATGTGTACATTTATAAATACAATAAAGCCGAAGAGTTTGTTTGTTTAAACGCGCTAATCTCTTGCAGTTTTATAACCTACAACTTTTTAAGTTGTGATGATGTTCTAATTATGTCACAAATTATATTAGGTATTTTCTACAGTATGTATATATTTCTTGAAAGCAACACTAATGAGATATTTAAGTTTTTTCCTGTTTGTATTTAAGTAATTCTCTATTAAAATGTAATAGATCCGTCTAATCAATACCATAAAAGTCTGCTTTGCGGAAATTCCACTCAGACTAAAACCACACGGTGTTCTTTCATAAGCGAGTCTTGCAAGGGTATATCCTAGGAAAAAGGCCTCGAAAACCGAGCTGATCTTAGCCGGCTCTTAAACAGTAGGTAAATACAACATTGCGTGTGGAGGTGCGGGGAGCTTTGCCGACCTTCCGGTTAAGTAAGGTGTGCGCACGCACCACCGTCTCAGGCCTGCTTCTGCTAGGGTCACGAGCAGGTGACGCATAATTCTGGCCAACAGACGAGAAACGAGCATTGCCCAGAAGCGACTAACTGTGACCGCCTTAATGCAAAGAAAACGTTACTAAAATATTGTCTATACTGAAGTATTATAAATCACCGAACAGTGATTTTTTTTTACATTATAAGCGGGTGAAACCGCGGCGCCCAGCTAGTCGTTAATAAAGTCATAAAATTGCAACTATATTTGATTCCAGCTATCGATTACCATTAAATTATAAGAACCATGATAAGTAGAAATTTACTAAAACCGTATGCTTCTGGCAAAGACGTTGAAGGTTATCGTGGTAAGTTATCATCTATAAAAATTGGTTGTCTGTAAAGTCGGTTTGCGGACGATAATTTTACGTGATAACGTCATAAGAAAACATTGATGATAAATTACATACTTTTATGAATTGAATTGAATTATTATCACTGATTAACCATTATTTTGTATAACATAAAGGAGTTAATTGAAAATTACAATTTTTTCGATAAATTAACATTTATTTGCACTCGTTAATTCAAATATTTTTTTACTTAAATTATACAGATTAATTGACTTATAAAGTGATGAGTGAGACTTTATAACATAATAGAGTCACAAGCCGAACGCTTAGGCCGATCGTGCTTCTCTCTCTTGTTCCGCGCTCTCGCTTGCACGCTCGGCTCAGGCAGAACGTGACAATGAGTCATGCTTTTTCGTGCGTGCAGCCGGATTTCATCGATTTATAAGACGTTATCATGTCAAAAAATAAGCAAAATTGCTCATGTCCATATTGTTCTTTAGTCTTGTAATGAATAAGTAAGATTTTAAGACAAGAGCGAGAATTCTTAATTTACTACAGAATTAAAGGAAAATCGTTATTGGGGCGTCGATTTCCAATTACCAATGAAAACCCTCAAGGAACAGACAAGAGGAGGACTTCCGAAGAGTGCAAAAAGGCAAATGTTTTTTCCTAAATCATCGTCACTTTGCCGCACCAAAATACGTCCAAGACCCAAGTTAGCTGAAGATCTTCCTGTGGTGACAAAAGCTTTGGATAAAAACGATATTTCAGACCGTGCTGGAGCTGCTATTGCGTCCGCCACTTTACAAGAATTTGGTTAATGTTTTGTGGATCGGAGTATAGTTCATCAAGCTCGAAAAGAGAGGAGAAAACTTTATTAGTTCATTTACCGACGACGTACTTAGCAAATACGTCATCCGCAACCCGAACCAGGAAAACTGGAATAAATAAGTCACCTAGACAGTGCTAATCAAATCGATACAAACACAAATTCAAAATGTAAAGTTTCGCCTCATGAGCCTAAGAAAATGAAACGAAAATTACACTTTTTCTTCTTTTTTTTTATAATTATTGTTTTACTACAATCGGTCTACTTTCCATTGGGACATTCAATCCCACTAATATTATAAATGTGAAAGTTTGGATGGATGGATGGATGGATGGATAGATGGATGTTTGTTACTCTTTCACGCAAAAACCACTTAACCGATTGCGATGAAACTTGGTATGTAGATAGCTGCCCCTCGGTTTCACCCGTGTAAGTCCCGATCCCGTGGGAATATCGGGATAAAAAGTAGCCTATGCGTTAAACCAGGTCTCCAGCTATCTACGTTTGTGCATACATACATACATCCATCCATCCTTTCACATTTATAATATTAGTGGGATTTTTTATTTAATTTACTCCATATAGGAGCAGACTTGTATAATAATAACAGTATTTTCCCCAGGGTGAAATACCGTTTGCTCTAGTAAGCACACCAAGCCCTTGTAGTTGCCTGGATGAGATTAGACATAGATTCATATGGTTGATGATTACTTACCGCCTATGACTAGTGTAAGAACAGAAGTTGCATGTAAAATGAGGTCGCACATGCTTCACTCGCTTGGTGGTTGCTGTCTTGGGCTTGCCTTCAGCCTCTTCTTCCTCTTCAGATGCCTCCTCACCAGCTTCCTCATCTTCAAAATTGTATACATCCTCATTGCCTTTTTCCTCCTGCTACAAGAATAAATACTATATTGGTAAAAAATTGTTAATATTGTCTCCTTCCAAAAATATTTTTAACGGAGATTGTGGCTATAGCGCTATGCCCCGGTTTAATAAAGCTGATCACCATTTTATGACATGGCAAGACCAATATCAGGGGGTGTTATACTTTTTGCAAGATCCTTAGGAGATAAACCCAATACTCTACCTCAATCTTCAATCAAAAATCAATTCAAATTCAACTTTCAATCTATACTCCAAACAAGCTTAATCATGTTGTGTTGTCAAACAATTTTTTTTAAATTAAACTTAGAAACTAGTGCAGGGGTAAATAAGGATATCAAGTTAATTAATCAACTTCTTCTCGAGTTTTACGAGCATAAGATGTCTGCATTATGGAAGAACTTTTATTCAAGAATCTATATTTTTAAGAAATATATTGATAGTGGACATTTACAGTACAGTATTTCCTTTCTTCTTACCTGGTCTAAATTAAGATCAATATTGACAACGGGTTTGTTCTCTTCTTGAACAACAAGCACATAACTGACTTCTCCAGTACTTGACTCAGAAGGTACGAGTGTCACGGTTTGGTACCCCTCAGTGGCCTCAGTGTCCACAATCATTTGTTCTTCTTCACCTATGACCTGCAAAATGGAAATACATTATTATTAGATTAAATGTTGGCAGACTGTCTAATGCAGTTGCTTTACTCTCCTGAACAAATTTATTATTAAAATAAGAAATATTGCTTTGTACTTTTACTCGAAAAACCCTTCAACATTTAAAAAAAAAGCAGATGATCTTCGAACGGCTGAACAGATTTTCTTGAATTATACCTAAGAACTCTCTCGGATCAATGCACCATTCAATCAAAAAGAAACGCACTTAAATTGGTCCATTTGTTTGGGAGCTACGATGCCACAGACAGACCTTGCTAGTATTACTTAACCTTGTAATGTGCTAACCTACTCGGTTACTTCTTAGCCACGAGCCCCTCAAATCCAATAAAATAATATATAGAATATAAAGGGCATGAATTTATGTTATGCAAGCTACATGCCCGATGGTATAATTATTTTTTACCTGCATAGCTGATAATTACATAGTGCTCTCACCAACATTCAGCCACTCATACAATTTCATGGTTTTAGGACTACCGTTTTAAGGTTGTACATTGCATGTCTAATAATAGATTAATCTTAAAAGGCCTTAATTAATAACTATCTGCTGCAATTCAATTTATTGACAAAAAAAATACTTCTAATATTTTAAAAAACTATTTTTAGTAACAGTTTGGGAAAACTGCAAGTTGTTTTGCAAAGCAATTACTGATGCCTAGAAATACATATTTGCTCGAATTGCCCACCCTATCACAAAGGAACTCTGTCAATCCTGATACATCAGCGAAAAGACAGAACTATGCTTGCAGTGCTGAAATGTTCGTATTTCTTTTTTGTTGCAGAGACCACTTTACTTGGATGTTAGCTATATGCATATCTGAATCTTTAACTTTTGTTTACATTACAGAAGACATTGTGACATTCATCAATGGTTAATTTTCAGTTTAAAACAGGACAGGACTAACAAGACTTCAAACAAAATTAACCTTACCACATTATCATCGGGCTCAGTTTGCAGTGACACCAAATTCTGGTTGTCCCCTGCTGGCTGGTAGTAATACCTTCCTTCTTCATCCACAAAGTATGTGACACCAGTAGCGGATTCTTCATCTTCAGTGCTGTTCACTAAAGAAAACAGTAATTTGTCAATCATTTTATGTACTCACAACTAATGAACCAATGAGAACTTGATGTTTCTCCACAATTTAAAGTGTTTTTGAGAAAACTAGTGAATTATTCTCATGATTCCACTAGTAAAACGGTGTACGAGCAGCATTAGACATGCAACGGGTGGTCCATAGTAGAGAAGGGAGAAGTCTCATGAAAATGTTGTAATTTAAAGTCACATTTATCAAATCTTTAATTAAAGGTTATTTGTTTTTAGTATTCAATATTAAATTAGGAGTACCTAATTAGCATTGATAAATTATGGTTTTATTTTTAATTTTTTTGAACAAAGTAAAGTAATTAATTTGCTGAAATACTTGCAAAAATGCGTTTTGCCATTTATTCTACATAAATCGAAAAGTCCTTCTTCAATACATCAGAATTTAACTGTACCCAATATTTAATAGATAAAGTAGCTCATCATGTGCCTAATAAACACACTAATCAGTATTATCAGTACCCGCGGATAAACATTTTTAATAATCCGGTACATCACTAATTTAAATTAAATTATTTTTGTCGTTACACTAAATCCAAAAAGGCGTATCTACTCCAAATTAAATTAATAGAATTTTGATCATGCAACTGTGTCATTAAGAGCAATATAGTTTGTACAACAGTACTTGTCTAAAAGTGTATTCTTTTACGTTGGCCTGAGAGTAAGTGAAACCGGTTCTTTACAACCTCGCAGCACTGTATGTGCATCCCCTAGAGAGTCGCTCCCAAAAAAGATAATAAGTACTTAGTAACTACATAATGATCTTTAAAAGAATTTTACCTGCAATAACTGCAGTGCTTTGGTTCAAATATTGTTGAATCAGCGTTTGTTTGGTCTTATCCTTTTTATCGGGAGGCGGCATGGCTGAAACCAAACAGAGGAGATGATTTAAACATAATTTTATTTATATTTGTTGTAATTTTACACGTAAATAGGAATGAATAAAATGAGTATTATATATATCTATCTGTACTAATTGTATATAGCGAGGTTTCATTGTTTGAACACGTCCATGCGAATATCAAAAGATGTGAGCTATGATTGTTTTTATTGTAACCATGTATTGTATACTGTTGTGAAAATCCTTAAGGACAAAATTTAAAAGTACCGTAAGCGAAAAGTGATAGTATTTATTAATCGCTATTCCCTCCCGGTCATATAT
This sequence comes from Euplagia quadripunctaria, assembly GCA_963859945.1. Classification (NCBI taxonomy): domain Eukaryota; kingdom Metazoa; phylum Arthropoda; class Insecta; order Lepidoptera; family Erebidae; genus Euplagia; species Euplagia quadripunctaria. The sequence goes on from OY982559.1 coordinate 4,020,028, forward strand.
AATTTCTTTGGATCCGAAAACAATGATCTTATCGTCATCGCAGTACTCCGCAACCCGCCCCGGCTTCGCCCGGGTACAAATTATGTACCAAAACCTTCCTCATAAATCACTCTGTCTATTAGTGAAAACCGCATGAAAATCATATATTACATGAGAGCGATTGTTCGTAGTGCGTGCTTGATCATGTATGCGCTTGCTGTACAGCAGATTCGGTATTTAAAGTGCATTGAGTCGCATGGTGACTATATGTCGAATTGGATTGATTTCAGATTTATAGAAAGATATGTCCGTCATTGCTCTTATTTGTCTGCGGGGAATGTCAAGACTGTGGTGTCATTTTAAATAAATAAAACCCGCTAATTTATTTTGTTCGATTACTCTAGCAAGCTGGATGCGCCTACGATAGTGTATGCTGCTCCCAGCACCGTGGCCTTGAGCGGACGTAAAGCTGGGATGGACCGTGAATAAAGCGCTTAACCTTCACAGTACAACCAGTCCCAGACTATGCACTAATTTGTTTGCATCGAGAGCTACCCCTACGAAATATTAATTAAATCAAATCCTCGAAGCCCCCTGCACTAATGAGAATGGATGACCTTTAGGTATTATGCATAGATAGTTATTAACTCCCTCACTGGACGCCCCTGTTCCTGCGTTGTTTACCACCCTTGCGAGACAATTACAGAGAGCAGCGTGCACTAGGGGGATGCTAATTATATGTATTGCAAGGGATTATAACTGATATGTATATTGATTTTAGATGGATGGAGATTTGAGCCTTTGAGCCGCGTGGCAACTGTATTGTAACCCGCTGTATGGCGCCCCTCACTGTTGTTACGTCGCAAATTTGTGCTATTTAGAAAGGCCCGCTAAGGGTACTTATTCTGCCATTCGTTGGTAGGCGGAGCCTTGTCTGTTACCTGCATGGTGCATTGTGAACAGTTAAGGATGAGGTTTGGGAAAGTAATTGGCAAGTGTTTTTAATCCTACTAGTATTATAAACGTGAAAGTTTGTGCAGATGTATGTATGTTTGTTTCTCTTTCACACCAAAAACTATTGAACCGATTGCGATGAAACTTGTTATATAGATAGATGGAGACCTGAGTTAACACATAGACTTTTTTTATCCCGATATTCCCAAGGTACCGGAACTTACGCATGTGAAACCTCAGGGCACAGCTAGTTCTTTATATTTAGTCTTATAAAGATGATGATATAATAAAACTATGTGAAGTAGAGACGTAGGCAACACCTAGAGCCAACGTACTTATCTGCAAGTCCTACAAGTTCCATACAGAATCGAAATGTCGTGATAAATGATCAAAAACATAAAAAAAAAGAAATAGCGAAATCGGTCCAACCGTTCACGCGTGATGCCGTTACTAAGGGAAATAGGGATTCATTTTTTTAATGATAGTGACCAAAAATTTAGTCATCCAGATCATAAATTAAAAATACCCCGGTCTCGAAAATTCCTTACACAATCACAAAAGAGCTGATGATGATTTTCGAAATGCTGAACAGATTTTCTTGAATTATATTTAAGAACATTCTCAATCAAGTCACATTTCAATCAGAAAAAACCGAATTTCGTTTGGGAGCTATGATGCCACAAACAGACACACAGACACATCAAACTTATAACACCCCTTCAATACCTCCTTTTGCGTCGGGGAATAAAAATAGAATATAAGGCAACTGCAATTTGATCTAAAAATATGGACATGTTATGGATGGCAAAAACACTCATTTTACCGTTTGCTAACAAACCTTACCGTGGGTTAGGAGGGCTATCCAAGCTTTTTCTACCTTAAAGAATAGTGATTCACTGAGGGAGAAATTTAAAGGAATAAATATAATGACAGTGGCATGTCAGTACATCTATGAAAACTTGATTTATGTTCATAAAAAAAAAGACCATTTAAAAAAAAGTGATCTACTCTCTTTTAACACATGTCATAATCATCAACTTGTTATAACTTCTAGGCTCCAGAAACTTAACAAGTCGTTTCGGGGTCAACATGTGTGTGTCAAATAGTGAAGAAACTTTGTTGCAATGACATTGTATTCATCTATAATTTTTTAATTTTAGTAAAAAGAAGACATTTTCAAACTTCTAAAGAATTTTATGAAATAAAGATATTTGACTATGACTACAGACATGTACATGTATAGTGTAATCAGATTTTTTTTAGTGAAATCTTTAGGTATGTTGGGCACTTTTGGTATTGGTACAGATGTGTGTGTATGTCCAAGAATATAAAGTTATGTTTTCGCACCTGCACTTCGAGTCAGGGAGGCACTCGTCAGTTTTCCTAGCTCACCAGTTTCTGTAACTGGTCAGTGACGTGCAGTCCTACGACTGATTAATGGTTCAAATTTAAATATTAACAACTTCGAAGAATACCTCGTTCTTCAAAGATATATTTATATTGCTGTTGCTGTTGACCCGTACCTAACTCCAGCATCAGTCTCTCACAAATTACTTGACACTGTACACACATTTGAAATGAGAAAATAAATAAAAAATTATCTTATGTCATGCGTCGCCATACTGTTCATCACATCATCATGAAATTTTCATACACATTCTCTCAATACCAACTACCTAGTCATTGAACGAAAAAAAAATGAAGAGAAAAAAAAAATTAAGAAAAAATAAATGTGAAGAAAATAAATATGTAGATCAGCGAAAGCAAGCACTGGCAGATTTTTAGGATAATAATAAAACAATAAGCAATTGAGAAGGTAATAGAATAGATAAGTTGTCTATTTTTAACTGAACTTCATGTTCCGAATTAGACAAAACACCTATTACTAATAATATTGGTTATGGTATGGCTGAATAGTGGCGCAATGTGTGTTATGTTAGACAATATACAACCTGAGGAAGGTAGCTGGGAAGGACAGGATGCAGAAGACCGGGTGCTATGCCGCACATCGGGCGAGACCTATGTCCAGCAGTGGACTAGTATAGACTGATTGATTGATTGAGACAATATTATTGTTGTTTACATTGATTTTATAATAAACTTATAACTAAATTAAAGACATTTTACTTATAAAAGTAGTTGTACTTTTATAAGTAAAATTTCCCATGAAAATCAATTAGTAATTTCAGTTAAAATATTGACCACCAAGATCTATACTTTATTTACATCTATCCAGCTAATGTAAATGTGTATGGTAAAATCTTTCCATAAGATCAACTACTGAGTTTGTCTCATTAACTGTAATGTGCTGCTTGTGAGAAATTTCTCAAAATTACAATGGGTGCAAATAATAAAGGTAAAATTATATTTAGTTTTAGTTTTTAACTTGAATGTCTATATTTGTGCTTTGTAACTGTAGTTATCTCTTTGGTAATGACATGGGACAGATATAGAAAACCATAGAGGCAGCCACTCTTTCAATTATCTACGCTCTACTGTGGTATTAACAAAGGTGTCTTCACTTGCATAATGCCTTAGTAGCATAATATTTAAAAAAATGAATTCAAACTCAACCTAAGTGGATTGATGGTAATGGCTAAGTCACCAACTGACATTACCTCTCGTGGCACAAGGTTTGAAACTCATATCCAATGCATAAGTGCAAATTGCATAAATAACTGTCCCAATAGATATTGATGTGATTTGCTACTAACTCTTTGGAATGTATGTGTGCAAGGTTATCTCTGTGGATCTGTGTTATTATAATTGTGCGGGAATAATTAAGACGGAGAAGACCTCAGGAGCCGCTACATGTTTCATAACAATCTGATCAATGGTTTAGGAATGTATAGAGGACAGATAGAAGATATAATAATAATAGTATTAAATTTTCAACAATCAAACTTATTTTAATGTGTTACCAATTTTAAATGCATAAGTAATAAATAAAACTTAGATAGCTGTTCCCACACCATTAAGACTTCACTACAATTGGACTGATCTCGCAGACAGAAATTAAATAGTTAACACATACTTACTAGTAATTTAATATGTACCTAATCAAACAGTTACGAAATAAGTAAACTTAAAGCGTCTATAACACGATTAGGAAAGAAATTAAACACTACATTTGGCATGTGGAACCACAAACACAACAGAGAAATTAAAACCACAAACTTTTGTATTATATATGAACTGGAATATTGATTTATTGGAAATAGAACCAACTATACAAAAACTATACCCAAAGAATATAGTCTGATCAGAACGATTCAATTAAAATGTTCGTTTATAACAGAATGTTAATATTTGGTACTTGGACTTACTGCAGAAAGGAAGAACAAATAGTTTGACTTGTTACCGACGCTTCAATATAGAAAGGTTACCTTCACAAAGGCCAATATTAGTCAACAAAACAACATAACACATTTCACTGAAAAAAAATATTATCAAGAAACTGCTGCAGTAACTTCGAAACCATATATTAGGACAGACAGTAGGTATATTGGACACGATCGTGTCTTCTATACTGTAGAGTTCATGTCCGCCATTTTCTCAACGTATTTTCACATTTTTCCACTCATTTTTTCTTTAGATAAGTACCATACCGCATTGTAAACTTTGAAATAAAACAAAATATACAATTATCAACAAATTACCGCCACAGATTGGAAACTAGACGAGGTAGACGGCGCTAGCGTCTGTCAATATTCCTAGGGATACTTTAGTCTACAAGGAAACTTCTCAGTTTCACATATTTATTCATTCTTTTAAATCATTACGTCAATACTTTAAAACTAAAAACATTTACACCCATAAATGTATGCATTGAAATACCTACGTGAAATAATAAAAATAAATGTTACCTGCTTGGTAGAGCTTCTATATTTTCTCAATGAGGGCGTTTCAATCAATTCATTTCGTTTCCCGAAGTGCGATAGTGACGCCAAAATGGCCGCCGCGAGAACTACAAAGACAAACTCTACCACAGACTACACCACTTAACACTTTGTGTATCTATGTTACTCAAATGTTACTATTCTAAAATAATTGCCATGTAATTCTTTACACAATCTGGAGTAGAAAAGGTAGTTTTCTGTTCTACTAAAATGTAGCCTGGAAAATAATTAACTTGACCAGGAAAATAAAAAACCTTGTCATGTTGCGGAAAACAAATGGAACTAATGTCTTTAATGACAAAGTTACCGTTAATACGTCATTAGTATGTCATCATTTTTATTGTTGATTGGTGTCAATGTGTCAGCATGGTCTTTTTTGAGTTTTTGGGATTTTTATGTGTTAAAAGGCCAAAAAACTATTCATAGTCGTGAGAGAAAAGTGGTTAGCAATTGTTTAAGTATTTGTTTGAAAAAAGTCTGAGTGATTGGACAACTTTTTTCTAAATAACATTACAGATTTAATTGTCAATATAACCGGTAGGGACATCATATTATAATAATAGCACAATGAAAATTGTCTATTGACCTCAATATCATTGTAACTTAATTCTAATCGAAATGATTTGGGGTGTAATAAATGGAAAACGTGCTTTAAACAATATTGGTCGTGACAATATTAAATTCCAAAAACGTTATTAATATAAATTTTTAACAACGCCTATTGAGATAACAGAGCAAAGGTAGACAAAACCACCAATGACACCAACCTGACAAGAAAGTATTTTTAATTTTTTTTCTTGAAATAAATTCTACTATAGCGGCTGTTAATCCATGATATTTTCAAATGCTATCTTATATGAAAGAAAGGAGAAGAAATACGAAAAAGCACCTAACTCTTTCGAAATGTAATGATTTTTGGATTGAGAATACAAAGAATTTTTTTAACGATTTTATATTTCTGAACTAGCAGCCGTGTATGTTCCATTTTTGACAGTGATTCCCCACAAACTTTGAGATAATTATTTACTGCCAGTAGTTTGTATATAAATACTATAATATTTTCGGGGCATGCCTACCCTATTATTCTTCATTTCCACAACGCAAGGAAGGATTTTCTTTATTTTTTTTTTATTAATGGCACCGGCTTGGGCACCAGAAGGAGAGTGGGGCCCTGGAACTATGTGATTACTAGCAAAAATATCCTATGTGCTATTCCAGATCTATAATCTATCTCTGTGCCAAATTTCAGCCAGATCCGTTCAGACATTTATGCGTGAAAGAGTAACAAACATCCATCCATCCTCTTAAACTTTCACCTTATTCGCTTACAATATTAGAAAAATTTAATAATAAAAAATCATAATGTCACATCTATGAAATAGCAAGCTCATGACGTAAATGAGGCTAGTGTAAAGGGCGGCGAATATTATTTTTGCCCGGAGCGGCTAAATAGCTAGATCAGGCCCTGTTTCTATGAAGCCGGACTCGATCGACTATCATCAATTTGATTTAGTCTCTGTTGATATATTTTTGCTCTAATCATAACAGAAATCTCCCCTCTTCAAACAATCTTCTCGTATTATATCCCAGTCATTTTTCAGTATGTGATAACTCTTCTTTCATTATTCAGTCGCTCCTCATATGAAACTAACTACCGCAGGAAATTATAATGGCACCTAGTCACGTTTCTTTTAAAACAAAGGTTCGTGCTCTCATCTACCGTAATCTGGCCGAATCATCAGAACAGTAGAAAAATATGTTTATGTATCTATTATTTATATAACTATATTTATATATTCATGCATGTATGTATGTATCTATGTACATTGCATCTATTTGCAAGTCCTATCAGAAATGACTTGACGAAGGACGCGGGTTTGTTCTTACGCAACTTTGCCTTTTACAAAACCGGCCTATTTGGGTCCAATTTAGTTACGTCTTAAGCATAGTGTTTAGAATGTGCAGTAGTACCGTACTTGCGTTTGACATGAGGGAAAGGTGGCGGTTGTTATTACATTTCTTTATTGAACCCTTCTTGTGTAGTTGTATAAATAAGGAGTGCGACCAGTCTTTTGGCCAATTCCCAGTTCCCAGACTTTGCTACAAATATTCCATAGCCTGTAAGACATCAATGAGTAACTCCTACGGTTTTTTTGCGTTACAGGTATCAGACAGCGGCTAGTATCTCATCGCGCAGTATAGGTGGTTCCTGGTCATCTGTGCAGTATGGGTAGGCTACATTTGGTGAGACGTTATTTACGACTATACTAGTGTTGCAATAAAAAAAAGAAATTGAGGCGCCCTTAGGTTTTTTATTTTCCTGGTCAGTCTAGAATTATAATCACAATAGTAGAACTCTATCTTATTACTTTAAACGAGCAATTCTTGTATCTATGTATTTATATTTCTGGTATAGCAGCAACGGCTCTAACGATTTTGATGAAATTGTGTATACAGATACAGTCTTGCATTTTAAGTTCAACATAGTTCAGCATAGTTGTATTTCCTGTAAAAACTCAAATTTACAAAAAAGAAAAAAGTTACGATTTTACAAAAAAGCTACCCAGCGAAGCTTGGTCTCCCAGGTACAGGTGTTTGACATAACACAATATTTATTTTGTTATTTTTATATAAAATTCGGGAGTTAATTATTCTATACCACCCTTCCACTGCGTTCGTAGTGCGGTTCTTTTCACCATAACAGCTAAATATATCTTGTTTTTGTTCTGCACCACCCTATGGTTGACTGTTAGAGAATGCCTTAAGTAACTTACTCACCATCGTGCCTGAGGTACATCCCGCCAAGGACACGCACGATGCACGATGAAACACGATCCTGAATAGTCATGACGTACGTCATAATTATTATTAATTGCTTCCTGGACTTGCACGATCCGTTTTGCATCCAGCGAGTACCACCACATATTGCCAATTTGTGGGGAATTCCCCAAAATGCGGGGAATTTCAAACCGATTGACAACACCATTGTAACAGTGCTTTCTGCAAAATAATAAATGATTTGATTTGATTGGGGAATTTATGGGGAGACCATCAATGCGAGGAAAATGCAGGGAATCGGGAATTTTTTTGCCTTATTAATTACATTACGAATCTGGTTTTTTCTCCCCAAACTGGGGATTTGACCATTATTTTGGGGTAATTTAGCCTTGAGCGGACGTACGTCGGCACGATGGAGTGTATGCTACGTCGGGCACCGCGGCCTTGGCGGGACGTACGTCAGGCACGATGGTGAGTACGGTACTTTAGGCATTAAGCCCGCCTATGTACTATTTATGTGCGTGAAGATAAATAAATAAGCGAATAAAATTTTGGCTGTGATTGTACCTTGTGTAACAAAGGACTTAAACTTATATGTTGAAACTAGACAGGAATGACTTCAAATCAAATGCTTAGGTACACAAACATACTCTTCAACTTTTTAATATTATAGATTTTATCATTCAGTTCACATATAATTTTATCTCAATTCGGAGATAATAATATAAGGTCGGGGAAAAAGTTTCTTCGTGTTTATACAAATTCAAGATATTTTTTTTCCTAGTTAAATTATATTTAGTTATGATATATATATGCCATTTTATTCGATAACTTGTTGCCATCTTGTAGGTAGTAACATAATCACATTGCTGTAGAAATATTAGGATTTTTGAAAAAAAAAACTACGACAAGTAGGTACATAGTTTCGACAGTTCTCTCTTGGTGTTAAACAGGTGAAAATCCGAGGGTGCAAGGGCAATTATATATGATGGATGCATTAACACTTGGCAACCAAGCTCTCTCAATTTTTGCTGAGTGGCCAAAGATGTGTGTGGTCTGGCGTTATCATGATGAAAGACCACTCCTTTTCTATTGATCAATTCCAACTGTTTTTTTTTTATTTCTTTTTTTTCTTTAGTGAAATTCTTGCTAGGCAGTAGAGATCCGAATCGATGGTTTTGCCCGGCGGTAATAGGTCGATGCTCAATTCCTCGGCTATGTCATAACTACTAATATGCCGATCTTGCTCCACTTTTTCGCATATGGTATCGACTTTATCCGTATGAGAGCGACCAGAGCGAGCTGCATCTTCAAATTCCCAAACTGAAAACGTTTGAACCAACTTTGTGCTACTCTTACTGACACTCCATTAGGTCCATAAACGTGACAAATTTTTTTAGCGGCTTGAGTCGCATTTTCCTCCTTTTCGTCATAAAACTTTAAAATGTATCAAATTTCTTCATTCGATTCACTCATTTTGGCGGACAGAAACACAACTGAAAAATTGCGGGAACGTGTTCTTTACTTTTTATTCTTCTTAATGTCCTATTAATTGATATGAAAATCAGCCAGATACAAACAGGACAACTAAAAAGATTTTGTTTATTGTTTTCTTTTAATATTGAGCACTATCTGAGACTGAATACCGTCTATTTTAATGACGGTAAACAAAGGTATGATTAAAAATTGAACTTTTATAAACACACTTGGCATATTTCAAATCATGCGGGCTTATAGACAAGTTAGGAAACATTTCAAAACGAATAGGTACCAAACTCTATGGATATTGATTGGATCACAGCTTCGTGGTTTATTTTAGTACGTGCCCAGATCGGCGCGGGTAAATGAGCAGATGCTTTGATTTTCAATTGTAATAAGTTAGCAGAGGGAGTGGACCTATTTTTGGTTCCAATAACATTAATTCAAGTAAAAATCTTTACATCATACAGTGAATCTATTTGCATCAAACTCCACAATCTTACTATGTTGGGGAGACTGCAGTGGCCAATGGCAGCGTTTGCAGGATCGGCACCGTTTTGCCAGTGTTTTATTCAGTGTTCTGATTCGGTCCCTGCTTGTACCTGCGGCGAAGAACTTGGCATAAGGGAGTGGACATGGGAGCGTCCAGAACTCCCATCCAGATCGGTCCATTTTGGGCGAAATAACACTCAGGTAGTTTTAAATCCTTACTACAGCGTTGGAACTGCGGTTGCTCGAGGAGACACCTGCTTCAATCGTGAGTTTACTTATTATTGGGAGGTAAAAATGATGACAAAACCATACGGTACTGACGTCATGATTGGTGTGGGATCGGAGAAAGTCGACATCAATGATAGTTCGTTCAACTTCCGTTCATTCCTGGGTCAAAACGAAGAATCGTACGGACTGTCCTACACCGGAGCAGTGTGCCATGACGCTCAAGTCATTCATGAATCGCCGGGGTTCAGCTGGGGCACAATCGTTGGAGTTAAAGTCGATATGTGGCATGGAACATTGGAGTTCTTTCTTAACAGGCAAGGATTAGGAGTCTCGTACGTCACGCTTCGCAAACATCTGGGGTTATATCCGATGGTGTGTTCCACTTCAGCTCAATCAGTGATGCGCATAATCTACGCTTCGTCTTGGAAGCATTCTTTGTTAGTAGTTGCAGGGAAGATTCTAGCTAATTCTGAGAGGCGTTCTCGATGCCTCAGATTGCTACCACTGGGCCTACGTAATTTACTGTTGGAAAACTTTTTCTTGACCCTGCCGAGCCCGCTAACCGAGTTCAGGGTAGAGGGCGTCCCACGCAGGCCTGTATATGTGAGCCAGCGCCATATCAATCGGATGTGGTAACATCAGGGCTTCTCGCGCCTGTCGGTCCACCCAGAGAATCCTACGATGCAATTTCTGCCTCACTGGCACCAAGAACAATGGGAAGGTGACTTCGACAATTTTAGAGGCGTAAATTTCTCCGATATTATTGATAGATTGGAAAGAGATTAAGACTGTTAAAGAATGAGCTTTAACAAAGGATTGATGATTTTGTATGGTATATTGTATTTTGGAATAGGATGCCAAAATATTTACTGAATGTATTTTTAGAATAAGACTTACTGTACTATATTGATGTATTTTGAAAGTGGTCCAGTGGCGTAGCTAGGACGATATGTATTGAGTACTTAAGCTACCACCTGATTCGTTTCGCTAGCCTAAGAGAGGCTAGTTTTTTTATTTTAGAAACGCCATTTTTGTTTCCGTTAGGGCGTTTCTAAAAAAATTATTGACCTAATGAAATGGTTGTAAAATTTGGTACATTAATAGTAGAGAGAGAGAGATCGGATTTTAATCTTTTTAACCGCCTATTTTCGCTATAACCTACATATAGTGTTACGATTCGATATTTTATAGACATATTTCTTGGAATTGCTTTATACTACAATTCAAATTAAATTACATTTATGGTTGATAAAAGTAATTAAAATTCATTACTTCATAGTTGCGCCAATATAATATAGCATGGTTTTATGTATGACGAAGAGGAAGTATTTTCTACTCTACCTAAGTACCAAAATTTATTCTATACGTGTATTTGTAGTTGTAAGTTAAAAGAAATACGTACCAAAATTTATTCTATACGTGTATTTGTAGTTGTAAGTTAAAAAAAGTTATACGTACCAAAATTTATTCTATACGTGTATTTGTAGTTGTAATTTAAAAAAAGTTATACCTACTCTATTTTGAGGTGTTTTCTAAATTTCTCAAGTGAAGAAGATGTTCAGCTTTGATGATGTTCTTTGAAATATATATAGGTATATAGTGTAATTAGATACATGTAGTCAAAGTTTTAACAAACTACAATTACAACGCTTCTCTAACATCAATTAAATATGCACCGAAAACCGAATAGGGCTGTTAACCTCCACCTTCTATTGCTCAGGCCACATACGCGTTTAAATTATTTCATGCCTTTATATTGAGCCATATAAAGAAATTTATTAAAAAATCTTAAATATATTTAAACAATTAAGAAAGATAATATTTGTAGTTGATTCTAATAATCTCATTTAGAATAATATATATATATGTTCAGAAGAATAGCCATAATATAATATACCCTGTAGGTATTTTTCATCTTTGAGTACGAATGTTCGAACATGCACTATAATGTAAATGGTCATTTTAACCCAATGCGCACAAAAGAAAATGTGCAAATGAAAGCAACAGTTTGATTCCTAAATGAGACGACGAATTACAACAAACGTCTTGGCGCAGTTGGCGCTGAAGTTATTCACAATACACGGGATTAGGCTTCGGTACAACAGTGGCAGCTAAGGTCAAAAATAAATGGAAAAAAACATTAGAATTTTTTCGGATCAGGCAAGAATTAAAGTCACGGGGATCATGTACAGCAAACATCTGGTGTGTCAATTATTCATTGACTTTACTTATGCACAATTATGGAACTCCTTGCCACCATTGGGAAGATTCTGGTGAATATTCTGGGCTGTTCTAGGTACTTCTACTGAATAAATGGAAAATTTGAAATTTGTTTTTTTGACCTGACAAGATAAATGGAATCTGTGAGTCAACGCCATTTTAATAACACCAATGGCGGTGGCAGTCCAAGATAGTAATTTCTTCGATATTATTCTTAGTTTGGAAGAGGTTAAGACTGGTACAGACTCAGCTTTAAGCAATGACTGTGTTTATTGATTAATAAAAATATAAATCTATGTATTAAATTGCGTTTTGAGTAATTTCAAATGATTTTATTGATATTAAAAATATTAGTATTTTGGAAGAGGTTCGGACGTATTTACTAAATGTTTATCCGGTATTAGAATTCAAATATATGTCCTAAATGTATTTTGAAAGAGTTTATCTAACTATAAGTTGCCAGCGTGGATTGTTCTCTAAAAAACTTAATGCACAAATGCTCAAGAAATTACGATGATTTTTTTAATAAAAGAGATTTATATTTTAATTACTATCTACGACTAGATTACTAGATAGTGTTGCTATTTACGACTTCTACAGTGAAGTATAATATTTATTGTCTTCTATATATTTTTATGAGTGTACCTACTATATAATAAGCTATATCATAGATACCTAATATATTCTCTTTTGAAGCATTTTAAATTTTTCTTTAGGTGGAAGGGACAGGAGATGCTGTTTATATTATCACATACGTGTAATAGATATTATATGTGGGCAATGTTTAATCAAACTACTATATTGATAAACATCGAATACTAGCTATAAGATAGAATATTTGTGGCTAAACCATTCGTACACAATACACAACCTTTTTGGCTCCGGCCACATACTTAAAACAATTGAAAAAAATATGAATGTAACCGTCACATTTCGTCTGCAGGTTGACTATGTTTGGCTTAGTCACTTTAGCCATTTTAATCAAACACTTACTTAATAAATACGTAATCTGCACAAAAACGGCTGTTTTATTTTGAACTTTATTGAATACTAGCAGCGCCCCGCGGTTTCACCCGCGTAAGTCACGATCCCGTGGAAATTCCGGATAAAAAGTAGTCTATATGTTAATCCAGGTCTTCAGCTATCTACATACCAAGTTTCATCGCAATCGGTTCAGTAGTTTTTACGTGAAAGCGTAACAAACCATCCATACTTGCAAACTTTCGCGTTTATAATATTACTAGGATTATCATAATCACCTATTTCACAGGTATAGATTGTAGTAGGTAATCATAGGTTCATCATCCTCGTCATAATTTCAGTATTGACTCAGTACTGAACATCGTAGGCTTTTTTAATTGTGATGAAATTGTGATGATCGGCCCAGACGGACCCTAAAGATTTCCCTCAAGATCCAAGGACCCTCGTTTAAGGACTTTACCAATCGTGGCAGTTACTGCCTGTGACTCGACTATGTTACCTGTGCCTAAAAACACCAAAACAATATCAGTGGCATGACTCTTGCCTTCCTATATCCTCCAGAGTTCCTTAGATTTTAACAAATTTGAACATTTCACAGGTAAATCAATACCTACCACGGTGTGGCCGCCTGTTGATCAAGAGGCCCCCAAGGTCTGCAGGGGTTCCCGGAGGCTTCCTTCTTAGGGTATCCCGGGTCCCCTGCAATAGACTCACTTGTTTGTTGTGTTTTAGTCGGTTCGATTCCGACATACCACTTCACCGTTATCTCCGGTGAGGCGATGACCCTTGGGGGTTTCCACACGAAAAAAAAAGGTATATCAATATCTATAAGGTACTCTATTACTCCCATTGGCCTAGAATCATGAAATTTGGTAAGATGCATGGTCTGTCAGCACAAGTTAACGAACAAATCCGAAAGTTGTTAATTTGTTGTTATATCACGTAAAAATAGTTTTTGTGATTATAAACTTATATTTTACGGTTGGAAAGTTGACTTTGTCGTAAATTGATGTATGGCACAGTACTTTTAGAACTGCAAAGTTAAGTTTGTCTTTCGGAACAGTGGGGAAAAATCGTTAGAGAATTGATTCCCGAGATGGTCGTACTATCTGCATACATGTTTTTTTGCTTTTCGGAACCCTAAACTAACCTTGCGCGAGTCAGACACGCACTTGTCCGGGTTTTTTCTTGATTGTGAGACTAATTACTATTGTGTTCATTTGCTACTTAAAGCAATTGTCGTAAGTGACGCGAGCCACATCTCACTATGTCTCCTAATATCGACGTTTTATAGCCGGTGTTGCATATTAAATACTACCGGCAGACTCTTCGCAAGACATTTATATAAATTCCAAGAAAATTGTCTGTCAAACTCATTCAGTTTCAAGGACCGGGGTAAAAAAAAAATACTATGCTCAGTGTCATATTTATCTCATTTTGGCTGCAAAGTGTGGCAGTCCACAAGACTGGAATTTCGGCTAACGGTTATCCAGCTATCCGGATTAAAAATTTGCTGAATACCTAGTATCCGGTAAAACAGCTATCCGTTTCATCTCTTAATTTATATTCACCCCGTATCTACAGGGAAAAAAGTTAAAAGTTTAAAAACTAAAAGACACGATTTAATAGTAAACCGAAATTGAATCAGAAAAATATAGATTGTAAAGGATTGTAATTATTTGCGTAATTTATTTTTAAATTCTTTAGTGTGTTCAATAGGCGCCGGAAGAGTACGTAAGCCACATTTGGCATATTAATAATAACTAGAGATCGCGCGGTGGTCGAATTTCGACCATGGTTTATTTCATTGGCCAATATTACTTGACCTGTCATTGTATAGACTTTTGTACCATGACAGGTCAAAATGAAAGGTTTTTGCATTTTTTTTAACTTTGTAGCAAATATTGTTCAAAAATTTTTCATTCGTCACTTCTTCTCTGTATAAACTATAAGTGTGCGAAATTTCATACTCCTCCGTCCGCCCAATTTTCGTAAAAAGGGATCCAAAGTTTTCGCTTCACGTATTAATATATAGAAGATAACTTGAGACATCTCATACACGGTCGTCTGATCCCGAACTTGGCATAGCCTTTACTATTAGTATATACCATAGTACAGGCTATGCCCATACTGCTGATAAACGTACTTAAATATTTCTAAATATCATATTATAGATAAATTACACCCAGGCACAGAACAAATGATCATGCTCATCATATAATTATTTGTCCTGGGTGGGAATCGAACCCAAGGCCTCTGGCTCAATAGTCAGGGTCACCTGTAGAAGTTAAGAGGGAGGGTTTGCGGAGTCTGCCAATCCCCAATAGGCCCACGTGGTGGTGTACGTCTCCATTTCAAGTTGAGAGAAGGCCCGTGGGAAACAGTGGGACAGTTTATAAACAGATCTGATTACTATTTACACTAGATTAATGAGCGCAAGTAATATTATTACAATATTTGACATCCCAAGTATAAAAACTTTTTCGTAAAACTCCAGTCATCTTCGCTTTTTAAAAACCCACATAAAACAAACAAGTGACGATAGTCATTTTCTATCTGCTACGACCCTACATTTGATATTTTTAAACCTGACCTTTATCGCAATACCGAATGCAATACGCAGAATCATAACATAACAGAGGATCGATAAAGACTCGTCCTCCGCCCGCCGACATGCGCTGAATAGGGTGCCTCTGTCTATCCGAAGCCAACCTAGGCAATCGAAATCTGTTCCTCTAGTCTGGGAACAAATTATATTATAAGTAGTGGAAATACATATATGTAGTAGGCTATATGATGAAATCAATATTCAGATAATGGAGGGACGCCAGCCAATGGCGCGCAGTCTGTCCCTCTGACGGATATGTTCGGAAACTTTTGCAGTTTTCGTTTCTTTTCACGTTAGTTTCAGATTTATTTCCTCTTTTCATGAAAATAAAAAAATAATATTTAACCACACTATTAACTGTTTTTAGTTTTAGTATCGATGTCTTAATAATATGCCTGGTAACATCAGTTTTCTATATAGAATACTTTTGTGCCTGGCTAGTCTGACAACCAAAAATTGCATGGTTTTTCTTGTAAAAAATAATTATTGCAAGAAAAATACATTAATGTATTATATAGATACACTTGCAACAAAATATAAAGTAAACAACTAACATTTATGAAACTAGGTTTTTGATTAACGATTGTTATTGAACGAACTATTTCACCCTTTATACTTAGTATTGTATCGCCACCGCCACACCTTACACCCCCGCGTTTTTAGGCTGCGCGCGGCATTCAATGTCCAACCTCGAGAAGGTGGAAAGTCAGTCAGTGTGAACAGTGATGTTTACAGTAGAACAGTTCTATTAGTAGGTACTTGTAGAACATGTACTATTATAATTCTGCTCGGTTTGTGGATGGTGATGTTATTATACTTATCTAAAGTATATTTAATTACAGTTGAATTAAACTTAATTGTTATCTATGATGAGTAAATAAAAACAAACCAAAGAGACGGTCAATCGATCTAAACAAAAAACTCGTTTAAAAATGGATCGTAGGAATAAACCAAAGAGTACCGAAGAGCGACTAATGGAACAGGTACTTTCTGGGTTCCAAAGGCTACTACTGTCCTCACCAGCGGAAAGCTCCAGTCAGCAACACCCTGAAGATAATTCGGAGGTTTCCGAGTACGATTTAATTGATCCTGAGGGTAAGTATTCACATGTGTTGTTAAATAATTTGCTAAAATTAATATTGCTCGAATGTGTATTAGGCCGGAGAATATTAATATCACCTTAATACTCTTTTCACAACAACTGTTCAACTGAAGTGTATATTTTGTCATTTACCGACATTGTCGCTGTTCATTGTTCATGTTCAGTTCAGTTCATCATCGGGATTGGAAACAAAATCACAATACATTACTTGGTGTCTTTAGCTAAGGGTGCGAGAGTGCCTGGATAAAATGGTTACCGAAAACCATGTAAAACAATAAACATATGTGTATGTACCACGCATGTACATACATACGTGGTGGTACAATATAATTATGTGGTAGAATGAGATGAAAATTTACACCCAGGCACAGAAATATTCACCATTATTCAATCCTAGTTCTTTAGTCTTCTTTAGGGATTGCTGCTTCCCAGGCAATGTTTTAACGAGGCGGGAATAGTGTTTTGTCCACGTGGTTTGCAATTAACAGGCACAGACATAGTGGGATAACAGCGACTTGCTGGGTTTTAGAATCGCGAGAAAAAAATCGTCATCATGTGACTTTTGCTTTTCATGTTCCCACATAAAGACAAGGACCGATAGATACTTAGATTGGTTCCGCGTTCGTTTTTATGCAGAAACATACATACATACACATTACACACATCATAGGCAAAGCATCACAGACAGAATATCATAGGTACAATCCTTTAGGTATAGATTTCTTCTAAGACTATGGTCTGGTTTACTTTTGTACTGCTACAGTACTACTATAATAATTACTTCATGGACCTAACGATTTATTTTCGTGATAGTATCCGCGCTTGCTGATATTTTAGTACAAGTTCGAAAATTATTTCGTTTTCCTTAGAATCGTAAGAGGGTTGCCGAAGGTATCTTTATTCCCAATATTCAAATATTCAACTTAATTCTATAGATATAGACTGTAGTACGAAAGGTGGTTCAGTGTGGACAATACTCTGGTGCAATGTGCATTTCTGTATTTATTTAAGAAGAGAAAGACGGAAGATAAGATTACAAACTTACTCGAGATTTGCTTAGATTTATGTCTTGTAATATTTATAACTAAAGTATTCATAATTCAAGGAAACTTAAGAAAGAAGTCGAAGAAAAGTTCCAAAAGAATCAAATCAATGAAATAAACTTAAAATTAAGAAATCTTGTACATTTTTAACACGATTGGAATTCAGATCAGATCACCCGATAGGCAGATAGCGTTCATAGTATACCTACGCAGTTTTTTTTGCCTGTTGCTTGGTATACTTTAAATTATATTTCTATTCCATTATCGTTGTTTTGGCTTTACATAAAAAAGGTAACCTTCAGCTTTGTTATTCTTCTATAAATAATTTACGATAAAATTTCATCTAGATGCGTTCTATACCTACCTATAGACCAGTGGAATTAGAAAAATCACGTTTGTAAATACGCACAGGTTTTAACATAGTAGAACTTGTTCTTTAGTATATAATATAAGGAACATGGTTCTGAATTTGTGAATTTTTTGACGTTCGGAACATTGTCAAATTAACGTTTTAATGTGAAAATATCGTCAAAAATGAAGTATTTTGTAATTTTCTCATACAGTTTTATAATTGCGCATATCGAACTTTATTTATCGTATAGGTGGTGGAAATCCTAAAAATTTAAGACCAGTTCGATAAATTTGGTCCATCATTTGTTTAAACAATGACGAATTGCGGTCGAAAATCGCAAAATTTTAATTTCGAATAGAAAGCTCCAATGAATGTTACTTTTTACACGCTTTATATTAGCTTCTCTTGTATGTTTGTTTGTATGTTTGTAACCGACTCATTTGGGCGCGATTTTCACCCACTTTAAACGGCCAGATTTCATTCAAATTTTGCACACCTGTCAAAGACCGATGACAATGCAATAATTCGATATTTTTTTTTTTATGTTACAATAAAAACTTTCGTGAGTGATATTCATGTTTATTAGAGATTATACGGTTTTACTCACGTTTGTATTTCGGGGATGCCCGACTAGTTTCGGACCCGACGGGGGCCCTTTTTCAAGGAGTGAAGCGTCCTGCCGCGACGGTGTCAGGCGTCACACTGGGATTACTACGCCGCCACCGGTTCCTTTGTCTTTCGGAACGTGCGGATGTAGACGGTTGCGTTTCCGTTGCGTTGTGTGATGCGCTGTTGTTACCAACATTCACCGCGGTGCATACCATACTGACTGTGTCACTTTTTGTAAAGTCTGTCAGGTCTGTCTCATGGGACGTGAGTTTTAATGCCGGCCGCCTTTTTTTTTTTAGTTCAATTTTCTATAAAAGCGTGTTATTTAGTTTTTTGAACTATAATTATTATGTGTCGTTTTAAAAACGGATAAAATCGATTTATCTTAAAAATTCTAACGAGCTCATAAACTTAAATGGATTTTTGAATTTTCTAATCTGGACCGACCAGTTTTAATAGTTCAGACAAAAAATGGAGCATTTTTCAATTAAGGCTTAAAAAAATAAATTATCATTAAAAAATAAATGATCATTAATAGTCACTCACTTTTCAGATCACTATTTAATATCATCACAAGCTACAATTTCAGAAAGTTTCAGATTTCTACATACGTTTCTTTCAAAGTTACGAAATGTTAAGAAAAATGCTAATCTTTTTTAACTTTGATCTTCATTTGCTGTTAAACAAAAACACTTAGCGACTTTGAACAGGTCTCATTTTGTAAGTAATTTAATGGAGAACAACAAAAGCCTTAGGCACATATGACGAAAAACGTACTGGAAACAAGATATCACATAAAATGTAAAAAAAGATTTTTTTTTCGTTAAATTGTTACAAAAAAATGACGCCTCACTTGTCCAGAGCACGGGTATCGAAATTCTTAATCCAAAAATATTTATCCAAAAATAAAAATGTGTGGTAATCCAAAACGTAGGTATGTTCGTTCCTTCACTGGGCTAAAATTCTGAAAGTTGGTTGTCAAGTTACAAATAGCATTAAAATACAAAAATGCAATTTCTTTAAAATCATTTTCCGTAATGGAGGGTTTTCATGCGTATTAGTAAATATTTTAAGCGTACGAAGTCGCGGATCACAGCGATTATATATACTTACTTGCTATACGAAGGATATTATTTTTGGGAATTATATTCACACGCCTTTTATTAATGTTACCTACTGACAGAACTCTCCGGAAATATTCCTGGTTGTGTATATTTATGACTAACATACTTAAAAATCTAAAATGAATGACCTGTATTTAATAAAGTGTAAAGGTATAAAATAACTTTTTTTTGCAAGTTACAAAAAAGTGAGTTGTATAAAAACTTTCTTATTGAAAAGGCTACTAAGTTTAATAAAAGTTGTGCAAGTTTTCCTAGTGTGCAAGTACTTTATCCTGCTTCCGAACACGCAGTTGACACAAATATCTAGATTAAACCGATCCATAACCTTCGAATGTATAATCTCGACTTTTAACTCATCAATGTCAATGAAATAAGTAAAATCACAAAAATCAATCGATTAGTGAAATAGAAAAAATGGATTTGTATTTTAGAAAATAGAATAAGAAATAAACTTTATTGAACACCAATAAAATAATGGTTACAAGAAATATATCAAGTACTAGCTGCGCCCCGCGGTTTCAACCGCGTAAGTCCCGATCCCGTGGGAATATCGGGATAAAAAATAGCCTATGCGTTAATCCAGGTATCCAGCTATCTACATATCAAGTTTCATCGCAATCGGTTCAGTAGTTTTTGCGTGAAAGAGTAACAAACATAGTAGGATATATGTAGGTACTTACAAAGGGCAACCTTATTGCTAAAAGCAATTTGTTATAGTTAACCACAAAAGTATACTTAGTCAATAAAAAAGACAAGTAGTTTTGGTGTAAAAATAGCTGTTATAGGAAATTTTTTTTTTACTTGTACTGGGCTAGTGATTTTTTCAAACAAGCAAACGGCACTCTTGATATTAAGTAATTTCCTTTGACCTCTAGCGTATGGTTGGATGCCGAAGAATTTTAATTCCAACGGTATTGTCGTGCGTTTTATACCCTTTTCTCCTTTCCCAATGGAATTTTAGCGACAATTATGAAATATTGCGCTATTTTCTCTTTAACATTTAGAGGTTTAGTTTCGTGTCAGCTGTTAGGGGTAGCTGATCCGATGAGTTGCTGTGTATATACTAGCCTATGTCTGTGCCAGCTGGCTGATCAGGGGTCAGGATACCTACTTGACCAGCCAAGCTATAAGCCATCGAACCGTACTTAAGTAGGTGTTACTAAGGGCAGGGAGAGGTGCCTAACACTAGGCCGGCCAAGGTATGAGCTTTTGATCCGTAGCTAGTATGAAATGAACACCAGAATAGGTTGGAATCGAACTGATATTTGCTAACATCTACGCTAGTTATATTTACAATTTTGGTCAGACAAGTTGTATACATTATATTCCGTGTAATACGCGGATTGACCAATTAGACAACTTAAACTATCTTAAATATATTTACAATACAAAGATTGCGTGGTTGCTTACGAGAGTTATCGCTGGCTGTGTGCGTAAATATATATTATAATATGTACGGTATAAAACTAAAGTTCGTCGCGAATCGTGGCTCATTCTGCTTTTCAGTATAATATATTTTAGTTTATTAGAAACTACACGGTTTTACTCACGTTTGTATTTCGGGGATGCCCGACTAGTTACGGACCCGACGGGGGCCCTTTTTCAAGGAGTGAAGTGTCCTTCCGCGACGGTGTCAGGCGTTACACTCACACACACACACACACAAAATGGCCCCCGTCGGGTCCGAAACTAGTCGGGCATCCCCGAAATACAAACGTGAGTAAAACCGTGTAGTTTCTAATAAACATGAATATCACTCACGAAAGTTTTTATTGTAATATAATTTAGTTTATAATTCCGTTGTTGCTTTGCGTCAAGAGCGGATCGTGCGTCCGCTTTGATGTATTTTTAAGGCATATTCAAAGTACGCGGTATAAAAGTGGATTTACTCAAGTTGTTTAGGTACTGGGTGGTGTGCGGCACCGTTGCTTCATACTCGGAAGTCCATCATATAAAACTGCCATTTATCGGCCATGTCAACATTTTTCGACACTTAACTAAAATTAGTTTTGATATTTTTATATGAATTTGTGATATTTTTAGGTAAAGTATTAATTATTTACTAGAAATCGTCTCGCGGTCGAGTTTCGACCGTTTTAATTATCATTGGCACTAACCTAGATTTATTAATACTAATTACTTGACCTGTTATTGTATACTAAGAGCAATAATTACTAGCTCATTGATTGTATAGGCTTTTGTATTATGATAGGCCAAAACACATACTGGACCCCTATGGCGTTATGTAGCCATTTTTACATAATTTTTAACTTCATGGCACGTATTGTTAAAAAATGTAAGATTATTATCTTCTTGTACATATAAACTTAAGTATTCTAAAAAATACGTACAAAGAATTCTTCTCTCATATTCATATATAAACTCTTTATTTAAAGTTAATTTTTATCATCTCTTCCCTAATTTGTTTGATCGGCGTTACATGCTAGAAAATCGAACTTTTTGTTCGCTTTATCGGCCTATCTTTAATTAGAAGTGCAAGGGCCAAGCAGATAAATCACTAACAAAACACTCTCAGCTGTTTCTAATACCAAAAATATTAATTTTAATCAACCATGCTATATAATTGAAATCATCATCCACCGCGCCTTTTCATAAATAAGTTGGGGTCGGCTTTCGGTCTAACTACGATACGGACGAGCTTTGATATTTTACGTGAAGCGAGTAAGCGACCGCCATCAGACCTCCACAAACCAAGTACTAGGCGACATGGAAGTTCTGTAGTTAGGTTGTTGGACTTTTTAGGGCTCCAACTACCCGTAACGAATGTCACTGATGTTTGTATGGCACCCGGGACCAACGGTTTAAAGTGCTCTCTGAGGCACGGCAATGTGTCAAGAATAGTCACCCATCCTAGACTGACCTGGCTGGTATTACTTAACTTTGTAATGTGCTGACCTACTCGGTTACCACTTAGCCACGAGCCCCTCTATGCTATATAATTAAGATCATTTTACATATTGCAAGGCACTTCAAAGTAAACACTGTAAATTCATTTAGTTTTTTGCTTCATTCGGAGAAGATACAGAATTATTGAATTAGATTCTAGATTATTTCTTCCTCTCTACGCTGTATACTTTAAATTAAAACACTTCGGGCCTCACAACCAATGTTTTTGAAATAGTTTTACGTGTGCAAATTAATGGTTCTTGAATTATTGTGATCGTCTGTTCCTTGAGATTGAAACGGACTCGTTTGAAGTTGGACGCGAACAAATTGGCTACATTTCTGCTGTAGGTAAATGAGGTAAGATAAGCTGAAAGCGAACGAATTGGCGATATTTCTATTTGCGTAGGTAGCATAATTCGAGGGCAAGGCTATTAGAAAAAACCTGAAGAAATCATCAATCAATAATATCTGGAAGACTGTGCATCAAAATATCTTTAGTTCTTGTCCCTTTGGTTAGATCTTACAGTGTCTTAGAAGTCGTAAGTGATGAACTTTTATAGCATATGTTATAATGTACCAACTTGAGCAGTTACAACTACCTGCTAACTCAAAAATTGGAATTTTCTGATTTGTCCAAATTTACGTCATTAGCTGTGCTTGGTACGAGGTAGCTCTAAAATAAAAGATATTGAAGAGTCACTGTTCAAACCTTGTCACAAAATTATATTCGGTACCAATTATAAACTGTTTCTGCCTTTTAACGGTCACTATCCCGATTTTGAGTTTTGCTGGAATATATAATCCCTAACCTCGGCCAGGTGAATATTTCACAAAAGACATAAAAAAATACAACATAGAACGTTAGTTAATTAAATAAATTAACCATATTCATATTCATTAGCAATTGATACAGTTATTTTATAGAATAATTCTCACCTACGTTTACAGCTGATTCTGTGAACTTGAGCACAAAATATCAAACCAAATTCAACATTTTCTCACGGGGCGAGAAAATATTTCACTATGCCAGCTATGGCAGCTATGCCTAGAGATGTTCGACAAAGACCATATTGCATAGACTTTTTCTTAAAACAAGATATCATTTCTTAGGCTCCGACTCCGGCTCGTACGGCCAATACAAGGCGGGGGCCGATACTAGGCAAGTTTTCCCTACGTGGTGTGCGAACAAATGTAAAGATGAAAGAATTGAGTATTTACTCGTATAGGGATGTGATGTGTGATGTGAGATGATCGTGAAATGACATAAGTGGCGTCAAGTCACATCAATCAAAGATTTTACAATTGTATTTCCGAGAGGGGACTTCTAGAGAGCGTTAAATTGTTAGCTCCCTATAAAATGCTATCAAAGTCAAAGTCAAATATTTTTTTCTTTTTTTCGTAATATTCCTCAAAATTGCTTGAAAACGCCCCTTTTTTTAAACAAAAAATTATAGATTAACACAATGTCACCGCAAAAATACCAAATGTCCGTATCGAAATCAAGGTTAGTACATACCTTGATATTGATTAGGTTCCAAAAAGTTCGAGTACCTAGTAGTTTATCCGTGTATCTAATTACCCCGCTACAAAAATCGGAAAAATAGGTTTGTTTAAGAATTGCAGTGAGCTTTTCCTTAGGTTTACTAAAAGTACAAAAAACTACTGAAACTACTAAAAGTACAAAAAACTACTGAAACTACTAAAAGTATAAAAATCTACCTGTCAACGCATTTTACATTTTTTTGTGATTTGTATTTTATTACTCCTTGTAAGTGATTTGAGTAATCTTGAGAAATGAAGCGATATTAAAAACCGTAAAAACGTTTTTGTTTGGTTATTAATATGACTAGGCAGTGGTGTTTTATAACGTATCGTGATGTTATACCTAGTAACATACATAGCTGTAAAAATGTTGCCTAAAATCAGTAAATTTCGGAGCTCATCTTATGAAAGGGAAAATTACCATAAATTGGAGTGGGCTTATTTCTACTTACTTTCCATTGATTATAACTTGGGTTATTGTTACTTATTTATTACACAACTGTAAATCATACTCCAGCGTCTTATTATTATTGGACTAAAAGGTATGAAATTGGCTAGTGAAATAAGTTCAAATACAAATTTATCTTTCTTTATTCGATCGAAGCGGGTAGGTTTCCTCACATTCATCATCAGAAACTTATGATTGAATTTGTCCACAGTTGCAGCAGCTGAACTTAATCACGTGCTTGGTCATCTACCATGGCGACAGAATCCACCAAACAATGAAAGTCGTCCATTTATATGGAATTATTTTAATCTCACAATGCAGGTGAGTAAAAAAATGTAAATAATTCAGTAACAGTCTATAATAAGGATGTTGCGGATTCAGAATTTTTGTTATCCGCGGATACGGATGTAGATGCGGATATTGTAAGGCTCACATAGCCCGTCTACGTGTATACGGCATACGCCAGTTACCGGCTCCACCCACTTTCTTTTTTGTTGCGACTTGCACTACATGTGCATCTACATAAACATCCGCATTAATTATTGCGGATGCGGATGCAGATGTAAAAAAGATGCGGAAGCTCCGCGATTGCGGTTGCGAATGCGAATATCCGCAACATCCCTGGTCTGTAACAATGTTTGATATACTTAGATTAATATTTCGATTTCCACCTTGAGAATAAATTTTATTACCGCCCATTATCTTGAACTGTATGATGCTAGTGGCGAGGTGCCTAAGGCATTAAGTGCAGAATCGATGAGCAAGCTTTGTAATAAAGTTCTTGTGTGTTGTCAAGTATACTCGTACCAATATAACTAATCTGTTTTGTTTTCACTAAGGTAGTTGATATATCTACTAATAGACATAAAGGAATTGTCTTTATATCTATTAGTACTTTCAAGTTTTTGTACGGCAACTTAACCATCACATTGACTGTCATCATTATCACGTCTTTTAAAAATTCCTTGATTGTTTACAGATTATGGAAGATCTTCACAAAGAACACTCGCAGAAGAAAACAGATTCGAGGAAGAAGTGTAGTCGGCCACCCGCAAAGATGAGGTCTCATAGGAATCAATTATCGTCATCATCGTCAGACGTTCGCCCGACTTCCTTAGACTACTTGTTCAAATGCTCTAAGTGTTGCGATATGTTTTCAATGCTCTACGAGAACTTTGGTTCTGACTCATCGTCTCGTGGATCTCGTGAAACTTTATTTACACATACCACCCAACATTCGAGCGAACCATCATCATCACTCATATGGCGGACGAGCACTGACCACGGGCGATCTTCTTATGTTGATAAATCACAGAACTATATTCAACCTCAGGGACCCTCATTATCACCGGTACCAAACCTTCCTTCCACATCGCGCCAACATGTTTTCGATTTTTCCGAACACCCTTCATCTACCGAAGGTAGGGTAAGCACGTCACCCGTACCCAATCTACCTTCAACTTCTAGGAGTTATATTTTCGTAGGTGCTAACCAAACTTCATCAACTGAATCGAATCATAATTTAACACAAAGGAGGAATGTACACCAACCTCGTTCATCGAGTTTGGGACCACATATTGACATAGAGAGAAAAAAGAAATTTTTGAGAATCAAAAAAGAAAAAAGCCTGTACCAGCGAAGAATAAAAAAATAATACCGAAAAGGAACATTAAAAGATATTTTGCTTTGGTTTTTGCTAACTCAAGAATGTGACATGTAAAGATTTTACTGCTAATGTTTAATCATAAACTTGGCATACTAGTGTAAAGTATATTAAGTTTATGCGTTTAATGTGCATTGCTTTTTGCGTTTGTCAAAATGTGTAATACCTTTGGGAATAAAAATTAATTAATGACGTATGTAACATGATGTCTTTAAGCTGATTTTGGATTTAAAATGTTAATAATCTTGGTAGTTCACGTTACGTATTCATGATTAAGTTATTCCTGTAATCCAATGCAACAAGTTCGTGCTAAACCCAATAAGAAAACTTTATGAGAAGTATCGTTTTATTTTTGGGTAATCACCGTTAAAGAACTTGTCTGTAACGGGTAAAGATATCGCAACAATTTATTGAAACATTTCAATTTACAAACTGCAATATTTTAAATAAGTAATCCATTAGCTTGCATGTTGTCTTTTATATCTTTCTTATACCTCTCACACCAGAAATGAGCTCCAGGCACAGTGGCCAACTAGTAGCTCAACACTCGCCTATTTAAAAATATTTCATCCTTAATTTAACGAGCGATATTAAAACGGAACATTAATATAATTAGTTATTTACGATTTCAGATCTGATGTGATATGACCCTACGAAGACAAGACTTATTTATTTCATTTTGTATTTAGCATTTAATGTAAAGTTTTATTAGAATGTTTGTGAGGTCATATAATATGCCTGCAATGAAACATCATTGCAGGCTTATTATATGACCGTGCTAACGCAACCAAAATACTCGAAGTGTAAACCGTCACGTCGCGATCGTCGAGAGACACTCGACGTATGGGCATATAGACTAGTCTTTTTTAACACTTCGATCGCCTTCGGATCACAGTTCGAACTTTAATTTTTAAATAAAAATATTATCAACTAACTGCGCCTTGCGGTTTCATCCGCGTAAGTCCCGGTGCCGAGGGAATATCGGGATAAAAAATCTATGAGATGTTAATCTATAAGTTAAATAGTTAGTTTTTACGTGAAAGAGTAACAAACATCCATACATCCTCACAAACTTTCACGTTTATTAAAATGCGTTATGACTGTAACTTAGTAGGAAGTAAACCATAGAAACATATTAAACAAAATAATATTAAAGACCAGCGGCAAGAGAGATACATTAAAAAAAACCTTTATTCTCGCTTAACAGACGAAGTAAATAACTTTGCTTACATTTTTGACATATAGATTAAAAAAAAAATCTTTAAAAAAAAAACGAAACTATTCCGTAAAAGACTTATATGGTTTTCTCATGGATGCCATTGTCAGAACTGGACCAAATTGAAATGGGACTACACGGGAAGCACCAGCTTTCAAATAAAAAAGGAATCATCAAAATCGGTTCACCCAGTCGAAAGTTCTGAGGTAAACAACATAAAAAAGCATACAGTCGAATTGAGAACCTCCTCCTTTTTCTAGTAGGTTAAAAAAAATATATAACTTAATTTATGTAGTACATAAATATTACAAGACACAAGTTATCCAAAAAATCATCTTTGTTTTTTTAAATAAGAAGTTAGCTATTCTAAGTTACTTTTACTAGATGTCATTTAGTTGTGGTATCCGCTTTCTCATGAGTTTCTTCATCATTTGAGGCACACTCACTCAAGTTTGTCAAAACTTTGTTCGCAGTAGTTTTGTGATCGTCTGGCAATTTAGGCTGCTTACACATAAAGATTAAGAAAGCATTCACTTCGTTCTAAACTCAATAACATTTTAATCGACCAATGTTGGAACAGAAAATACTTATTTATAGCTAAGGAATTTAGTTTCATGGATTCGCGGAAAACGCAGTTGCGGAATAATATCCGAAATATTTAAAAAAAAATCATAATTAGTGTTTATCTAAAAAAATATTGGTTGTCTGTAAAGTCGGTATACGGACGATAATTTTGCGTGATAACTTCATAAGAAAACACACTATTTTTAAAACTCTGGTTAAAAACATTAATTTTTAATTTTCAAATATTAGTTTTTGCAAATTTAATTTAAATAATTTGTTGAAATATAATCACGAACAATTAGTTATGGAAATAAATTGAAATCAAATCAATGTCAATAAACGAACGCTTAGGCCGATCGTGCCTCTCTATCGCTTGTTCCGCGCTCTCGCTTGCAGGCTCGGTTCAGGCGGAATGTGACAATTTTTCGGGGGTACAGCCGGTGTTCATCGATTTATAAGACGTTATCACGTCAAAAAAAGTATGCTAGGTACATACTTTTTTATATTTGGTAAAATGAATTTTGTGTCACGTTATTGTGGACATTACTTTTATTTTAAAAACATAATAGCACACAACAAAATGATGTAATAAAATATACTGGATACTAGCAGTTCTCGCGCGGCTTCGCTCGCGTGTACATATTGATATATTTTTGCGCGGAACCCTAATTCTTTTTCAAAAATAAAAGTAGCATAAGTTACTCGTTATAAGACCAGCTATCTGCCAGTGAAAGTCCCGTGGGAATCGGTCCACCCGTTCCGGAGATCAGCCAAAACAAACAGACAGATAGACGGACAGACAGACAGACAAAAATTCTAAAAACTGATTTTTATGTATAGGTATCGTGCAAATGACTTTGAAAAATATTATTTTGACATTACAAACAGACACTTCGATTTTATTTATTTGTATGGAAGTTATTGATTGTTAAAACTGTCTGGTTTTTAAAAAAGTGGCCGTGGGTTTGTTTGCCAGATTTCTTCTCACAAGGCTCAACTATTTCGAAACAGGCGGGTATAGATCGAAACAGGCAGACATGATATTATGTTATCCATTTTTTTTTTTTTATAATTTTACATTTGACAAAGCAAACTATTGTTGCGGTGACTCTGTGATCTATCATTTTTTTAATTATAACAATTATTTTTTAAATTGACGATTTCGGATGATCAATTTTATAAAATAAAGAAATTGAATTTGAATTTGATATTTACGTTGTATTTTGAATGATTTTAAAAAGCACCATGGAGAAATGTTATTAATAAGGTTTTATATTGATAGAACCTCAATAATATTTTTGGATTCTTTTATATTCAGCTGCTCCCTCTCTTTTGACCAATATCTTCACCAAGAGGGGGGATGTTCAACACTGTACTTTCCACTTGTGGTCACTAGTTGAGAAGCTCTCTTTCCCAGGCGTTGTCTTTCGGAAATAAAAGGCGCGGTCATTGCTATATTAGCTATATTAACTAGGCCTGCCATCACTTAAATTGCCGACACAGGACAATCTCTTCAAAAATTACGGACACATGTGTGAAATCGAGATACTTTCCCGGACCCCTTAAAAAAAACGCCGATTAAATTTTTTATTTAATTAAACAGCTACTTCGTCTAATAATTATAAGTTGCCCCTGGCACAGTGTCCGGTTTTTACCCGGACACTTTTTGAAAACCCCGCCCGGACGCTCCCCGGACACCCTCTAAACTAGGACGAATTTGGGGAAAGCCGGACGGATGGCAGCCCTACTTATAACTACTTTGAAATCGGTTACTTTGCAAAGAGCCGCTAGAATGAGTCGGAAGGCAGCCGATTGTGAAAGTCTTCGAGAGAGGCCTACGTTGAGCAGTTGACGTCTGCTGAGACGATTATGGTGATGATGACATAATTATATTTTTTATAATTGTATTTGTAGTTATACAAATTACTAAGAGAACAATTTACTATGACATGTTTCTAATAGTTTTGTATACTTCGCATACTTCAAGTATGTCTAAACATAGGTATATTTAGCAATGTCTTAAATGTTTGTGAATATTTTTAAACTACGATATATTATTATGTAGATAATAATGTGATAACCTGCATTCAAAGAAAATAAAGAAAACATAATAATTTTAAATTTGTTAACAATGATGCATGCATTCTTTTTTTAATATTGGTTTTATAATTTCCATAAGCCACGTGTTATTTATGCTATTGCGATACCTTCTATACCTACCTCCACTTTAACATTAAGAGCACAATAACAAAGAGTCCAAAAAGTTCACCCGTCAAAGACAATTAAATGGCGACTCTCGTACTACTTCATAAAATGCAAACTAGAAAACGAAATCATCAATCCAAATTAAAAAAAAATATTGTCTATCGTTAGCTCCTATAAGCTATTGGTACCTGGGTAGGTTTATATAAAATTGTATTTTTTTTTTGGAAAATTGCTTTTTTTACAGGAAATACAAGTATGGAGTTGAACTTAAAATGCAAAACTGTATCTGTACTTATACAAAATTTCATCAAAGTCGTTAGAGCCGTTTGAGAGATACCCGAAATATAAATACAAGAATTGCTTGTTTAAAGTAATAAGATGTGTCGTATCTCCATGCGAAGATTTTGTTTCATATTTTGTATTCAATATGTATGTCATATTGCATACATTTAGAGATGTACTATACAAGTCATCCAAAATGTTCTCAATATTTAGAACATCTTTCCTTTTGTATATAACTATGCAATCACATGTATCCCGCTATATCCATATTTTTATACACTTTCGATTTACAGGAAACTATAAAAATATGAAGAATAAAATAAAACAAAGCTAATATTAAAAAAAAAAAATGTGAGCCGTCACGGGACGCCTGGCAGATGTGAAACATCGACATTATTTTGTAAAATTCGAATCAAAAGAGAGAAGCGCACAGTCGATTGCTCATGGCGACGCGTCGCCACGCCAGAAATCAGTTTTACGTGCGGCTATAGATGTTTCACATCAAAATATACTTATATTACACATTAATGTTATAGTTTTTCAATTTCTCCTTATATCTTTACGTCGGATATAGAAGATATAGGATATAAAAATAGTACCCCGTACTCTTTCGAATACTTTATCTCGGTTCCGACTCATCGTCTCGTACATCTCGTGAAACTCTACTAAAGAGTCTACACACCTGCCAAAAATATACCAAATACTTAGTTGTACATTTTTGACTGGCAACACGGACTTCTTTCAGTACCTATTCATTTTAAATACAATCAAGCTCGGTCTAATTTGGGCTCTTTTAAGAAGTAATCACGGGTACCTCAACGACTTGATAGAAAATTGGGAGAATATTGAAAGGAAGGACGGAAGGGAAGGTCAGAAGGAAAGGGAAATTACTTATTCGGATCGATTCGTTAGTGTAATCAAAAACTTGAACTTGGCTGCAGTCCCGAAGTTAGATGCTTTTTTAACCCGTGGCTTTAGGAAATTACTTAACCTGTATTTACTCAAATATTTATTAATAATATTTCGTTAAAACAGTACCTACCCTTAGTGCTAGTTGCAAAAAAATACAAACGTTTAAACTTCGTTCAAAAAACATCTTACGCCAAGGTTTCCTTTTTTCGTTGCACAATGATTGTAAAAAAAATATGCTTTGACATGGCTTTGCCCTAGTAGCAATTTAGTTCTAAGGGTACTAATTACTTTCACCAACATGGTTTCCAAACGGAAATTAAGAATTTAATTAGGGCTGTGTGTTATTAATTATATTATATACTTAGTCATAGTTGGTAAGTACACTATTGCGTATATGAAATAAAATTGTATTTGATGGATTTATTTATAATAATATGTTGTAAAATAAATTTTAAGTGTAAATTTTACTTTAAGGTCTTGTAAATAACATTATATTGTTGAGGCGCAGTCACCACCAGTACCAATTATTTGTTACTTTTTGATTTGACTTTTCTAAACTAAAATCTACATGACACAGTACTCTAAAACTCATTATTAGAAAACTAATAATCCTCCTAATTAAACTTAAGTACTTATATAACGATATCAATCCCAACAACTACGCCTTGCGTTGTTCGCGCTTATCTGTGACTAAATGTCGATCAGCTTTCTTTGTGAGGTTCGTTCAAGATTATGCAGAACCAGTGGAACGCGAAAGTTTAAAAGTTAGCAGTGGAACAATTCATTTGCTGTCTACCTAATACTGGAAAGTATTACAAAATACTTTTAAAACACGCGACATCAACATTGAAAAATGCAGATTTATATAGAGTATCTTATGACAATATCAGCAATACATCTGGGCAGTACCTAATGGCCTACAGGCTAAAATCAAAGAAATATACAGAAAGCAATATATATACCATGCTCCGTACATTCCTTAAACTTAAACGGCTCATACGTAGCTAAATGTTTATGATTGCACAAAATCAGGATCAAACGAAAATACTGTAAGTATTTTTGGGTAGGCATGAGAATAAGATTAATAGGAATTTTGTTATAAAGTGCGGTCTAATCCTATTAATTATAAGATCGTCTAACCTCGTCTAACCGAAGCCTTTTTGGACTCCCACGTCGCGAACTTATCGGGTTGTTGGCATGAACCAATTCGTTTCCATAAACGCGCGTGTCCATTAAGCTTACAGTGAAAGTCGTCTTCTCTCTATATTATTATTCTAGTTATTTACTGTTTTAGCCAAGGGCACTGTCAGCAATTTGTAAAAAAGGCTAGCACTTGTTCTGAAATAAACTGTAAAAACCAATAGTGATTTAATGCCAGAATAATTACTTAAACTTGCTAATGCACAATAAAATCAATTGCAGCATGTTTTAGTAATCAAACTCCTAAGATTTCATATTATACTCGTATATTACAAGGGGACCCGTGTTGCTACGCGCGTGGTTATAATACATTTAATTCTAAAATAACGTTCTCTAAATTGTAACACAACCACAGAATACATAATAGTACAGGTACCTAAGTTGAAAATATTATATTGAGGATGAAAAATAATGAACATGATAGGATTGACAATTATCCAAAAATCACGCGTGTCTCAATCAGGACCACAGATATAGTAAAAGAAATGTATGAAAACCTAAGAAATTTACAGTCCTGTACTTTCGCGTTTCAGTATAATTTGAGAAGGGTAAAAAATCTGTCCATCTGAACATTCTGTATCTTTCATTTAAAATAGTAGAACGCTCCGACGGACTCGTAAAAGATTTCAAAATTTTTTATTTAACATAATAATTGTGATGTTATAAATATTATAATTAAATTATACAAGAAAACATTTTGTTTAGTGTTTTAAGTATTTTTAGGTATTAATAATCCTTTTCGAATCTCATTAAATAAATTAGAAAATAAATAGGTAGGTAATAAGAGTGTGTTTAAGTACATGGATCTGTGTTAATTCATTTATTGTGATAGGTTTAAGTATTAAACGTATAGGTTAAAAACCAATAAACGAATTATAAACACGCATCTATTTTATTTTTAACCCAAAATATTTTTTTTTGTGTTTTTTAAATCAAATCAAATCAATTTATTGCATTCCATATGGTTTAAGGATATTGAAACAATAATTCCAGTACATTATGGACCCTGTAGGGCACGGCAACATAGAAGAGAGGAGGAAGCGTTGTTAATTTAGTTTATTTTTATTTATTTCATATAAATAACAATTTTAATTATATTCTATATACAACTTACAAATTAAAACTAATAAAGAAAAGAAAAGAAATGTATACGGGCTATTCATGTAGCATGCGTCATAAAATTCCTCCACATCGTCGCCTACTGGCAGTGTTCCCAGAAGGCTGGCAGCATTGCCACGTTGACCTCATTATATCACAGATGTATGTTAAATGTTGGGTATATATAAGCTTATTTTATGTCCAAGTATTATTTGTAAAGAATTGTATTATGGCTTTATTGATTATATTATATTATTTAAGTTCTTTATCGTTCATGTATTCTTTGATATTGTAATAGGCTTTATTAATTAGTATTTGTTTTAATTTATATAAAAATGTTTTATCACTATTTTCTGTCTTTATAGATTCAACAAGTACATTATAAATTTTAATACACATTACATATGGACTATTTGAATGTAGGGTCATATTAGAATTAGGCAACAATAATCTATTATTATGTCCAAGCGATCTATTTGCGTGTTTGTCTCTGCGTTTTGTTAAGAAGGTAATGTTGTTTCTTACAAATTTACATATTTCCAGAATATAGATACATGGTAAGTATTTTATATTTTTGAAATAGGGTTGGCAACTTTCGGTTTGTTCTATGTTTGTTAAGATTCAAGAATTTTACTTTTTTATGCCTATTTAAAAAAAAATCAAAACTTTTTTCAAAATACTGATGAAACGTTCAGAAATCAAAATTAGTTTTATATTTAGAGTTTTATATTAGAGGCACATTTATCCATCTACTCCTCTAAATACTGATGGTTTACGATAAGATTACTAGACCTATTTATTTAAGTGTTTAGTTCTGCAAGTTCACATTAATCAGTTTAGTTGAAGTTTAAGATTCTCACCGCTCGTTTTGCGTAAAAGGAAATTTGGTTTTTTAACGCTGTGATTAATTTTTTGTTGGCTAAAACCAAGGTTTGGTGTATCGTGGTTTTCTTTTTATCAATAAAATGCCACTGGATACAGCTAGAGAAACCAGGACAGTGGCACTTGCAAAGGCTGGGTTTAGCCAGCCTCTGATTGGACGGATACTTGAATAACCGCGTACCACCATACAAGATGCTATCCGACGTTACAGCGACCAGTTCCTGCACAAGAAAGCCTGGACAAGGTGGTAGAAGGTGTACATCAAAAAGAAATTACCGTTATATCGTCTCAAACGTTCTTCGAAATCTGTTTACAACAACTTCTAAGGCTCATCGCTGCTTGTTTGAGGTACGAGATATAACTGTAGGTGTAGAGACAATAAGAAAAACGTTAGTAAAGAGGGTTTTGAGAGCTTTTTAACCAACTCAAATTCCACAAATTTCCTTAACTTACAACTCACAAAATAGCGAGACTAGGGTTGGTCCGAGAAAACCTAAATTGAACGACGGACCAATTTAAGACTCTTCCCAGAGCTAATTTTTCAGGTTTCAGGTTGCTTTACGTGGCCCTGGCGGACGTTAGCGTGTATATGGATGTGATGAAAGATTTGCTGCATGTGCTGTGGGGTGGCATTTCTTATGGCGCTAGTATGGAGTAGGTCATCTTTGACAGAGGCAGTGTTGATGCTCACAGGTATCTGGAAGAAGTCTAAGTACCACAAGTGGTATAATTTGCGCTATTTATTGGCGAATTTTGTTTATTTAATGCACGACAACATAGCGCGAGTTGTCACTGAATACCTAGATGAGATCAATATTCAGCGATTTCGATGGCCAGCTCGAACTCCTGACCTGAATCCAATCGAATATATCTGGGAGAGTCTCAAAATGCGATTTGAAGTCGTAGACCAGCTTTTACGAATATCAGAGAGCTAAAAGCTGCAGCTTTTGAGGAGTTGGAGAATATACCGAAAAGCGAGATTTAATACATTAATGGACGGCCTTCCAAATCGATTACAAGAGGTTATTAATGGCAGGAGAGGAGGACCCGAACTACGTAGTATCTGCTAATCCTGCATCGCGCTATGAGAGTTCTCGCGCCGATTAGTACCTATATATACAACTTCCCTACACCAAGCGTAGGGCCGCGGCGCGCCAGGTATGTTCACCTCACTTGGTCGGAGGATCCTCTCCTTGTGTTGGAGGGGCAAAACATCCGTTCCTAAACAAAATACCAATGGATTCTTCAGACCTTGATAATAGAAAAACTTTGTCTCCTTACCTATTGCAGTAACATCTGGGGTGCCTCAGGGTTCCCATTTATGGCCCCTATAATTTATAATGTTCATTGACGATTTAATTCAGCACCTATCTTGTAACTGCCTCTTGTAAGCTGACTTTAAGATTTTTAAACTTGTCTCTAAAACAGAAGATTGCTTAGTCCTTCAGCAGGATATAAATACCATATGATAAAGATGATGTTGGGCAAATACTATATATTTAAACTAGCAACCCGCCCCGGCTTCGCACGGGTACAAATTATATCAAAACCTTCCTCATGAATCACTCTGTCTATTAGTGAAAACCGCATGAAAATCCGTTCAGTAGTTTTTCAGAATATGTAGTGACAATTGTTATTTTCTTCGCTAGAGAACTCCGATAAACGTGTGCGTTCGCTGCTAATCATATAGGCACGCGCCGTCACGTCGGCGTCGGCCCTCTGGCCGGTACCGCTGAACCGCTATGTCCCTGCATTTTAAATCTGTAATATCTTCGAAAATATTCATTGAAATTACATGCTGGAAAGGGCCATTTTGATCTATATTAAATGCACAATATATTTAAGGTATTTAATTGGATAAGGATTAATGCTGTATTGCTTAAAATCGCTTCGTAAATAAGCCATTATTTCTCGTAAAAAGTAAAGAATAAAAAATGGTTATTGTGGGTTATCCCTAAGAGATGGACATATAGCAAAGCGGCCTTTTTTGTAGACCTTTTTAAGGTGTACAATACTGTGGTACATTATTTTGATCTATCTCGTAGGGAAATCTCTAAGGCAAAAAAAGTGTTTATTTACGACATCACATTAGAAACCTCTAAAGTTATCAGTGTTTCTCTATTATGTTATACATGTGTTATACATATAAATCTTCCTCTTGAATCACTCTATCTATTAAAAAAAACCGCATCATATTCCGTTGCGTAGTTTTAAAAAGCTAAGCATACATAAGGACATAGGGACAGCAGGAAGCGACTTTATTTTATACTACGAGAGAGATCGTATGTAGTGATGTTGGTAAATGCTTTAGTGTATCGTTCGCCCTTAAACTGTGAATTAGTCTTAATAGGAAATATCTAATTCGCCGGCCAGAAAAATGTGTCTAAAAGGAGGTTTAGTGTCCATCTTGATTTTACATATTTAATTTTTAAAGCATTGTTACAGAATCAATTTTGTTATTAACTGTACACAGATAAGAAAATGTAATAAAACTAAAATAATGTTATCAGAATATGATGATTAGCGATTATGATACTTGAAGATTACGATATTGTGCTAATATGATGTTTTGCGATTTTAGTGCCTATAATTTTTTGCAAATATCGTGTTATGAGAAAATGATATTCTGCTATTAAGGCTTGGCGGCGAATTTACACCTTTGCCAGCACAGTAGGCTATTAAAATTTTGCCGCCCCTACCGGTCGGTCTCAGCCTACTGGTAAATCCGCCACTGCTCACTTTAGTCATTTTATTTGTAAAGCCAACTTCAAGGTATTATCTTAAGATTCACCAAAGAATTTAGAAAGCCTCGCAGTACTTTGTGTTTATTCTTTACCCGTAGTAGTTCCATATGGTCACCTAATTACACGGTTCATGTTAATGAAATTGAGCGTAGACAGAAAAAAATCTTATGATTCTTAATTATCGTCAGAACCCTGACTGCTCAGTAAAATGATCAAAATATACTCTAGAATTTAAAGTACAATCGTTGGAAACCCGACACACATATTTCGATTTAGTTTATTTCTACAAAATAATAGCTGATGATAGCTGACTTATTTCTCAAATCAGTTAAATTTTAAATTTCGTGCCCGTTGGGCTAATCATCATCAGTTTATGGCCGTCCACTGCTGGACGAAGCCCTAATGATACAAACCTATTCGTTTTTCAAATTTACAATACACTGACAAGGATGGCCCGCTAATATGACTTTGAAGAACCAATAAATTATTGCACATTTATGATTATCAGAACTTTAATAGTTTCATTAGTATTATGAAAGACTTCCTTCATAGCGGTCTGGGTTTGAATGCTTCACATCCTAGTAGGAGTGCCTGAGGCATTCAAACCTGACCTAATGCTTCGATATGAAATATGAATGTATCAGAGATTGTTATGTATAGTGTATGTTGATTGATTTTCCTCGATTGATTTTACGATCTAGATCAAATCAATGTACTAAATATTCATGTTTGCTGTACGATGCTGCATTATTACCGGTTCAACGTGTGTTTAACGTATTACCAGGGCTGCGGTTATTTTATTGTTATTAAAATGCGAGCAAATGTAAATAGCAATGCAAATGCGAACATTATTGCTCTCTGTTTCAGTAAAAGTTGAGTAATACAATATTGTAATAAAACGAAGTGTTGCCAACTTAGGAATTCTCCCTCACATTTATGGTAGATAAATAAGGAATTATTAATAGGCGTTTTGTAGAGGATGAAAATTTTACTGCAAAGTTTTAGGAAAACAAAAACATTTTTTGATATTAAACGATTCCGAGATTCACATTCACATTAATACATTGGTATTAGAAAGAGACAGGAAAGGACTCTCTTAATGATACCAAAGCGTATCAAAATACCGGTATTTAAGGGACTTATCAGTTGATGAGTTCGCGAATGGCATTGAATTTTATATTTCACAAATGTGAGTAAATTCAAAAGAAAGTTTGCATTAGCACACATTTAAAGTTCGTTATTTTTTTAACAAATAAACATTATTCATTTGGAGAACACGTAGATACACTACGTGTTCTCCAAGTAAAGTTTTCTCGTAGATTTTAGCGTGTTACGATTTCAAGTGTTGTCAATACTAATTGAACGGTACCACGCATAAATAATATAGAAGTACTATGTAACGGGACGTGTGTGTTATGGTTTAAACCTTTGATCAAACCTTAGCGGTCGCCTAAAGCCGCAGTTTCCAATGCATGAATGTAGGTGTACTAATGACGTTTGTGGTTATTGATTTACTAACATATTAGCCGTGGCGCTTTCTAGTATTAGTATAGATAATAATATATGTACTGTTCTGTTCTGTTCCCGTCCGGTGTAGGCAGTGGCGCCTCTGCCACATGCGTCAGACCCTTTATACACGCTGGCCGGTTACGGATGTTTTTTACTTGGCCTATTTTCAATACTAGACGTCGCCTGGTGGTCGAATTTCGATCATTAAGTAAGTTATGAATGTGTGGTGACTTCCATATACAGAATACAAAAACATACTACAACGTCATCTAGCGAAGACGAGAGTAATTACTAATCGTACAACGCACAATGAAAGATCTCGCACCGTTGGGCCGCAGTCCGGTCCCATGATCACCTAGCCCAGTCGCAGGGCCCTCACTTTGTGTTAGAGGGACATAATACCCATTTCCGCACAAATGTTTTGTTTTATACGTGTATGACCAGTTTAACTTGAACTGTCATGGTATAGACATTCCGAATAAGGACAGGTCAACATTTATACTTGGTTCCTGTAGCTTTTTGTAGCCGTTTCAACATAATTTTTCTGCTTATAACACACTAGCTGACCCGCGTTTTTGCAACAATGTTCAATGATGCTCCGCTACTATTGGTTGTAGCATGATGTTATATCCTTCCTCTCTATATAGTCTATAGCCTTCCTCGATGCATGGGCTATCCAACACTAAAAGAATTTTTAAATTCGAACCAGTAGTTAATGAGATTAGTGCGTTCAACCAACCAAACAAACAAACTCTTTAGCTTTATAATATTAGTATAGATATTGATTAAAAATTGTAGGTTTCTGCTTTTTTTCTACATATATAATTATTATAAAAATGTAACATATGCAGGATTTTTGTATATGAAAACCTTGGAAATGAAGAATAAGCGTTTAATAGGTACATAATTTACATACCAATTTTTTTTTTTTTTTAAATATGTTGAAGACCCTACACACATTATAAAGTCCGGAAAGAGTAGGCAAATAAAACGCTACCGTTTTATTTGTCTACTCTTTCCGGGCTTTATAATGTGTGTAAATGTGTAATGTGTGTAAAAATATCTATATAGATCTAGATCTATATAGATATTTTTACATCAGGATAATTATCATGCTTGTTTAGGGTTCGCTTCCTCAAGAGGAAAAAAAGGATCCCTTATAAGATCACTTTGTTGTCCGTCTGTCTGTCGTCTGTCAACACCCTTTTTTAGGGTTCCGTTCCTCAAAAGGAAAAGAGAAACTCTTATAAGATCACTTTGTTGTCCGTCTGTCTGTCTGTCAAGACCCTTTTTTTAGGAACCCATGGACGCATCAAGTTGAAATTAGTACCAAATACTTATGTCTGCGGTCCCTTGAAGCTATAAAAAAATCAAGTTTCTAAGTAAACGTAATCAAAAGATAAGGCCATTTAAGCCTTAGATTTGACCAAATTTGTACATTTCGCAGGTAAATCAAAACCTATAGGGTCCTTCCCATTGACATAGAATCATGACATTTGGTAAGAAGCAAGTTCTCACAGCACAAGTAAAGGAAAAAAAACGAAAGTCGTTAATTTGTTGTTATATCTGTCTGTCTGTCTTTGTATCTGTCAAGACCCTCAGGAACCCGTGGAGACATGGAGCCGAAATTAACATCAAATAGTAATGTTAGCGGTCTGCGGCACCCTCGGTGCGCGAATCAGACTCGTACTTTACTTGTCCGGTTTTATTGATTATAATCAATACTAATCAATACTGGTTAACAAATTTCTTCTATAGCTTAAGATAAAAAGAAAAATAAGTTTTTAATACATTCCACAGAGTAAGTCAAAAAACACAACACATCTTTTTAAAAACAGTTGTATTGCCTTTTATGAATATGAGCTTTATGTAATTATATAAGTTGAGTTTTGTGCATTTTAATGAACTCATAAGAACTTATCCAATTGCTCTCTCTATCTCTCTGCAGTGGTCGTAGTCAATCTCTTGCTACCGGCCATTCTACGCTTCATGGTCGCCTCGGCAGAAAGCCATCTCGCGGAATGAAAGAGGTTCTCCAGATATCAGCACTTCACGCCGTCCTAAAAATGGCCTCGGGTGGGCGAGACAGGTTTTATGTCGGATTAGATCGGTAGATGGCGCTGCGATAGGGTTACAGGAAAAATATTTTTCACGTTCCGGCAGGACAACGTTTACCATAGCGATTTTGATATAAATAACTGTCAGTCGTTTGACAGTTGGCACGATTGACAGAATGCGCGCTGCAAATATCGTTTAAAACAGATGCATCGGTCGGAACTATGTTTTTGTAATATTTTTTTTTCATTAATTATAACAATTCGAATGCAATATTCATAGTTAAGACAAGACAACGTCTGTCGTGTCAGCTAGTCTATATATATATTCTTTTTTAATATCAAACCTACTCTTTCCACTGATCACCAGAGTGTATTCTGTTCAGTAACTTCAGTTTCAGTCGCGTTTACAGTCACTGCTCCGGGCCTAAGGATCCTACCGTGATGTTAAACGCAAGAAACTTCCACAAGAATTGGGGTAGTAAATACTACAAGATTTTTTCCAAATCCGAATGGTAGATGCCGAGTTATGCGCGAACGATTCTACCAAAGAAAAAAACTCTTCGGATTTAGTAATTAGTAGTATGACAAACGTAAAAGAACAAGGATACGGATGCATTTATAACAATTTTCTTTTTAAAAAAGTATCACTGACTTCAATGTGTTTTTATACTACAATATAAACGATAAGACGACGAGTAGGCCAACTAAACGCACTGCTCCAATGAGACAGCGAGGTTTCGGAGTAAACAAAAATATCATCGATGTATACAATTTTTAGATACTTGTTGATTTTTCAAAAACCGCTCGACTGATTTCGATAAAATTTAAATGGGACCACCTGGGCAGCCAATACCCTTTTAAACAAAAAAAGAATTTTCCAAATTGGTTCAGGCGTATTCGAGTAATCGATGAACATACATAAAAAAAAATCCGACAAATTGAGAACCTCCTCCTTTTTTGAAGTTGGTTAATAAAGTGTCCTTAATACCTTTTTAATCGAAGGAGTAATTTACAATAAACAAGGTGACACAGCTGTTAATAGGACTCTTTGTTATCATACCCATATAATTTAACAAAGTAAGTAACTAATCTTAATATAATGAACATAACCTCTTGAACATAATATTTACTTATAGATTACGCTGTAATACTCCGACTGTTGTTATTATCGTTTAAGCGAAATGCCTGATCCATTCCACCTACACAGCTCGTTTATAAACATCAAGTTCAGTTAATCTCTTTAACTACTGGTTCTAGACGTAGGGGTGTCACTATTTCTAGTTTATGCGCAGTATAGTAAAGTCACTTTATTGTTCTAGTATAGGTACTATTTAATAAATGCCTATTGACTTTTCTTTAAAAAAGAAACTCGTTACTCTCGGCTTCTTCTTATTGACCGCAAATGGTGACAATCATTTTTTTGTGCGTTCCACACGCACAAAAAGCACACATCAGTGTTTTCAGTGGAGCGCCGGGCGGTGTGTCGGAATCAAACTGACCAAAACCAGACGGTGTGCCATACTGCGCATAATAGTATATTATAAGAATAAAGTT
Organism: Euplagia quadripunctaria; assembly: GCA_963859945.1. Classification (NCBI taxonomy): domain Eukaryota; kingdom Metazoa; phylum Arthropoda; class Insecta; order Lepidoptera; family Erebidae; genus Euplagia; species Euplagia quadripunctaria. Next base: position 4,062,659 of record OY982559.1, read on the forward strand.
ACTTCGTTGTTCTAGAATACTATTTAATAAATGGCTATCGACTTTTTGAAATCACTACATATTATAAAATAAAGTCCGCCGCCGCGTCTGTGTCTATCTGTTCGCAATAAACTGAAAAACTACTGAACGAATTTTACTACTACACAGAGTGATTTATGAGGAAGGTTTAGGTGTATAAATTGTTAAGATTTTTTGTAAATTGGTTGAAACATGTTGATGATTATTGAAGATGTCTCTGCTACCCGTGTGAAGCCGGGGCGGGTTGCTAATCCAACTAATACTATAAACGTGAAAGTTTGTGAGGATGTATGGATGTGTGGATGTATGAATGTATGGAACATCCTCATGTTTGTTAATCTTTCACGCAAAAACTACTCAACCGATTGCGATGAAACTTGTTATGTAGATAGCTAGAGACGTGGATACCTCATTCGTCAACATCGGTTCCGTAGTTTAGGCGCTAAAGTGTAACGTAAATTCAAATGACTTTATTGCGAAACTGGGTAGGTACAATGATTGTTGTGATATAATAATATGGCAGTTTCTCCATTATCGGCCTCTCGGCATGCAGTACTTAACATTTATAGTTTACATATTCTAGGAATTAAATGAAAAAGGTGCATTTTATGTCAGTTAAAAATAAAATTACAATAGAATGTCACAATAATTTAAGATTAAAACAAATAAATAGACGTAGATAAAATATTTATGTGCAGTCCTTATAATTTAAAAATTCGTCAACTGTATGGTACTCCTTTTGTAACAGAAATTGTTTAACCATATTTTTAAAATTATTGAAATAAGTAATTTCTATTAAACGTTTGGGTAGATGGTTATAGACCCGTGGCGCCATGCAAAAGACACTCCGATTCATCAAAGCACTTTTATGCTTTCAAACATTATCAAACATGTTTAGGTTACCTCTGACAAATATTCAAATTCAAAATCATTTATTCAATTAAAACACCAAGTGACATTTATGAACATTAAATTGAAGCTACTGTTAAAAATCATAGATCGACGCAAACAGACGCCACAGCATGTACTGGATTGTCGAGGTAAATTAGGTGAAAACACCAAAATCTACTGCCTGCTTGTGTCGATCTATAACTTCCAGTTTCCATAATGCGTAGAGCCTTATGAGAAGAATATTGGCAAAGAAACTCATGGCCAATAATATTAATGCATAGATATACAGACAGGGTACGGTTAGTATTTTGAATCTCTTGAAATACGGTTTACAGGTGTCAATTTGTTGGAGGTTTCACATTCCCCTGACACATCTCTTCTGCGCTTTAAATACTTGTTCTATTTCAGTATAATTACCCCAAAATACGATCTCATACCTCAAGATTGAATCCACGTATCCGTGATATGCTGTTAATACAGTGGTATGGTTAAATTGTTTTGTAAGCATGTATAACGCATACGGGTATTTAATTTTGCTCAGAGGTATTCTATCTACGTGTACCTTCCAATTCAGGTTGCTATCTATGTTTATACCTAGACATTTTGTTGTTTCTTCTTCGTGAAGTTTTTCGACTTTTTAAGATACGTTTATGTCCGTTACTACTGGTATCCTATTTTTAAATGTTATTAAATGTGTCTTATTTAGATTAATATTTATATTATTTAATGTCAACCATTTTATTACATTATTTAGAGTATTGTAAACGTTAGACTCAAGGAGCGACTTGTCTTTAGATGTAAATATGATTGTTCTGTCGTCTGCAAATAGAATAATGGGATGTTTTATAAGCTTTGGCAGGTCATTAATATATACAATAATATATTAAATAAAAGCGGTCCCAATATACTGCCTTGCGATATTTCTAACTTAGTTTCTCTATAATCATTTTACACACATAATAATTTTCATTTCTTACTTTTGGGCACAGTCGTGTTATCTGAGTAGGTACACTGTTTTTTTTTTTGAGAGATAAGATACGATCAGATTTAATACATTACCTCTTATGCCCAACGAATTCAATTTATCTAACAAAATTTCATGGTCCACCCAATCGAATGCTTTAGACAGATTCATATAAAGTGCACATACAGGTCGTTTCATTCACACTATCTGTGACTGTTTAAAAAACATATAAATTACCGTATTAATAGACTTATTCTTTCTAAAACCAGTTTGTTCTTTGGCGAATAAATTATGTGTTTCAAGAATGTTATAAATTCTGTCAAATATGTCACCTTTTAAAAAAATATTATAATGCTTAGTATCAGAGCAATAGGTCCATATCAATCCATAGAATGTGGATCATTCTTAATTGCTCGGGGAATACACCATGAAAATACATTGAATAATGATATGACTGAGCACGTAAGATATTTTAGCTGAAACTTTTTTTAATGCGTAGGTAGATATTACATCGTAGCCCGTGCTATTAGTATTTTTTTAGCTCTGATATTATGTTACGTATTTCCAATGGTGATGTGGGAGTTATAAATAAAGATTATGAAATGCTTGCTGGGTGGGAAATTTTCCTGTCAATATTAAGTTTTTTTACTTGGTCAATAAAATAATTGTTGAATGCTCTTGCTATTTGAATAGGGTCGTCAATAATTGTTGAATCATTACTGTTGATGTATTTTATTTTATTTTTAGGGATATTAAAATTTGTATTATTACCTATTTTTAAATAAAAACATATTCTTGTTTGCCAACGACGTAGTAAAAAAACGTATTTAAATACGTATATATACGGCTAAAATCATAATTCATCCTTTTGGCTTTGCCGTAGTCGGGTAAAAAAATAAAGTTAAAACAACAAAGCGGCCCCACGTTTTCCATGTGTTTTTTTTTAGCGTTTTTTGCTCACAAAGTGTATGATGACATGAAAGTATTTTTAAAAAGTGCAGTGTTAAACCTTTTACGATGGTACGGAACTCTTCGTGTGCGAGTCCGACTCGTAAATACCCGGTTAATTTAAGTTTAGGAATTGCTTTAAAGATTGCTTGAAAAATATTTTCGGTGCCATGATTCGACAACCCTACACTTATAACTTATTTTGTGCTTATTGTTGCGTCTGCGCCGGATCTAAACATAAACGCGCATGCCAATCTGTCTCTCGACTACTACAAACACTAATTATATTACATTTTATCTATTAGATCTTAATCATAAACTGACAATTTACAACATTGGTAATAGAAATCTTTACAAAGTATAGTTTGGACAAATAAGACAGGAGTCGCAACCTCTTGTTAGATATAATACTTTTTTATAAAGTTAAGTTTAAAACAAAAACACGGCCCGTCTAATGGAAAGTGGTTACCGGTAACTGTACGGACACCAATTTTTCACTCGAGCGACCCAACTACTGACAATACCTCCCCCCTTCCCCATGGAGTCTAGGTAACGTACTCCCGTACTCAGTAGATGTAACGGCTAGTTAACAAGTGCACTCCGTAAGCCACAGGACACTTAGGAGGATAATTATAAATTCTGTCAGGCTGTCATAAATCTGACGATTTGGATAGGGCTTTCGGGACTCTGGTCCCGGATTCTACTGTTTAAAATAAAATAATAACTTTTAAGTGGTATAAATATGAAATTATGGTACAAATAAAAAAGGATATGTCGCAAGAAAATACACAGTCAAGGAAAAAAGTAAGGGATCATAAAAATAAATTTATTTTTATGAAATAATAACATATTTTATAAATTTATAAAAAATCACAACCGTGTTTAGCATTAAACTTAATATAGTAGTATAATGTTTTATATTAAATTATAACAGATTTGTGCCCGGTTCCTATAATCAAGAAACGATTCGTTTTGCTTACGAACGGTAAAATTTGGTTGAATTTTCAACGATAATTTTACCGTCCGTAAGCAAAACGAATCGTTTCTTGATTATAGGAACGTGGTGTTAATGGGTTCTTATTTTACCCGACAAAACCTTGCACGGATGTTTTTATAACAAACAAATTCTTTTTTCCATAATCAAGAGTCGCGTATCTTATCACAACTTATTATAGAACAACAAATTCCTCCGGCGCGTCTGTATGTCTGTCTGTTCGCGATAAACTAAGAAACTACTGAACGGATTTTCATGCGGTTTTTACCAATAGACAGAGTAATTCGTGAGAAAGGCTTAGGTGTATAATTTGTTAAGGTTTTGTGTAAAACGTCTAAAATATAACGATGATTGTTGAAGATGTCGGAAACAATCAATAATATAATATTATGCTCTACTACCCGTGCGAAGTCGGGGCGGGTTGCTTGTGTATGTATAATTAAGGTTATTTCTTCAATATTTGGTAGGTATTTTAACCTTATTGGCCTTATTCGGAAATGTAACATGGACTCCGGTGATGCTGCATATTTTTGATACTCCTTTCTAATTCTCTGCTCAGACAGCGCCAAGTTAAACAGAGTTTTTTTTTTATTATAGGAGGAACGAGCAGACGGGTCACCTGATGATCTTGGTAGTCTTCTCGCCTTATGAGTTATTCCAATCCAACTTACAGTGGGAGAGCCATGCTTCGGCACGTATGGGCCGGCTCGACCGGAGTGATGACCGGCCTCACAGAAAAAAGCAGTGAAGCAATTATTACATTGCTTGCCGAGTGAGTGAGGTTACCGGAGGTCTTAACTCTTCCCTCTCCCCCTTCTTCTACTCCCACCTTAAACGCTGGCAACGCGTTTGTGACTCTTGAGTTGCAAGTGCCTATGGGCGGCGGTGTCATTTACCATCAGGTGACCCGTCTGTTCGTTTACCCCCTCGTTAAAAAAAAAACTCAGTAGAATGATTTAACATGCTTTTTACACAAGTTGTAGTGAAACATTTTCTGAAATATGCAACATTATTCTAAAAGACGTCGAATCACATTCGGCCAATATGTTCATAGTGACCTAATAATATTGAATGTGCGACATTGTCAAAGTCGATGGGAAAATGGACACCTGACAAAGGAGGTCAGGCATCAATGTCACGTAAAAATCATTGCTCCGTCAACCATTTCAGGACTATTACTTTCCTGGTTTTGATATGCAGTAGCATTGAAAATACAATAGAAAATTGGATTCAATTATTTTATTTATTATTTCAACTGTTGACTGGCGGATTATATTATTGTGACCTTAATTACAAAAGAGGTCCTACAATTATTAACCTTTATAAGGCTTATTTCTAACGGTTTTTACAACGTTACTTATACGTATATGGGTGCGTAATCTGGAGTCCCTTTTATACCGTACATTAACAGCCGGCGAATAGAGAACATACAACTTGTATTCACACGACACTTGACTTTTATATCAGAAGGTATTACACACATATGCAGTTATGACCAGCGAATATTATTTTTTAAATGTTGTCATTGTGAGACAGACGTAAGCTACCTACTTGATACGCTCATTCTTCACTAACAACATCGACTGCACTGACATTTTCAAACCGATTATTGCAGTCCCTTACAAGGGTACCCTGTAACCAGATCTTCATCACCCGTAGTACGCGCGTGTAATTAATATAATAGGAGAAATATGGCAAACTCGGTCAGTTGGATATTTTTCATGACTCGTTCCAACGTAACATATAGAAATCGTTCGCATAATCGCCATTTTTGTTCAAACATAAATGATTATTTTATTAATTAAATATTATTTTCCATTTTTTCTTTTCAAAAATGTTTATATTGCCTTATTATTTTATTTAGGATTATTGTAATTTTAGTTAAATAACTTTTAGCTGAACCTTTATATTCTCTTGGTGTATACTGTGCATGCCTTTTATGGGTCTACATATAAGAACTGTGCCATATTGTATGTTATTCCTCAATTTTGTATATGTATACTGTTGGCGTGTCTATAATAAATAAATAAATACCGTAACTTATTTCTGTATTGTTTGTCTGGCGCCGACTTAAAATTATTTAGGTATTTAACAAGTTTATATGTCACTTTTCAGTGCCTTTCTTCTTTCGTCGGTTTAATTGTTTTGTAATTTCTTTTTTCACCTATTTGAAATTCATAAGTTAGGTAAGTCCTTGTAGGGTTTAGCTATAATATATAGAACAATAAATGTGGGTAGGTTGCTTGAGTGCAATAAGCAGTCAGCCACTAACTGCCTTGTTTCATTGACGTTACATTGGCGACGAGTCGTGAATTAGCGAACAAACAAATAATAATTGTTTGGTTTTTTTTTTGTTGTTGTGACGATCACAATGCCTATCGGTAAACTAGAACCATTCGATTTAAATGCAAAACAGTGGCAACCGTATATACGCAGAGTGAAACAATATATGCTACTTAATGATATTAAAAGCGAACTTCACGTATCTTTGTTAATAACGGTGGTGGGTGAAGCGACGTATGCGCTTATGTGCGATTTGTGTTCACCGGACCATCCAGAATCAAGAAAGTTTGACGACTTAGTGAAATTAGTAGGCGATCATTTGGAACCACAGCGGTCAGAGATCGCCGAACGACACGTGTACAGGTTACGTAGACAAAAAGTGGGTGAGTCGTTGACAGAATATCTCCAGAATTTGAAACACCTCGCGGCTACTTGTAACTTTGGAACAAACCTCGAAGAGAATCTTCGCGATCAATTTGTATCAGGCCTTTCGAGCGAGGTTATGAGATCGCGGATTTTCGCTGAGAAATCCATCCAATACAAGGAGGCAGTGGAGTTGGCTCTAACACTAGAGGCCGCAGAGCGGCACGCGG